>CM046466.1:3545000-4745000 GCA_025506415.1 Flaveria robusta | reverse complement strand
ATTGTTACCGTACTTTACTACCCCTCATAAAAACTTTTCAACCCTTGATATGTTGCAACCATGAAAAATAAAGCCTATAGAATCATATTCATAATTCTTGGGGTACTATATCGCGGCCTTTACTGTCTAGCAAAACCCTTGGAACTAATAACTGCCCAATATCGTATTTGTAACACTTGGGCATTGCAAGTCACATGTATATTACATATGCTAAACTATGTTTTTCTCTACATATAAAACTCTCCTAATGTCTAAGATTCATCTATTCCAAGTAAATATGAGAGATCTAGCCATTCATGCTTATATTGTACCAATAAATATAATCGTAGTCGTGTGTACGTAGCTTTTTTGAAGATAAAGGACTTGTAAAATGCCTTTAGACTAAAACATTTTTTCCCCATCCAGCTTTTGTTTTCTAGCTTCTTTGCATCTACTGCCTTAAGTTTTGTATTCCCACATATAACCAATTGATTATAGAGCATTTAGAAGCAAATTAATGAGATTTCCTTTTTCTCATTTATGTCACCACAGAAGTGCTAGGTATTCTTTAATGGTATTTAATGATTGTGGTCCCTTGCTCTGTCCCAAAAGAGTTTTCAAGTTAGTATAGTCTTTTGAAGATATGTGCATCCATGTGTGTTTCTTTTGATCATTTATTGATCTATTTTTATTAATCAAATATATCTACACCTTATAAAATTTTAACCCTTGTTTTTACATGGAGAGAAAGAATTTGGCTACCAAATACCAGTATGTTTCTAATGAATTAGTATGTGTTTAGATTCAAGTCTTCACTTATTACATAAAATATGAGACTTTGGACCTCCCAATATGTATATATTCAAGTAGCGTGATTATACATTCCTGGTCATTAACAAAACTTTTATTTCTGACATCCTGAAAAGCTAAAAGCATAAGCTAAGTGCAACAACTATGAACTAGCAAAACTAGAATGGCTTGACTACTTGGATTTACTTAATTTGATAGATCAATGTAACATTTAACATGGGTGCATACCTTCGACATTTGTAGTTTGTTAGAATTTATGTTACTATACCATGATACATAATTCTATACATTAAGAACTTAGATGGAAAAAACCATTCAAATTTGATAATAAATGCCTTTATTATTATTATTATTATTATTATTATTATTATTATTATTATTATTATTATTATTATTATTATTATTATTATTATTATTATTATTATTATTATTATTATTATTATTATTATTATTATTATTATTATTATTATTATTATTATTATTATTATTATTATTATTATTATTATTATTATTATTATTATTATTATATATTATTATTATTATTATTATTATTATTATTATTATTATTATTATTATTATTATTATTATTATTATTATTATTATTATTATTATTATTATTATTATTATTATTATTATTATTATTATTATTATTATTATTATTATTATTATTATTATTATTATTATTATTATTATTATTATTATTATTATTATTATTATTATTATTATTATTATATTATTATTATTATTATTATTATTATTATTATTATTATTATTATTATTATTATTATTATTATTATTATTATTATTATTATTATTATTATTATTATTATTATTATTATTATTTTATTATTATTATTATTATTATTATTATTATTATTATTATTATATTATTATTATTATTATTATTATTATTATTATTATTATTATTATTATTATTATTATTATTATTATTATTATTATTATTATTATTATTATTATTATTATTATTATTATATATTATTATTATTATTATTATTATTATTATTATTATTATTATTATTATTATTATATTATTATTATTATTATTATTATTATTATTATTATTATTATTATTATTATTATTATTATTATTATTATTATTATTATTATTATTATATTATTATTATTATTATTATTATTATTATTATTATTATTATTATTATTATTATTATTATTATTATTATTATTATTATTATTATTATTATTATTATTATATTATTATTATTATTATTATTATTATTATTATTATTATTATTATTATTATTATTATTATTATTATTATTTATTATTATTATTATTATTATTATTATTATTATTATTATTATTATTATTATTATTATTATTATTATTATTATTATTATTATTATTATTATTATTATTATTATTATTATTATTATTATTATTATTATTATATTATTATTATTATTATTATTATTATTATTATTATTATATATTATTATTATTATTATTATTATATATTATTATTATTATTATTATTATTATTATTATTATTATTATTATTATTATTATTATTATTATTATTATTATTATTATTATTATTATTATTATTATTATTATTATTATTATTATTATTATATTATTATTATTATTATTATTATTATTATTATTATTATTATTATATTATTATTATTATTATTATTATTATTATTATTATTATTATTATTATTATTATTATTATTATTATTATTATATTATTATTATTATTATTATTATTATTATTATTATTATTATTATTATTATTATTATATTATTATTATTATTATTATTATTATTATTATTATTATTATTATTATTATTATTATTATTATTATTATTATTATTATTATTATTATTATTATTATTATTATTATTATTATTATTATTATTATTATTATTATTATTATTATTATTATTATTATTATTATTATTCTTCGTCCATGCCACATTGTCCATAAAAAGCTTGTATTCAATATAACAGGATGAAAATTCTCCAGAGGAATTCAAAATACCATTAGATAATGTTATGTAACATGTGACTACTAGAATTGTTTCGTCCATAATTAATTGCAATATTCATACCAAAAAAGGAATAACTGCTTAAGGTTGAACATGCCTATCATGAACTAGAATTTTGGTCGTAAAGGGACAACACACTGGGTTAGGTAAACTCTTTGAATTTTACATTCATGAACTAGAATTTAGTAAGATTTAAGTCATTTAACAAAAAAGGTGTCCCATTGGATCTAGTATTATTTTACACTATGGTATACATGAACTTCTATATACCAAGTCTATTCCTTGCCCTACTACTACTTATGGTAAAAGAATAATACTTTGACTTCCCTAGGCCCTAGCAAGCTCTTCATAGTTGCTATTGAGTGTAGCTACTAGGATGATGGGTCATATATTTCATATTTGGAAATAGAAGACATCGCACTTTTATAATTGTGGTATTAGACCTTGGTCTTTAAAAATAATAATAATTACTGCTTTTTTTAGTATTAAAATAATATTTCAAAACTTTTTTTGATTTAACTTCTTGTCTCTATCATAACTCAGTACGTCTCTAAAGTGTGAACATAACATATATATATATATATATATATATATATATATATATATATATATATATATACACAAACACACACATATGGGGAGGAGGGATCTTAAGAAAACCAATTAATTATAAAAAAACCAAGAAAACCAATTCTAGCCAATCGTATTTTTTCATTATTTATTTATATTTTTTACTTTTAAAGGGTGTTTTAGTAATTGTGTAAGTGACTTATTTTTAATAGATAATTATGGTTGACTAAAATCTCTTATTTTACTCCATGCTTTAACAAATCAGAATAATTTAAAATATAAATTGATCCTTTTCTTCTACATCAAATCAATTTCTTCCAAAAATTTTTCTTTTTGATTTGGTGATTTAATTGTTACTACATAACAAATTTCTTAAACAAAATTATTCTTCACAATAACGATGAAATCAGGTTAGAAAAAGATGAAATTATGGATGCCATGAAATAATCAAGGGTAAAGGTTAGCAAGGAAGAGTATGTCATAAAATCGAGGTCAAAGGTTAGCAATGGTGATGGATAAAGTTACACGCTAGCGAAAGAAGGAAGATTAAACCCACAAAATCTATGAAATCAAGTCTTTAATTGGTTCTTGATGAAATCTATTTATGGATAGGTTTATGAGAAGATCATTGCTGCTCAAGAAACCGATAAAATCGATTGATGCTCTTACCACCATGGATAGTAATAAAGGAAGAAGATGAAGACAAGTTTAACTCGGGTTCATATACGTAACTTGGGTTTCATATACGTAACTTCAGGATAGTGCAACTCAAGAACTGAAAGAATGGAGTTACAGTTTATATATACGTAACTGTATTATATTAGGATTTGGTTATTTTGTTCATCTTCATCTTCGTCAACTTACATATACGTAGGCAAGTTAACATATGGTTGCACATCTATTCACTGTAATTTTTGTACATTCTAGTGTTTTTTTTAGTGTTACGTATATGTACTTATCAACTTACATATAACTCAGTTTATATATATATCAAGTTACATATACTTCTTATGTATATGTAACCCTATTCATACATGTAACACTTGGGAACTAATATATCATGCTAGTTTCATATTTGGTTTCTTGTTTATTTATTCATGTTACGTATACGTAACTCACCTTCTTTTCTAATCGTCTTTTTCTTTTCCAAAGAAATCAAACCATATATATATATACATATATATATATACACATACTAGGTTAATACATCGTGTATTACACGGTTAGAATAAATAAATAGTTATTAATAAAAATTAAAAAATTATAAAATGATATTTTGATATAAGATATGATTGACATTACGTACGAGTGATAAAAGAGCGATATCATTTTTAAAACCTTTGTTTAATTTTTCTTTTGTTTTTTTCAAAAAAAGTTGAACAAATTGTTTCAAAACAAACCGATTTTAAAAAAGTGTCATTTTTAAGAATTTCTTTATTATAACTTTGAAACTTTTTATTTTCGTTTCATAAGAATTTAATTTTTAAAAGCCATAGGTTTTAAAATATATTGTGTTTTTTTAAAGTATGATATATTTTCTGAAAAAAAATTTATTTTATAAAAAAATTATTTCTTTTCAAATTGCATTTGTAGAAAGATCTATTTTTTTTAATTTAATAAAAAAATATTTTCAATATGAAAAGAATTAAATAATATCATTTGTATTTAACGTAATATTTATTAGGAGAGAGAAGGAAGAAAATAAAATTTAAGAGCTCTAAAATTATGACAAGTGACCTACTAAAAACGTTTTTTTATTAATATAGATAGATATGTTTAGAAGTACTATGACTCTGTCGTGATGGATTTGGATCAGATCAACAAACGGAAAACAAAAAAATTAATACACTTCTTGATCAAGAACATTGACACTTTATTCGATTAACTCTATTCGAACTACTGATTACAATGATAGATCCATTAAATAGCCCATAAACAAATTTCTAAATGAACTCTAGTCCTAACAAATAAACAACCCAAGCTAATCTAATAATTATCTTGACCCATTAGCTAGATAAATTAATCTAAACATTTAATAAACTAAAATGTAACTCTAACAAACTAATGACCCATAATATTAGATTCAAATACCAACAAAAAAACAAAGAATCATGATTTCAAATAGAAATATAAAGCCCTTAAACTTTGAATTATCGACAACATTAGTTCAATTATAAAAACTTAAATTTGATAGACTTTATACCTTCCAAATGTAATGGTATTCATATTCATACTTAATATGATATTCAAAACGAAAATTCATTAGATCTCATATAATTATTAGATCTCATATAACTAGAAGATTGAGAGAAAAAAAACGAGGAAAAGAATGAAAAGAAGTAAAAATCACTTTTCCTTTACTTGGCTTTTCATACTTTCTTCCAAATTGCCTTTCTTTCCTTTCCGCTTTAAACTTTGGCTAGCTTTCCCCTACTTTTCATTTATGGAGCAAGAAAATATAGATCGATGAATTAAATAAATATTATTTCTAAAGATTATTTAATCATCTAGAATTATATATAAGTAGTAATACTTGTAATGATTTTAAGTGTCCTCAATTAAGAAAACATTAAAAGGCAAAAAGAAGATTGGTTTAAAGGATTCCTATTTTGGAGTTTTTTAGGTTTAAGAACTTTGATGACTCACTGATCGCCTCTTGTTCTTTCTTATTGTTTATATTACTAGTTGTAATAATAATTAGTATAGTAAGTAAATATAATAAAAATAACAATAGTAATAATATCATTATTTAATAATGATAACAGCAACAATAATAATCATAATTATAATAGTAATAACAATACTAAGAACCATGATAATAACAGGTATAGATTGGTTCTTACTCACCAGCATATCAATTACCTAAACTAGAGTGGTGTGCCTAGAAGTTTTTTTTATGGGTGAGACTAAGCTACACTGGTGGGCCGAGAAGTTTTTCTATGGGGTGAGAAAATTTTTACAGATCGTTTGACTATCGCAATATCATAATTTTTTCGGCCCGATTCAGGTCAAATAGGGTGATATCTGGATCATTGCCAAAAAACGTTTTTAAAATGATTGCCAAACTCTTGTGTTTGCGTATATTAAAAATCATATTAAAGCAATTATACTCTTAAAAATGGTGATATATGATATTTAAAACAGTTATACTTATAAAAATGATAATGTACACCGGTAGAACTAGCACTTTTCATTTGGGGACATAATAGAAACTTTTGCATAATTGTTAAAATCATCAATTAGTCTTTAATAATGATATGTTCAACAAGTTTGAGAACAATGTAGTAAAAGAACATATGATCCGTCATATTTTGAAACCAAAATAAATTTTACTTATTTTATTGTCAAAAACATCAATCTCGATATAAAATTTTCCTTTTTTCTTCCTACTAACAATTTGACTATTTAAGCATGAAAGTACTAAAAATTTACTCGATTACACACCCGGTTTAGTGAGAAAATGTGATTCGTCAAACTGTCAGTGGGGCTTCAAACCCTTCTGTAGTTCCACCGTTAACAATGTGTATAAGATGATCTTGCTATTTCCTCACAAAGTTGAGTTCAATCTTACTTTATAAGGTTTGTTAAAAATAACTAATTTCCTTCAAAATATATAAATATCAATTTATCTCCAATAGTTTCATAAGTTGTTTCAATTTCAGTCCAAAAGTTTTATTAATTATTTTAATTTAAATTCAAAATAATAAAACTTTTGGACTGAAATTGAAACAACTTATAAAACTTTCGGAGTTAAATTGATGTTTCCAATATTTTGAAAAAAAAAAAAGTTATTTTTGTCAAAATTTAAGTAGCAAAATTAAAATTAACTCTTCCTCGTACTATAGGTCCCCGAATGCTTAGCTATTATGTTCGTCAAAATCTTAGCAATATTCTTATACTGAAAATTATTCAAAATGGTTAGCATACGATCCTCCACCTTTGGGATTAAGGTGATAAACAAGGAACTACACATCCCTTATGAAAAGAAGAATTCCGGTAAAACTACAAATAGAGTGAAAAATGTAGATATCCATCAAGTCTCAACACCTTTTAATGCACAGAAACATAATCGGTCATTCCCATATGGCCAAACTGCTTCTTTAACCATAGCAACGAAGGTATCGGCTTTCGAAAATCAGCATATAACATCAAAAGAAGCTTAAATCGAGAGCTTTGATTAGTTATCCGGACTCGTTTATTGACGGAAAATTTACTTAGAAAAACTTCAAAAAACACGTTTTACACGACCAAGATTAGTAATGTATTTGCCATTCACTTTTGGCACTGTATAGTTATTTGATGCCTTTCTTTGATCAAAACATTATGATAAAATTTAGAGTTTTCATCAACTTCAATGGCTCATTTGGATTTTAGTTTTTTAGACATATGTAGCACCTTCCTATGCTCAAAATCAACAATTTATTTAACTACATCTCTAAGTTCATTCCGAACCTCATTATACATGTAACCATCATTAAATAGTTTATCTAATTAAACCATTTAAAGTTTAAGTAACCCAACCAGCCATGAACCACTTTCCTTCTGTTATTGTTCGAAATCTTCTCTAATCCATTTATTTTCCTTAATTATCTTTGATATTGATTTGTCCATTCTGTGATCAAGGCCCACCAACCTCATCCTATGTTTCCTTGACAATCCGATTAAAACCCTTTTCTTTAAACCATGAGTTGTAGAACTCAAACAGGATTGGACTGTAGTCCACCGCCTTTTGTCTTAACAGAATAGGTCTATGATATGATATTCCCCTTCTAAAGCAATCACTTGAATAAATAGGACCATATTTAACACCTAATTAGATATAAGAAACCCATCTAACATACTCATTTTTGTACACCACCCTTTTTTGTCAGATACCATCGATACAACTCGTGTAAGTCTATGCAGGTCATATAGTTACCATTTGTAATATGTAACTTATTTTGAAATGTAAACCCGAACCCATTTGAGTTAACTTTAAATCAGTTGAATATTTAGTCATTTTATTTATTTTTGTTACCAAAATACAATAAACGTGTCATTTATTCAATTTAATATAATTTTATAATTTATAACTTAAACTTTTATAAAATTTATAAGGTTTATTAATATTTGTGATTATGCAATTAAAAGTACAAAATTTTACAAAATATATAAAATTTATAAAGTTTTATAAATAATTCATTTGATTTATTATTTTAAAATTAGGGTTTTATAAGTCCATGGCTTAAATTGTAATTTTTAAAACTTAACTTAAAAAGTTTTTACAAAAAATAATAGAATTATAAACCATATGAACCAAAAGTGTAAATAGGATATTAAAAACCATCACCCCCATCGTCGACCGACCCTATTCCGGCCACCTAGTCTGGCCACTCTCTAACAACCATTCACACACGAAAATCAACCAAATAAACTCGATTAAACCGCTTCTTAGCCTTCGCATGGTTGAACCAAACCCATGACCTGAATTAATTCGTAATATTTGGCATATTCGAGCTCGATCATTCGAACCAAAACCTTAATTAAATCACTGATCAGTTTCTACCCAAAAAACGTTCAATTGACAGAATCAGTAACATATTATTGAGTTATTTATATCTAAAAAAACAATTAATTGCAATCAAAACAGTAGGATTATCATCAAATCACACTCGAAACCCTCGTGAATAAAATAAAACTGTCTGACTCGTGACTCGAATCTGGCCAGATTGTACCTACTTAAACAAAGGGAATCATCTCATTAGACTCATTTAATCTCTTTGAAACCTCAATTTCAATTGAAACACACACACACACATATCGTAATCATCATCTTGTTCGTATCGCACCCAAATCACAGTTGAGATCAACTTCTAAGTGTTCTAAACCGAAATTAATCAAGGGATAATCATCATGATCATCATCTAAAGCTTCGCTAGATAAACAATTGGGATGGTAATATTGTCAAAACCACGAGTTGATTCATCTTCAATCGTGGCCTATTCTTTTCTCACTAACATTGATTCATCTTCAATTCAAATAATTAATCATGTACATATACTCGATTTCTTGTGGGGAACAAAAGGCTCATGGCTAATCTGATTATCAGTATCAAATTGTTATTCAATTGGATTGATATCGAACTCTTGGATTTATGTCCAAAGTTGGGGGTTTTCTACAACAATAGTTTTTATTAATCTTAATCAGCTTAAAACAAAATATGGGCTCTAGCTCAACTGGCTAAACAACATTACGTTTGCGCAAGGGACCTAGGTTTGATCCCGAGTACCCTTAAATCCTTTTTTTAAACCAATTTTTTTAATAAATAAAATCCTAAAAAAATTATTATACTATTAGATTAAAATAAAAATTTGTTTGTTAATTATATTTATTTCAGAAATTATTATTTAATTTTTCAAAATTCTAAAACGTTTGATTTTCTATTTTTCTTTATTTTTCAAAGATTTTAATAATATAATACGATTATAATAATTATTTACAAGTTTTTAAAACTTTATAAAATGATTTTGAATCAAACCAAAATTATTTCAAAATATTTTCAAGCTATTTAAATAATTAATTATTTCTTAACAAGTTTTAAATTATAAATTATTAAATTAATTATTTTTTTGTTGCCCTTTAATACTCAACCTTTATTTAATCAAATATTATAAATTAAATATTTAATTAATATTTAAGTATTTAAATTCACTATGATTTATTATCATTTTCGATTTTAATTTATTCTATTAATTTATTTTATTTTCATTTAATCAAGATATAATTTGTTACATTATTTTATTTTATTTAAACCCAAATCTCAGTTGAAACCTAATTCATGTTTCGTCTTTAATTATTATTAATTTAATTTAAGACATCACTCTTAGGTTAATAATGAGAAAAACTATTTTTGTCTGTTCTCACATGCTAGTATTCAAACAAATCGCATCTATCAAGTGAACGGCCAGATCTAGTTAAGTACAAGTGAAACGAATCTGAATCAATAGCGACGACTAGTCGTCGCTACTGGTCGTCGTCGCCGCTAATAGTGTTGCGGCTATTGAGAAGATTTCTTGTAGTGAAAGTTATGAGATTAAATTGTAAAAGATTAAGAGTTTTGGGTTAAAAGTAAAAATACTCAAATTTTGTGAGGTTTCTTGCAAAATATGAAAAACTTTAGGTTAAAAATGAAAAACCAAAATATTTTTTTGAAAACTCCTCTAATCATAAGGTACAACCCATTAAACATAATAAGTTGGTAATTTATATATATAATAGCACGTATGAATATAAAATTATGATTTGACCGGCACACAAAATCTGAGCACCACTTACACTAATGTAAAACATAACATCCTATAAGACTCATATTGATGTTAGTGGTGTATCAATAACTAATCCCTAGAAAATCACTATCTATAATTTTATACAGTTAAAAGCGAAGAATCGTAATTATTTCATCTCTTCATGTGAAGTAACATCGAAACCAAGTATTTTCTTGTTCTTTTTTTTAAAATCACGTAATATTTTCTCTAAGTGTTCTGTTTTGCGGTTTAAAAATTGACACATAAATAGTTGTTTTCCATAAATAGTTGATTAAATAATAGATAAATCACTGAAAAGTAATAAATGCTACCTTACTTGATTTACACTATTCGAACTATAATATTAGTTAAGTATTAATAAACATGAAAATTTCATCATACTTGGCCTGATATTTATGTCTAGCATATAATCTCTCATAAATTTATATAAACCAATGTGCATAGAAGTACGGGAGATAGAAGCACCATCTCTGCACTTTTGCTCTTTTGTGCTATCTGATGCATCTACCAATTTCTTACATTTTTCAGTTCTCTTTTCATGTTGACGTTATCCTTTTTCTTTACTTTCCTTCTTTGAGTAAGTGCAAAGCATGTGACAATGCAAGGGGATAAATAGAGACCTTTGTTACACGTTTGGGAAAAATATGCCCCTTCTTCCTAAAAGTAAAGTCCTCCATTACAATTACCAATAAACACCACATAATAACACTTTTAGCAAAGTTAAAACACACACTTTTTCTCTCTCTAATACAATAACTTAACTGGTAGAAATAATATTTTACTGGCTATGTTTGTTTGTGTAATACTGGCGAACATTATACGATAAAAATGTGATATATATATTATATTATTAATAAAAGATGATAATGATGTCTCACAAATTTGATAGGAAGGACATGGTTAGCTTTTGAAAGCCTCCAGCCTTAGGTTGCTTTCTGTCGTTGTTGTCTCCTTATGTCTTTCTTTACCTCTCTTTTTCTTTTCAATTCGTTACTTTCCTTTCTTTCCTGATTTTTGCAGTGGTACCTGATTCTCTTTCATTACCTCCCATTAAAAACACAATTATAACAAAATGAGTAGTACGGTCCATATATATACATACACACACTCATATATATATATATATATAGAGATCATTATCACATGTCACTGTGGCCTTCCCAATGTGAACTCTAGATTGGGCTTCTTGGCGGTTGATGAGCTCACTTCTGACAGTCTCTCATGGTTCAGACCTTTTGAATTTATTTCCTTCTGAAAAAAGATTAATTGGTTGTCATGAAAACAATGTATGTGACGCGATAATAATAACAAGCGCGATGTAATATGCTAATCGCGGAATCTCTAGATATTGTTCATAGCCATAGATTATCGGTTCTTTAATTGAATTATTATATATACAATGTGTTTTAATTGTTAGAACAAGTGAATACTCTTAAAGGGCCTTTGATTTTATATCACTAAGGATATTTATGTAGTTTTTTTTTAATTGTTTGTCTTTAGCTTAAAGAAAGCATAATTGACCCTTAAATATTCTGGTTATTTGACTCAGCTTTTCTAAAGGCTTGGTCTTAATCACTTTCTTCCCACTTTAGATAACATTCTTGTGAAATTTGGAATATATGTATATATTCCCAAGCAAAGCATAAAGCTACTAATTTCACATAATAGAATGTATCAAAAGTGGTGAAAGGAGATCTACACACTTAACAAACTATATAATTAATTAACATGAAAAGAAGAACTAAAATTCATGTATACCTCAAGAGATGGTTTGTTTCCTTCAGCATCTCTATGTTCTCCTTGCAGCCAAGCTTCCCTGCTAACAATAGAATATGATCATCAAGCCACCGCGCAATTATAATATAGTTATGACAGTCACAAAAATACAATAATAAAATAGAGGATAGATAGGAATGCTAATTTATAACGCACACAGGTAAACAGACATAAGGTTAAAGAAATGGTTCAAAGATATCAGATTTGGCATCCACTTATTTTGAAAAAAGGTTTATCTTTGACACTAAGTATTACAAGTAGTAGGTCCCACTTAGAAAAGTGACGAAGCCCACCAAATTAAAGAGAAAAATGATATGTTTTTACGGAGATCTCGTGACTTAATTGTAATTATGCTAAAAGACCTCCTCTTTTACAATTAGAATCTCCTTTTCAAATCACTTGAAATTAAGCAAATTAAATAGCCGCTAATTAAATTATTAGAAATGACTATTAAAATAATTGAGGGTACGTACCATCTAAACATAACATGTTAATACCTTCATATTTCAAAAACTCTATTATTATTTGTTCCCTACATGCATTATTCATTTATATAGTAAATATATATAATGTTGATGAGTTGTTTTAAAGATTGCTAATAATCTTTAGGTTTGTTTGGGGTCATGAGCAGGAACTCTCTTATTATTAGGACATATAACTTGTAAGTGAATACGCTACTAGAAAACTGGTTCAATTCGTTTATGAGGACATTGTGCACGTTAACATAACCATAATATTTCAATGGGTCAAAAGTTTTACTGAAAATTGATACACTTAAAAGCTCTTTGATTTATCATAAAGATAAAACAGAAAAAGATACAGTTATTTAAAACAAAACAAAGTTTTCACCTTGAAGAATTGCTCCATAGACCATACTGATAATCTTTCTCTTGGTGAACACTAGACCTTCCTCCATTTTCAGCTGATAGTTCTTTGGTTCTTGGGTTACGAATGTCAAATATCATGTCATCAGAGTTATCACCGGACGAAGCATTTTCGTAAAGATCAGATTGCCCTAATTATGGTGGAAAACAATTGATTCAGAGTTATTAAAATATAACTTTAAGTTGATATTTATGAAACAAAAATTTTGTCAAATCAAGATCAACATAAAAGCTTAATTACCTGAAGATGCTGGTGCCCGATCTGTTGTCTTTACCGTTCGGTACATCTGCAACACGAAATAAATGAATGTTTAATATCTTAAACAGCGGCCATTAAATTTTGGGATTTAAAACAAATGTTGAAGATCTGTAAATACATCCAATTTACCAACAGGATCTCTCTTGGACGTACATTTAATTATTTTGTACGTAGTTATGTTCATGAATGTAAAACAACTATTTGTGTCCTACTATCAACTATTTACATCAACTGTATATATACTACATGGCCATAGTTACAAAGGAAAACATGCATATTCGTGGATTATTTACCACAAGAATTAATGTTCGATTGATGAAGCATTGAAGCCTATATAATATAGATTTAGTATATGTCTTTTCCTATATACGTATTTTCACCATACTCTATTGATGTAATATATATAAATGTCTATGATGCATGATATATGTAAATCAAAAAGTACCAACATGAGTAAATGATGAAGAGTACATGGTAGTAGTATATGCGACCGTGCATTGACAATATACACCCACACACGTGTGTGAGAGAGTGAGAGTGTGTGTGTGTGAGAGAGAGAGAGATGCATGTCTGCACAAGTGTAAGAGCAAACTGTGTGAGAGAGTGAGAAGAAATAAACCATATGGATGCATGTCTGCACAAGTGTATTAACTATGGCAACATGGTTAAGAAATAAACCTCATATCTTGTGAATAAAAGTACTCTCTCATATCTCAAGTTTCTTGAATAAAAGCTTGGACCCTATGAATATTGAGTTTTCAATTCCTTGGGCTTTGTCTTACTATGCATCTCTCTCTCTCTTTCTTACATATAAACATACACACATGATGTATATAATATTATAATATGTATGAGTACTATATGTATATTATATAAATGTGTAAATATATGGAGCTAGGGTTCTTGCTTCTAAGAAAAAAAGCAGAAGTGATAAGCTATGTTTATGCAGGACCATCAGATCTAGTAATAGTAGCATGAGAGAAACATTTGCAAAGGATTAGAGATGCCTCTCTGCAGGTAAATAAGCATTGGAAATTGAAATTTCTTGCAATTATTAGGAAATAATATAAATAAGTTCCTTCTAATAATGCAAAGTGCTTCTTTAGTGCTAAAGTCAAAAAGAAAATAATAAAATCTGAATCTTGTGTATATATTCCAGATTTCAGTATATATGTTGGTGCTCTTGACTCTTGAGGGTGTACTATATATTGACACAGTAGGCAGACAATGCCTCTTGCAAACCATTCATGTTTTGTTCTAAAGAAATATAAATTAAGAAAATTAATATATCTATCAAAAATATGTGAAATTAAGGAGGCTAAATAAACTTAACCTGCAAGTGAGATTTAACATGTGACAAAGTTAGATCTTTCACATCCATTAGCTCAAGAACTGACTTGGGTGTTGCTCCTGAAATCATTAAACAAAAACAATATGATAATTAATAACTTATGATGAACACAATATATAACTAAAATGAATTTGTGAAGAAAATAATAATAATAAGAAGAATCAGAAATATAGAAATTAATTACTTTCATGACCACCCAAAAGCTCAACAGCATGGACAAAGCGAGCATGAAGGGTAGTAGTCCACCGCATCCTCGGCGCCCTCATGCTGCGCTTCGACGGAAACCTTGAGGACAAGAATCTTGATCGTACGATATTGTTAATATTATTCCCATGAATTATAGAACTTGTGGTGGTAGAATTAGTGCAGTTATCTAACAAAGGTTGGTTCTTTTGATGAGGATGAGACAGTATTGGGAAATTAGGAGGGGTATTCTGGTAATAAACTGGAACCCCTCTTATGGGTCTCAAGAAACCTAAATCTGAGCTAAACCCATGATGGTTTTGGTGATGTTGGTATGAGTAGATATTAGATGTGGCAGTGTTAGAGTTCTGTGGGAGGTGGTTATGGTAATGGGTGAGGTCCGAGTGAGTCGAACCGGGGTTAGATAAGGCTAGCCCAAAAGAGGGTTCTGGTCTTCTTGTTGAGCTGTACTGTTGTTGTTGCTGCTGTTGTTGTTGGTGCTGGTGATGATGTTGGTGTGAGTTTAAGGCTCGTTTCCACAAATTCCCCAAATCTAAATCATGGTGATGATCTTGATCAGTTGGTGTTGATGTTGTTCTCCAAGTTTTTGATGTGGGTTTGGTGTTGGGTGGACTGATTTGAAGAGACAAATCTGGTTGTGCTGGAAAGAGCTCCATTTGATGGGCCAAAATTTCTACTTGTGATCACCAAACAAGCAAGACTCAAGCAAGTGGCTTGAAGAAAGACCTAGAGGTTGTTCTTGCTACAATCTTGAAGGTTGTTAAGCTTGGGTATGGTGGTGTTGTGAGAGTACTACAAGACTAGTGGTGAGTTTGTTGCTATTGTGTGATCTAAGGTGTGAAAGAATGATATGATGATGGTAAAGATGATAAAAGGTTTTCTGTTTTCTCTTGAAAGATTTCTTGAGATGAGATTTGTCTAATCAATGGTGAGTTGGGAGTAGTTGTGGAGTTCTAGAGAGAGAGATGACAAGGTATTAAGTGAATGGTTGTATCTTTTGTGTGAAGTATATGTGAGAAAATGACACTTGAAGAGACTAGAGAGAGAGAAAGAGTGTGTGTGTGTGTGTGAGTGAGAGAGAGATGCCTTCTTTTATGTGGACGTGGGAGTAGGAAAAGAAGAAAGGGAGAAAAAAGATTAGAAAGGAAAAAAAAGGTAAATACGTTAGAGAAATGATTCCTTTACCATCTTTTCCTTTTCTTCTTATTAATTCCTTTTTATACTTCATATATCTCATACTCCATCCCATCTTTGAATATGACAATAAACCTTTATTTTGTGTATTAAAATATAAAATTATTAGTAGTTTTAAAAAAATTGGGGTATTGAGAAGAGGGTTTCACTAGAACAGACCATTTATATTTTAGGATAGAAATAAATTAAAGACGTCTTCATCTCACTTCTCCCTCATTGAGCGTACTCTTATGAGTGGTTACCGGACACATTCATTAAATTGTTTTTAATAAAATAGCAAAAACCAAAAGGATTAGATGACACGGAGTGGGAACTGTAGGAGGGTGGTGAAATCCTGGCCATGGACCCCTCGAACCCGGCTTTAAAAAAACTTCTCCATGGCTTGGTGGGGCTTCATCGGTTGCAACGCTCCTCTTTTCTAGCAAACTTAAAACAAATTGGGAAACGGGGAAACGAGTAAAACTTGAGAAGTTGAAAAAAATTTGATATGCCGCTGATGTGTCAACTCGAGAATCCTGAAGAACCGGGGATGATCACTCCCACCCTCTTGTACTTCTAAATTATTTGATACACTATTTTGGAAATATTAATTAATTTAGTTTGTGTGACTAAAATGCCTTTTCACAAGATTTATTTAATTCTTTTTAGAATTACAACTTAGATACTCCAATAATCTACTCTTAACTCTACTGCAATGTCAACCACCAAACTTGAATTGTTAACCTCTAAGAGCATATCACTATTTAACATACCAGGATACCAAACGTTCTTTGGAAGATTTATTTAATTGATACGGGCATAAATTAACGAGAGGGAATTAAGTGTTATTTCTTAGAATAGACGTCAAAACATTTATGCATGGTATTGTGAAAATAATGTATTTTTATTCTGCATTAATGTTATAACATGAATAAAGGATGTTACGAAAAAGAATGTTATTTTTACAATTGTGCTAAAAACATAAGATTACCAAAATCCATTTAAATCGAAACAAGCTTTAGAAGATACGAGGCCCAATGCCCATATTTGATATAAACAACTTGAAGTTGTGTATACATACTTTATACTATAGAGCATTTGTCATATCCGATCTTTTGCGAGTAATAATCAAACTTGGAATCAAGTAGCAGTCACCTTGCTCCCTACATATTTAATGTAGTCTCGTTATTTGCTAGAAGAAGGGGACACGTCTCGTACATCCCATATGACAAGAAAGCTTATAACTAATCTTGTTTATTGGAGATGGATATCATCTAGGAGCTTTTATAAATATCTTTTTATTCATTGAAGATAGTTAGAGATATTTTAGCTTTATCATAATTATCTTCTCCTATGTTTATGTGTTGTTGTCTCTAGAGTTGGTTAAATTTTGATCTACATTACATCTTGTATTGTCTCTACATATATAATGATATAGAATGATAGACATATAGAGATATAGAATCATAGTCAATGATTTATCAGAAACCTTTTTTCTAATAAGAAAATTACTTCTTTTTATTATCTTTAAACGTTTATAAGTTTTTCATAAGTAATTATTTTTATAAAAAATAAACACTTAAATCAATAATTATTTTAATATTTAATTTAAGTATAATATTATCATATTAAAAAGCAACATGAACATGTTATATTATTTCGGTACTACATATATGCAGTATTATTTTATGTAATTCTTAATTTAAATATAATATTATTGTATTAAAGAAAATAACGGGTAAAAAGTTTTCATACTAATATATATATATATATATATATATATATATATATATATATATATATATATATATATATATATATATATATATATATATATAGTATATATATATATATATGTATATATATATATATATATGTATATATATATATATATATATATATATATATATAAAATGATAATAATAATAATAATAATAATAATTATTATTATTATTATTGTTGTTATATATTATTATTATTATTATTATTATTATTATTATTATTATTATTATTATTATTATTATTATTATTATTATTATTATTGTGATTTAATGTTACATTTACTCTAACTATTGTTATTATTTGTTTATCTTAAGTTATCTTTATTATGATTATTATTATTTTTAACTATTTTCTATTATTAAGACTTAGTTACTTTAATATTATTAGTATTCATTATTCTTCTTCTTATTTATATTACTGTTTTTTTTATTATCATCATTATTATTGCTTTTAACAGATCCACGGAATGATAAAGGCGGTTCTCATTATATTAATAATCGACTTTTTTTTTCACATGAGACATTTTTTGTGTAATTTTTCACTACATCGCGTAATGAAGTTTAATAGTTATTAACATATGGTAAAATTTATAATGTTATGGTATATGTATATTTAGTCCTCCATGTATTCACTTAATGTTTATATTAATCGTGTGTGATGTGTGATTAGTGGTAGCTATCTCACCTTGTATTATATTAAAAAGTTTTTATAAGATTACAATACTTTATCTACATAGTTGTGTTATGATTAAATGATAGAAGTATTTACGCTTTCTTAATAAATTTACTTATATTATAATTTATGGTAGCATTTGATGTTTGCGTATTTAATTCATATGTATTCACGTAACATGTTCCTAATATTGCATGATGTGTGGTTACAGATAGCAATCTTGAATTGGATTATAGTAAAAAAGTCCGTAGAAATTTAGCAAACAAGAATGAGATTGCTATCTTATTTATGAGGTTGTTGACAAGTTACTTATATGATGCACTATTAGATGAGTGTTGTATGCCATTTTTTGTAATCAAGGAAGAAAGAACTTGTATTCTATCAAATTTACTGTTATATAATTCGTGTGTAAATTATCTTGAGACAAACGACTTTCTATACATAAACCTTTTAAACTATTTTGCATGTGACTGGTAGTTTGAAAGTCAATGAGTTTGGCTTTTCTATTTTAATAAAATTGGGTATTCACACAATAAGAATTTGAAATAATGTTTCGTTTAATAAAAACAGTTTGGTTTTTTAAAGTGTTAAAGTTAATGTAAAGTTTTATATAGTAAAAAAATATTAAATTTAAAAAATTTAAGATAGCTTGTATGTTTGATACGTGTTCTTCTATTGTCTTAGAGATGAGGACATTTTGGTTATTGTGTCAAATACGTCAGTTCATTATGTCTTATACGTTCAATGTGCTAAATATCAGTTTATTTTGTCATATATTTTACATCATTTATTATATGTATTTATTATTGTGTTTACGTTTTAGATCATTTTGTGTTAATTTTGTTGGTTTTTACATATTATATAAGCTTGTTGTCTATCATTATGTTTTACAATTAAAAGTACACAATGATATATTTTCATCAATGTATTTTTTAAAATTTATAGTGTTTAAGATAACACAATGTGTTATTTTTGTCATTGTTTTTTTATATATTATATAAACGTGTTATTTATTATTGTGTTTTACAATTAGAATCATACGATAATATTATTTCACAAATGTATTTTTCAAAACTAATAGTGTTCAAGATAACACAATAACGATCAAAAAAACACAATGACACGTTATGTTATGTTGTTACTGTTTTTAATGTATTATATTAATTAGTTGTCAATTTATTATTGTGTTTTACATATTAGATATACATAACAATATTATTCCACCATTATATATATATATATATATATATATATATATATATATATATTAAAATTTATCATTCTAAAAAACACAATAACTAACAAAAAAACACAATGAACTGCAATAAATACATAATGATCGATATGAGCTTAAAAACATTAAAAAAATTATTATCTTTCTACATAAGAAATGAATACTCGTTTTAAAGATTAGAAAACACTCATTTTTATTTGAACATTTTCATATAATTTATCTCAACCTTTGTTGAAGAAATTAATGGTTGAAATTACTTAATACACTTTTTAGTTTAAAGAATATTTTTATTTGAACATTTTTTGATCGTTTTCCTCATCAAATCCATGGAAATTCTAGTTTACACATATACGTAAATACAATTTTTATGTGAAATTACTTAAAATTACCTACAGGCCAAGAACGTCACATATAATTTATATTTTAACCCAATCCATGAGACTTAAATCATGTGTGTACATATGTAAATGGTAATTTTATGTCAAACCATTAGCACATGCTCACCCAATTCATTGACATCAAGCATGCATAGTCAAGGGTTTCACCCTGGGAAAAGGAAGCCATCGCTTTAGCATATTAAGGGTCCTCGCAAATGTTAAATTTTGTTTTAGTTAACTTATGGTTTACATGCTATTAATTCATTGCGTACAATTTTTTAGTTCGTAGGTCATATACGAAATTAGCCTCATAAGTTTACTAAATCATTTTTCTCACCAAGTTAGACAATTGTGTTTTTGCCAAATCACTAGTATACAGTCTATTTTGCAGTTATATATTATACAAGCATGCTACTTATATCAATGTATGCCCTTTTGACTTAAGCACAAGGTTAAACATTCTTGGTGTCGTCATTTAGATCGACAAGACACGAAACAGTGCTGAGGCTTGAGCAAAGATCTTAAGTACGACCACCTATTTGGGTGACTCGATCATGCCACCATGGTGGGGTCTAAAATCCAATTAATGTTTGTATCGATGATCTAGATATAATGGAGAGAACTTTGGGTACTGTGTAAAAGAAAGAGAATTTTGAAATGATAGCAATATGGTTTATATAGGAGAGACGTTTTTTTATGAGTGTGATAATCATGTTTTAAAGATAAAAATGGTTTAAATACGGGATAGATGAATTGTAAGGAAAATCTCTAATATAACTATGATATAATATTATGGTTTGGTGTTATATTAACAAAAATAATGTTAAAAAGGCAATATATTTATATAGATAAGTATTATATGGTTATCTAAACCTTGAACCCATCTGAATGTATTTAACATATTTCTTGATCTAGCAAGGAACAAATGTGTACTTACGCCTTTTTTGTCATATTTTTCAATGCATTATTTATCAAACAAAGAAATTTAAAAGGAATATTTAACTTTGTGAAGCTTTGTCATCCTCACTAAAACCCAAGGATATATCTTCTTTGAAGTGGCCCCTTTTTCCCGGAGGACCCTAATTTCAACAAACTTTTCAGAATCTTAATTTGTTACTTGATTACACAATGTTCCATATTCACTCCTCATATATGTTAATCACCTACTAATTATACCGTACAACGTCATATTACTATATAAAATAATGACCTTGATTTGAGGAATTAGATACCAAATTAAACGTTTTAAGCATGAATCACTGTTGGGAGTTGAGAGCTTAACAAAGGGAACAAAATACTACGTTTGAGCTTAACAATGAGGATGCTAAAGTAATAATTGTTTTTCTATATAAAAAGTAAACCTGGTGCACGAGGCTCTTACATAAACGAGGTCGAAAAGGATGTTGGGCTATGGGCCTAACATGCATCTCGATCCTTGCCCTAAATTTCTGCAAGAGTTTTTCTCATGATTCGAATCTTTTGGACTTGATTTATAAAATATTTTTTTATAATAAAAAAAAAAAAAAAAAAAACTATTGCTTCAAGTTCTGGTCGTGATTTTCTATGTAAAATATTTCTTTTGGGAAAAGTTGTTTTTCTTGCTTTTCTATATAACATATATGTGAGTAGTTTTATTTATAAGGTTATGTACGATTTTTATAGGACACATGAATTTCGATATTAATTAACCTACCATCTTTGCATAAATATTAACTTAAAATTCTTGGAAAAAATAAACTGGACCGAATCTCAAAATATTACCAGAGGCAACTGACTCACAGTTTTAAACCAAGTCAAGGTCGGGTTTGAATTACTATCTCTGTCTCATCATCACACAATGTTCAGACCTTAACCTAGCATGCTCCGATTGTCGTCATGGGTTGACCACTCAAGATGTTTACCTAAGAAGGTTCGAACCCGAGTATCCACTGAAACATCCTACCAACAAACCACCTTGGAGTGATTATATCTTTTCTTATCCTGATGAATTTTCTAATGTTTTTCCAATGCAAAGTTGATACATTTCAACTCCAAATATATACCCTAATAGTTAACTTAGTCTCACCCACTTAAGCTAGATTGAAGCACCATCAACCATCTTATAGCATCTGCAAACTCGATCTCTCCTTCGTTAATTAGCTTTAAGATTGATGCACCATCAATCATGGTATCCATTCGTAAACTCTCCTTCAATTCCTTTGTTAGATTTCAAGTTGAAGCCCTATGATCTATCATCTATCATGCAATGTCATTCGTACGTAAACTCTACCTCTTTCATAAGATAATCAGATTTAAGGTTGAAATACCATCATTCAAGCAATATAATTAGTAAATTAACTCCCTCCTTCATTAGAATGAAGTATGAAGCACCATCACCACAGTATACCGTATGTAAAGCCTTTGTTAGATTTTAATTTAGAGTAGAATATTATCGATAAATTAAATAAATAGATTAATTGGTCTAGTTGTATTCGAAAACCGAAATTAATTGGTCTAGCTTGTATCCCAAAACCGTCTATTTCTACAATGGTGATGTAACATGTTTCACCTTTTAACTGCTAACATCTAACATTCTAATGATATTTGTGTTTAAAAAAACCATTTATAAACAATATATATGTCTCATATATACTGCTACTTTCATGTATTAACTAAAGCATGTATATAAAGTTGTGCATATTTCGATTTTGGCTTTAGTTTGAATCAGAGTTACGAAAGGCCACACGAGGTTAATTAGGGGCTTTGTCATGACCATTTTTGTCATGGATTTGTGTAGTAATTCACTTAAAGGTACCGATTGCCTATTTTGTGCTGTGAACCTAACAACATGACCAATTTTGCATATATTGAGATTCAAGCTCACAAACAACCTGAAGTATATGCAAGATGATCCATCCGTCAATCGACACGATGCTAAATCATGTGTGCAGGACGAAGGAGCTCATTATTTTAAAACATGTTCAGAAAACTCACGAGTGCATATGATATACCCTAAATGACCACTCTTATGGATCGAAACGGGTTAATTCTAAATTTAAATTTACCTTTCTCTATCCTTGTGTTTGGTGATTAAAATTCATTATTGAATGTGAAATAGTGGTTTTATACCATTTTTTAAAATCATCTAAACATTTTTATGGGCATTTAGACCATAAAAATGGTCACAAATTTACAACCATTTTGTGACCAAATTTTAACAGTCGCAATTTAGCGATCAAAATGAAACTGTCGCATAGGGATCGCAAAATTAATAAAACATAATTAATCAAATAAAAAACTATAAATATCAGTCACAAACCACTAAACCATGTAGCAAATATAATTACATTTAAAAAAATATCTATTGGTCGCAAACCGGTTGCAAATAAACTGATCTGATCTCAAGATTAGCACTAAACAAAGAAACCCTAGTCGCAAAGCAATCTTAAAATTGGATTACATATGGAGGTTTTTGCCACACATTAGCCCTTAGCTAGTTGGTTAGCGACCGAAAATATTGTCATATATACTCAGTTATCTAGTAATACAGATAAGTCTTTCATAACTCATTTAAGGGCGAGTTTCACTAAAAACAATACTTCTTATACTAGCTTGAATTACTTAAAGGTGTGCAATCTCTTGTGATCATCGAACAAATAATAAACGGAATACCGGCATTTAATCTACTACTTTTAGCTGCTTCTAACAACACTAATTCTTCGGCACAACATAGAATTCAAACGCTTACTGTTTTAGTAAGGAGAATACATCATTTATCACCGGAATCGATAAGACTTTAAGCAAGGTTTTATGTGCTTTGGAGTTGGAATAGATGGATTAATAATGAAATGATTTTAAATTATTTTAATTGTAATTAATCTGGGGAATCCCATAAGGTTCCAGACAGCAATAGAACTGAAGCAGGCAGCAGGTACAAGAAGAAATTAAGAATTTGAGTATGAATCTTCGCAGAACCATATTCATGGAAGACTGACAATTTTGGTATGTGTATCAGTTTGACTTTATTGTTCTAATCTCATTAATGCAAACATTTAATATGTGATTAAGTTGAGTGGCATTAATGTCAACAATTACGACCTCGAGTATCGAAAAATATATATATTATATATATATATATATTTTATAATTGTTAATTTGTTAAATTTGTCAGATTTTCAGGATTTAGAAAAAAACCACCTCAAGCACTTGTGTGACCGTGTGGCCGAGGTAGTAGTAGAATTTCCATTTAAATAGCCGCATATAGATTTTGGTTTAGAGGTAAATTAGAATAATTTGAGTAAAAAGGATATGGGTTTAAATATTATAAAATCAAAAAATAAAAGATTAGCATTTGCTAGGCGTACTAAATGAGTCGTGTTTTTGGATTTGCGGATTTGACCAGACATAAACCTTGTTATCTTACACAAACTACAAACTATAATTCAGCACGCACCTAAATATTAAAAATGTATCACATACACAAATGTGTTTCATTACATTTAGCCTTGTTACATACATACTTAAAATTCAGTTTGAGGTTATATTTCATTAGCAATCAATATTTGTCTTCGATATGATGAAGGTAACACGTGGCAAGGCATTACAATAAGTTTGCAACTATAAGGTGTAATATATTTGGTTTTTCTTTTGATAAAAAAAGTATGATATAAGAGCATGATATCTGATCAACTCGGGAAAGTTAGGACAAATAGACAAGTATCACCCAATATCGTCTGCAAACCTGTAAAAAAAATTAAAATTTATCTAATAATGTTGCTTCCCTAAAAACTCACGGTCTAAATGTTTTTGATTTTTCAGGAAAACTAACACGAGTAAGTTAATAAGCTAATCATGTAGTTTCACCTAGAACCTCAAAAAAAACATGATATACCACCGTTTTATAATATTATTAATAATATTTTTCCAACTTTTTGTCTACAAGAGAACTAATTGAAATTATGTCCAAATGATAGTAGATTGATTGGTCTATTAATGCCCTTTTTTTACTTTGACTTTGATGACAAAGAGAACCATTATGTTTCCTATATGATTGGATTCTCACGTAAATGGGTAGGGTCTATTTATATACCGAATGTCACTTCTACTTTTCTGTGTCTTTGAATAGCAATAGGACTTGGATTTAGATAAAGTGAAAGCAAAAGGAAATTAAAACAACATAAATGGTTAGTGAGAATGGAACAAAGTATATAACTGGATTATGTATAGAGAATATATGATTAACAAAAGGCAAATATATGCTCACTCGATCATTTGTGTTCCAAAGATTTGTAGGACACCAAATTTGAGCTATTCCTTACCCAAAGTCGTTGGGAAAGATTCAATATGTTCCCCGATTTTTTTGTTCCTCGATCATGTCAAGCATTTGAAATGAGCACTTAGCAAAGCTACATTATTGTAATATTAAAGTTAACTTAGTCAATTTTTAAGCTTAAATTTGTAATTAGGTTTTACTGGGTATGTTTGTTTGTTTATAGTTGAATCCTGATCTACCTCAAATTTGATATATGCTTATGCAAATGTCTTTGTGTAAGGTGTGATGGGGTTTTCTAGTAATGGTTCTTATGAAAAAGTCTTTGTATGGATCAATATAATAGATTTCTTCTTTATAAGCAGTTTTAAAGCTAATAAATAGTTTGATTATTCGATGTATCTATAGATGGAGTCTAATTAGCTCATAAGGAACTTAAAGGGTTTAGGTTTACGTTTGTTTCTTTTTATCTTACAAGTGAAAGTTAGAATTGACCAACTTTGAACTCCAGGTTGCGAGCCTCTAATGGTCAGATGGTTATCATAGATCATAGTTTTACTGATGAAAGGACATATAACAAAATCATTTACACGCTTTTATTATGTCTCCAAGGATTGCGACGCACAAATTAAATCAATGCAAGCGAGTAAGGGCTATATATATATATAAAAAAATGCTTTGTACTTGGGTTGCATACAAATTAGTGGTATCAAATTCTGATGCGAAATGAGCATAACAGAAACCTTAGGTTTTAATTTAGTCTAAACTCATATAGTTTAGTTTCAGGTTGAACTCACAAATACATTTACTTGAATGAATCAGGTTTGGGTCAATATGTCAGGTTTACATGTTAAAACCACATATATGTAGAAGATGCAAACCAAACGAATTTCACATTTGCATTGCCCAGTGAAGTTTTTGTCAAAAATACTAAAACATAATATCTTTCTCATAATTCTATATCCAAATATAATGCATGGACGCATGGTTACTAATACTGTTACTAATATAAATGGGTTTGTTATTTTTCATGTTGGGCTGGAGCTAAATTCATTCTGCTGGGCTAACTTCTTGGACTGAAAACTGATGGTCCGAAGGTTTTCTGGGCCAACTTCCTGACTGAAGACTGATGGGCCAAAGGTTGTTGCTAACGAGTTGAAGATTAAGCCCACGTGTACTTGTTTTCTCTCTAAGGTACACGCGGCCACGTGGGTCGTGGATTACTTAATTATCACTAAATCTATAACTATACTTATTAATAAAACGAAAAATTTAGTGTTTGTCAATCACCAATCCTTAAAAGTCAACTTTAAGACACAAGCTTCAGCTATCCTCTAGAATTATTAGTACCTGAAAAGTAATGCTCGAAAAAGTTAACACATGATTGGTGAGTTCGCATGTTTAAATATTAGTAAAAAGATGTTGTGTAAAAGCTGTAGGACATATGCGTAAATAGTTATAAGCTAGTAATATCATATGTAAACATGAGCCTCACAACTAAGCCCAACGTACACACAGAACTTGTCGAAACATATTCACCCTACGGTTTGTTCGTGACCATTGTATGTTTCAACTAGTATACTAACAAACAAGGGTGGGGGTATCAATCCAATAGTACTATCAATATCTATCCGTCAGCTCCAACACCTGAGTTAAATTGTCGAGAAATAAAATCCACATAGAAAACTCATGCATATACCAGATAAATACTTACAAAACAGTAACATAATAGTCTTATATATATTGACTTCACAACAAAAAAAAAGGTTGAGCATACTTTTTTTTTTTAATATTTATAAACATTTGTAAGAAAATGGAGCCATGAAACTCACCTTGATTAGTATGTAGAAGATTCTATTTTAACCACAAACTTAGCGAGCTACAAAAAATAATACATTCGATGATTACTATTTATTCAAAATTAACTAGCTTTTTTTGGTAATCCGTATTGTTAATACCCTCACAAACAGACATGCTACTTAATTAGATAACTAAGATGCTAGGTATTGTTGCTTAGCATCCAAACTTGTGTCAACTAACAAAAAAATCATTGTTTTCATGATATTTGCTAGTTTACGATTGTTGCGTAGTATTTTGTGTTACATTTATATTTTTGGTTTTACTTAATTTACAAAAGTTGTCCATTCATAAATTTAATATTACTAAAATTTCATATTATTAATCTTCATTTTTAATTATTAGCTCATTTTAGTTGTTTAAATTATTACCCTCAAATTAGTATTTGTTTTAGAAAATAGTTTACCATATCTTACTGTTTGCACACAGAATTTGTAAAATAAATTTGGAGGTCGTAACGATAACAAAATGACGTAAGACCAATTGAATATTTTAAATCTAAAGCACATAATTAAGTTTCTAGAGAAAATCACATCATTTTGATAAAAATAAGAGAGATATGTGTTTCAAAAGTCGAACCAACAATCTGCCAGAAAATTCAAATTGAACCAATTTTTTATATCGACTGTAAGGGCCCAAAACTTCATGGTTTTTTACGAGACCAATTAGGTTGTATAACGGGTTTGTTTCCATAATTATGTTTAAAGCGACTAGATTAGCTCAATAAATATTGAGCTTGTACATGTTATTCTTTGAACACCTTTACAAATAGTTGCAACCCATGAACATAGGTCATAGTAGCTAAACCACATTAAATTTTTGTCTCGTTTACTGCTTTTCGTTTGTCGTGTGTGCGCGATTACCCAACGAAAGTCAATAAAAGTTGCACTTAAGTTTTTGCAGATTAGTCAGCTTTATCCTAATCTAAACACAAGCAAAAACAAAATGCAAATCTAACTGGAGAAACGCAAGCCCATATTTTCAAAGTTCAAACACAAAAAGCAAAAACTGTCCAAGAGTATGGAATTTTTTTCCCACCTCATATTTCTTGTAGACACTTCTAACTTCTGTTGTCTTGTCAAATAGGAATGCTGCTGCAAAAACACGGATTGACATAACAATATATTCAACTTCAGAAAAAGAAAAAAAAAACATAACTAAAAGATAAGAAATTATATGGTGACAAAAATGTAAGCTTAAGTGACCAAATACCAATAAAATGTCATGACAAGATTGAAAAGCATAACATAAAGTTATAATGTTAAGTGAGCAATTAACTGTCTAAATAGAGGTAAGGCAGGTGCAAGCAAATACGTTTAGAATGTGCACAAAGTTTTGCTGCTCGTTTGGTGAGAAATGATTAGGAGACATAATTTATCAACCTAAAAATCAACCTAATCATAATAGTGAAATGATTAGGAGACCAAATTCATCAATTTAAATAACAAATTCTCTCACTTTTACCCAAGGTTGTAAATTGTAATGGTTATACATTTGAATGATCTAAAACAATATATCGTCAATAATCAAATAGAAACATACATCCAATAAGTTTTTCTTCCAGTATTAATAACCAAAGCTTTTGAACTTGTATGATTATCAATTAAAGAACTGTCTAACAGTCCTAAAGAAACAATGATAAGATTACCAATTGACTTGAGCTTTGGAAGACTGGAGACTGGATATTGTAGACCTTAATATTTGATCCCCAACTATTGACCTTAACTTCGAAATAAACTCTTCTCGACTCGTGTTCTTTCCCTACAAAATCACAAAAGAAAAGTCAGCAAAACCATATAACACAACACAAACTGATACAGATGATGGGTAAGCATACCTTAAAAGACTCGTACAAGATATGCACTAGCTTCATATCATCTGGAGATACTTTATCAGAAATGGCTTCGAACAACTTTGAGAAAGGCATCCATGGTGATTTAGGAACCCTGGAGGTGCTTGATCCAACACTTGGAATCTTCTCCACAGACATGTTTCCCTAAGATGGAAGATAACAAAAAAAATTATAATAATCGCAAAAGGCTACCAGCTCAAATATCACCTACAAAATACAATGAAAACATCATTTCTTTAAATTTATTATCACAAGAGAAAACAAACCAGTTTACTAGGAGAGCAATCAATCAGCACTGGTCCCTGAGGATCCTGGGTTGTCAGCCTTGATGACAAATCAACCCAACTTCCATCTAAAATCAGATTCCCTGTAATATCAAGAACATAGTTATATATAAAAAACAGAATTCAAATTTCTATTTTCTGTAGCCTACTAGAGGCCTAGAGCCGTTACATATAGCTTGAGGCTGTCAGATGTGAATTTATCTGAGATTTGAAAGACCGCATGCCTCCATTCTTTCCCTAAAATTTGTAATTCTTCTTGTTGTCCTCATTTTACTCCTGTTATTTCCTCATTTTCACACTAATAATGCCATGGTTGTAACCAACTCATATCAGGCTTAGTTGTGATAAAGAAAAAGAAGATTAAAAGTGACTGGAGTTGGGGTTAGATAGTAAGGCATAAACTACTAATACCTTCAGCACTTGGAGATATCCGGAAACTGACAGCATATTCAGGATAAATATGAGTATTCACATTCATGTTCCAAACAACATAATGATTTGGATTATCCAAATTATCAACTCCACTGTCAAAGCAATCATCACTTGGATAAAATTGTTTAGATCCAGGTAAAACAAGTTCCATATTTCCCAATATCACACGGCATAACACCATGCAACCTACTCCTTTTTCGTCAAAATCACAAATAGTAGCACTGTAACCACAGCAAAAAAAAATATTAAAATCCTACAAAAACATATAAAGAACAACTCGAGAAAGGCGTAATAAAGTTTCAACAAAACTACTCAAACATTCATTAAAACCAAAAAGAACTAATCAAATTCATCATATGCTTATCATCTCAAATCATAGCTCAGAACTAACAGATTTGTACCTGTTGTGGGCAGAGTCAACAGCTGTAAGGTGAACCCCATACCCATACCTTCCAAGCTTTGGCCCACCATGTCCTAACCCGTAAACCACAGTGCTAGAAGGTGCATCTGTAGATGACGCAAACCAAGCATAGTTCACATTTGCATTACCACGACGCTTTTGTGTGATTTCAAGTTGCTTCTCAAAAAGCTCTAGCCTCGATTCCATAATATCACCAGAACATTTCTTAACGTCAATTACATCAGCTTTCAAAGCTGGATTAATGCCCTTAATAAACATATTTCTGACGATTTCTGGGTCCAAAGTTTTGCAAATAATTGGAGAAGCATCTTCATCACTCTGTTGAAGATTCTCAACAAATTGGTCAGCTTTTGCATTTAATTGTTTGCAACTATCATTTAACTTGTGCTCAAGTTTGACCCTCTTAATATTTGATTCTTGGACATTTGACTCGTCCATGTGTTCCTCAAAATTGTTGTTATTTAATCCATTTAGATCAATCTCGACATTCAACTTAATTTCAGGAGTCGTAGAAGACTCTAGCTCAACAAGTTCTAAATCATTATGTATCTTGGACTTATTGCATTGATGACTCTCATAACTAGAATATATTTCAGGGAAAAAACAACTACCTGTGTCATCAATCCATGCTATAGGTTTCTGTACACCAGTTTTCAAATCTACTTCAATCATATGTAAGATATCTAACATCAGATGACGCCCATTAAACTGCACTTCAATTGCTGACTTCTTTGACAAGAAATCTTCTTTAACCAAGTCAATAACATCTTGCGGAAAGTCACTCCATTGACCATCTTGGGAGAAAAGTAAACGTTGTGGTACTCCAGTTTTCATAAAATTTGAGTAGCTCTTGAGTAAAGTTTCTCTAGAGAAAGAAAAACATTCTGACTTGCAACTTTCACTTCTCTTTCTCTTTCTAGTCTGGTTCAATACCAAGTTAGGCTTCACACCCAAAGCCCGGTTGCTAGCTCTAACTATTTGAGATGCACGTTTCCTTCTAGGATCAACAATGACTCTACTAAAACTGTCTGATACTTTAACCCACTTCGATGCCATTTATCCACAATTTTATATTGTATTTACACTAAGCAACCTAAAACCACCAACCTGTTTTAAAGTAAATACTTAAAATGAGTAGTTCATGAAACTGAAAGTTCTGCATGAGAAGGAGTAGCAATCAGTTGACATCCAGTTAATTCTAAATCTTAATTATACATAACAATTGCATGTAACATTCTTGCAAGTCACAAACAGACGTCATTCAAACAATGTCAAATTAATAACAGAAAAGGCTAAAGAATGGCAGTTAAAAAGCATAGCTCGTTCATATAGAAATAAAAATATTAACTTGTTTCATAATTTTATCCAAGAAACAGATTTAAAACTTTGACCTTTCAATTCTAACACAAGAAACCATGCTTGTAAAGAACAAGCCATATTGCATAAAATCCATAAATTGGGATCCATTAATCTAAAGTATAACGTATTACATAGGACAAACATGAGCATCGGCTTTTACTAACCTAAATACCTGATGAAACCAGGTGCTGGAAAATAGAAATAGAATACTGATTTCTCAATGTGTTAATTAAGTTTTTTCGTGGAAGTACGACCAGGAAACAATCATCTTCAAGTAGAAATAAAACACTTTCTGGTTTTTTTTGTGTTTTATATTGATATCCATAAATCATGGAATTAATAATTCAAAAAGAAAGAAAAGAGGGGAAGAATCCACATCTCCTAGTTATCTAATCTGATTTGCAGTAAATCCCAATTATATAAAGCATAATAATCCACTTCTCATAATCCCTACTTATAATACTTCCTAACTGTAAAGCATAAATCTGCCTTACTAAAACTCTTTAACAAAAAAAAACTAACAAAAGTAATCCTTATTCATATAAACGCCATGCACTGGCCTACTAACCAAGTCACCAAACATGAAAATGCTTATTGTACAAGAACCAAAGGTTATTATTTATGGAAACTATGATAATCTTATTAGGCAACTAGATATTTATTATTATTCTTTCCTTTTATCAAAAACTATTTTTCTCCCATCAGTTAATAGCTCGCCTGAAATTAGAATCAACTTCTTTCATTTATTTTCCCCGGACCCTACTATTTGAGTGGAAGTCGCTGAGTAAGTTTTTTTTTGTTTTGTTTTCTTTCATTTATTTTATTTTTTGAATTAATTTCCTATATGGAGAGAACCACGTTTTCTTCTTCTCTGTTAATATAAATTTTGAGAATCTTAAACGTTAGGGTTTTCTTTCTAAATTTCAGTTTATTGATAATAAAGTAACAAAAAGGTCCCAATCCTCTCTTTTATATTATTAACCCATTCTGTCTGATGAGTGATGACACAATAGTTATCCACTCATTCCCCCAAAGAGTTTCAACAATACCTTAAAATCCAATGCCACCTAACATCATCAATTATTGAAAGAGTTCTAGCATAACCAACAGGTAGTTAAAAAATTAAACATTAACTTGAGCAGATTGTAATGCAGAACCATTCTCAAAATTCACTGAAGTTAGAGAGAACATACCATTTTTAAAAATTGGCTTCAGTTCAAAACATGGCCATTTCCCATCCATTGCTTGATGTCGACAAATTCCTAATCCTATCATTGAGTAATTACAGCTCTAACAAGTACTACACAAACACATAAATATACAAAACATCCATCAGAGCTTGTAAAAAGGTACAACTTATCTTATCTATAAAGAATCTTTATATTATCATTTACCACCCAAAGTCAATTTACTTGTTTCCTAGTAAATTAAAAAAGAATAAATTTGTTGCAATGAAAAGCACCACCTATTATAATTCTACTATGCATTCCAAGCATCCCACTTAGAATCAAAGCCAGGTCTATACCGAACATAAATAAGAATCGGATGCACATCATAGAGGCATCCAAATAATCATGTCATCATCTTTAATAAAACATATAGTCAAATCAACCACAGTATAGATCCAGTTCATTAAAACTTCTCATAACCGGTAGATGTTCGTTACTTTTCTCACTTATCAACTATGCACCAGATATTGCAAATCGTAAATAATCTGAACTAACTCTCACACTAATTGACCAGACATGTATGTTTAAAACGTTACAGGACTTGGAAGTCTGCACGTGGTTTATGCGGCTCGAGTTTTATAAATTAGGTTTTTTGTCACTTGAAGAATTGACTTTATAATCACATAAAAACTAAACTAAACAGTTGTCCAAACTTCATATGCACAAATCACATATGTACACATCCTTTTAGAACATCAAAACATGAATGTTAATGCCATGAACATTTACCCTGTAAACATAATAACCAACAAAAAGAACAAATAGAAACCTCTTACAACATGAACTAGCTAAGGAATGCAACAAATTCCAGTATTTTCAGCTTCCTAACCCTAAAAAAATCAACAACTACCACACATAATTGTTTGTTAATAAGACTCGCTACTAAATGCGGCAAACAATTCAAACGCAGATACTTACACAAAATCAAACAGTGTGGTTAAACTAACTTTTTATAGCAAAAAAATAAAGTCAAATTGGATTTTAATAATCCAAACTATTACCTATTGGCCGATAATAATCCATACCATTAATTTGGCCGCTAACACTCCCAACTTTCATTTTTATTACCAATAACAATCCTAGTGACATAAATTTCAAAATTTTACACTCAATTTTCAAAATTTTACACTCAATTTTGACTCGATTCGGTTCGCAATAATAATTCTGAATGACATGAAGAAACATACAAGCTAAATTGAGACTAAAATATATAGAAATCGAGTGTAGAAATTTGAAAATTATATCACTAGGATTATTGTTGGGAATAAACGTGAAAGTTGAGAGTATTACCGGTCAAATTGATAGTATGGATTATTATCGCCGGTTTGGATTATTATAAGCCAATTTGCCAAAAAAAAAAAATCACCAAAAAATTCTTTCAATTCAGACTTTACAATTTACTGCTACAGCAAAAAGCATCTATAATCAGTCTAATCCAGGAAATTCTAATAAACGATTCATAATTATCAGTTTTGGTGATGAATCAAACCAGATCCTCACACAAAACATTCAGAAACCACATATAACAACACAATTCAGTACAGATCTACTAAAATCCGAACTAATACCCTCGAATCCGCAAAAAATAAGTAATAACTCGATCAAAAACCTTACCAATAGAATCAGATGTGTTCTGATCAACGTGATCGATCACTCGATCGATCGAATATTATATGAGTCGTTGTTCTGCAGAAGACTAAAGTTGAATTTTCTGAAGGATAACACGAAGGACAAAATCAACGATTCTAGAGAAAATAAAACAACAAGCAATTCAAGAGATTTTATTTATGTGTGAAATTGTTGAATGAAGTTTGCTTGAGGAAAAAGAAACCGACGAGAGAGAAACGACGGCGATGTCGTATTTCTGATTTGGGCTTCCGAAACTTGTGTGATGATTTAGGGGTTGGTGAAGAAGAAAGGCGAAACGACGCCGTTAGGGTTGTTAAACGGGCCGTTGTGGATACGTAACGTTTACTTGCAAAAAAAAAAAAAATGGAAAAAAACAGTTTAGAATCACGCGAAATTTTAATATTACATCGTTCGAAAAATCTACTGTAATCTTAGAAAATGACACTTTTGTTTTTTGTTATTTGCTAACGCTTATAGAACTTATAAATGTTGATTCTACTCTCAAAAACATATTTTTATTTAAGCTTAAAATAAAGAAAAATTTGTTTATAATTTAAATACTCGATATGAAACTTAGTTCAAGGGTACAGATATATTTTGCAAAAGTTGGCCTCGTATTTTATAAGTTTATATCGTATCTTTTACTTAATTAAAGCTTTTTCAAAAACTGTATTTCATTATTTTATTTACTATAGTTTTATCATATTATATGTTCATTTATATTTGTGAATTTTACTGTTTTAAAAAGTAATTTGATGTATTGTATTATCTTTTACTATTTTCATTTGATTAATTACATGCCTAGCTCATGTGTTACATGTTTTTATCTTTTTTGTCACTCTTTTAAAAGTTTACGAACCTTCTTCATTTCATTCGTCAAACCGTACATGCAAGTTTTATAGACATTAATCTATTAAATTCATTTAAGATGGTCATTTTATGTTTAAAAACTTTAAAAATCCAAATCCATTTACGGCATTCCCATGTTTCTTTTTGACCCCAAATAAAAACTCTTTTCAAGCCAAGAAACCACTATATTATATAATGGTTTTCAAACATAATTTAAAAAAATATGTAATTTTACAAGTTTAAATGAAAATATATGAAATTGCCCATTGATTAAACAAATGTTAGTATTGTATTAACTTCTGATCTAACAATCAAGAACCACGTCTTTGTTTTTTTTGTATAAACCATTAACCCATGTCTCGATAGAAATTAGTTGTCCCATGATGGTGATCAGGGTCAGTGCAAAGGATGGGTGAGATGAGCGACTATTTAACTCATTTAATTAGCGTATCATACATATAAGCATTTTAAATGCATTATAACTTTTTTTCATTTGATGCTCATTTTTTCTAACTTGACCAGACCCTTAAATCCTAGACACCGACCGTGATGGTGATACTTGAAATTTTAAAACATAGATAATATTAAATATAAATAATAGTAATTAGAATTGTCAATGGTCTTAACCACCGATCACTTTTAGAGCTTCTACTTTCTAGCCTCCAGTTTCTAACAACTTACTCCTAACCCCTCAAGTTTTTAAAATCATATTTTCTTTCCATCCACCTTCTAACAACTTTGTATAACATCAGTATGACATTTTATCCCCGTCAATTTCGTTCGTTGACTTTAAAAAATAATAATGTTGCATGCTTATATTTAAGTACGTGACAGTATTAAATTAACGGTCAAAAATAATATATTTTAGTGTTTACGTTTTATGTACATTTCGAGTTGGTTTACGATTCGACATAATTTTTTTTTTAAACAAGTCAGGTCAAATATAATATGTGCTTATTAGAAAAATAAATTCGAGTTCGTCTACGTTTCAACGTAAAAAAAATTTCGGAAGTTGGGATGATAGTAATATGTGCTTCTTCATTTACCGAATACAAAGGTGTGCTTGGTGAAGTTGGTTTGTACGTGTTGAGTTGGCTGATAACGCATGTTCGATCCCTATGGCATTCAATACATTTTTTTTTTTTTTTGTTATTGTGTTTATTATTAAAAGTTTTTTTCTACTCGGCTACACTTTTAAATTTTCTTATATTGTAACATATTTTCTTGAAAATTATATTTTTAAAATTTTAAACCGCAACGTACATGGCATATTAGTGTTTTCTATATATGTTTCAATTTTCATAACCAATCCACTATAGCTTCATGTTTATTTATAAACGAGAGTTTTAATCATACCACGCGCTGCAACGCGCATATGACCTTGCTCGTTATATATAATAAAGTAATTATAGATTTAAATAAATAAAATAATGTAATACAAATATTAAGAAGTGGTTATCATGTAATACAAATATAGAGTCCGTATCCTTACAAAGTTTTTTATAATCTTGATATCTTCTTCTATTTTTTTTATAAACGTCATTTAACATAAATCGAAAAGCTTTAATAAAGTTATCAACAAATTGCACGGATAGACCGTCTTGCACTACTAAATTAATAATATGTGCAACACAACGAGTATGGAAAAAAATCACCGTTTGCAATCGGAAGATATTTTAATTTTAATTTTTCAACCGCGGTTGTGTTATTGGAAGCGTTATCAAATGCCATTGAAAAATTTTTATTTTGTAAATTAAAAGTAGTTATTACATTATCCAAAAAGTAAAACAAAAATTCTCCGGTGTGTGGATACGGAAAAAGATCAAACGCAATCGTACGTTTCATCAATTGCCATGATTTGGGATCTACCCAATGAGCGGTGACGCAAAGGTACGATTCGGGTAAACCGTGTGGAGCCGACCAAACGTCACTAGTTAAGTTTACACCGGTATTTAAATTTTCAAATAATACAATTAAATCATTTTTTGCTTGCTTTTATAATTTTAAACAATAACGTCTAAGGGTAGTACGACTTACATGGTTGTAACGAGGTTGAAGCGTCTCTCGAATTAAGTTCGTCAAACGAGGATTGTCGAAGTGACTAAAAGGCAAAGCTTCTTGAATCACGAACTTCACCATTCGATCTCGAACCCTATTAACGTCGTAATTAAAGATTCCACCGTCTCCACCTAATTGTGTTTGTTGCGAATCCGGATTACTTTTCAACGACTTACAAAACTTCTTGCTAATGTGTTTGCTTAAAGTCGTGTTAGAATCTTTAGCAAGCAAAGCTCCACAAAACTTGCAACGAGCCTTTACAGACCCATCACTCAACTTAACCATATCCCAATTGCACCATACATCCATGTTACGATTGTGTGGAAGAACACGAACGACGGTTGGAGCGTTGGACGAACTTTGACCAACGGAAGATTGTGATTGAGCCATAACAAGATTCAAGACAGTGAAAAATGTAAAACGAGAGAGCGAAAACGTAAAACGAGAGTAAACTAGAGTATTTTTTACGTTTTTTGCGTATGTTTTTGCGTTTGAGAGTTGGGTACTCAATCATACCAATCCACACCTATTTATACTACCTTAGGGGGTAAAAAATACAAAAAAAAGGGTCAAAAAGAAGTCCCAACGGCTATATAGCCTTTAAAAAAGGCTAGTTTTTTAAAAAAAGCCCAAAAAAAAGTATAAACCGAGTTGGACCCGGGTACGATCGGGTCGGGTCCGAGTTGGATTGGTTCAGGTTGTAGAAAAATATAAAAAACAATAACCGATTCCTACCAACCGGGTATTTTCGGTTCCAAACCGGGTACACCCTATACCGGGTTGAACCCGGACCCAGGTCCGGGTCGGGTTCACCGGGTCGGGTCCGTACCCGGTTTTTTTGCCCAATTCTACTCGCAACTGGTCCCTTCTCAAAAGGGCTCTTTTATATTTTGACCCAAGTGAGGCCCATTCTTCATGTAAATAACCAAAATATGGTTAAACCAAAGTAAACATTAAATTTTAACCTCATAATCCACTACAAACCAATCATATTATAACAAGTATCTTAAATCACTTAAGAGGACTACCTTTGAGCCAACCAAAAAGGAAAAAAAATGAAAAATAAAGTGTGGTATCCTTGACATTCTGAATCAAAAATGTTGCTTTTCTAGATATAAATTTTGGTTTATTTAACATTCTGAAATAGTTTTGGGTCTCAAACGTATGTACTAACTTAACAAGAGCTAACTTGTGTGTGATGTATATCTCTGGTGACAACTTTAATGGGGATGCAAAGATTAGTTCGGGTGATTGTGCGAACTTCTATATAACATGTGTTATTTTTATAATCTATAGATTGTGTAACACATTGAATTGTGTTTGGTTAATTTATGCACCTTAAATACACTTTGGTTTTATCATATGTTTATGTGACCAAGTCTTTTGGGTTTTTGCAATTTATTAAGGCAATGTTTCTAATTTTTTTTTTATATTTAAATAGAATCCTAAAATTTGAATGGTGCATCCATTAACAAATGACTATGATTAAATCATCTGATGCTACAAATGCACCTTAATTTAAACATTAATCCCTCAATTTTGAGTTAGTTTGTCAAATCAGGAGAACACTTTTTTTAAGAATCATCATAATTCATAATTTGTCATATATGAGACTTTAAGAGGCCAGTGGGGGCGTGGGGCTAATGTTTCAAACGTTTGAAGAGGAAAGTGAAAGTGCTAAAGTGTACCACTTTGAACATGAGTCGGACCAAAAATGAAAATAATAATAATAGTAGGTACTAAAATGGTAAATTTAAGAAAGGCCCAACAAATAATGTTTCATAGGGTTGCACATGTCTTATAAAACAAACTAAAAGTAATTATATAATCATACTGTCAATTCATATCAAGGAATGGGCGTAACACAGATTTAACAATTATCTGAAACATAATTATTCAGGTGATATTATTTTCACAACTCAAAGAAAATTTGGATATATATCATTTATGAGAGAAAGCAACGTAACCAAATGTTGTTTCATTATCTAGAATGATTAAGGAGTTTAGGAATCTTCAACTTCTTAAGAGATAATATTGTGTTTGTAGGTGATGATCGATTGAATAACGTGTTTTGATGAGGGTAGGTATCTTAAACACGTATATATACATGCAAGTCTTGATTAGGTTCATCAGTTAAACTTATAAACATAATATAATTGTGAAGGTTAATATACAAGTTACTATAAATTGAGGGACTTAATGTGACAACTTTGTATTCTGTATGGGTTAGTTAGTTTTTAGTTTGTTAATAGTTTGTTAACAGAAGGGGGGTTAGAATGGGTTGTAAATAAAAGGGAGAAGATCATCTTCTTGGAGTAGTCTGGTCTTGTGATATTGAATCAATCGAATACAAGTTTACTTCATTCTTTGTCTTTGGTGTTGAATACATTTTTCTCAACAATTGGTATCAGAGCCACACTAGGGCTCAATTGGTGAAGACGAAGGGAAGGAGATTCGATTGGGAGAAGAAGGATTGATCATGATGTCTGCAACTAAGTTTGAACTAGAGAAGTTCGATGGAAGAAATGATTTCGGTCTATGGAGGCTGAAGATGCGAGCCCTACTGGTCCATCAAGGGGTGGTCGATGCACTCGTCGGGGAAGCCCAGATGCCGGAGACGTTAACAGACAAGGAGAAGAAAGATATACTGCAGAAGGCACATAGTGCCATCATCTTGAGTCTGGGAGATCGTGTTCTCCGGGAGGTGTCCAAAGAGACTACAGCAGCCGGAGTATGGTCCAAGTTGGAGAGCCTCTACATGACGAAATCACTTGCTAATCGTCTCTACCTCAAGAAGAGATTGTATACTTTCCACATGGGCTCAGGTAAGACCCTCGACGATCACACTGATGAATTCAATAAGTTGATTCTAGACTTAGAGAACATCGATGTCACTATTGATGATGAAGATCAAGCGATCCTGTTCTTGACATCACTCCCATAAAGTTTTGAACACTTTGTTGATACACTTATGTATGGGAGAGATACTTTGACAATGGAGGAAGTGATAGCTACGCTAAATTCCAAGGAATTAAAGAAAAGAACCGATGTACAAGATGAGACGAGTGATGGATTAGTGGTCAGAGGCAGACCTGAACAAAGAAGCTTTAGAGGCAAGAACAGTTCAAGGTCGAGGTCCAAGTACAAGAGAAGATGCTATGTGTGTCAATCTGACAAGCATCTAAAGAAAGATTGTCCCGAACGAAAGAAGAAAAGAAATGACACTCAGTTTAAGGGTGTGCAGGGTAGCAACTCCCCTGATGGTTCACTGGACGGCTATGAAAGCTCGGATGTGTTAATGGTGACCAGTGGGTCAAGGGATGACAGATGGATCCTCGATTCTGGGTGCTCCTACCATATGACCCCACATCGAGAATACTTTAGAAGCCTAGAAGACCGAGAGATGGGCACAGTTCAGTTGGGGGATGATAGACCTTGCCATATTAAAGGGCAAGGTTCGGTTGTCCTAAAATTAGATAATGAGACTGAGGTGGAGTTGAAGAATGTCAGGTTTATACCAGGCCTGACCAGAAATCTGATATCCCTTGGAACCTTTGAAAGGAATGGGTATCGTGTGAGTTTAAGAAATGGAAAAGCCAAAGTAGTAAATGGATCCATGGTGGTGCTCTCAGGGACAAGAAGTGACAACAACATCTACTTGTTGGATGGGAAAGTTATAAGAGAAGCCAATAGTGTGACAGGAGCAAAGCAAATGCATGAAGCAGTGCTCTGGCATAACAGACTTGGGCACATTAGTGACCAAGGACTAATGGAGTTATAGAAACAGCAAGTTCTTGGTTCATTTAAAGGGCATGGTGTTGGTTTTTGTGAACATTGCATACTAGGCAAGGCTCATAAAGTGAAGTTTGCTAGAAGCACTCAAAAATCATGGGGTGTGCTTGATTATGTTCACTCTGACCTATGGGGACCATCTAGAACTAAGTCAAAAGGGGGTGCCAGTTATTTCTTGTCTATTATCGATGACTACTCAAGAAGAGTCTGGGTGTTTGTTAGAAGCACAAACATGAGGTCTTTGGTAAGTTTAAAGAGTGGAAAGTAATGGTGGAAACTCAGGCTGAAAGAAAGGTCAAGAAACTTAGAACTGATAATGGCCTGGAGTTTTGCAACAAGGAGTTCGATCATTACTGTAAGCAACATGGTATATCTAGACATCACACTGTACCAGGAACACCCTAGCAAAATGGCCTAGCAGAAAGGATGAACAGGACTCTGTTGAATAAAGTGAGATGCATGTTACTTGGTTCAGGGTTACCCAAAGAGTTTTGGGCTGAAGCCGTAGTGACTGCCTCTTATCTGATAAATAGATCTCCATCCACTGCCCTGAAAATGAGAACACCTATGGAAGTATGGTCTGGGAGAAAGCAGACATATGGTGAATTAAAGGTGTTTGGATCACTCGCATTTGCTCATGTCAAACACGATAAGTTGGATGCTAGAGCATGCAAGTGTGTGTTCATTGGGTATCCTGAGGGTGTTAAGGGGTACAAGTTATGGAGAATGGATGGAGGCACTCCAAGAGTGATTGTTAGTAGAGATGTAGTCTTTAAGGAGGATGTCTTTTACAATGACATTATAAAGGGTAGTATAGAGTATAAGGAAGGTGTGACTAGATGTGATGAGGGAATTCAGCTTGAGGTGGAGCTAGATACTCCGAATGCAAGCAGTGAAAGGCCTGGTCAGATGACTGAAGACACTAGTCAGCATTATACTCAACCCAGCATTGCATCAGAAAGGCCTCGAAGGAAGATTATACCTCCTGCTAGATATAGATCATGTGATGAGTTGTCAGCCTTTGTTTTCATGGCTGCTGAGTTAGAGAGCTCTACTGAACCCTTATCCTTTGAGCAAGCCATGCAGTCAAGTGATAGAGATAAGTGGCTAGGTGCTATGAATGAAGAAATTCAATCACTACTCAAGAATGAAACATGGAAACTAGTAGATAAACCTGAAAACCACAAGATTGTGTCATGCAAGTGGTTGTTTAAGTTGAAAGAAGGTATTCCTGGTGTTGAGGGGTCACGATATAAAGCAAGGTTGGTGGCTAAAGGGTTCACACAAAGGGCTGGTATAGATTATAATGAGATTTTCTCACCTGTAGTTAAGCATTCATCTATCAGAACAATTCTGTCACTTACAGCTACTTACAATTGGGAGCTTGAACAGCTGGATGTAAAGACTGCATTTTTACATGGAAACTTAGATGAAAGAATTTACATGAATCAACCACTAGGTTTTGAAGTAAAGGGGAATGAGGACAAAGTGTGTCTACTTCAAAGATCTTTGTATGGGTTAAAACAGTCCCCAAGACAATGGTACAGGCGGTTTGATGATCATATGATCTCAAATGGTTTTAAGATGAGCAGCTATGATGCTTGTGTGTATTTTAAAGAATACAAGGCTGGTGAGTACATTTATTTGCTACTGTATGTTGATGATATGCTTGTGACATGCAAGGATATAGGTATCATACAGGAGACCAAGAGAATGCTGATGAATGAGTTTGAGATGAAAGAGCTTGGTGTAGCTAAAAAGATTCTTGGAATGGAGATTTCAAGAGATAGAGAGGTTGGAGTTCTTAGGCTAACACAGACATCTTATGTTAAGAAAGTTCTAAATAATTTTGGGATGAGCAGCTGCAAACCTGTTCAGTCACCATTAGCACAACACTTTAAGTTGTCATCTAGAGATTCTCCATCCACTTCAGAAGAGATTGCATATATGGAAAGAGTTCCATATGCTAATGCAGTTGGAAGTTTAATGTACCTAATGGTTTGTACAAGGCCAGATATAAGCTATGGTGTAAGTGTGGTTAGCAGATATATATCATGCCCTGGTAAGGAACATTGGGGAGCAGTGAAGTGGTTATTGAGGTATCTGCATGGTACTGAAGAGGTTGGGTTGTCGTTTGGTAATGTGTCTGGTGATAGAAGTGTACTGATGGGTTATGTAGATGCAGATTTTGCAAAGGATATGGATAGGGGGAGGTCCATAACTGGTTATGTGTTTAGAGTAATGGGTGGAGTTGTTAGCTGGAAGGCCTCTTTGCAAAATGTAGTGGCTTTATCCTCTACTGAAGCAGAATATGTAGCTCTTACTGAGGCGGTAAAGGAGGCTCTTTGGTTGAAAGGGTTTGTGACTGAACTTGGGGTTAGTTGTGGAGATGTAGTGGTTCACTGTGATAACCAGGGTGCAGTTCAGCTGTCAAAGAATGGAGTGTTTCATGAAAGAACTAAATACATCAATGTGAAGTTGCATTTTATTAGGGATGTGGTGAATGCTAAGGAGGTGCTTGTGAATGGAATTGGTACTGATGATAATGCTGCAGATATGCTTACCAAGTCACTTCCTGGATCTAAATTTCATAAGTGTTTAGATTTACTCAATATTGGATAACTTGCATATTAAAGGTGGAGAATGTGAAGGTTAATATACAAGTTACTATAAGTTGAGGGACTTAATGTGACAACTTTGTATTCTGTATGGGTTAGTTAGTTTTTAGTTTGTTAATAGTTTGTTAACAGAAGGGGGGTTAGAATGGGTTGTAAATAAAAGGGAGAAGATCATCTTCTTGGAGCAGTCTGGTCTTGTGATATTGAATCAATCGAATACAAGTTTACTTCATTCTTTGTCTTTGGTGTTGAATACATTTTTCTCAACAATAATACATATATCAGTCAAACAGTCACACCCACAATTGATCATTTTAACCATATTTCAAATGAAACACGTATATCGTATGCTAAAGAAGCTAATATATCCACAACCGGTTAGTGATTAGACCTTTCCTTCCTAGTTTCGCATGATAAATTAAAACAACTAGTTCTTCTTGGGAACCAACCATACAATTGTTATCCAAAAACATAAATCATTAATCATGATGATATATTGATATAAAGTAAAATCTGGTATTAAAGCATTTAATTTTAACAAGAAAGATAAGGAAAAGATGGAGATTATAGTTTATACTTTTAAGAGGTAAAGGAGGAACATATATATTAGTGGTTGATGGTCTCCCATGTGCCAAAAGTGCAAAAGTTGTTAAATAGTTTTTTAAATAGTAATTAATATAGCCTTTAATTAGAGTCAGATGAACATGATTACATGAATAACTTTTTATAGAACCTAGTCACCTCCAAAGTGTATCATCACCAAGATGCTATATTCCTATTGCAGTCCACAAATGGACCTGGTGAAGTTTGTTCCTGAAAGGTTTATTTCGTTCACAGATAATAAAAGTGAATATAAATAGATGAGAGTTTAAATGCACTTTCTCCACTTAATTTTTAATACATCTTTCTTTGAAAATGCCAAATCAAGTAAATTGAATATTTTTAGTTTGAAAGTATCAAAAACTTATTGATATAACAATTTAAAATGAGAATACAACATCTAAAATTAATAAGGTTCAAGTACGTTTCGTACAACCTGTAAAAAAGTAGTTATTAAGTTTTAGATGTTTTGAAATTTATGGGCATTTGGCTTGGCCATACTAGGAGCTCCACAAATCCTAATGATTGTGGGTGATAGAGGCGGGTCTAAACAAAAAATTTGTTTATGAACAAAAAAAAATTGTGTTGATTAAATTAAACATATGAACATAAACATATATCTCGTTATGTTCATAAACATTCATTTATGCTCACTCGTTAAAGTTCATTAGCGTTTGTTCATTTACGTTCGTATACATACTTATTAGGATAAATTAAATAATTACTTTATTATAGATCCAACCTTTTTCACAAGCCATCACCCCCTAATATTTAGAGGAAGTCATAAAGCTTGAAATATAGTCTCGCCTCTTTTGTTAGAATTATATATTAGTTCTTTTACATAAACAAACACAAACAAACTTCTTTTCTTAGTAGATTAACAAGAACCAGAAATACGTATCATGTATGTATATGTTTATTTATTCGGTTAAACAAACATAACATCGTTCATGTTCATTTGGTTCGTATCAAACATTAAGACCAGGGTAAAGTACATCAACATAATAATTTATTAGGTTATATGTAGTTTAAAATTTGAAGTGATAATCGATATGTATTGGATGAAGGTTTAGATCCTCATAAGTTCTTATGATCTAAGCCCGTACACAATGAGGTTTCAAGAGGACAACAGCTCGTGGCAAGGTTTGGGGGAATCGTCCCTAATAGCGGGTTTAAGAACTGTAGCCCTTGATGGTGTGTACCACCAAATAATTTCAATCTGAAAATGTCTTACACAACTCTCACATTATGGATTGTCAAGTCGAATTCCTGACATTTGAGACCAATTTATGTCACTAATGTAATATTTCTAACTTAAAACAAGCCTAAGCATGTGAGCACCACCACTCACATTTATATTCATGTCCACCCATTGTCATACCTACAACAACAATCAACACACCCATCGCTACAACGACCTCCTTCCCCCACCTTCACATGTAAAAGTTTACGCACACTTTCCTTTGTTCATTGTATCTAAAATTTAAGTGATCAATTTTAAATAAGAAATTTGTAGCAAAGCTAATCATTTAATAGTAAAGTAATAGCCTATTCTAGATTTCTCAAATCTTTTTTTTATTTTTCTACTCTAATATAAAAATAATTAAGTGAGATATGAGGCAGCATCATATTTATACTAATCAAAATTTTATCACTTATCTTCTAATAAATATTTACATTAATTACTAATAATATTATTTAATTCTTTTTATATCTAAAAGAGTTTTATAAATAAATTAAGAAAAAAAATCTTTTTATTAATGTTATTTCTAATGAAATAAATTTTTATAAAATAAGAACTTTTTTGAAAACATAAAACTTTTTTAAAATTATGAAATATTTTAGATTTGGTGTTTTTAGAAAGTATATAAACTAAAATAATTAAAATTAAAAGTTATAATAAGAAAATTTTTAAAAATGGTTTGTTTTGAAATAAAAAGTTTATTGTTATACAAAAGCAAAAAAGTTTAAAAACAAAAGTTTAAAAAATTTAATATTTTATCTTATAATATTATTTTATAATTAATAAATTTTCATCCTATTTAATATTTTTATTTATTCAACACGTGTAATATACGGGTTAATAAAGCTAGTTATTATATTTTACTACTAGCTATAGTAACCCGTGTAATAAGTAACTCGTGCATTACACGGATTGAATAAATAAAATATTAAATAGAAAGAAAATGTATTAATTATAAAACGGTATTTAAAATAAGATATCAACTTTTTAAACTTTTTATATTATTTTTTCCAAAATAAATTAATAATTTTGTTTCAAAACAAATCATTTTTAAAAATATTATTTTTTTAGAATGTCCTCATTATAATTCCCAATTTTAATTATTTTAGTTTATAAAAACACTAATTTTAAAATTTTTGTATTTTTAAAAAAGTTTGATGTATTATAAAATTTTCTTATTTTTTAAAAATTTATTTATTTAGAAATAACATTAACAAAAAGATCACTTTCATAAAACTATCTTAGATTTAAAAACATTAAATAATATTGTTGGCAATTAATGTAAATATTTAATAGGGTAGAGAAGCGGAAAAAATTTAATGATAAGAAATGTGGTTTTAACACATGTCCTCCATTGTTATTATTTTATTAGGATATAAAGTTAAATTAAGGAAAACCGTCTCTTCTTTGCTTTATGTTAGTGTATTTCTCTTCCACCTCAATCCACAAAAGAGTGTGAGTCCACCGCCCACACTCTTATGAAATTACCTAAGTCTCATGAATGCTATTGTATCGTAAGTAGTACCACACAAAAACCGATAAAACATGAAAGAAAATATATCATAGGGTACGTTCTTGGGGAATTTTAGAGTAAGTTACTAGAATCACTCGATGGTGTCACATTTTATGAATTTACAACTAAACAATACGGAACAGATTCCATTCTAATGCCAACAAGGAACACGAGTCCGACACGTTAAGCAAAACATGATAACTAAAATACACAAGGTGTCAAAACAAACCAATTCATATTCATGCTGTTTTGGACTTTAATGTTGATAATTAAAATAATATTATTAAAAATCAATAAATGACTATATTGATATTGAATTCAAACTTGCCATCAAAACAATATTTTAACTCAATGGATTTTAAGACTCGTTTTAGATTATTAAAGTACGAGAATTTAGAGTATTTTTTGAACGAAAATGATCCAGAATGTTTATATAGGAAATGGTTGTATTTGAGTCTTCTGAGATATCATGATATCTATCATGTGTAATGTGTCAATAAGAATTATTATTATTTTTTAAATTTTTTATAGTAAAGTCTTTTTACTCGAAATCTTTGTTATTTATCACATCCTAAACTTCTCTAGCTCCATCAACGGTAATCAACGGTGATATTAACGTCTCTTTATTCAGCTTCTTGGTTAGGTTCACAAACCCAAAACGGAAGCCGTTGCAACCCAAGGGACTTGTGACGGTGTTGTTGCAATACCCACTACGACTTGACGCTTAAACCTTAGAACTCCCCAACTACCCTTACTGGATTCTTTTTAGAACAACAAACCCTTACGGTTGGTGAGGGAAATACATTATTTGCCACTAGAGTGTTATCATACTAACATTTACAAACAACCACTAGCAGAATCTAATGGTAGATGTATATAATAGCAGTGCTTGAATCAAATTTAGAATGGGCAGGGGAGCGAAAGCAAATTTTTTTAAGACGGCGAACTCTCTCTCTCTCTCTCTATCTATATATATAATTTTAACTTGCCGGCCTGAAAGTTAGTATTACTAACCAAAAAAAAGATCCCCCACCCCCCTCGCGGCTAAAAAAATACTCAGTTGATTATTTTTTTTTTGAACGGCAAATCTATCATACTCCTACTCCTACTTCTAAATTATTTCATATTACATCATGCCTGGGTTTGAATCCAGGACCTCTTCTCTAAAAAACAAAGTATCTATTAAATGGGCTAGCCCCACATTGACAGATACTCAGTTGATGACTCGTTTAAGTAACCTAACAATAATTTTGGGATTTGTTGAGTGGAATTAATGACTGAAAGAATAAAATGCCAATATTATCGTTTGACACGTGGGCGTTCCGGATATTCTTTCTTTATCCCTCCGTCAGTCGCTCCGTTAATTCGTTCGACCTGTCTTGGTGTTACGGAAGAAAAATGTTGTTAGATAACTTGATTTAGAAGACGGATCAAAGATTAATAATTTAAAACTGACTTTTGTTAAAAGATTATTTACAAAGTTCATATGATTTATATATATATATATATATATATATATATATATATATATATATATATATATATTACTAACTTTAGTAAACCCGTGTATTATACGGGTTGAACATATAAAATATTAAATATAATAAAAATTTATTAAGTATAAAACGATATTTTACGATAAAATATAATCGAAATTACGTATAGTAAGAATAATATCCAATAAAACAATTATATCAACTTTTAAAACTTTTGGTTTAAAATGTTTTTTTTTAAATCTATAAGTATTTGTTTCAAAACAAACCGTATTAAAAATATCATTTTTAAAAATTTTATTATTATAAATTTTAATTTTAATTATTTTTGTTTATAAAAAATTAACTTTTTAAAAACACTAATTTTAAAATAGTTTGATGTTTTGTAAAAATTTCTTATTCTATAAAAATTATTTTTAGAAATAACATTAATAAGAAGATCTTTTTTAAATTTATTCAAAAAACTATTTTTATTCTAAAAAAATTAAATAATATTATTGATAATTAAGATAATTATTTAATAGAAGAGATAAGTGGAAAAATTTTATGAGAATGAATGTGGTGCCGCCACGTGTCACCCAAGATAATATTTTATTAGAGTAGAAATATTCAAGATATTATTTATATTTATATACATATTAATATCTCAAGGCTAGAAAGAAAATAGTACTGTCAAATAAATCATAAAATTTATTATTAAAACCTTCTTAATTCATATGTAACAGTGTATTCCAACAACGCGTGTTGCGCGTGTCATGGACATCATCGTCGAGGCTTTGAACCGGCATTCAGTTGCGACTGTTAACCATAAAATGCAACCTCGCCTAAGCAACGGACACCACTCTGGTTCTATCATCACGACCCATAGAGTTTACCACACGTAAACATTGAAACAATAACATACCCAATGGAACAACATTTGTCTTAGATGAACAACAACCCGTCATTATTGACGTGCATAACATTAAAACAACGATATACCAAATCACAATCGGCATCAGATGAGACGGTTAATCATCATCGACAACGGTCTACAACAAAGCAACGGTTGCAAGAATCAGGCATAAGTGGTCTGAGATGTCCAAACGATAATCATCATAAACCAAGTATCACAATAACAATCACCGCGATATATCGTCTCAGATCGGGCTTCTCCCATTATCGCAGACCCCGAGCACCACCACCATCCAACAACTCATCGGACTACAGCTTGAGCACCGCCGCCTGCTCCACCTGAACCATGTCTTCCGCCGTCACAAAGTAAACTGAAGCACATCGGCCAACCCCACCTAAAGCTAACCTTGTCTTCACCGTCAACACAACAATCACAAACCACCAAGGTTACCCCCACCGGCGCCGCAACCAACACAAACCATCATCGTGGCCGGATCGGTGACCATCGCATCACCACACCGCGATCGCGCCAGCCACAACCGACATCACCATCGGAAATATTGCTGAAAGCGTTGCAAACTCCGCCGGTGCCGCAAGCAACACTAACAATCATCGTGGTCGGATCGACGCACCACCACTAGCTTCACCACCGGCGGTGCCATAGACAACCATGGTGATCGCGATAGTCACCAATGGCATCTCCATCAAGAATATTGCAGACTCTAAATACCCTTTTTGGTTCGTCGTGTACCGTGAAGATGGGTGGAAGAGGAAAAAAAAATAATTGTTCATTTGAACATTATTTGATATAGAAGTAATTTGTAAGTAGTGATTACTATCAAACAACGAAAAAAATTAAATGTGATTATTGGCTAACTAGTAAGATAGAGAAAGAGAAAATATTTTTAAAATTGAGAAGCTAGTAAATAACTGAATAAAATGCTCAATGATATATATGTGGTTAGAAAAAGCATCCAAACGATGATTTATATCGATCTATCTAGAGAAATTAATAGTAAGAACAACATGTGATAAACCACTAAATAGTATATATAAGATGAGTTGGTTAACAATCTAAAACACTATATAAACTCTTACATTGTTAATGTTTTAGTTTTCTTTAAAAAAATTTCCCACCAAAATAAAGTTGTTTAACATGGGTCATAAAAAGTAGAAATGACACACTCATCTTGACTTAGTTTCTTACGGTTTGTATAAAATAAAACAAGAAAAATCAATTTTAAATAAGTATAGCAGAATGCTAAAACATTTAAAAATTTAAATCATTCTTTGCAACACCAAGAATCATAAAAAAAAAGAAAAATCAATTTTAAATGATCTCACAAGGTGTACATATTATACTTATACTTAAAACGCAAGGTCGGTGGTTGCCACTGGCCTTGCCACGTGTCACCTTTCTATTGGTTGTCTCAAATAACTTTTTTTTTATTTTTTTTTTGGTTTGGGCGCATTTATTTTGTCTACATATACATGGGAATCTGCAATAATTAATAAACTTGGTCTAGCACGGGTGGCTAAGGCCATGTGTTATTGCAGAGATGGCCTGGGTTTGCATCCCGCGGTTGTCATTTTTTTTCATAAATAAGTTTTTTTTTTTAAGAACTTTGTAGTTTTTTATTTTCACCCTCTAAAGTTTCGGATTACTCCTATAAAAGTTAGATTGTTTACGTTTCGACATACGTCTACGTTTTGACTTAAATTTTGTTCAGAAATAAGTTGGGTCGAATATAAAACGTTTTAATGCTTATTTTTATTTACGCTTTGAGTTGACCTACGTTTCGACATTGGTTTATTTGGAAACGTGTCGGGTCAATATAATATTTTTTCATTTACTATACATTTGGGCGAAAATTTAGTTCGAAAAAGGTGGGAGCGATTGTAAGTCTATGTTTCAACATTAATTAATTTTGTTTAAAAACGAGTCAAGTCAAATATTAAATGTTTTTGTTCAATGGTATAAATTCGAGTTACTCTATGTATTGACGTAAAATTAGTTTGAAAACAAGTCGGGTCGATTGTAGTCTATAGTTTATCACATCACGTACAATGCCGCGGCAACGCGCGACGGGAAATAAACCTAGTTTCTCTTAAAGCGTATTATATGACTATTCATATTTGTTTTTTTAAGATACAATAGTCAAAGAACTATTTATATTCCAGCGAGTTCGAGAAAACATCGAGTTCTTTTTTAAACTTAATCCTTTATGGATAAAGGAACCATAAATTATAGAGGGTTGATATTGCATTACATACTATGAAAAAAGCAACTATGAGGAATAGTGGCTTTTGAGAGTTTTCAATATCGCCACAAAGTTTTTTTTTTTTTTTTTTTTTTTTTTGCATTTGTGCCCCCGTCTGGCTCTATATAGGCTACTGTGGCCGAGAGGGGGGCGGAATGACGCCAACTGTTGCCGCCACCTCCAGCCGACGACCGCGGCAAGCCTCCCGTCGATGACCACCGCCTGCTTCTTGCCGGCGATCGCCTGGCTTCCGTCTCTGTCATACGTGGATGGTGGACCTTTCTTGTGTCGGTTCACGACGGCTGATTTTGGGGGCCGCCCGTAGGCCCACCGGAGGTTGAGCGTCGTCTCTGCGAGGCTTTTTCTGGCCTACCAAGCCCTAATGGGGCTCCGATTGGTCGATGACGATGTGCAACTACTCATCTGAGTCGCTGATTTATGTTTCTTGTTCAAAACCTTAGGTGGTCGCCGCATGTTGATGATGATAGGTAAACATCATCTGACACTTTCTTTTGAGGTCTCTGATCTTCGACCCCCCAGGTTAGCATTTTCGATTCGCGTTTTTTGTGTTTGGAGCGGGGTGGAAGTCGAGTGCTGCCGGGACACGGTGGTGGTTCTGCGACATCGTCCAAGGCTGTCCGGCTGTACGCGGGTAGCAGCGAGGTTGGCCGATGGCAGGATGATCAACGATAGAGAGAAAGGAGGGGTGCTGGCGTGTCGCCGCCGCAACCGGCCGCCTTTTGGTAGGCCGGTGGCTGTTCAGCTCTGCCGCTCCTCAGACGGTGGTGGTGTGTAGTAGACTTCCCCATTATCTGTCTCTCTTCCATGAATTCCTTCTGTTTTTGGGTGTTAATAAGGCGGTACGCAGCCATAGCCGTTGGCATTCCCTCCACGGACACCGACCTTGGTTGTGACTGTTATTGGGCCGTAATATGGAAGCAATGTCCACTAGCGCCTCAGCTTCTTTGGTTTTTTCTGGGGGTTTTGTTTAACCTGTATGTTGATTTAGCAATGGAGTCGTTTTGCAATCCATTTTGCATTCGGTACCATTGGATAATGCTTGTATTATTCGTATGTCCCAGTCGATGACGACGAGTGCAAGCTCATTCGAGACTTTTGTTGTTGGTTGCTTCCTTTATTGTTTAGGCACTATGTGTAGGTTGATATCTCTGTTGTCGTGTGAATATGAATAAGGCGATGAGGAAAAAAAAATGTTATGTTTACTGTTCTGGCGTGGCAAACGAGTCTTTGTAGCCACAATGAACCACCATCTCGGAGCCTTTAAATCCGTAATTACATATCTTGCTTTTATCACCATTCATTCAGTTTATTAATTTATTATCGTCTTGATTGTTCTGTGGTCGTGATTGGATACTGAAACTGTTGTTGGTTGCACTGGCTTGGTAGACATTTCTGGTCTGCCACCACAACTAACCATTGGTTCTGAGCCACGTATCACCTTTGATAGTCAGTTAAAAAAGTGATGTGGTTCAGGTTAACAGTTAAATTTAGACGCGCAAAGCGCGTCGCTGTTTAAACACTAGTTAAACATTAAAGAGTAATCATCTCTATTGGTAGAATTATCTTCTCTATTTTTTACGTCTTTAAAAATTAATCATTTTTTTTAAATGACAAATCTATCATACCTTTACTTTTTAATGACATCAAGTTACATAATGCCTGAGTTTGAAACCAGAACCTTCATTTTAAAAGACAAAATCTCTACCAAATGATCCAGTCTCACATTGACAATTAACCAATTAGTGGGTGTTTGGGATTGCTTATTTGCAACCAACTTTTGACTTATTAATTTTTGAAAAGTTAATAAGTCAAAAAAAATGTTTGGCAAACCCAAAAACATTTTTCAAACTGACTTTTCATATAGGGTAAAAAAAAGGTTTTGAAAAGTAAGCAGTGAGTTACTTATTAACTTTTAAAAATGATTTCTAGTCTAATTTCCTATTATACCCTTCTACTATCTCCTATTAACTTCCATCATTTTAAAAGCATGTCTCTTTTGGTCATTTTACGACATTTTAGTTTATAAGCTAATTCAAACACTTTTTTTAAAAAAATTTTTTGAAAAATCATAAGTTAATAAATTATTTTTATTAAAAACTTTTTTCAACCAAAATAAGCAATCCCAAACAAGCCTCACTTTATAGGCATACATAAATGAACCAACCTCTTTTAACGATGTTTCTTTTTTCTTTTTCTTTTTTTTTCTTTTTATGTTTTCCTGTTGGATTTTAATCTTCTGTACTAGCTTACCTTAGCTTCTTTTTTGGTGATATCTCAGCTCCCTTCTGAGGTTTTTCCTTCTAATATGTATCTTTGTGCTTTGCTGTTAAAGACAAACAAAATAAAATGTTAAATTAATCTTATAATATGGTCAAAGTAAACTAACATTTTATTTAACCACCGCCGTTAAAACATAAATGTTCACATGAACAATCAACTATCCAACTTTGGACATACAACTCATAGTTGATAGATTGCTGAAAAGTTTATGGACCAAAACTTACGTTCCTTGCGTGCATTACTTGAACGCAAGACCTAAGAAAGAACAAGTATAAATCAGCATTTTAAAAAATCAATAAATTTGTAGTATAAATAAAACAAAATTTTATAGTTAATAGTAAAAATTTAAGAATTACAAACGATTTCTTAAATTTTTAAGTAAATAACAAGACAATAAGATCAAAAATAAAAATAAATAAAAAATTAATCCTTAAAAACTAAAATCGTGACACGTGACAACATAAGCTACTTGTTCACTAGAGTTGTAGAGTTTAATATATAAAGTTTTGAAAAAAATAATAGTTGTTTACGAATAATACATTGCAAGTTTATTTTGGGATCCCAGACGGAAATTGCCGGCGAGTCGGCAAAATTGCCGTAAAAAGAGATACTTTAAACGGGAAAACGAAGAATTTTTAAACGCGTTGGGTGGCCCACATCGCTTTAGTACTCGTTTTTGCCCGTTATTTCCTTTTTATTATTTTCTTTTATCTCGCTTTAAAAGTTCAAAACTTCAAATGGTTATTGGTAAGGAAACTAATTCCTAGACGAGGGCAGTTTGGGTATTCAGAGAATATCCTCTTGTTTATGTCCGCAACTGGGTTTGTTTCAACTTTGAACTTTGAAGACCTTCGCCTATGGGGTAAGGGTATTATCGTCAATTGGTTTATGGGCCTCGTACTCTCGTAACATAATGTAAAAACCTAATACCATTTATCTCATGTTACTCCAATATTTATTTAAGAAATACTACTAAATTATGATGTTTATTGAATACTAAATAATGATATTTTATGGATCGACATATATGTAGGAATGTTTTCATTGATTTAATCATTAATAAAGGGAAAAATATTGTAGCGATTTCATTTTAACTGAACATTATCTTTTAGTAATTACTCATAAGTATTTTACGTATGATTTAAGATTATGAGAAAATACATGACAATTAAAAATCCCAACATTTTTGTTCAATTTGAAAAGGTTGGATCTTCAAGCTCGTTCAGGTTCGAATCTTATATTTATATATGTTTTTAGAACAACTAACTTACATATTCTTTAATCTTATTTCTAATTCTATATCATTACTTGAACTTAAACTCGCAATCACTTTGAATGAAACATATTTTATGTACAACTTTATACCGCTAAACAAAAACCACTTTGTTTATCAAATTTGTAACCAGAACTTTATAAAACCAGAAAAAGAAAAAAGGAATGATTACATATTTACATTGCTTCTTCATTCAAAAAAATATTTTTACCATCGAAAACAAAATCTGCGTACACCATCAAAGTGTTAGGCCCACCCCCAATTTCCAAAACTACCCTTTATCTTCCTACTTTCCCCAACATTCGCCATTTTCAACTTTCTTTCTTACTATCTGATCTCAACCCTCTTCTTCTCTCTCACACACTACACACTTTCGCTTATCTCGGCGACACAACCATTTGCATCCTTATTATTCTCTCCGAAGATCTCCGATTCCATTTCACCAGAATCCCGACAAGATCCATCAACATCACCCATTTAACAATTCAAATCCTATAATCTTCATTTACTTAGGTAATCAATAATCAATCTGCTTAATCTCTCTCTTTTTTATCCTTACAAATGGATGGCCGGAGCCGGCGATTGTTATTTGTTTGACTGAGCTCATTGTTATTATTATTATTATTATTATTATTATTATTATTAATCTTTCTAGCTGAGTTTACGGTGTCGTATATTTGATGTTTCTTTCGTGTGAACTTGCTATTATACCAATTTTTCTTCGTTTGAGTGCGACTATTTGTTTAATATATTATTATTGTTTGAAGTGGTGGTTCAGGTTATCTGAACATATTAATATGATAAAATCTTTGTTATTACAGTTGTAATATGGAAGATGTCCAAAGGGATTCCAGTGTTTGTACGTGGTTGGTTTGAATATTTCCTCACACGCTCTGTTGAAGCGGCTTCTTTGGTTTTATAAATTTTTGTTTAATAATATTATTTATATATGGGTTCCTAGTGGTATATATGGTGAAGTAATCTTTGGTTTTTTCTTCATCTTCTTGCTCTGTTTAGTGAGAGAAAATATATGAGGTTCTTCTTCTTTCATGGATGGTGCTTGATATCTGATTAGGTACCTTTTGATTCTAGTTTCCCTGATGTGTATCTGATTTAGCTATTGTGTCTCTATATCTTGAGATCAAATGATTACTTATGTTTTCTTGTGTTTTGGACTGTTAATGTGCTTCAAAGGCTGTGCTTTTGAGTTCACATGTGTGGATTCATGTGTTTTGTGCTGTGATCAAATGATCAATCTAGTGTTTTTCACATGTTCTGAATGAAGGAGGGGGGGTATGGTGTGACATTATATATGTCTATATATGATCAAAAGTTAGTTTTTATTCTGGATACTTACTGATCTTAATTTTAGGTGATCTGTGGATTTATTGGAAATTTATGTTATAAATTTGCTCGTAACAATCGGTGAAAGATGTCTTCAAGATCGCCAAAAGGTGTAGAACTACAACAGGGGAGAGGTGCTATTCCTCCTCAGGTTACTTTTGCTAGAAGGACCTCTTCGGGGCGTTATGTAAACTATTCGAGAGAAGATCTTGATAGTGAAATTGGAAGTACTGAATTCATGAACTATACAGTCCATATACCGCCCACACCCGATAATCAACCAATGGATCCTTCAATATCACAAAGGGTAGAAGAACAATATGTTTCAAATTCACTTTTTACAGGTGGGTTCAACAGTGTAACACGGGCCCACTTGATGGACAAAGTGATTGATTCTGAAACTACTCATCCTCAAATGGCTGGTGCAAAAGGGTCTTCTTGTAAAATACCTGGATGCGATGGAATTGTTATGAGTGATGAGAGGGGTGTAGATATCCTTCCTTGTGAATGTGATTTCAAAATATGTCGGGACTGTTATATTGATGCGGTGAAAACTGGTGATGGGATCTGCCCGGGATGTAAAGAGCCTTATAAACAAACAGATCTTGATAAAAACAGCATTGACCCGCGACAGCCTTTATCTCTGCCTTCAAATGTTCCAAATTCTAAAATGGAGAGAAGGTTGTCATCAAAGATGGAGAGGAGGTTGTCTTTAATGAAGTCAACTAAGTCAGCTTTGGTTAGGAGCCAAACAAATGATTTTGATCATAACCGATGGTTATTCGAGACTAGTGGGACCTATGGTTACGGCAATGCATTTTGGCCTAAAGATGAAGGAATAAGTGAGGATAGGAGTGGGGCAACTGGCTCTGAAGAACTAGAACGTCTTAACAAACCTTGGCGGCCTCTTACTCGCAAATTGAAGATACCTGCTGCTGTTATAAGTCCTTATCGGTATGCACATTGATGACATAATCTTATGTTATTTGCTATGAACTGAGGAATGAATTCATTTTACTTCTGTTGATTCACCATTTCTTGCTTCTCTTTGGATCATTTATCTTATGTTATCCTTTTTAGTTCAGTTCTTATTGTTAAAGGTAGCAATAATTGGCAAAACAGGTGACATGTTTCTGTGGGTTGTTTAGGCTAGAAACACCATTTTCCCAAAATCTTTGAATTTTTTGTAAATGTGTAACTTTCTTTTTTACTTCATTCCTATATGTGTAACTTTGATCTTGGACGGCAATACTTAAATTTTATATTAACTAATAGTTTAGTTGATGTAATAGCAGTTTGCATTCACTCATATATCTGTTATCTATTTTGTGTATCCAATGCAGGCTCCTAGCGTTGATTCGGATGGTGGTTCTTGGATTATTCCTTCATTGGAGAATCACGCACCCAAATGAAGATGCGATATGGCTGTGGTTTATGTCAGTTATCTGTGAAGTTTGGTTTGCGTTCTCTTGGCTGCTTGACCAACTTCCAAAACTCGCACCTGTTAACCGCGCAACAGACCTAAATGTTCTGAAAGAAAAATTTGAAACCCCGAGCCCACAAAACCCATCAGGAAAATCTGATCTTCCTGGGGTTGATGTCTTTGTTTCGACAGCAGATCCAGAAAAAGAACCACCTTTAGTCACTGCAAACACCATTTTATCAATTCTTGCTGCTGATTACCCTGTTGATAAGCTATCATGTTATGTTTCTGATGATGGTGGTGCTCTTTTAACCTTTGAAGCCATGGCAGAAGCTGCAAGCTTTGCCAATTTATGGGTCCCATTCTGTCGGAAACATGACATTGAGCCGAGAAATCCTGAGACTTACTTTAATCTGAAAAAAGATCCTTTTAAAAATAAGGTGAGACAGGACTTTGTGAGGGACCGCAGGCGAGTTAAACGGGAGTATGATGAGTTTAAGGTGAGGATTAACGGGCTTCCTGATTCCATTAGGAGGCGTTCTGATGCTTATAATGCTAGAGAAGAAATCAAAGCCATGAAACTTCAAAAAGAAACTGCTGGTGATGAACTTTTGCAGCCTGTTAAGATCCCTAAAGCAACGTGGATGGCGGATGCTACTCATTGGCCCGGCACCTGGATGATTCCGTCCCCAGAACACTCAAAGGGTGATCATGCAGGCATCATACAGGTGATTATTACAAATTATATGAAATATATGATAATTAGGTAATTATATTATTCATTTAAGCTATTATGAAACTGATTGTGTGTAAAAAATGCAGGTGATGCTGAAGCCACCGAGTGATGAACCACTGAATGGCACAGACGATGAGATGAATCCGGTTGATTTCAGTGAAGTTGATATTCGGCTTCCCCTTTTAGTCTATGTTTCTCGTGAAAAACGACCGGGATATGATCATAACAAGAAGGCTGGAGCTATGAATGCGTTGGTGCGGGCCTCTGCCATCATGTCTAATGGCCCATTCATGCTTAATCTTGACTGTGATCATTATGTATACAACTCTCAAGCCATAAGAGAAGGAATGTGTTTCATGATGGACCGAGGTGGCGACCGCATCTGTTACGTGCAGTTCCCACAAAGGTTCGAAGGTATTGATCCTTCTGATCGTTATGCCAATCACAACACTGTCTTCTTTGATGGGAACATGCGAGCTCTAGATGGTCTTCAAGGCCCGGTTTATGTTGGGACCGGGACCTTGTTCCGTAGAACCGCACTTTATGGATTTGACCCTCCCCGATCAAAAGAATACCATCCGGGTTGTTGCAGTTGTTGTTTTCCTCGACGCAAGAAAAGCTCTGGTTCTGTTGCTTCTGCACCTGATGAAAACCGAGCTTTGAGAATGGGAGATTCGGATGATGATGAAATGAATCTTTCGACATTCCCTAAGAAGTTTGGTAATTCGAATTTGTTAATAGACACAATCCCGATAGCAGAGTTCCAAGGCCGCCCTCTTGCTGACCACCCTGCGGTTAAAAATGGTCGACCACCCGGTGCACTCACAATTCCTAGGGAGCTTCTAGATGCATCCACTGTTGCTGAAGCCATCAGTGTGATCTCATGCTGGTATGAAGATAAAACAGAATGGGGAAACCGAGTTGGATGGATTTACGGATCGGTTACTGAAGATGTGGTTACTGGTTACCGTATGCATAACAGGGGATGGAGGTCAATTTACTGTGTGACCAAACGAGACGCTTTCCGTGGGACCGCCCCGATCAACCTGACTGACCGCCTCCACCAGGTGCTCCGTTGGGCAACTGGATCAGTTGAAATATTTTTCTCAAAAAATAACGCGCTCTTAGCCAGTTCGAAAATGAAGTTCCTTCAAAGACTTGCTTATCTTAACGTCGGTATCTACCCGTTCACCTCCATTTTCTTAATCGTTTACTGTTTTCTCCCGGCTCTTTCCCTTTTCTCGGGTCAATTCATCGTTCAGAGCCTTGATGTCACCTTCCTCGTCTACCTTCTTTCCATTACTATAACGCTTTGCCTGTTAGCGGTTCTCGAGATCAAATGGTCGGGTATTGAATTAGAAGAATGGTGGAGAAATGAACAGTTTTGGCTCATTGGAGGAACCAGTGCTCATCTTGCTGCTGTTCTTCAAGGTCTTCTAAAAGTTGTAGCTGGAATCGAGATCTCGTTTACTCTAACATCAAAATCAGGTGGAGACGATAACGATGATGAGTTTGCAGATCTGTACATCATCAAATGGACATCTCTAATGATACCACCTATCGTGATTATGATGACTAATCTTATAGCTATAGCAGTTGGGGTGAGCAGGACAATCTACAGTGCTATACCGCAGTGGAGCCGCCTGCTGGGCGGGGTGTTTTTTAGCTTTTGGGTGTTGGCTCACTTGTATCCTTTCGCGAAGGGGCTCATGGGCCGAAGAGGGAGGACACCGACGATTGTTTTTGTTTGGTCGGGGCTTATCGCGATCACTATTTCGCTTCTTTGGGTTGCTATCAATCCACCTGCTGGTGCTACTGAAATTGGAGGGTCTTTCCAGTTCCCTTGATGATGTAAGATTTAGATTTGTGAATTAGGAATCTTGTTTTTGTACTATTAATTTTTATGGTGGTTAGAGGGGTTACACATATTCTTCATTTCTTTGTACTCTTGATGGACAATGGTTGCAAGAAGAGTTGTTGATTTGCTTTTTTTTTTTAATTTGTGGCTTTCTGCTGTTTTCAAATGGTTTTTTTAAAAAGAATATTAAACTAAAGCAAGATATCAGAACTCCAATAACTAAAAGATAGCTTTTACCTTAATAACAAGGTACTGGTTGATGATGCGTGTACATTTGAGTTTGGATTATCATCCAGCCAAAAGACAGCATTTACCTTAAAAAACATGTCTTCTATGACACAGCAATAGATATGTACTCTATGAGAACTCATGCGTCTAAAAACATACAAAAAGTATCATAATATTAAGACACCCATATCTATAAGTTGGCACCCTTTATACGTCGCGTATAGTATGCAGCGTATAGCCCCAACATTTTAAATCATGAGATTAAGTGTCACTTCGTGTTGGCGGCGGACCTATATGTGGTGGTGGACAATGCACAATGCCAGCCCCCCTTTGCAATGAAGATGGTCTTATACACAGTCCAACTTTAGAGAGAAACCCATAACATGTGATCTAAGCGGATGATGGCGCCTAAAGGGCTTAAGCTGTACAAGTGATGCGATAACTACAAAATGCCTTTGATTTGATGAATGGTGTATAACACGAAGTGATACATACCATAGTTGTCAAAGGCACGAGGCGCACTCAAGGCGCAATGGATGCGCCTTGGGCCTAGGCGCAAAAAAAACGCACACCCAAGAAAAACAAGGCGCAATAAGAAAAATAATAATAAAATATATACAGTAGACAAAATTAATATTACTCCCTAAATTTATATATATAACTAATATAATTAGCAATTAAAATTTATCTAACTTGTATCAAAGTTTTCAAAAATCTTTTAGATGATCAGAATCATCAGATTTTATATCTATACCTAACCACAAGAAATAAAATGAAATAAAATAATAAAAAATACAAGTGAAATCAAACTACAAAGAAATTCTTTTGCTGACAAATTTTATAAATTGACACTAATTGTACAAAAATTTTCTTCTCCCTTCGTCTTCTTTTTTCCCTCTTCTTTTCCTTTCTCTGTTTTTTCTACTAATTCTTCTTTCATTAAGTTACCTTCATCTTCTTCTTTCTCTCTTCTGTTCCTTTCTTCGTTTTTTCTACTTATTCTTCTTTCATTCTTTTTCAAGTTAACTACATAGGCTGGTCCCCAGATGTTTTAGGCTGCCTGTTTTCTATGTTAAGACATGTTTGGGCCGGACTTTTGCCGGAATTTACAGGTTCTGGCCCGAAACAACGCCTGGACTGTTATGAGGCGCTTTTCTTGTGCTGGGCTTCGCCTGAGCGCCTAGGCGCGCGCCTACTGCGCCTTTGACAACATAGATACATACCATCTCTTGTGTTACAGATCCAACCCATAGAGCAAACCATACCGGACCCACACTAAACATGAGAAGATCCAGTTGGGTTGCAGATTCAACGTGGAATGAAGTCGAAGGCGGTTCTAGTTTATTAGCTTTCATTTACTTAGTTGTTACACATGATCTCCATAATCAGAAACAGTTGTATTTAGTTAAAGCTGCAACTTTGTTTACCTTTAAATCGTTGTTTGAGTAACGAAAACTACCAGAAAATCACATCAAAAGTCTAGCCTCACTTTCTATATTCTTTGAAGTCTAACTCGCTCAAAGGATCCTTTCTCCATTTTTACTAGTCTTCTTCCTTTATTCTTCTTCACATTTAACTATTGCGCCCTCTCTGGATTGGATTATATATCCATAAACATTTGCAACAGTTATATGGTTATATTTTTACAGATTTAGTTAAATGACTATTTAGGTATAACCTCATTCCCCTTATCTTCCGTAAAGATTATCTTTGGATCCTTGTTGCAAAGGAAAATTTTACTTTCTATCGACCAGTCCAGAAGTCCAAATCAACTTACACACCAACTGAACAGTGAATTATGCATTTTGACATATATTGAAAAATTGGAACATTTTTAAGTTGGCGTTAAGAATCTCCGTGTGTAAAATCACCATTTTACCCCTCTGTCTATTTATCTAGGTTCTTAAGCTCCTACAAGAATGCAAAATACAGTTTTACCTACAGATTTACAAAACCAAACCAAAACTATACCATAGCTAATCACAACCTAATGCTCTACTGGTTAAGCTATAGTCCATGATAAACTACCTGAACCTTAACCCGCCAGATACGAGCTCCAACCCATCTCCTTAACTCAATCAGCATTCCAGGGGTCTGTCCTTCAAGCTACCTGATACATCCATAGCCATCATTCATAATCTACCAAATTGTAGTACAGACGACTTAGTCAGGTCAACTTACATGCATTTAGCTAAGCCAAAAGTGTGTTCAGACTTGAATCAACACGCGATAGAGTTGGGGAATTTCATAAACGTTTCTCTTTTCTTTTTGAAAGACATGATGCATGTCTAAAATCATAAGTATACAAGTACCTCATGCAAAAAAGAGAGTTGCAGGGGACAGGGAAATGCTGAATCGAATATCAGCTTCCCTTTAAGGTCAAAAGAAAAAGACAACATACTGATGAGTAGAGCATCCATTATATTAGTTTTGAGCTTTTACCTCAAATGACATTTGAAAAACAATCATGTTTGTTTGGTATTTGAAGAAAGAAGCCCTGTTTGTTCGGTAAGCTGCTGCAATTGAGACCTTGAACACTCGGTTTCTGAAGGCTTGTTTTCACTTCCCTTCATGACATTATTATCCAAGGGCCCCGAGTCCATTTTATCGTTGGGATCAGGCTCTGGTCTCTGTTCAAGAAACTGCTCCCACGATGGATCATATGCAGTAAGATATTTCTCCATTTCCGTCAGCAAATTACTATCCCATTCAACGTCAGCATCAGGAGAAAAACTCCCAATTTCTAATGCAAGTTTTTCATCCATGAGTGCCTGATTCTGTGTTTCGGAGTGCATGTAACCGTCACCAGATATGTTGACATCTGTCATCATGTCTTGCAACTGTGAGAGCTCAGACACATCGGACAAATCTTGACTGTCAACTATTGGGCTCGTATCTGGGAAATGATCTGCGGCAACCACTTTAGAATTTGCTTCTAGAGGCGCCGACAGTACATCTGTCACTGCTGGTAAATAAGATTGACCAGAAGCTGGTGGTGTGACATCTTGAAGAGTAACTCCAGAGCTAAAAGGATTCAAACGGTGTGAAGGATTATCTAATTTCATAATTTGTTTAAGCATTGCTTGGGCTGCATCATTCATCATGGGTTGGTACTTAACAATCCTTCCATCAGGAGAATGCTCGTTTAAAATAACTTCATCTTCTTTATACCTTCGTTTTTTATTCCCCTCTGTAATGAGACGGGTGCTTTCATTTTGATGTTGTACAAAGTGAGCCAAAAACCCAGGGCTGTTAACTGCTTTTGCTAAAAATGACATCATTTGTTGTTGTCTTTGTTCCATTCCCTGAAGACGTTGCACCATTGACTGCATTTGATTATCTGTGGCTTGCTGTTGCTGTCTTAACCTGACAAGTTCTTGCATTAGAACGTTTTTGTCTCTTTTTAGTCTCTCCACTTCTTCTTCTAGACCAAATTTTCCAACTTCAACACAAGCACCAACTGAAGATGTTTGCTGATGCGGCTGTTGAGGCTGCTGGGGATGTGCTGAAGACGACTTTCGACGAACAATAGTTTTTAATAAGTGTTTCTGACCACGCAAAAATCCCTCATTTGCAAATTCCCAGCGATCGGGATCGACTTTTCTAAATCCCTAACAACTCCAAAGAAACAGCAGAAGAGGATCAACTTAGCGCATGATAAAACAAGACATAAGGAGAAATTCTAAACTGAATAAACATAGTAAATGAAGTCAGGCTGAATAAAGCGCAAAAGTACATAGTCAACTGATAAACATCAACTACTTTCTTTTGTCAGGTCAACCCATCAAGTATTAATTTATAATGCAAATGTGGAAAGGATTAAGTACATTAACTAATAATGTAAATGTAGAAAGGATTAATTACATTAACTTACAACGCAAATGTGGATAGAATTAAGTACATTAACTTACAATGCAAATGATTGTAGTATTCTACAGGTCAACCCATCAAGTAACCCCTTTAGTCCCCATGTTGCAAATCAAAAGATCCAAAAAATATATGTATGGCACCCACATACCCACTGCTAACATGCTCTAATTAAAAACTGAAATAATAGATAGCAAGAATGCATGCATAAAAGTTTTTTGAAACATATAACCAACACTACACATCCGGTAAGGTTAATAAACAGAGAAATAGGCCTACTGCCTACAAAATAATTGGGTAAATCTACCCAATTGACAGAGAGGAACATAAAAAAAGGAACAAACAAAGAAAAAGTGTAACTGTAGCTCAAAAGCCTCAAGAGCCGAATCAGCTCTAATCCATGTTTAGTTAAGTGACAATTTTAGAAGGGAAAACACAATAACTCCACAATTCTGTTTTGACTCTAGATTGAGAGAGAGAGAGAGAGAGAGAGATTATCTAATGATCATATACACAAAACTGGGGGTGAGCATTGGCAGGTCAGTTATAAGCCAAAACCAGACCTATAACCGATGTTTCGGTTTCTAGATTTTCATAACCAATCAGTTCAATGATTGGGTAAGGTGATGCTGTTAATTTAATTAACTGCTAGTATAGGGAGTTTGTTAGTTCAAGCCCATTTTAGTCATTATATCCAATCTTGGATTTAAATTGCGCGATGCCCTCCGATGCATTTTGGTCCCAAATCCCGATGCGCACGCATCATGTATGCGATGCGTTAGTTATTAAAAAGAATCATAAAGTAATTATACACTTATTAACACACTTATAAAACATAATTTAACATAAAAACCCAAATTCAAGACTATTACACTATGCACAACTATTGAAACAACAGTTAGACACAAGTAAATTTATAGCATGAACACAAATATGAAACAAAACACCCTAACGTTGAGAGGTTAGACCCATACTCATGTTGAAAAGATTCGACCCAGGTCTAAAACTAAAGAAAAAACATAGTAGTGCATAATGCACACATCAAGGTGCATCTTGCGCATTGGCGCATCAGGGCATCAAGGGCGCATCAATCATCATGGAAACGTAACGCATCAGATGTTGCGATGCGCTCACAGCAGCGCATCACGCGTTATGTGCACATTTTAAAACCAAGTATCCAATCAGATTTAGGGCCAAATAAAAAAGCAACAAGCCTATTGATTTTAAGAGGAGGGCGAGTAATATATTATCTGTAAAAAACTGTATAAAAATCTTCCAATATATACTATATTATTTACAAAAATAAAAGAACATAAAGGTATTTTAAGGGTGGCTTGGTTAGGTTATTTGTACAAATTACAATGACCAGACCATAAAACATGGCTACAAAATAACCATACCAAACCACTGGTTTCTCAACTGATTCAATTATTTCTGTTACCATCATATAGTTGAAATCAGTGTCTGCTGACTAATTTCCAAAATCACAAAGCACTTATCTAGTTATCTCACTATCTTCTCTTTCTAACTTCTTCATGTTCTCCCATCATGACTGCAGCAAGCAAATGAAGTGCTTCTAATCATAAATTCAGGGTTTAGCTTAAGGGGATGTGAGCCTAACAACATTATCTATAAGGTCTAGTTATAGTCTTACAGAGGTCCATGTTCTCCCCCATCACAAGGGAAATAAACGAATTGGGAAAACAGAACTAAAAACCTACATCTGGGCATCTTCAATGTTTCAGAGCTGCTAAATAAATTACTCACATAGATTGCTTCATATACATATGATTCCAACTAACAAAAAGATGATCAAAACAAATACAAAAACACTTTCCCTATTCAGGCCCTAAAATTTGAACTCTAGACCTAATCATCATCATCAAATGAAAACCGAACAAGTCATTCACCAGATATTCAGAAAAACGTCAAATCATCAAATACGCAACAATCAACCAATCACATCAACACTAACTATAAACTCAATGAGCAAAGGAAACAGAGCAATACATATGTATTGAGCTGGCGAACGAAGCTGGAGAAATTATTATGCTTGAAGTATTTGGGCAAAAGGTCCCGAGCGAACTCAGGTGGATCCCACACGATGAAGCTGTTATTCGTAGCGCTCCATGAAACGACCTTGTCGGAAGTAGGATCATCAACCATATCGTAAGTCTTCACTAAGAACGGTGGCGGAGCATTGACGCTCGACATCGGCGCCGGCGGTGGAACGGCAGCGGCGCCGCCGTCGGCGGCGGATGTGGTACCATTGCTGTGAGTACGAGCGTCCATGGCGATGGATGGTGTGTTGGATTTAGGGTTTTGGGAGCGCCATTAACGGAATTTTGAAACCCTAAAAGGGGGATTTTCAGTGGAAGTATGGAGAAAACTATGGAAGAAGAGAAGGGTGATTAGATAGGGCCACAGCGGTCGAGTTGGGTGATGAAAGAGGGACACGACAGCATTTTTTAATATAAATTATCGGTCTTTTTACTTTTTCTAGATACAAGTATGATATAATAATATAAAGTGGATAAATTTTTTGTCAAATTTATAGATAAATTTACTATGCTACTTATCTATCAAAATAGTTTACCTTGTCTACCAAAATGATTGATCTTTGTAGTATAAATACCACCTTAATGTAGAGGAGAAGATGCTCATCTTGTATACACTTTCATAAATTATACATTTCTCTTCTTCTTGCTCTTGCAATTCTCTTTAAAGTTCTTAAGGTTATAACACTAATCTTGTGATAATTATTGTGATATTATAACACGTTATCAGCACGAGAGCTCTTAAACTCTAAACAAGAAGATCAATAAAGCTCAAAGTCATCCATTAATCAAGGTAAGGGCTTCATTAAGTAATAATATACAATATCTTATATTGAGAAGATAACTAATATAAATAAAGTAAGCATAAAGGAGATCTTATTATGGACTTGATAACCATGGGACTACTAACAAAATAACTTTTATTTATGCATCTAACTTTTGATTATGCAACTAACATTTTATTTTATGTCAACTAACTTTTACTTATGCAACTAACTTTTACTTATGCATCTAACTTTTACTTAATCTTTATTTATACAACTAACATTTCCTTTTGTGTCAACTAACTTTATACAACTAACATTTTTTTTGATTATGTTTACTAACATTTATTCGTACTAACGTCTTATTCTTATCCTAAATTGTCGTTCTTATTTATACAACTAATATTTCTGTTTTTGTAACATAATCTTACACTTATATATTTTATTTAAAAAAAAAATTATTGTCGATATATACACACACGACAGTTATATAGCCGTTATAAACGGTTATATAGCCGTTGTAAACAATCACATAACCGTTTATGAATTATTACCATAGCAAGTGAATGAACTCTTTGTCAAACTTGTAGATAAGTTTACTATGCTACTTATCTACCAAAATAGTTTATCTTGTCTACCAAAATGATTGATCTTTGTAGTATAAATACCACCTCAATGTAGAGGAGAAGATGCACCTCTTGTATATACTTTCATAAGTTATACATTTCTCTTCTTCTTGCTCTTGCAATTCTCTTTAAAGTTCTTAAGGTTATAACACTAATCTTGTGATAATTATTGTGATATTATAACACTTTATTTATTCTAAAATAAAACATTGTTGTTTATATTTTCATGTAATATATAGACCTTGAACTTCGGTTTTGAGACCATAACAAGGTATAGCACTTTTAAACACAAACTATTTGATAAGCTTAAGATACCACACCCTTTATGCAAAAATTATTTGGTAATTAGTATTATATATAATTAACTATTAAAATGCTCTCTTAAAGATTTTGAGATATTGTGTTAATCGGTATGGCCGGCTTTTATTTTCACAAAAGTGACGTTCCCAACAGCTGGCGATGATGACAACTCATCCTCCTATCTAGTGTTTTTATCCTGTCTACGACTAAAGTTTGCATTATAAGAGTCTTTGTTTTGATATCGTATAAAATACAGTGAAATTTGTATTATTGAATACTATGTATAATGTTGGATGGTAACTCTCAAATGGATATGAAAACTAGAACTAGAAACCCTAGAAAACCTAACAAAATCAATGGGTTTGATATAAATAAACCCTAATAATAAACCGGCAAATATAATATGCAAATAGGTATACTGAAAAAGAAAAAATAGAATAGAAATTAAATTAACTACACATGGTGTCTTAAAAAGAAAACAAATGGCCTTAACCCAAAAAGTTAAACCAAGTTACAATTACGGAGATCGTAACATAAAAAATAATCAATCACATACCAAACACACATATCTAATCACCTCAACCTCCTCCCTTCTCTCTCATCATCAAAGTAACACCTACACAATACATCACTGATTACGTAAATGTTATCAGCATATATACCTCTTTGTCGTAAATATCACGTATAATGAATATCCAGTGTTATATGAAAAAAACCTATCACATCATTAGATCATTCCCAACACAAAAGGGAGACATGCCTTCTAACCACCCCCCACATATGTTTGCTTGACCTAATCTCACTCCCTCTCTTAAATTCATACAATTTTGCTCCCGTCTCTTCCCCTTTCACAAACCACGTCAATCATGCCCTCACACACAGGCTATCCTCCCCAATAACGTTCTCCAGTTGTGCCCCGCTCAAAAGCCTTTCCACCTTTGCATATAAGCATCCAGTTGGAGACGCTTTTATAACATATAAGAATTTAATAACAAAAAAGATGAACCATAGGTAGAAATCAAATACCATGTTCTATAACTCATAGAATATAACTACAAGTAAACATTAGGGGCCAGACCCAATAACTTCTACACTCCACTACACTAAATGAAATCTAAGAGACGGTGAATTACTAAATTAAACAATTGCACATATCATTTTGTAAAACAACTTAATTGCATATTTAACCAATTCAAAATTAAAATTGCATATATTTTCTCCTTTAATCTCTTTAATTACATAGTTATCCAATTCATAACAAGAATTGTATATATCCCCTCCATTAATGAAAAAATTTCAAATTTATCCGTGGATTTACTTTTTGAAAAATAAATTATAGAATAATGTTACTATTGTCATTATCAAAACTTTACAAAAATTTAAACTTTCAAATTCACCCACTTTTAGCTAGTTTTTTTTCATTTTTAATCTTGTTTCGCTAATGAATGTTTTTAGTTTCTTAAAGTTTTTTTTTCTTTTTTTGTGTTTTTAATAATTTTATTCATTTATATTAAGTCTATTCTTTTTAATCAAGATTTCTGAATAACAATAATAATATACAACACAAACACCAAACTTTTAATTTATTACAAAACCAAAAAAATCATGACAAAAAACGTCACACACAATCATGGATAAAATATTCATCATATGACCTAATTTTAATAAAAAGGTCAAGACGGGTATATTTAATATTTTTTTCATTAAGAAAGTGGGAATATGTATAATTTTAGTTTTAAATTAGATAAATACTTTATAAAGTAGATTAAATAAAAGGATATATGCAATTTTCTGGGTACAGCACCGGTTAGTGAAGTGAAGGTAAAGTGATTTTGGCGGGAAAGCGATGACCTCATCGGCGGTGGAGACGGAGTCGCCGGATCTGGTATGTGAGCTCGATAATGTTCAAGGCATGGTTGATGCTCTCACTTCCGTCCGATGGAAACGTCATCAGGTTCTTTTCGTTCTTCAGAACTTTGTAAATACAAGTCTGGTTGAAACCTAGGGTTCTGGTAGTCCTAATCTAATCGGCGAATTTGTGGTTGTTATGTGGAAGTTTCTGGTAATTGATAGCTTTTGTTGATGAATTAGGATGCAGTTTTGGAATTGAGTGAGCATGGAATCGTTTTGATCGTTGAGGATACTGGTTGTCTTCAAGCAAAGGTTTATCTACAACGAGAGGTATACACACGAATTTGAGCGTATCGTGCTTACATACGTTGGTTCGAGATATGAATTTGATTAAGTATTATGTTTTGAGTTTGTAAGTATTTTGATTTTGTTAAAGGTGATGAAATGGTCAACTTAAAGTTTTTGGAAGATCTGATTGTTAATAAGGAGGGTAGTATTTTTGATTCAGTTAAATACTTAATAGTAATTATGACTGCATTAGTTACTAGAAAATAAAAAACTTTGATCACAAACTACTATTAAAGACTCAAAGTTCATATCCATTTGTATGAGATTAAGAACAAGTTAACTTATCAATTACAATGATAACAAGACCAGTCGATGCTTTTATCTTTTGATGCAACTACAATATGCTACTACTTGTAGCAAGTAGTTTTGTTGGTTGGATGGTCTTTAAAAGAAAGTTCTTCATAGAGTTTCAGAAAATGAACTTTAAAAAGTCAGAAAATAAAAAGAAATTCAAGAACATAAAGGGGCTACCTCATCACGTATCGATTAGTAACATACTAACATCTGCTATAGAAAATCTATAAATTTGACTTCAATGGGGGTATCTCGCAGTCACCTATTTCTATAGTTATCTACTGAAATATTTTTGCCACTCATCCTTAACCTTAGAATAGAATAACATATGATTCTTGGTCCTTTTTTTGTAGCTTTTTGTTCGTTACGAATATAGTGCACACGGGAGGCCTAGGTTTGGTGTAAGTTTAGGCCTGTTTGTGGATTGCCTCAACACGTTCTGTATTCCTGGACATTCAGGCACAATCGAATTCCAGTATCCAGGGCCTGATATGCAGCTTCTTCTCAAGTACAATTTGAGCTCCCTCTTTGTCTTTTCATTTCTTCAAAGTAGAAGATCTATACATGTAGTTTTTTGTAGTTGCCAGGCAACTTAAGATGCTACTGGATTCTTATCTTCTAAGAGAGATACTGTAAGTTTAACATGATGCAGTCTGTCAAAAGGTTCCCTGCTTTTGGTACTATACCAAGTGTTGTAATATCTATTCAAAAATAATTCATAGCCTTTTTCAAAATATCTTCCCAAGTTTTCACCTTCATTCTGGATTTTAAACAGTTGCTATGTCTTGCAAGAGTCATATTTACCTTTTTGAAAAGCCGTATACTGTTTTTTACCTTTGACTCAGTCAGAGTAGCATTTATTCACACATGACCTTACAGCAAATGGTACTGCCTAGACTCCTAACCAAAAACAAGCCTGGAAGTTTATATATAACAAGACATGTTTGTTTAAACTTAGGAGATTCTAAAGCTTATGATTATGCGAGACAAGACAATCAGTGTTATTGTTATACACTTATAAACCTAACAATAAAGAAATCAGTGAGAATCAGTTTTGAAAACTGGGCTTTATATGTTACTTTTTATGTTCCAACTTTTATGCGTCTGAGGATTATAATCTACTGTTTTTTTTTGTTTGCTAGATCTACAGATTCATTAAGCAGTTGTACTTATGCGGAGATCAGAACCAGGATCCCCGACACAATTTCTTGGGACTACAATTTTGAACCTGCGGGAAGCACCCCAATCAGTTTTACCGTTAAGGTACCTATATTTCCTTTACAGCTGATAATACACTTCATTCTTTTAACTTCAAAGTTTTATACCACGTTGACTTTGCTACAAACTAAAGTAAAAAAATATAAACCTAACGGGTTATTTTGTGAAGTCATCAGCCTTAAAAGAAGCCATTGATGATCTGGAATGGCCAGGATCAAGCATCCAAATAACACTGCAACCAACTCCTCCGTCAGTTACTTTTAAAGGGGAAGGCCACGGGGACTTACAAATAGACTTCATGTGTTATGCAAACATGGATCTCCTGACTGCATTCAACTGCGATCAAACTGTTTCTCACAAGCAAGTATCTTTCTTTATCTACAGTTGACATTTATATCAGAAGAACTAATTAATTGGGTATCTTTGTTGTCTGACATTGTAGGTACAAGTACAAGTTTCTTCGTGCAACAACTTCCAATATACCGAGCAGTGTTATTAAAGATAACAGAGGAAGCAAACTGACAATTGGGAGAGGCGGGATGTTGAAAGTTCAACACTTGGTGTCTGTTGCAAGGCCATCTAATTCTCACCCACATATTGATTCTGTTAGCTATCAACCGCCTAGCCGCATTGCTTACATTGAGTTCCTTGTGAAGCCACAAGTAGATGAAGAAAATGCATATGATTCCTAAGAGACTGCGAGATACTGAATTTGTTTACCAGGTCAAAGGTGGTAATGCTTATTCCAAAACATGTTTAAAATGGATGTCACTATGTTAGGTAGAGGTTTTAATGGATGGTTGGTTCAACAAGCTCTTAAAGCTAAACCAAAATACTGGTTAATTGGTCTTCTCTGGTTTGGCCATCTGTTATATACCACACGAATGTCTGCATTTATTACAAAATTTCGTTACCATCACCCGTTTTAGGAAGACTCACTCTCATTTCAACTGTAAAGATCAAGTGATGATCCAAGTCTGACCTTTCAAACTCACATTTAGGGCTTCTAAAACAAGGATGAATAAAAAACAATCTAACTCTTTCATCAGGTTATTAAAACAAATGCTGATCCCAAACAAGCTTTAACCCAACTCCCATCAACGCTTCATTTTGGCTTTCCTTTTATCATATTTAACCATACAATTAATCAAAGAAATTTTAGCTAAGTTATGTAACTTGATCGAATATTATAAAAGTAATGTTACTATAACGAATACGAGTATATAAAGCAACTACAAAACCTGTTTGTCTGAATTCATTATTGACTCGCATCTAACCGACATTCAACCCTGGTTTAGCACTCACCCCGAGTATAAATGCGAGGTTAAAAACAAATAATCACCAAAATTTTAATAATTAAAAGAAAACAGACACAATGACTCCATGTAACTTCTTTATAACCCCAACGCTATCCAACCGTGTGTTGTTTGCAACCCTTTGGACCAAAGTGTTGCGAGCTGCGCCTGACCATCTTTTTACATAAGTAACAGTAGTGGCCTTGACATGCCCAGCAAAATATGTGATTGTTGTTCCCAACCTGACCATTAAACAAACACACCAACGACATCACTTCCCCAAAATTATAATCACCAAACGAATAACAGTAGTGCCATCGAATGTTGACTCTTACCTTCACGTTGATTTGACCACATTGAGGGCATGAGTGACCACGATCAGCAAACAGTTGAGCCTGAATCTGACCTATTACTTGTCGCGGGTTCATCCGTTCCTCCCAGTTTTGAATTTCTGCTTGTGGAAATAGTTCACAAGCTCCATCCCTTCAACAATGAACAATAAAAATAGTCAGTTCACCGCCAAAGTTTCTTGTTCTTGAGAACCAGAAAAACAAAGGTTTGATAATGGGACCAATCCACGCATAATATTGTGAAAAATTAAAAGGCAGATAAGAGAAGAGAGAGCCAAAGATGACCTGAAATGATCGTATCCACTGATGGCCTTGTTACAACGATAGCAGAAATAATTGCCACAGTTTTCACAGACCATTTTGTTACAACCTTCGGTTTTTGAAATCGCCATTTTACACGATGGGCACTGTTTTGCATCGCGAAGTATCTCTTTCACACTAAGAAGCTCATTTATCATTTCTTGTTCGCGTTGCCTTTGTTCATCTTTCATTTGGGTTGATGTTTGTCTCTCCTGCACCACCAAAACACGATGACGTTTATCCAAAACATTGTCAAAATGGCTGGGTAAAGTAACATGTCAATGTTTTTGGGTTAAAACTGGCAACTTTTTATACGGTTAAAACAGGTTCGTTAGGATGACCCCAAACATTTTCTGTCCAAAAGTTCTACAGATAATTACAGCGTCAACTATGATTATAAAAACTATATTACCCATTTGATCATTAGTAGACGGGTCGAAATTGCTACCTCTAGTCTCTTACTTTTCTTGATTTACCTAAGACCCTTTTTTTCCAATCAAAACTGCCAGCTCTGGAAGTTATAATTTATTTATTACATTTAGAAGTTGTCTATAGTGTTAAATCCTCGTTGGTTAATTTTTCTTTTTGTTTTTTTACTCTTGCCTCGATACGTTATGAATATTTTGGTTTGCTTTTTAACTAAGTAGTCCTTTGGCTTTGCTGGTTATGCTTGTTATGCAGCAAAATATGTTGACAAAAATTGTCCAATTAAACACTTTGGTGATGGAATGCAAATCATCACAATGCTACTTCAATTATTATATATACTTTTTTATCTTAATTTTGATTCATGTGAAGTAATCGAAAGGTTACCTGCAATATACGGAGCTTCATTTCTGGTGTAATACACATGATGCCAACATGGCGTTTTTCCCTGCAAAGTGTGCAAAAAGTAAAGAAACATTTTGAGCATTGGGCATCTTGGTCATCATCTTCTATGCATGGTGTTTCACATCTTGGACAGTAGACCACATCAGACATTGATTCAAGTGTTTTTTGTAATGTAAGTGATTCCCATTTGTTAAATTCTGCATCACCAAGTAATCGCTTCAAAACACCAGGTGGAATCATGCCTCCGCATTTTGTAGTGGGGCAAGAAAGCTTATTCACAGTACCCTCTTGTACAAGAACGTCTGCGTAAGTTTTCATGCATTTCTCACAGAAGAAATGCTGACATGGCAATCTTATGAATTCAGCACCTATGCAGAACAAAGAAAAACAATTCAACATAGTATCGAAAACATACTTCTAAAGTTTTGCATAAATTTACTTCTAGGACGTGTTTGGATGTAAGTTTTGAAAGTAATTATTGATTTTAGTTTACCAGCTATGCTAGAACGGGTTGTCATAGTCATATAATCAGCTTTTCGAGTGTTTGAAAAAAATCTAAATAAATTAAGAAATACTTATAATGAACAAAAATGTCATTTTTTGGAGAGATAAGACATGTAAGATAGTAAAGGACACTCAAGTTCTGTTAAAATAAGGGTAAGTAATTTACCTATGCATAATTAGATAGGCATAAGCATAACGAATTTACCCTAAAACATGTAAACTGAAACCAAAAAAACAGTTTCAAATTGCAAATGTATACACCCCACGGATCAAACTATAAATTTAATTTAACCTTTGTGTTTAGCATGATATGGTTTCAAATGAAAGTATGAAATTTACCTGCAAATTCACCAAAGCAGATGCAACATTCTTGCAAGGTTTTAAGAAAATTTTCAAGCCGTTGTTCTTCATTATAACTCTTCAACGAAGGAACATCAACATCAGGAGAGACACATCCCGAAACTGCACGTGGGTCCCCTTGGTTTTTCACACCATATGGTCCAAGAACTATTTCTTTAATAAATCCAAGATAAGAGATAGCAGAACTACGCAACCATTCAGCCCACGAGTATATAACTTCTTGCCCATGCTGTTCTTTCCATATTGAATCCAACATTGAACACAAACTCGAAATTTTTAAAGAATCTAACCATTGTACAGAAATTGTGAAATATGGAGGGAGATGTGTTGGGTATGATTTCGGTAATATACAAGTCAATATTATTGGTGGAATATACTTGACTTCAAAAGAGTATGAAAAACCTTCCGAATTATTGGCATCTGTATTTATACTTTCGGAGGAATTAAGCTTTGTGGAGATGGATAGTTCTTCTGAAGTATCAATGTAGATATGAATCTGCAATTGAACATATATACATGTTGTTACTATCACATTCTTTCTTGCTAAATTGAATCAGTATCACCCTAAAATCATCACGATACCTGGAAAGATCGCAGTCCATTCTGGTTGTCAAGAACAAACATGTTATCTCCATAAATTGATTTCATAGCCAGCACCTACAATCATTTAATAATCTTTAGGTGAAAACTATAATAAGTCTATAAATCTGTTATCGCGTATGAGATACCGCGAGTTGACCAACATTCATACAGAATCAAGATGGATATTCAATCCAAGAATCAATAATCAACAAATTCAACAGTAAGATAGCATCAACCAACCTTAACATGAGCTACACAGACATGGCAAATTATCTAATAATCTTGACAACAAAAGACAATGCAATAATTCTAAGCACTAAACAAATTGCAATATCAAGTGAATTAACTAACTACTACTCTAACACAGTAATAACAAATCGATTAATTAACAAAAACTCATTTAAATTCACCTCATCCTCTTGTAATTGATCATTCTGTCTCAGTAATTCCTGTGATATATCCGGTTCTTCACCAGACAATCTCAACTTCCCTAACCTTGTAACAGCAGCACCATCATCTTCCTCTTCAACATCATCCTTATCCAAATCAATCTTATTTGCGTCAAATCCCCCACCCAATTCCTTCTTCACCTCCTCTTCTTCCTCTACGATCCCACACTCTGCTTTGCCTCTATCTCCGTCTTTATCACCACTTCCCCCTTGTTTCGGGCGAAAATTCACCGAACCCACTTCATAATTCTTCACGAATTGAGATCCAACACCTCGATTCCTAGAAACCCACCTGGGATTTCTTCGATTTCGAGGTGATTTAGGGGTTGTATGAGTGAACTCTGAGGCGGGTGTTGCAGCTGATGATGTCGAAGGCTGAATAGAAGATTTGGGGTCAGATTGAATCTGTTGATGAGTGTTGTGATCATAAAGATGTTTGAAACTCCAATTTTCTTCGATGTTTTTGTGGTGATGTTTTGGTCCTCCTCTTCTGCCGCCTCTTTTCATCGTCGATGGGTGGTCGCCGGTGGTTTGTTGGCGCCGACTCTGGTTGATGTTTATAAGATCAAAAAGCGGCCCATGATTGAGTTTAGTTATGGGCTTGTTGAGTTGTTCGTCGTCCGTTTTGGGCTTTTCATTATATATCTTGTTAGTTAAGGCGTTAAGCTTCTTGATACTAACTAGAAATTAGCCACGTGAGGTTACTTTTTTTTTTTTTTTTTGGTGACTTATTGCGTGTGTTATGACGGTGACAAATAAATAAAAGAAACTTATGAAGTTGAAGTGACTTGGTAAATGTATATATAAAATATTATTTATATCTCACATGCTGCACAACAAACCGAACCTAACAATGAAATGACAAACTTATTAAAGAAGCTAGTAAAAAAGAAAAAAATAAAAAAAAATTAATATAAAAAAGAAAATTAAGAAAAGAAAGAAAATATAGCAAAAGACACGGTTTGTCACCCCGTGGAGTTGAACCCATGTAATCGGGTTGACTGAAGAGCACGATATCACCATGCCACTGACTCATTTTGTTTAAAATCTCACTTTCATACTATATATAGAAAATGATGTTGTTGTCGCTACACATGCCACCGACATTAATAAATTAGTACATTAGCGATAATATATTTCCTTAATAGTTGAATTTGAATACATATAGAATCATAAGTTTTATATCATTAAATTTTGATCATACAACACCTGTCGAATGTTTGAAAATTTCATAAGCTCCTATATTAAACTTTTATGGTTTTTAATAAACTAGTTAATTTCTCATTCTACTCTCTCGTCCTTTCGGAACTTGTTAAAAGACCTTACCAACTTACAAATTTTGTTTCATTTATTAAGCTACGTTAAACACATGATACAGATTGGTGGCTTTTGTGACTGATGGACTTGAACGGCGAATGGCAAGGGCTATTTTGTGGTGGCATCGTTAAGGCGAGCTATGTTACCACAGTTGACATTTATCTATATTTACACTACGTTTAAAATGAGACAGTAAGTCTTGAATCAAATTACTATTTAGGTGAGGAGCGTATACTTTATCACTAAGCCACTATTACAACTTTATTTATGTAGACGAATGTCTATGGGTGTTTAAAAAAAACCGATATCCGATATTATCCAAAATGCGATACGTATCCGAATAAACTGATCCGAATCCATATTCGGATATTCGAATCGGATTTCCTTCGAATCTGAATTCTTTATTTGGATTTCGGATCAGATTTCGGATATTATAAATTTTTATTCGGATTATTCGGATATCCGATTAATCCGAATATGAATTCAATTATGTTTTTAGCCCAATACTCATTATCCAACTATATATTATGCTTTAAAATCAATACTCAAGAATCTTGACATATTCTAGTTTTTTAATCTTAAACAATTATACAATAATCGTTTATTGTATTAAATTAAATATTCTAGCATTCAGGTTTCATACAATTACCTATTATATTTCAATTTCTGCTCAAGTCAAATTTGTATATTCTGGTTTTATATCTTTTATTGTGATTTTAAACTTATAAAATGTTAATAAATTAAAAAAAATTGCCAAAAAAATAGAAACAAATAAATAGGAAAAAAATATTATTTGGTATGTTCGGACTATTAGGATTATTCAAATATATCCGAATCCGATCTGAATCGAATTTGGATAAATTCGGATACGATGGAGATATTTTTATTCGGATCGAATTTCGGATAAGGTTATGAAATTTTCAAATCCAAATAATATGATCCGATGAACACCCCTATGAGTGTCATACACCTTTAGCATCATTTCTTTTATAATTTCCCACTTTTAAAAATATATTAGAAATGCTACAAAATTATTCGATAAAGCTTAGAGAAAGTTGTTTGCTGTATCAATTGTTTTTACTGACCAACATATATTGACTTTCTTTTATATAAATAATTGCTGACTGGTGACTAATTGGCAATATGATTACTTTTAACGTCAACCGCTAATTAAACTATGATGGTTTACTTGTACACTTAGAAATGGTTGAATCATGATGAAATGAAAGTTAAGTAAAATCATAATTTTGTCACCACCATTCGATTTAAAAATTGCAAACAATTTTGCCATCGGATTTTGATGAATACACTTATATCACTATTAAACTAAAAATTAACAAAAACAATAAATTTAATCAAATAAAATACATGTATATTTTAGTATGTTTAAGATTTTTTTAGAAGTTATGGCATCGGTAGTAACTTTTTAAATACACATGCATATACACTATATCCACATACATGTGTTGATGTGTATGCATGCATATTTATTTTACCATTTGTAAAAATTCGAGATAGATGAGATAAAATCAAAGAAATAGTTGTGAGAGATAAATAAACCATTGTTTTTAATATAAGATGTTTACTGAAGCAATATGTATATGTCTTGTGTGACTCTCGTAGCTCTCAATATACTATTGGTTTTGAAAAGAACACAAACTTATAATTTTAAGCACTTGATTATCTCCTAATGATCACTACAACGAGGATATCGAGGTTGTGTTTTTATAGTGATGGGGCGACTCCCCTATAAGGGGATCGTGAAACAAAGGGAAAATGGAGAGAAAAGAAGGGTGGTTGTTTTTACTATGTTTGTAGCGGTTAAATCACATACCAGATTGTAAAATCGCAACCAATACTTTTGTATATGCCCATCATGTAACCGGTCACCCATTAATCATCGTGTTCACTGGTTCCCTACGACAATGTATAAAAAACACCCAATTCAGTACCGGTTCCAAAAGAGCGAAGAAAATATTAAGAATCATCGTTTATGATCCTAGGTGGTTAAAATTTTCCCTTGTATATAGGGTTAACGTTTTTTGAGGGCCTAATCAAACTAAAAAAATGGTGTCCTTTTCAAAATATATATCCAGGCACCTAACTCACAATTACCTTTTTATAACTAATCGTGTACCGGATTTTGTACACACAAATATTTAATTTTTTTAGAGATAAATTCGATTTTACTCCCTGAGGTTCGAAGAAAATAACTATTTTCCTCCACAAGATTAAAACTATCAATTTACCTCCAAAGGTTTTATAAGTTGTTTCAATTCAATCCAAAAGTTTCATAAGTTGTTTCAACTTAAATACAAAAAATGAAACTTTTGGATTGAAATTGATGCAAATGATTAAACTTTTGGACTGAAATTAATGTTTTGAAACTTTTAGAGTAAAATGGATGCTTTTGTCAAACCATAGGAAGCAAAATTGAAGTTAATCTTTTCTTTTATTAAGTTTGAGTTTTTGTTTTTTAAATACAGGAACAGTGGTTAGGTTTACTTGAGGCGTTATTAAACCACCCCTCTCACAAACTTGTTATTAAACTAACCCTCTCACAAACTTGTTATTAGACTCACGTTGATTAAAAACTTAATAGTTCACTTCCACCTATTTATCCTATTTTTTCTTATTTAAATAATAAACTACATGCACCGACATATATAAAAGAAAAGAGAATAAAAAAAAAACGCATTATTCCCTTACTTCACGACAGAACTTAACCACACCTTTTTAAACCATTTTCAATTCAGGGACCACTCATTTAACTCGTTAAAAGAGCAGGGACTATCAATGTAGTTCTTATACTTGAAGGGGAAAATTAATAATTACGTATAAATCATAGGCACCGTCCAAGTGATTTACTCAAATAAAAAACTAAAAACCTTGTCAAATATACACGTAAGCAATAGTGTTAAATTTGAAAACAATAATGTTTGTAAATGATTAATGCAACAGTTTAGTAACAAAACTGATGTCAAAATCAGTAGCTCTGGAGTCTTAGCTATAATAATTATTGTGATGTCGTTTTTGTTGTAGTGATTTATTATTAGCTTGAAAACCTGAATTATTTCATCATATATATATATATATGACACATCCATGATCCAACTAGTTAATTTTCAAATACTGAAAACAATATACAAACACAATAAGATATTCATGAGTGACGAATGTATTTTCATATTTTATGGTTTCTGCAATGATTGAGATGTAGAACAAACACTATAGATACTATTGAGTATTGTCTAAATTATACAAAATAAAAAATAAAGTTATGTATAATTTATAACTTATAAGTTTGAGTTTTAGGAGCAATTTTCATTACCAGTACAATAATTATAAAACCTGTACATTATAATATTTGAACAAACACTATTTACCATTATAAATCTATGAGAAAACCGAATAAATGATTCTTGTGGTTTGATCATATTACACGTTTGGTTTCTACATTTTGAAATTCAAAGTTAGTCTAAATTTTTATGTAGTCATTGTAAGTTTGGTCTTTAAAATTTAAAAATTACAAAGTTAGTCCAGACTTTTATGTAATTGTTTTATTTTTGGTCCTTGAAGTTAAATTTAGATGTTAGACTAAACTTTATAAAATGCATAAAAATTAAATAAATTTAATGCAAGAAACCAAAAATGCAATGAGTACACAAAAATTTAGACTAATTTTGTAATTTATAAAGTTAGAGGACCAAACGTGCAATCTAATTAAATTACATGAACCATTTATGTAATTTTCTCTAAACTTATAAAGTTAACATGTTTACAACTTTGCTGCAACATACCTTTTATTATTTATAACTAGGTTAAAAACCCATGTAATACATGGGTGGAATAAAATTTAACATGTTAAAATTATTATTTTTTATAAAAATTTTGTATCTTACATGTTATTACTTATTAGCCATTGGTGAAATTAAAAATAATAAATATCTAAGAAATTATAAATAAAAATAACAAAAAATAAAAAATTTAGTATTATATTTTAAGATAAGATATAATATAAATCATATGATTTAGTATGTTTTAATAAATTATTAGAATAAAAGCATTTATAATTTAGATATTTTATAGTATAGTTTACATATTTAAATTAATTCTCATTTAATAGGAGAGAGAGGCGGGAAACATAATTTTAGAGTTAACCAGAAATTGTCAAGTGTCCACTTTAAACTTTTTTTTTATTATAATAGATAGATTGTCTAACATGTTTATAATATATTTTTTAAAGGGTCAGCCGATCAGGTAATTAGGACACATTCTCATTAATTCAACACCCTTAGATTTTTATATGGATCATATAGTTTTATACGGTCGTATAGCTTTATACGGGTCATATAGTCCATTACTAAATTTTTTTTCATAATTAGTGTCAAATTTTTTTATAAGTATCATATAAGGTTATATGAGGCGTATAGGCCTCTAATAGCCCATTGAATTTTCTTTGTTTTCAATATCATCGATCCTGCACATCTCGTATAACACATTACGAGATGTATTAAAAGATGTCGATTTATAATGGTTGGTGTCTTAGGATATTATTAGAAATCTTCTACCCATCAAAACTTGACACATAGGTTTTTATGCATTTTTATTATTGGTACAGTACAAAGCACAGTAACCAAGTACAAAGTGGAGGTCACTGTTATTATTTTAATCAGTATTCCGATAATTTTATTCTTATTATGAATAACTTTTTTAAATAAATTCAATTTAAGTATTACGTAATGATCTCGAACCTTGAAAATATATTATTTGTCTAAATAACTGTGTTAGTGACTGAGTGCTCACCTCTCATTTTCAGCATCAGCATCATAAAGGCATCTCCACCTTTCTATTAATATGTACTTTATGCAAACAAACATGTACGTTAGTCTGTTTATAGTACTATCAGCTCTGGAAAAGGGCCCAAAAAAATTCTTTTTTAAACCATTGGTGGATGAACAGTGATGAAAAGACTCTGTTAATGTGAGGAATCTTCGAGATATTTTTTATTAGTAAAGGAGGAATCTTTGATATTTTCACCAAATTAATCAAAGTTAACCTTTCTCCACCTTCATCACTACACCATTGATCTAATCAACTTTTAGTTTGATTAATTCTATTTTAATTTGTTGGTTCTCTTTCATTATCAGGCTTCCCACTTTTTTTCTTGCAGAAAATTTGAAATCTTTACTTCATCACTGAAAATGGCAGCACTTTGAGCAACTTTAAGGTTAGTTCTATCTTTTTGCTAAACAGATTGTGTTTTCATCAAGATTTTTGAGCATATATCCACTTTTTATCATATTTTTTGTTGGTGCACACCATCTATTTGCTCATATGCTTGATTTTTAGGGTTCTTGTTTCAAACAGATTACCAGAAAAATAAAAAAATAAAAACTTGATTTTTAGCTTTCTGGACAGATACTATGATGTTCTAGGGTTCATCTTTCAAATGGGTTCGTTCAGATTTTTAGTTTATATGTCTGAAATAATAGTAAAAATAATAATCTTGATTCAGGGTTTCCTAAATGGTCATTAAAATCTTGTTGAGTGTTGGTTAACCCTAATTGATTGTTTCAAAACAGATTTAGCTTCTGGGAATTTGATGTTTTCATTAAGAGTTTTTGGTTGATGTTAAATCATTGAATTTTAGTAATGATAGATTCTGAACTTTTAGGATTCTTTTCTTGTATAGTTTGAGTTGTTTTACAGTTTGTTGATAGCTTCAACATATGATGCATCTATTGGTTTGATCTCATGGTATGTTGTTATTCATATGTTTTTCTGTAGAACTTAGCTGGAGAAAAAAGGGTACTTTGTGAATCTAGTATCGAATTATCGATCATGATGTCGAGATCATACAGTAATCTGTTTGAACTAGCCTCTGGTGATGCACCATTACCACCATCAGGTTTCATTCGGTCCGGTAAAAAACTATCTCGAGTGGCAACCGTGCCAGGGGTGTTATCAGAACTAGATGATGAAGGTTTTAGTTCTGATGCCCCTTCGTCGGTTTCTCAAGAGCATATGATCATTGTAGGAAACCAACTCCCTCTTCGGGTCCAAAAAGGACCCGATGGGAGTTGGAACTTCAGTTGGGATGAAGATTCCCTCCTTTTACAACTCCGGGACGGGCTTAGGGATGATGTAGAGATCACATATGTAGGCTTCCTTAGAGAAGAAATCGACCTGAAAGATCAAGATGATGTGGCCCAAGATTTGCTTGAGAACTTCAAATGTGTGCCTGCATTTATACCCCCTGAGCTTTTTAGCAAGTTTTATCATGGGTTTTGTAAACAACACCTATGGCCATTGTTTCACTACATGCTTCCTTTATCACCCGACCTAGGTGGTCGGTTTGATCGGTCTCTTTGGCAGGCATACGTTTCGGTTAACAAAATATTTGCTGATAAAGTGATGGAAGTGATCAGCCCAGATGATGACTTTGTTTGGGTACATGACTACCACCTGATGGTTTTGCCTACCTTTTTGAGAAAACGGTTCAATCGGGTCAAACTCGGGTTCTTCCTCCATAGCCCGTTTCCATCCTCTGAGATATACCGAACTCTGCCCGTTAGAGATGAGCTTTTACGGGCCCTTTTGAACTCTGACCTCATTGGTTTTCATACATTTGATTATGCAAGACATTTTCTTTCTTGTTGTAGTAGAATGCTTGGTTTATCTTATCAATCCAAACGAGGTTACATCGGGCTTGAATACTACGGTCGTACTGTAAGCATCAAGATTTTACCAGTAGGGATTCATTTGAAACAGCTGCGAAACGTTCTTGATCTACCTGAAACCGAGTCCAAAGTAGCAGAACTAAGAGATCAGTTTCGAAACCAAACTGTGTTACTCGGGGTTGATGACATGGACATTTTCAAAGGGATAAGTTTGAAGCTTTTAGCCTTCGAAAACTTGCTGACTCAGCATCCCGAGAAGAGGGGTAAGGTGGTTTTGGTTCAGATTGCTAATCCAGCTAGAGGTCGAGGTAGGGACGTGCTTGAGGTTCAGTCAGAGACTCATACCACTCGAGAAAGAATCAACAGAAAATTCGGGCGGCACGGTTATAAGCCCGTGATCTTGATCGATAACCCGCTTCAGTTTTATGAGCGGATCGCTTATTATGTGATCTCAGAGTGTTGTCTTGTTACTGCTGTTAGAGATGGCATGAATCTGATACCATATGAATATGTTATAAGTAGACAAGGGAACAATAAGCTGGATGAGACTTTAGGGGTAAACCCGTCAACTCCCAAGAAAAGTATGCTCGTTGTCTCCGAATTTATCGGGTGCTCACCGTCTCTAAGTGGAGCTATACGGGTCAACCCGTGGAATATTGATGCTGTGGCTGAAGCTATGGATTCAGCATTGGTTTTTGCTGAAGCTGAAAAACAAATGAGGCATGAAAAACATTACAGATATGTTAGCACTCACGATGTTGCATATTGGGCTCGGAGCTTTTGGCAAGATCTTGAGAGATCATGTCGGGATCATGTGAGGAGACGGTGCTGGGGTATCGGGTTTGGGTTAGGGTTCCGAGTTGTTGCATTGGATCCGAACTTCCGGAAACTTTCAATTGAACATATTGTTTCGGCTTACAAACGCACAACTAAACGTGCAATTCTGTTGGATTATGATGGTACTATGACAGTGCAGACTAGTTCAATCAGCACTGGCCCTAGTTCAGAAGTCATAAGGATATTAAATATTTTGTGCCGAGACCCGAAAAATGTTGTTTTTTTAGTTAGCGGGAAGGATCGTGTTACATTGACCGAATGGTTTTCTTCGTGTGAGAAATTGGGCGTTGCAGCTGAGCATGGTTATTTCCTTAGGTACAAAACTGTACTTTTAACCCTTCAGTTTGAGTTCATATGCTATGTCAGTCTCGAGCCATTTACTTTTCCAGTTATGTGTTATCTCTAACTGGTAAAGCAACAAATAACTAAATATTACTCTGCATATGCTATATTTTTAACGATTTGTCGTTATTTTTTGTGGGTACAGGGAAAATAAGGGCGCAGAGTGGGAAACTTGTGTCGCGGTTCCTGATTTTTACTGGAAACAGATAGCAGAGCCGGTGATGCAGTTATATACAGAAACAACAGATGGGTCAGCCATTGAGACCAAAGAGAGTGGACTTGTGTGGAACTATCGGTATGCTGATCCGGACTTTGGTTCGTGTCAAGCTAAGGAGCTTTTGGACCATTTGGAAAGTGTTCTTGCTAATGAGCCGGTTACTGTAAAGAGCGGGCAAAACATCGTTGAAGTCAAACCACAGGTTAGTAGTTAGTACTCTCTTTAGTTTGCATTTTGTAAATGGAAAGTGGTTTTTAACTGTTATTTGAGTAAACACACATTTACTTACAAATGAGTCACTTCAGGTTATGTTTATCTCTAATGGGCTGAACAGGTAAAGTTAAATACGTATATATATATTCTTGATGAAGGTGTTTTGGGTTAAGCCATCCAATTTGTTCTGACCCGTGCCGATATGAGAAGGGTCTTTAGGACAAATGATTGGTGGTTAAGTCAAACTCCTTTAAGAAATGTTTCATTTTGGATTGGTATGAAAAGAGGTCAGCGCTCTCGACGTGAAACTAACTAAAAAATGTTTAGACTTTTAACGGTCGACCAACTGGATTTCTGAACGGGAAACTGATGCAGTTTTGTTGCCATTTCGCATTATCTAAGAAAGCGAAAAGATTGATATCAGATGACCAGTTCAATATATCAACAACTTCCTTTGACTTCAAAAGTCAAAGTAACATTTTTATTGCTCTTTTCCAATAGGGGGTCAACAAAGGGCTTGTTGCGGACCGTCTTTTGACAACAATGAAACAAAGAGGAATGCTACCAGATTTCGTGCTCTGCATCGGGGATGACAGATCAGACGAGGACATGTTTGAAGCAATCACGAGAGCAATAGCAGCCCCGAGTCTCTCCCCAGTAGCAGAAGTCTTTGCTTGCACAGTTGGCAGGAAACCGAGCAAAGCCAAGTACTTTCTCGAGGACACAACCGAGATCCTACGGATGCTGCAGGGCCTTGCTGCTGTTTCTGAGATGCAATCAATGAACAACATAACTAAAGGTTTTCAAAAAGTGGTCATCGAGTAGGAGGAATTTACCGAACTGCCACTCTCCGCGTTAGTGTTTGTCTAGGTGCTTGTGAATAACTATCATCTTCTCCAAACTCATCATTGATGGAGAGGTTTAGATTTCATGTGTTTGGAAGCTTGTGAAATTATTGCTAGAGTGTATGTAGGTGGTGGTTGAAAGTTTGAAGTAAATAAGTTGACTTCTGAGGAAGTTAAACTTTTAAGGATATGTATGCTGATTGGTGCTTATGGTTATGGTCAACCATTTTATGTAACTTTCAAAAGTTGCTTTCGATGAAAACAGTGGCGAACCCAGAAAATTTTTTTATGAGGGGCAAAAGTGGGGCGAATGCATAATTTTAGAGGGGGCGTTCGGGATTTTCACATACATGTAACACTAAAATTTTTTTTTTACGGGAGGTAGCTGCCCCCTACCCTACAAGGTAGGTCCGCCACTGGGTGACCCTATAAGTTGGTAGAGATTACCATTACAAACACCTTATTAAACATGATATTCTTATTGCTCTTAGAGCACTCGTGATGAGAAATTACAGGTAGAGGACAATTATAAATAAATACATATTAGGTAAGAAAAATAAATATTTGCACTTTTATGTTAATAAAAACTTTGCAACTCTTGTATTTAAAAGTTTGATGTGGGTAAGAAATGTAAGACCAGTTTACCTCCTGATATTTCATTTCATGTGATCGTTCCTTATATTATCATTATTACAATAATGATCACTTATCTTACAAAGAATGTTATGATTCACTTTTGGCCTTTATAAATGTTGGAGTGACTGCTACAAGCCCTATGAAGAACAATGTGCCTATTGACTGTATGTCATATAGATCTCCAACTGATCGTAGTTCGCCAAGCGCCATTCCCGCCTGTACATACGCGCATAAGTTGTATATACGCGTCAACTCTTTACCATCGGAAAATAATTTAAAGACATAGAAACAGACATACCCTGACTGTGACGAAAGCAAGTGGGATAATCCCGAGAGAAGTTGCAACGACAAACGTATGATATGGCACGTTTACAAGTGGCGATGCAACGTTGATAAACGCGCTAGGCAAGGTCGGGGTCACCCTTAGGAAAATCATATAGTTCAACAGCCGGTTTTTCCTTTTAGCCACCTAAGAAATCAGATATACAATGTCGTCAAAGACTTAAGAACCATCAAAACTGGACAGTTGATCAATAGGCACTCACTTGGTTTTGAAAGAAAACGAGCTGGTCGGGCCAGAAAGACGAGATAAGTGGGCGTCCGATCAAGTTAGATAGGAAGTAGCAACAAGATGCTCCGGCGGTGGCAGCAAAGACGACGATGAATCAAGACCCCGAAAAGGGACCCCGCGAGCAGCGACATGAAAACGGTTCCCGGGATCATAAAAGTTAGCATGAAGATGTAGACCATGCAATATCCCACTAACACTTGCATTGTGTAGTCCATCGTGTATCTCTCGAGATTATCCCTGCAACAATGGGGATCGACGTATGAATATAAAATAAAACGATCCAAATTGGAAAAATGTAACAACAAAAGATGTCAATTTGTTAAATAAATTGATTAAATTTCTAAATTTGTCAAATTTTATTGTGTTTTGAACCTAAGATGGTTGAACCTACTCTAAATCTCTCTACTCTAATAAAAATGTATCTAGGAACATGTCTAACATTATATTGCTCCTCGATAATTTTTTCATGTTTTTCTTTCCTATTTAATAATCACATTAATTACTAATAATATTATTTAATTTTTTAAATTAAAATAATATTTTAGTAAATTAAGCAATAGATATTTTTACTAATTTTATTTCTAATGAAATAATTTTTCATAAAATTAGAAAAATTTTTAGAAAATCAAACTTTTTTAGAAATAAAAAATATTTTATAATTGGTGTTTTTAAAAAGTAAAATCTTTATAAACAAAAAATAAATAAAATTAAGAGTTATAAAAAAAAGTTTTTAAGTATGATATTTTTTAAAACGTTTGTTTTAAAATAAAAATTTTATTTTATTTATTATAAGAATAATTTCAATCATATATTTTTTTAGAATATAGATTTATATTAATTAATAAATTTTCATTCTATTAAATATTTTTTTATTCAACTCGTGTACTACACGGGTTTACTAAAGTTAATAGAGTAATAAGTAATAAATGCAATGGGGGTAACCTGAGGACACGAAGATCTTCAAGTGTTCTTGGAAACTTAAGGAAGCTATAATCAGAAGCCGGCATGGATAGGTAAACTAAGATAAGGCCAACGAAGAATCCCAGAACGACCGCAAATGCACTGATTGTTTCCCAAAACGTCAATGGAAATTTGGTTGATAATGTTGATGGTTCGCCATCGGGTCTTAATGAAGAAGAACAATTTGAAGAAGAAGAAGAATAAGAACGCGATGTTGATTCAACCTGTTGTTGCTGTTTCATCGAATTCAAATCTTCTTCTTTGTTTCCGCTTTAAAAACGGAGAATCTGGGGGAGAATTGAGGATTTTGTTCTTCGAAAGATTGGGGATTAAGTTTTGGAATTAAAATAGATATCAATTTGAGGCAAGAAATTGTGGAACAAGAAGACACCTAACACTTGTCTTCTGAGGTTGCTATATTCTGCGTAACATATTATTCCTGAAATAGTGAAACATCAAAATATCAAGGTTATATGTAACTAGTTTTATACTCATTTGATGGCTGGGTATTTTAATATTATAATGACATCATTTTTTTTTTTTTTACATTTTAATCAAAAAAACACTATTTATTTATGATCAAAGTACAAAATATGTTTTACTTATGATTAAAAAGATGACTCACAACATCATAAGAACCACAATTATGTGTAGAATCATATATTCATGGACCAATAAACCGATACCACCAAATGAAATATGTTAATTCAATAAAATGAACATGAAAACAAAGAATTGTTCATCTCCAAAGAAAGTCATACCAAAGACTAATTAATCTCCAAAGAAAGCCATACCAAGTATGTTATTGTAAAGGTTAACTTTTTATTAAAGATTAAATGAAACAAAATTATTATTTTACATTATAAAATCATATATTTGACCTCAACATACCATTTCTGATTTCTTAAGCTTTTCCATAGCGTATATCCAGAATGTAAGAAACATAAATCAAGTTCACATCTTCTCCGAAAAATATTATAAATGAAAATCATTTATAAGTGGGATGTCATTTACATAACCAAATACTTGGTTCCTTCCTCAAGAATGTCATAAGTCTATAAAGTGACATTATCCGTCAGATGTATAATTAATTTACTATCTTTGTATGACTCCTCATACAAAGTATCACGCTTTTAAAATTGCTTCATCAAAAGCATGTTTGGCCATAATAATAATAAGCATATGTTTATTAATTTTCAAAAATCATGTTGGTGCAAATCAACTCCCCTTGATCCAAATTCATCACAGTGACTTAATGAAAGCTATACCGAGGATGGATGAGTGTGAACAATTCAAATCTAAAACACTAAAATCCTATATGCTGCAAATTTAAAGCATAACTCATGAACATACATTTGCTGGGATTTTCTTGTTCCTTTGAATACTTCCCCGGAGATCATCATCAACAATAATGAATTAGAACATCAATCCAGAAAACTTGATAGGAACACACATATATCAACACCGTCCCTGTGTATGTTTTGGGTAAATATGCAGTACATACTCACACAAGATGACGAATGCGTTGCTGGCGAAAATGTTCTGTGTTCTTTGGAGGTCACCCCAACAAATTCTCTTGAAAGCATCGTAAAAAACATTATGTCATAGATTATTGGAAAAGTTGCTATGTTTTTGGTCACACAAAGTAGCATATGTAAGTATGTCAAACATCAAGATCTGCATATGTAACTTCACTACAATTTAGAAAATTAAAAGGTTTCTATCAATGCCTTATTAAAAGTTTAAAGATATCCATGGCAGGCATACAAATCTTGCATTATAGAGTTCGTACCTGGCATCATATGGACTTCATAATTCATGAAAAGATCTTTGTCTAGGGACACAAAACAATGCATACTTCATTCCATGAATCGGCAGCTTTGAAGCAAGAACTTTGTCAAATTCACCATAATCACTTGATCACTTTTACTTGCAATTTTGGCTTCTGCCTTGCTAGAACCTTGTCAAAGTTTGATCTTGTAATTTGAAATGGACTAAAGTGCATTATCAAGTTAATCTGTATCATAAAAAGCTTTGCTTCTAACACTAACTAAAGAAACTATAAAAAAATATTATATAAGAACAATACAAGTTACGATTGTATTAAAATATTATTACCTTTCAGCCAGGCTTGTGCAGGCAGCTTTTAAATTAATCATATAAAACCCACAAACCCTCAATTCTCTTATCAAAGAACATAGCATCTTGAGTTTTACATGCAGGTTCGAATAGAGCATCCTTAACCTTCAAAAAGAGCCAACATCAATCTTAACAAACACACACATTAAATGGTGATTTTATGAAGGCATAGTTATGCTCGCTAACCTGTATATTACAGCAAGACATAACAAACTACATATCATACTGTAAACAAATCATTTGTTTGAGGTTAATGATCACAACTATACACAACACTCACTTTGAATATAAAGTGAAGAGCCTTCAAATCGAGAAATGGAATGTATACAAGCTTATCAAATTGGCTTCAGATAGCCTAAAAGGATTATCAAAGGATAAATCGAATTACTAAATGTTAATCTGATAAAGAATATATACGTTAGCACCCATTTATGTAAATAAATTTATTAATCGGTAATATGTTAAAACCCATTTTTCTGTTGTATAATCTATACATGTACTATTTTTTGGGTATGGTCTACAGGGATTTTAAAACCCATGTGAAATTTCTTGTATGCCAACCATAGATTCATCACACAAGATTGCAATCTTTCCAGAAGTACCATTAAATGGCACTTAAGCTCAAATCTCCAGCCATCTTGATTTAATTTCTTACTGACTGCCAAAAATAATAATATCGTTGCTCTTTATTAACCTGCCATCTAATGATACAGGTCCAAGTGATAAAAAAATGGGGAACACTAAGTGATTAGGTTTTAAAAGTCACAAACTTGAACCGGAAACCAAATCCAAACAAAAATAAAGTTACTGTCCAAATAATGTTCCCACTAGATGCATAATTTTTTTAAATGGTATAATTTACCTTCCTGAACACATGGCCTGGATGTTTGGATTATAAAGACCTTAACTTGAATGGTTGAAAGATAATGAACCAAATTATTTCAGTCATTATTTTCTAATCTAAACAATTTTTGCTTAATAAGCTTGATACAACTCATTAGCTTTGAAACACAAAAATTACAGAAATTCATCCTGCATACGAGATATTGTGAGTTAAGAATCTAAATACAATGAGTTTATCGTACTACGTTTGTCTTGAGTACAATACAAGCACATTGGCTTCCAATAGGTGCTCTTGTTAGGGTTGCAGTTGCACAACTAAGTGATTATAAATGTAGGAAAGAATTTCAAAACTAAGACAAGAAGCATTATGATAAAGTAGTGTTTCAAACCTTACATACTTCAGCAAACGATCAATGGTTAATGGTTAAAATCCATAACCTGCACTTAAGTTTTCCAAAATCAAGACTTAATTTTGAATATCTAATTAAAATATCTAAACCAAAAGAAGCAACCTTGTGACTTCTGTAGTCTGTGTTAATTTGAATATTGCTGGTCATGTTTTGAAATCCCCTTCAAAATTCACATCATCAAACCTCAAATTTAGTCAACTGTTGAAGATAACCAGAGGAATCGGACTCAAAAGCATAATTACAACTGAAGTAGTACACTAATTGAATCAACTAACCTGGAATTTCAAAAGTCGACCCTAAGAGGCAACAAATGAGGGCTTGAATTTAGGGCTCAAACATGCACTGATGTAATGTGGAACATGATGATTTCAGATTGATGGGTATTCGGTGACGGACATGAACCTCTAGGCTCGCTCCATCAACATCTATTTGGTTTAACTCAACAACCGATTTAAAGAAACTAAAGGAAGGCTTATGATGTATGTGTATATATAATAGCAGCCATGGAAGTTACCGGGGAACATGGGAGCAAAAGAAGGAAGGAACCGTCAATTAACTGTTCATAACCTCTGTGCAAATGAAGAAACCACCCACCTTGCACCCTTTAGAAACGTAGATGTTAACTGCCCTTAGAAACCGCCGGAAACCGTCTTGTAACCGTCGTAACTGCCTAGTTTAAATGGCTAGGATTTCATTTCAGGAAATTTGAATGGGTAAGATTATTTCTACTAGCGGTTACACTCAGCGCTGGTAATATAATATATAATTAATCTAAAACAAAATACCAAATTACATTTATATTTTGATGTGAAATAGTATTAATACTCGCACAATACGACGAGGGCATATAAGCCCGAATAAATTAACGTCACAAGATTGTCGCTAATCCGCACGCTGAAGGTGTGAAAACTATGAGTTTTTATATGCGAATGGAGATATAATCATATTGGTGCTTATTGATTTTAGTTGAACAATTTAACATTTTGGTTTGATTAAGCTTTATATCTAATAAAAGAATAATAAATTAGTGTCTCTTGTACATTTACATACTTTTTTCAACTTCCTCTCAATCTCTCATGTTTTAATGATGAAAGAATAATAATATATGTAATTATTTTGTTGTTAAAATAGTAATTTGTGATGATTTTTATAAATCCTATTGAATTCATGTAACACATAAGTTTTAACCAAGTTGTAACACACAAATTGCTGAATGTTGATAATGAATGTAGATCATAATTTCAGCATTTGATGCCTTGTAATATTAACTGAAACTTGTTAAAATAGAAAGGAACAAGTACCATTGTATCATCAATTTATTGTTCTAAGTCATTTTGTATCATCAAGCATGATCACCTTATCATTGACCGATGACATGAAACTCAATATCTCTTCATTCAACTCTTTAGCTTTAGCTTTGTCAAAATACTCAATCCCATGATCGCCATCGCCAAAGAAACACCTACACTCTACACCCTTCATCTCCAAACTCTTGGCAAACTCCATCTGACGATCGATCAGCAGATCGTCATAACGACCCGTAACCATCACCCGCCACCCGACGTCTTTGATCCGACCCATATCACCACGCGTCATCGGGTTGCAATACTCATGGTCACGACTTGCATCAACAGGTAGAGCCAGATCCCACATCGTGTCGCATATGGCTAGAGTCAACAGCGTACCGGTGGCGGCTAATCGTGTCTCTGACTCGGTCCTTGCCACCCCTCCGATGAACAGACTATGCAAGATCAAACCTTTGATGTTCAAGGGCTCAAGATCTTTAATCTGGTTAGACACATGTAATCCTGCATGGTAGGCTAAGTTTGCACCAGCACTAGTTCCCATTAGGTAACAGTTAGAGAAGTCAGCGAAGTTGGTCAACCATGGGTCATGGGTTGACTTGATCCAATGCAGCGCCTCCACCCCGTCTTCGTAGGCGGCTGGGAGGCGATGCTCGGGTGCGAGTCGGTAGTCCACGTTCACCACCACTGCTGGGATGTGGGCGGCTAGTTGGTTGCAGAGCTCGTGTGTGACGGTTGTAGATGCGGTCGAGAAAACAAAGCCACCACCGTGGTAGTATACTATGAGAGGGAGCTTTTCTTGAACCTTAACTAGTATATCCTTGGGGATATGAATGCGAACCGCAGTTCTGTTGATATCGTTGATGGCTACATCTTTGGTGAGCACAGGGGTATCAGAGTCTTGATCTGCTGTGGGAAGGGAGCTTGGGTAGGATATGAGGCGAGTGCACGAACCGTCAGGATTAAGTACGATGATAGGCGGGTTTTCGGACATTTTGGAACCAAAACTGTTGCAGATTTTGGTGTCAATTGTTTAGTTTTCTAGCAGTGGGACTTGATGAGGTATCCGGATGAACTTGCATGAGTATATAAAGGAAAAACTAGGTTAGAACTCCGTGTATTACACGGATTAAATAAATAAAATATTAAATAATTACAAATAAATAATTACGAATTATAAACTATATTTGAAGATAAAATATGATTATAATTGCATATGAATAGCTACTTTACGTAAATAAATAATAATATATTTTCTTAAACTTTTATTTAATAAAAAAAATTTGGGTTTTAAATATTTTATTTTAAGAAAAATGAATTTATTTTAAAAAATTTTGTTGTATTCTGTATTTTATAAAACTTTTATTTTTAAAAAGTGTGTTTTTAATAAAAAAATAGGTTTTAATTTATTAAATTATATAATTTTTAATATGAAAATGGTATGATTAATATTATTAGTATTTAATATTGTTAATAATAATAAAAAAATGAGAAAGTTAGTATGATAAAACTTACAATTATATCAATTTTTATTTTAAATTTACTTTGTTATAGATATATATAGATATATAAATAAATAGATAGGCTAAAAACTCATTTATTAAACGGATTATAGTTAGTTATAAACACGAAGAGTTACATCGTGATATTTTTATATAAGATACGATTAAAATTAAATATGCGTAATAGTTTAAGAAATAAAACAATTATACTATTTTTTTAACTTTCTTATCTAAATAATTTATTTTTACATATTTGTTTTAAGATTATTTTATAAAAAATTTATTGTTATAAAAAATTTTGTTTATTTAAAACTTAGTTTTCGAATTATTCTGTTTGTTTTAATAAAACTGCTTTTATAAAATTTCATACTTTTTATAATTTTTTTAAAAAAGGATCGATTTAAAATATTATGGTTTAAAAAGGTTTTACAAATATTATTTTTAAAAAAGGACCAATTTAGAAAATTTTATATTATATAAAAATTTCTTTTTTATTATTTCTATTTTAATAAAAAGATACAATTTTTAATTTTCTTAATAAAGTTTATTTTTAAAAGAATAACTTGATTTTCAAAAATATAGATGAGAGAGAATTGTATCAATTAATAAAATTGATATTTATTAAGAGAAAAAAATTAGTTTGATTGTCTAAATTACTACAATACCTTTTTGAAAGGAAAATGATGTGAAGATGTTTAAAAAATTGACAAGTGACAAAAAAATGGTTTAATAGAATGACATGTGGTAAAACAAACCTTCTTTTATTATATTATATAGATATAGATATAGATATATAAATATAGATATAGATATAGATTATTAGTTTAATATTTAATTCTTTACAGGAAGATATATGATAGTTTTAATGGCTGCTATTCTGCGATTGGCTATGGATTTTGACTTTTTTTTTCAGGAAAGTTTTCTGACTAAATTAATTTTGACAGCTATTTAATTATCTAAACAATGTGATAGTGTGACAAACATGTAATATACGAAAGAGTATGATTAACGTATATGATAATAGTCAAATATTAGATTTAGTTTTAGAATATAATTAGTAAAAATACATTACTAAGGCAGTTTGAAGATTGAAGCAATATGCATACATAATGTATGATTAACGTATATAACAAAAAAGTTGGGGTCTGAAAGTAAAACAAGAAAGAACAATATAGCACCAGCAGTTGGCATTTTGATTAAACTTTGATTATAATTATCACTTGCATATAACAAAAAGTAAGAACTTACAATCTGCTAAGAAGAGGGCTCCAATGTTGTAGCAAGTTCACGAAAGCAGACAGTTTGAACGACTTTGATTTTCGTCACACTGGATCTTCATACAATCTGTTATGTTATTAATGGCAATATCAGCCTCTGCACAAATACTAGAAAAACATGGTTAAATCTTGGCCCTATTTGATGCAGGGAGGCTTGTTAGTAATTCTTCAACGCGCTGCAACTTTGAAATAACGAGACGAGCCTTTTCTTTCCTTTGCTGAAGCTGCAAGGCCAGATTTTCCCAGCCGCTCATAATCTGTGCCATGTTCCCCCCAAATTCCAGTTTCTTTGGTTCATGGCTCTCCACACGTGTATTCCCTTGCTCCAGGTGAGCCCTGGTAGTCATGGAATTATCATTTTCTTTCTCTAAAATCGCCCGTAATTCAGCCATAACTCATAAGGTTCTGTGCTTGAATCTCCTGCATGAGATCATAGAATTCAACGCAAACACGAGACGCTCTCAATTTATCATCATAAAGTCACAAATTTATACGTCTAAGTGTCTAGCACATACATCACTCTGGTAGTTCACTTCAGGACATAGCAGGACTGCTTGACCCACAAGTCTTTTTTTTTCTGTAATTTTAACAAGATATCTATAGTTGTGACTCTAGTTTGCCAGCCAAAAAAAACTGGACTTTTGGCTTCTTTTTCAAAAACGATGATAATTTAAAACTACAAATGTAAATTCTTTTGCGATTTTGAATAAAATGACAAAAGTGCACTACCTGGAAATAATAAATGACATAAAATCTTAACAAACGAGGCCATACGAAATGAATGCCAGAAGGTTCACAAAGCAGCGAAAAGTTTTAGAAACTTCACCTCATGTAAGACCATTGTGAAGGAGGCCCCAGCAGAACTATCTAGAAAATAGCTTTTGAGTTCCGTAGACATAGCTACTTTCTTGGGTGCTTGATTCAACAAATATAATGCTTCTGGGTAAATCTTTAAGCTCACAAATGGAGAAAGTTGATGTAAGATTAGATCCACGTATGAAGAAAGAATCTGCATAAATTTTATAAAAACAAAAGTTATATATAGACAACAAGAACAGACAATACAACTTCATAATAGTGTAATGATTCACATGTAGGCAGCATATATTTGTGAGTGTAATTACATTTTCAATATGATGTAGGCTGACTACCGCATCGAAAGAGAAATGGCGTATTGGACCATGTACCTTGAGACTTGGTGCCAACAGGTGAACAATGACCAAGTATCTAGAAGTATCAAAGCATGTTTCTATATCTAATTTAGCACCATATTATTATGTTGGGACCCTTAATTACCTTCATTGTCTCTGAGAGCATATATATAGCGTGTACTGATTTCATTGATAACCATCATGATATGTAATACACAAAAGCCTAGTATGGAGATACAATATAACAAAAAAAAAAAAAAAAGAATCACATACATAGTGGTTTGAGCAACCCAAAACCATAATTAGCATGTAAAAGTTTGGACAATAGGCCAAATTAGGATTTTGGGACAGTCAAATTGGCTATATATGTGACAGGATAACAGCGAGATCTATAGTGTTGCATCGTCAAACTGAGATGTTTAACGGACTTAGAACTAAAGAGAGAAAGTGGGTAATCAAAATGATTCTCAAGCAAGATTACCACATTCAGTTGTTGGATATTGTGAGAAAACCCATAGTCCAGAACCCTTTTGACAAACTCCTGGCTCGACCTTCCACGGAAACTGAGCTTCACTGAATACAATTCTGTTAGATTGTTTCGACGAGACAAAACATTAGTAACAAAGTTGGAGAGCTCGGGCAACGTAGAGAAATCCTCAGTTGAGATGTTGAGGTAGGGCATTAAGGTCCAAATAAACCTCCATCTATATGACAACACACTGGTTCTAATAGCGTCTCTGATGTCGACAAACGAGAGAATTTTATGGATAATATCATCTGAAAAGCTGCTTATTCTATCACCTACTACTTTCATTCTCCTTTTTCTTGTGGATTCAACCATAATTTTAGTGTTCATCTTTGTATTTTGGCCTTATTTTTACCCCAAATGCTGCAATTTAACCAAACAAAACAAACAAAAACAGATTGCATGAAGTAATCATGATGATGGTTTATGTTCAAACAATTACACATAAAGTATATCATATGCATATTAAATCACAAACAAAACAAGTGGTTCTTCTGCAGATGTAATCGAAACTGATTTTCAGAGGTTATATAGAACTTTCGTATTTGGTTTAACCTTGATCATCTGCAAATAAAATTTCTTTGTATAATACAGTTCGATCTTTCACTAGGTCAACACATTTAAAATTGTGGCAGCAATCATGAATTGATTAATAGAATAAAGAAACTGCCGATAATACTTTGATCTTTAAGCAATAGCCGTATATGAATTATGACTTACTCGGTGACCTTGATGGTGAATGTTATAGTATCAAAATCAGTGGGTGTTTGGGATTGCTTATTGAAAACTCTTTTTAATTTAAAAAAAAAGATAAGTTGAAAGGAGGTGAAAATGTGTTTGGATGGAGATGAAGATGTGAGAAGGAGAAGTAGTTTTTGAGAAGTTAAAAATTCTAACTTCTCAAAACTCCTTTTGAGAAGTCAAAAGGAGGTGTAAATAAGCAATCCCAAACATGGCCTCAAACAGCACAAAAAAGCCAGTGGATCTGAATTGAATTATGTAGGCGAATGGCGTTATTTCTCTCAAAAGTGTAGATGGTACCTTCCCTCCCTCCTTTTAAACCAATTAGTGGAAATGCCCGCGCGTTGCGGCGGTATGGCTGTTGCCTGATTTTTTGGGAATTCGATTTTAGTCAGTATTGGCTCGGTGCGTTATGATGTAAATTAAAAACTCAAAATATAATTATTAAAAAAATTGAATGAAAAAAACAATTACGTATATTACAAAAATCTTTAAGACAACTATATTATCCCAACAAGATTATTGAAAGCATGGGTGGTATTTGTGGTCGAAAATCATTTATTATCAAGATTTTAGGGGTTTTGTTTTATTAATATAGGTTAGAGTTTTATAATCATCGGAGGCAACTTTCGGTGGTGATTTGCATAGACCGGAGAAAGTTAATGGAGAAATTATCACAACAAATTACCATCTTTATTGTTATTGAGCTTTTAACAACTGGCAAAGAAAAGGGAAAGGGGGATTACCGCTCAATCGCAGTGGATAAACGGAATTGAAAGTAAATGACGGTTTTGTTTGGTCACGAGTATATGCTTTAGCATTTGTATTATAAGCATCATATATCATATTTTATTGTAAGGGTATAAATGAAATAAAATGATTAATTTTTTGAAATTTAAGCATGACTTTTTATATGGATGTCTTAATACATATGTAAAATTATCATTCAATCCTACTTTCACTATAAATATTAAAATTATAAAACTCACAATATGTCTATAGAAAAATATTAGTATTATAGTTATTATAAACATGAAGATATATATATATATATATATATATATATATATATATATATATAAGTTATATACTTAAATATTTAAATAAAATAATACTTAATTTAAATAATATTTAATTATAAAAATATAATTAGTAAATATAAATTTAAATATTAATTTATAGTATTATAAATAAAATAAAATTTAATTAAGTGAATTAAATAATATCATATTATTAAATAATGTATCAATAATGTTTATTAAATACATAAAAGAGACAAGGGTAAAAGTACCAAGGTATATAAAATTTAATTGATAAATTTATCATATTGTCCGTAAAATATTTTAAAATCTTGATCAATTATCTATTCTACCTCTCTTAAATGTCTTACACTCCTTCGTACATGTTGATTCAAAACTTGTATGTTTGGTAAAATTACATCTCTATCTAAAGAGATTTATTATAAAGTAGTATAGATATAAGTATTTAAATAAAATAATACTTAATCTAAATAGTATTTAGTTAAAAAAATATGATCAATGATTATAAATTTAAATATGAATTTATATTATTATAAATAAAATAAAATTTTAGTTTTAAAAGTATAATTAGTAATTATGAATTTAAATGTCAATTTATATTATTATAAATAAAATAAAACTTAATGAAGTAAATCAATTAATATCATATTATTAAATAATGTATTAATAATGCGTATAAAATAAAAACAATAATTAGAAGAAGTTAATCAAATGGGGGCAAAAGTAAAATTATTGCATAAACCACTTGTACTCTATGCTTAAAATATTATATAGGTGTCTTAAATTTTAAATAAAATTACCATCTTATCCTTCTAATATGTATTATATAGTAGTATAGATATAACTTTTTTTTCTTTTGCAAACCTATATATTATGCTAGGCATACTAGAGCAATTGAGAAATCCCTTCGGGATATACAAATTGGTATCTAGAGGCGGGCGAGCGGCGGGACGGGTGTTTCTCAGGGTTTGGGCTTCGAGTGAATTGAGATTTGAGATAATGTCCGGCATGAGTATAAAAAGTATATGTTTGGTTCTCACTTTTCACTCAAATGTAACATAATTTTTCTATTAAGTTCTTATATGGTTACTATTTATCCTTTTGTTAGAAAATTAAAAGCAATGATTTATACTCCTATAATGAAGATGAAATAATATATGTTTGATTCTCAGTTTCACTCAGGATGAAAGATACGCAAACCATGTGATCTAGTTGCCTTGAATTGGTATAATGTTGGATTTTTCAAGTTTGCACATTTTAAGAAAACGCTAATGCATTGGTCAGCATTGTCGTGGCGCAAAGTAACAAAATAAAGATTAAATGTTGTTAATGATGGGAGTTATTATGTTGATGTAAAACAACCATTAACATTATATCTATGGAGTTACATTGTCAAATTGAGATGTTTGAGAGACTGATAATTAAAGGGAGAAAGTGGAAACTCTATATCATTCTGAAGCAAGAAAATCACATCCGGTTCATGGATATTATGAGAAAATGCATGATTCAAAATTCTTTTCACAAGCACATGGCTCGCCTTAACACAATTAAGTTTCGCTAAATACACTTCTTTTAGATTGTTGCGTCAAGACAAAAGTTGCATAACAAATTTCGAGAACTTGGGCAACGTAGAGAAATCCTCAAATGAGAAATTGAGATAGTGCATTGATTTCTAGATAAACCTCCATCTAGATGACAAAACACTAGTTTTAGTAACATCTATGATGCTAGGGGTGTTTAAATTCGGATATCCAAAAATTTCAGATGGTGATTTCACTATCCGAATTCGAATGTGGATATTCGTTCGGATATCCGAATTCCAAAAAAAATTATACTATTTAATAAATTTTATAAAAATTTAATAATTTTCATTGAAAAAGTTTTCGAATATCCGAAGTATTCACAAAAATATCCGAAATATTTAAAAATATACGAAATTTTTAATAGATATTTAATATTTTATAATTTTTATAAAAAATATTTGGATATTTCAGATATCTGAATATCCGAAAATTCTCAAAATTGCTATCCGAATTATAAATTTTTTTTGGATATTTCGGATATCTGAATATCCGAAAATTCTCAAAATTACTATCCGAATCAGAATCCGAATTTCGGATTTTCGGATTCGATTTCGGATTCGAATATTTTTGAACACACGTATATGATGCTGATAAAAATAGAACATTATGAATAAGACCATCCGGCAAGCTACTTAATCTACCATCTTCTATATTCATCTTCATTTTACCATATCTAGAATCCATTCTCTCCCCTACTATTACATATATTTGAATCTTTCATGTGGATTCAAACAAAATCTTATGGTTGGTTTTGTTGCTAAACTACAATCATGATCATGCTATTTTACCCCAAATGTTGCAATTCAATAGAATGAACGGATCATCACATGCAAAAAAACAAACTACTGATACAATAGTTACTTACATGGATGATATATTGGATGATTATTCAGGTTTAAAAAGGTTACAATCACAGGCAAAAGAAACAGTTCAACTGTGGTGTAATCGAAACTATAATTAAGTTGTTAAATAGAACATTGGTATCGTCTGTGAATCAATCGTTATTATTAATCGAAACTAATTAAGTGAAGGAGGAACATCACACAATATAAATTTTAATTCTTCACCATGGTATGAAACAATATAGCAATCGTTATTATTGTGTTTCTTGATAGATGGCGTCATTGGGTTTGCCCTCACAAACACAGAAAGACGTCTCTGGTCTCCTCGTCTGCATGTATATAAGGTTGATAAATTCTGATATGTTTATGACATAATTAAACGTATTTAATAAAAAATATATTGTATAATAAATTATACTTTTAATAATAATTAAAATTAATAGGCTATACTTCATCATTTCTCCTTATTGATCCATAAAAACATATAGAAAAATTATAAACATTAGATATAGGTAGTTAAACGAATCTTTTTTATATTTGATACATGTTTTAACTGTGTTATTTATAACCTGTTAAATACGATAAAACTTGTTTTGTCAGTTCTACGTATACATATATGCATATAGCAAGCCTTAGGAGTAGAATATTATTGTTAAAAAATATAAAAGTGACTTCTATTAAAATGAGTTAGTTGACTCACATCTTTTATACATAAATCATTTAATATCAATTGACCAATTCATTTTATTATATAAAGGATTTAGCGGCAAAATCGATTGGTTTATAAGTTCCAGAATCCATCAATGGCGGATCGGGAATGAACTGTCGGTATTTAACCATGGTTAAATAGTTCTAACCATACTATGGAGTTACATACTTAATTAATTGAGAGGAGGGGTGACTTGTACTGTAGTGGGGCCACTCCTAACTGGGGGACCTGCACATAAATACAAAGAGAATGAAGAGAGCGTCGGTCGCTCGCTCACTCGTTCCATCTTCACGTTATTTACATTTTGGTCCTTAATGCTTTAAACTTTACATATTGTACACTATGGTTTGAATCTACTCTTTTTTGGCCACAAAGCTGTAATTTTTTTTTTATTTTTTATGTAAAGTGTATGTTCGATCTTTGTAATTTTATAATTGTTTGATTATATTTATTATTAATACAATGTTAATCATGATATTTTTCATCATATAACACCAATTGATAATTGAAGTAGAAGATAACTCGATGTAAAAATCTTATGTGTGTGCGACGTTGTTTAAAACATTTGATTTTAAACAACCATTTGATTTGATATCGTTGAAAGATTATTGCGGTATGCGTTCGACAAGAACAAATGATTGTAACATTATGAGAAATCATATGAATAAAGATGTGGTTGTTCAACACTTAAAACTTGTTATGATTCATGACTTATATTTTTTTATTTTTCTGTAAAGTCTTAGACTATTCAAAGATAAAATAACTTTTTATAAGATTTTGTTTATACGTTTTCACACTAAGCCTCTCTATATTCAAAAACTACTTTGTATTCAATTATAAAGTTTTAGATAGGAATTTATGCAAATGAAGGAAAAGCATTCTTCAAACTTGAATTTTGTGACATTTCTCTATATAGTATATAAACATAAAATGTTATTAAGTAAATGCAACATAAAAAACTTTCTAACTCTAACATATTGTGCGGTTAATAGGAGCCGACTTTGTGGGCAGTCATGAGATTGCATGCCAAAAAACTTGGTATACAAAGTCAAGTAATTTCATTGACCGTACAAGTTGAGTTTGAGGAGCCAAGTCAACTTTTCTACCTATTCAACATGCACTCAAAGCTCGTACGGTTTGGATTATCAGGTCCGTAAATTTAAACGAGTCAAATGAACATATCATTTTATATCTTATATTGTTTGTTTTATATTTTTAATCAATTCATAAATGTAATTGCAATTTTATAAAACATTAGACATAAAATCTTTATCATTTATGTTTTATGAGTCCATAAAAATAGATCAAAATGCAAGTAACAAATCCTTATAATCTAACTTAGTATGGATCAAAATCAAATTCGATCGACTTTTTAATAACTACATTAAGATCATGTTACTCGCTTATTGAAAATAACATTTGTAATATATAAGCTTCTCGAATAAAAAAAGGTGAAATTTTCTTTTCATATAATTATTAGTTTTTATATTTTTATTTTGACAACAATTCCCTAAAACTTTTAAAATAAATAACCACAACCCATACTTCTTAAAATTTAAACGCCAATCTTTTGTTTGTGTGACATCACTTAAGCACGAGAATTCCCGTTAGAAACAATTAAACCGTAAAAGTTACGAGCGGACAATTCGTTGAAAAAATATATGACAAGAGGGCATATTTAAAACAATTAAGAACTATAAGGACGAAAACTGCCATTTGGATACAATAGGCACACATACACATGACACAGCTAGCTCCCTATATATAGATACAGAGAGAGAAAGTCACACACTCCATCACTCAGATATTGAGAGCCAAAAACGTAGATTCGTATATAAGCTTTTTCACACCAAAAATGGCGGATTCAAGCGATTCTTTCTCCATTGACATGGAAACGAGCTCTCCAGGTGGAAAGGTGAGAAGATATTATCATCTAATTCAATGTTTATATGTACATATCAAGCAATTGCTACATGTATCTATGTGAATTCTGATTTTCATGAGGTTTTGAATTCTGATTGTTGATCAGTTGATGTTTAGTTAATTTGTTTGTTTTTCATCGTTACTGTTGAGTGATCTTCATATGCTAGCATAATTCGCATTGATTGATTGCATATCGGATTCCACATTTCGAGGAATCTGTTGAATCTCCTGAGGAATGATCTCGAAATGAACGAGCTCTGATCAGTATATATTACACTGTTAATAAGTTATCTACAAAATTAGTTCTGGTTTTCTTCTTGCCTATATGGTTCATGATGAAGATTGAAGGATATGAGTAGGATAATCGAGGATTGAATTGATGAGCATTTAATTCAACTGACGAGTTGATCAGTAGGATAGCTATGTGTATTCTGAATTTCAGGTGGTTTTGATAGTTGAGATTTCGTTTGTTTTTGTTTTCTCTGATTACTATTGAGTGATCTTCAGATGCTAGAATAAATATCATTGTTGATTGCTTATCGGATTCCACAGTTTGAGGAATCTGTTGAATGATCTAGAAACGAACGAGCTCTGATCAGTATTACATTGTTAAATTGCTTCATACATGGTTCATGCTGAACGAGTTGAGTAGGATAATCGAGGATCAAAATTGATGAAGATTTGATTCAAATCCATAGGAAGTGAGACTAAAATAGCTATAGACAAGTGCGAGATATGAGCATCGATTATTATTATTTAGATCTGGATATTTTAAAATAATAATGATATGGGTGGCGGGTGCATATGTCATGTATATAAAATTTAATAAACGCGTATTAAGGTCAATTTAATAATTAGGCTTGAGTTTATTTTGAATCAAATACTTAAATATTATATTTGACTTAGATATCTTCAGATGGTAATAGATGCTCCCTTTTTCTATAGGTCGAGAATCCAAATTCTATAGTAATAAGTTTAGATAGATTTATGAGTAGATTAATAGCATTTAAATAACACGCTATAAATGAGCACATGCGTTAAAACTTAAAGTCTTAACCAAATGTCTTTTCTTAATGTGAAATGATGATGATGGTACGAGGAGATTTGGTGGCTATTGGCTATTTGCCCCTTTTGACCAATACTGTGGATAAACATATACATAAAGCAATTAAACAATGTATATAATTAGAAATGAAAAAGTTGCTTTAGGTTGTCGTTTTGTAAACTAATGCCTTCAGTAACGCATCAATTTCAGGAGCACCTTATCGAAACGTCCAAAGGATTGATTTCTGTTGCCATCTGCGGGGATCCGGACAAACCAGCTTTGATTACATATCCTGATATAGCTTTAAATTGTAAGTGAATTAGATTCTTGTACTGCTTCAAGTGCTAAGAAGTGCTTATTTAAACTTTCAATTCCAACACCTGATACACCTTATTTTTTTCATAAATGTGTTCTTTACTTGCTATTGGATTAGAATTTTTGTGGGATACCTGGTTATAAACTTTTAATGAACTAGTATATTGCTTGAGCTTTTAGCATTTCATATAAGGGTGTCAATTTCCATGCATTTGCATAATAATGAGTTAGCTTTTGGTTAGATGTTATATGCAATGTGTCAATTGGTAAAACTAAAAAACTGAAGTAAAATAAAATAAAAGTTAAAATGAAAAGAAAAACTTGTCATCCTGGTAGTACTACCGGTTCAAAATCGGACCGGACCGGACCGGGTCAAGGCCATACCAGAAGTGAGATAAAATGCAAACCTAGATCTAGACCGCTAGTGACCAGTTCGTATCAACGGGTCTCAGTTTCGGTAAGTTGGTTCAAGGCGGTTTGCGCATAGTGGGGTGTTTTCCATTCTTCCATTCTTGTGTACTGTTAACGACATCGAAACCATCTTCACACTACATCCAATGTTACAATGACAACAACAGTTTAATGCATGATCGGGTCTGTTGGACCGGTTCTGCACACTTCAAGGTCAAACGGATCAAAAGTCGATCCAGATGCTTAAAACATCCTTATTTATAGTATATTAATATTTTATTATGAAATGTAATTTTCTTATTATATTTAATATATGAATTGGTTTTAAAATTACGAGAGTTGATAGTTAAGTCTTATGGTCAACCCAACACAAACCTAAAGTAAACTTGTCCCTTTTGATTTGTATTTAAATTGCCCATTTGACCCTTTAAGCATGAGGTGCTGGTTTTGCAGCTCCAACCTAGAGTTTATATGATAAAATTTGATAAAAAAAAGAAGAAACAAAAGCTGCTACCTTTTAAATTGAAATTATAGTGTGAAATGGCTTTATGGAAAGTTGAATGAACAAAAATGCTTTTACATCTTGAAGAATAAACTTTATGTGTCTGTTTGTGCAGATATGTCATGTTTTCAAGGGCTGTTCTTATGCCCAGAAGCATTCTCTCTGCTGCTTCATAACTTCTGCATATATCATATCAGTCCTCCTGGCCATGAGGTCAGAAATTGCTAACTCGACTTTATAGTTATATATTTTATAATTTTAATCACGTAACATATTACATGACATTATCATATACCATCTAATATAATGATAAGTTTGATCATTGATGACATGCTCATTGAGTCCCACATACAGATACTAAAATTTCATACTTAATCATACCCATGAGCTTTTGCAGTGGGGAGCTGCTCCAATGTCACATAATGATCTCTCATTATCTGCTGATGATTTAGTTGAGCAAGTTGCTGATGTTCTTGACTATTTTGGGTAATCTTATGATTTTCTTTCAATTTCTTCACTATTACTTACATTTTACAATTTTTTGGTTCCTTTTTAATTTTAAAAAAGTTAAATTGATCTGTTAATTTTTGTTTTAGACTTGGTGCAGTTATGTGCTTAGGGGTAACCGCTGGAGCTTATGTACTTACCTTGTTTGCGGTAAGCTTCTTCCTATGCACATCACACTATAGTTGGAATGTCGTTAATTCTATATTTTACAATGTTTTATCATTATGTTTTGGCAAACAGATTAAATATACACGACGTGTAGTTGGTCTCATACTTGTTTCTCCACTTTGCAAAACACCTTCTTGGTCAGAATGGTTGTTTAATAAGGTTAGTTTCTCAATACCTTTTCATTCCAATACCTCATGAAACCAATTAGTTTGGGTACATGTTGCAATATAACCTGCTTACTAATAAGCAGGCTGGCTCGGTTAAGTTTTATCTCGAACAAGTTGAATAAAGAATTTAGCTGAAAATGCAAACTGAAGCAGATCTAAAGTTACCTAAACTGTGTATATCATAATTGTTGTAACGATATACAACCCGTTAATTATTTATAAAAGAATGGAGCAAAAAGTGTTTGCGGTTCAAAGTCAATATAATCTGACCCGACCCACACCGACAAATATATTAATAGATTTGACCCACTATCTGACCCGTTTAAACATTTTGACACCTCTAACTTTTGACAAATCTTGCTAACTTGTACTGTTCTTGTTTTGTTTCAGGTTATATCGAATGTCCTATATTATTATGGGATGTGTGGTCTCGTAAAGGAATTATTGTTGACGCGTTACTTCAGCAAGGTACAATATTATCCTTGACAACGTCGTAGTGGAAATTTATATTAAAATTATTATTTGTTAATAATAGGAAGTTCGTGGAGGTAGTCTTGTTCCAGAAGCCGATGTGGTTCAATCATGTAGAAGAGTAAGTACTCACCTTACAATCTTTTTTCTTATCACATCTGACCCATTATAATTATAAATAAAACATAACTTATTTTTCTGCAGGCCCTCGACGAGATGCAGAGTCTTAATGTGCTGCGGTTTGTCGAAGCTCTAAATGGGTAAATTTAATTTTCTTAATGAATGTGTTACTTCTCTCCACTTCTTGAAATGTCTCGTATAAAATGTTTTTTTTGTCTTTTATTTCTTTAAGGAGATCGGACATTTCAGATGGGTTGAAAAGACTGCAATGTCGTACACTTATATACGTGGGAGACAATTCCACCTTCCATTCAGAATCTCTTCATATGACTTCAAAACTAGACAGAAGATTCAGTGCACTCATTGAGGTATGTTTTAAATGTGATACATAACAGTAATGCACCCTTATATCATAAACAAACAAACAAACAAACATATACTAGAAGATGCGTGCTTATATATTTATATAAAAACTGATGTTGAAAGTCACATTAATCGACTGGTGTATACTGTATCATATAAAACAACAAAATGTTTTTGTGTGAACATTAGGTAGGAAGATGCGGGTCGTTGGTAACAGAGGAGCAACCCGACGCAATGTTGATGCCGTTGGAATACTTCTTGATGGGCTATGGAGTTTATAGGCCATGTGAGTTGAATATAAGTCCTAGAAGCCCATTGAGCCCAACTTCAATCTCCCCCGAGCTTTTTAAGCCCGAAAGCATGGGTTTAAAGTTAAAGCCCATTAAAACTCGAGTTTCTATGGCTTAAGGAAGTCAAGGAACCAACAATACGGAGAAGAAGTATTAATTAATGGACATGTGTAGATAGGAAGTAAAGGATAGAGTAGCTTTTAATTGAAATTTCCTAAAAATGCAAGGTTATATCACAATTTTCATTTATCGGAAAATAACAAGGAACTGCCTTATTAAAGTTAGAATTGTTCATGATTGGTTCGGTGGTTTTAGCTAGAATTCTAGATTGAGTTGTTGAGTGTGGATCGAGAAATGAGTCAATGACAAATCAAAATGGTCGGGTTGGATAGATAGTTTGGGACAATCTGTTTTAGCGGTTCGAGGGTTTAGCTTTGTTGTTAGAACTAGTTTTTCTCTTTTTTTTTCTACAAAATTATTAGTTTGAATTAAAGTTTCCAAATTAATAAAAATTAAGGTAGCTTGTTTATATGTGTGGATGATTAGTTTTCAATAAGAGTTTGTAATACTCTTTAGAAGATTGATTTTAAAGTCTCTATTTTAGATAGTTTTGAACTTCAGTTTAATATATTACTATATTAAGATGATCAGCTTTTAAGGTTTTATATTTGTGTTTCTATATGTTTTTTTCTAAAATTACAAATCGGTCAGAATGTTTTTTTTTTATTTTAAAAACGATTCAACCACTGATCCAACCATGGATGGCCCTGAGGGTGAGTGGGGTGGGTGACCGCCTAACACCCGATCTCCTTATGAAATTTTTAATTTTCTTATATATATATATATTATATATATATATGTGTTTAAAAAAAATTATAAACTATAAATAAACCCATTAACAAACCCAATAATATTTTAATTATTTTAGCCTACTAAAGCTTAACTTAGAGCCCATTAATATTTTAAATATATTACCCAATATCATTTACTCATTCTTAATACAATTTAATATAAATAATGATTTCCAAATTTAAAAAAAAAAAAAAAAAAATTCATTCATGATTTTAAGGGCAGAAGTAAGAAGATCGATCGGTGGTTGACTTTGTCACATTGATTGCATTATACAAATTATTCGGTGAAACTATTTTTATGCGTTGGATTATAGAGACCCATATTTTGTTATTGCCCTGGCCAGAGTCTCTTTAGAGTTCTTGGGGCCGGCCTTACATCCAACAAATAAACCGATGAAACGGGTTGCTCTCCCTCCGATTCAGTTTTCAAGTTTTTAATAGTCTGTATGAATTAAAATATCAAAATTTTATTCACATGCTAAAAGCCTAAAAGTATATGAAATTTAAAACGCAATAAATATCACATGTAAAAGTGGTACCCGGGACCCACCGGGTTGATGGTAGTTTATGTAGCATTCAATTTTCATTTTCCAGGGATAAACATTGCAGTTGGAGTGTTGGACCCGGGTGTAGGACGTAATTTTATATTATTTAAATAAGTTATAGGTTTTGATATATCAAAACCAACCCGAAACTCTATCATGCAACGTTATGGTCTAGTTTAAACTTCATCGTGATCACACACCATTATCAAACTTGTAGTACCCCGTCATGACTCAATTTAAGATAAACATCTTTAATTTATGGGGAATGCATTATACAAGAAAGTTTAAATTCATAGAGAAATTTTTTTTTTTATAAGTGTAAGGTTATATAAAATTAAAAAAAATTATCGTTTAAAAAAGCAATAAAAAGAAAGAAAATCATGATACTTCGAAAAATAAATGTAAACATGTACTTTATATTGGACTATAAATAATGGTTAATGCTCCTTAGAAAAGCTTTTTCTACCCAATCAATATCAATTCAGTGTTATTTTTTTTAGCTAAAAACATAGAAAATGTATAATTTCATTTCAATCATTACCCAATTATGAGATATTTGAGAGTTTTGAAAGAATTTACGGTGTTATGGTGGAAACGCTCCTCACTTATACCACCCGTATAATGCCCATAAAGGGTGGTGTAAGGGCGTTTTAAGCTACAATAATATCCTCTTATGCCTCATTACGTTTAGTCTTAAAAATCAAAATCAATGACAAGCGATTATGTTTTACACAACTTCAATTTAGGTTGAATACTTTTTATCCTCACATAGAAACACAATGCATTGATTTTCCTCAGCTCCCACGTACTTCTTTCACTTAGGTCACCGGGGTTTGGATCCTAGGAGTTTTTTTTCTACTTGGAAACCATACTTTCGACCTTTTTGGTTTTTGTTTTTGTTTTTATTTTTATTTTATCTTTTTCCTTTTCTTTTTTATATACGTTATCTTTTGGCCCGCCCCTTAATATGCGACGTGTGTCTTTAAATACTATTAAAAATTTAAAGCTAAATGAAACACTATTTTAGGAGATGGATTGAATAAAAATTATATTTATAATTGAAACTCGTGAAAAGCATCTATATCCAATCACATAATTTATCAATCAATTAATTTTTTAATTGTTTAAAGTGTATTTGAATAAACTTTAATATTGTTTTTTAAGGACATTATATATTTTTTAATTTAAACCCCAAAGAACGACGATTATGACGAAACAAGTTACATATATATAACTCATAGGTAACACGTGCTTACCTATACGTAACCCTTGTTTTATACACTAAACACAAATAACTTTTGGTTTAATTCATGATCTTTTAATAATGCAGCAAATATGAAAAGGGATAAAATTTTCAAATGGACGATCTACGCAATTATTATTGGGGCACTTTGGCATATTTGAAAGGCAAGAAATGAAACAAAATTTCGAGAAAAATTTTGATGCAAGAAGAAAATTTTCAAAGAGAACAAAATCACAATTTTTTTGGATTAAAAATAGAGCTAGATGACATGATTTAGATTGAAATAGTTGAATTACCTTTAAAATTCCCTTGTAATTTGTTTGTCTTCGACTTATGTCGTTTGTTTTAATAAAATTTGACGTTAAAAAAAAAAAGAAGATAACTTATAACATCATAACACAATGGTACAAACTAGTTGATGCATTAACCAAACAAGTAACAATAAGTGTGTGGGAATAGAGAAACCGTACAGGGTGGTGGGCTGGAGGAAAGAAAGAAAGCAAGCATTTATGATAGATCTCCCTGCAAGATTTCATCTTCATGGCCCCAAACCCTCCATTTTAGCTTACATCATCTTTTCACAAACCAGTATTCAGTACTAGAAACAAACCCTACTCACTGCAACCAAACAGTAGCCATTGTAAAAGTATGGTAGTATAGTATACTATAGTATGGTCATCCATCTTCATAAACCAAAACCCAAACAAAAGCAACCAACTTTCTTACTCCATTCACATTCCCCCAAATAGGGTTAAAAAAGCAACACCCTTTTCCTCTTTCTTGATTCTTGATCATTATCATTATCATGACAGAACCCTAATCCTACTACTACAACCATTGATTCTGCTATCTATTGAGTTCTTGAGTAATCAAGATTTTTAGTGTGATGATTGCAGGATTAGAGAGAGAGAGAGAAAGAAAGAGGTAGTAGGGGAAATGGGTCCCTTTTGTTTTGTTTCAGAGGTTAAAGCCTGCAACAGAAATGAGTGGCACTGCACCATTTATGAGAACAGGGTTTCTGTATTTATTCATGTGTATCTTTTTCAAATTAATACTGTAAAGTATGTGTAAATATGTGTGTGTTTTGTGTGTATGTGGCTCTTATTTCTAGCTACTCTTTGGACTTAAACTTTCATGGGTCCATTTCCAGTTCCATTATTGTTTCCTATCATGTAATTCTACCACTCCCCCTATTCTTTTGGCTTTTTAGATCAGAAACAGACTTTATATGCTTTTAATGGTGTACTCATAATACACAAACCCATAAGTGACCTTCATTTTCATGACCAATTTGTCTTGTTTACTTTATAAAACCTGTGGGTATTCTCGTGTTTGCGTGTTAGCTTCAACTGGAACCAGAGGGAATAGTGATGATCATCATGATTCTTTACTCAACTTTCTGTTTCTTGGGTTCTGTAACATCATGGATATTAATATCACTATCTTTTTCTTGTCCATGCAAGGCATAATTCCCACTTTTACCATTATTTATTTCTTCCCTTTTGTTGTTGTTTTTATATTATTGGCTCAAATGCTAATAATAAGATCCTAAGCAACAGCAACTGTAGGCCACATGTCTCTTTATTTATCACTGTTTTCATGCCTTTTAGCATAGTACTCTGTTTGGGGTTCAAAGGGCAATTTCAAATGAGTTGTTCTTTGTTGCATACCAACTGCTTGATTTATGTTCTCTGAGAAGCTACTTGTGGTTAGTTGCTAGTTAATCCTTTGCAGGGGTCAAGTGTCAACCACCCACATCAACAAACAAGATCCTGTTCACATCTCCATCCTGTTCTTGACTTCAAAACTCCAAAAAAATAAAAATATATTTTTTTTATTTCCTTTGTGTGGAGGGTAGGCTACTGTACCTTCTTCATCTCCTCTTCAATGTTTGCAAGGTTGGTTTACTTCATCTGTGTTTCTATCTTCTTGATTTTGACTTTTAGTCAACTTTAACTTCAGAATTTGAGTGGATTTTGACATCTAAGTTGTGACCTTTATTAAAAAAGGATGAATGTTAGACCCACTCCTGCTTTTGCTTCCTTTTTCTGTTACAACATACTATCTGCAAAAATGTTTCATAATCCTATTGCATTTCTAATCTTGATTGTTGCTATTACATAATATTTAATTGTAGAATTTTGAAAAAATGAAAGAATATTAAAATGTAAACTTGTGCTTAATTGTTATGTTGGAGTGTTAAAGTAGCTATGGTCCTTTTTACTTATTGAAGATATTTAAGATATGAAGAATTGTTAAATAGATTTTGGCACTGTTTCAACAGGGATATGATAGTGAGAGTTGATATTTGAGAAGTCACTTCTTGCCAGGAAAAAAATCACATTCTTAATTGGAATTGTGTCTTCTGTTTTATCTTTATGGTGCACCATTTTTGTTTCTTCCTTTGTTGGCTACTGTTTTAAACAGCAAGTCTTGTATTATTATGTCTCAACTGTTTGTTATAATCTAGTCTTAATAAACAACTATTTTCAAGATCTTAAAAGTTATGGTGTTGTTATGGTCTTTTAGGTGATTATCCTTTTGGAATTAGAGTAATTTCATCTCAATTTGATTATGGAGAACCATGGATTCAGTATCCCAATGGGTATGCCTGCTGAGAACTTCATCATCCCAGATGACAACTTTCAGTCTGCAGCAATGCTTTCTTATGGTCAAAAACCATTTTATGATCAAAACCACAATATCATGCCCGTTTTTCCCGCGATTTCCATGATCCCAAATGAACCCACAGATGTTTCAGGGATAACAAATCCAACTGAACATTTTGGAAGTAATTTTCCTCAGAATGGTCATATGGATATGCCCATATCTGCTACTGCTCTAGCATCTCTTCTTGCCTCCAGACATGGTCAACACGGTCAACACGAAAGCTTAAATCATCCTCCTTTTGGTCAATCTCTTGAAGTTCCCAAAAGTGCTGTTCCAAACAACTACTATTCTGATAATTATGGGAATTTTGGATATGATGGAATGCTGAATGATATTAGTAGGAAATGGGAATCCAACAAGTTTATTGCACCTACAACCGAACGAATGGGATTTAATACACATCCAAACGGGTGGATATCGGGCGATAATAACCCTAGTGTGAGTTCAGATGGTAATGAGCTATCTTTGAGTCTTGCCACTTGTTCAAACATAAGCAATCTTTCTTTACATGGAAGGCAATTGGGGATTGTAGAACAAGCAAGTTCCTGCAACAGTAAAAATGTCTCTTTAGGGAACAATAGGCCGACATCTTCATCTGGGTCAAATGGGTATCTTCACATGATGCAGGAAATCCTTACGGAAGTTGCAAGCTATTCTCTTGGAAATCTTGATCATATGAGCTATAAGCAGATTAGTTTTGATGATTTCTCAGATGGAAACAACAAATTTGATCACCGATTCGATCCTATTTCGCAATCATACGGTGTTGAAGGAAAAAAGAAGCATTTGCTGGCTTTACTAGAAATGGTATGTAACCAACAATCAAGATTTTCTTGGTTCTAATCTTTAACAGATTATATATTTAGAACACTTGATTTGCAAAATTTTATGTGATCAAGACTCCAGATGTTCTTGATTTTGAATTCTGAACCATTTACTTATCCTAAAAGACTTCTAATTTTCAACCGTTTTTTGTGACCAAGAATCACAATTTTCTTGATTTGATTTTTAACCAATTATTTACCCAGTGGAACTTAAAATTTTGAACTTTCTCGTGACCAAGAATCACAAGTTTCTTGATTTGATATTTAACAAGTTATTTACAAAAAAAGACTTAAAATCTATACTTTTTTTGACCAAGAATCGAAGATGTTTGTTTATTTTAAGTTTTAACCAATTATGTATCAATTTTTTGACCAATAATGTAGTTTTTCTTATTTTCCAATTTTAGCTTTATTTATTTATGAAGAACAATATTGATTTTCTTGATTCTAATCTTGTAACCAATTCTTTCATGACCAAGAAACATGATTCACTTGATTTAATATTTTAACTATTTACCCATAAGAAAAAAATATAAGGTTTGGCTTCATCTCACTCTCCCCAAGCTCTACTGCAAGTTGAATTTTTACTGAGTATGTTTGTTTGTTCGGCCATCTAAAAGAGCAAATTTTTTAACTTCGATTTTGTGACCCAGGTCGATGAACGATATAACCAATGTTTAGATGAGATCCACACGGTGATATCAGCTTTCAATGCAGTGACGGAATTGAATCCTCAAATTCATGCTTGTTTTGCTCTTCATACAGTTACATTCTTTTACAAGCATTTAAGGGAGAAAATAAGTAACTATATAATATCATTGGCTGCCGATTCTAACACGATGGAAGAAGAGCTTTCGTCTTTTATGCCGAGACAATGGTCTCTTCAGCAAGTAAGAAGAAAAGATCATCAGCTATGGAGGCCGCAAAGAGGGCTGCCCGAAAAATCAGTTTCCGTGTTACGTGCATGGATGTTTCAAAACTTTCTTCACCCGTACTCGATTTTATAGTACTGTGATTTAATTTTATAAAATGTTGTATTGTGGTGTATAACTGTTAATCTTGAATTTGCTTGCAGGTATCCTAAGGATGCAGAGAAACAATTGTTGGCAGTAAAAAGTGGATTAACAAGGAGCCAGGTAGTACACACATCAAGTACATTACTGTATAAAATTCACGGGCGGGTCGGGTTGCGTTTTAGAATGGGTTTAGGTCAAAACAAGTAGAAACTTTTGCTTTGCCTAGTAATTGTTTTGTGTCGTATATGATTACAGGTATCTAATTGGTTTATAAACGCTAGAGTTCGTTTATGGAAGCCGATGATTGAGGAAATGTACATAGAGATGAACAGGAGGAGGATTAATGATGAAGAAACAGCTAGTAACCACAGAAACCAGCAATATCAAATTTGAAAATGACTGAATTTCTTCTTTAATCTTGTATTCTCTGCCTACTATGGCAAAACTCAAGCCATTTTATGAACTTTAATATAAGTATATATTAATTAATAATGGTTTATATTGTATCTACTACGTGTCTTCACAATTTTTTCCATCTGAAGGTAGTTGGATAATGCTGACAAGGGTCGAATAGATTCGGCTTAAAGATGAGGGTTAACGCAAATAACTTTATATTACATTCTAGTTTTCGGCTTTTATTACATCCCTCTCTACATCACATTCTTGGCTACAAGATTACTATATAACATAATTAGCATGAAAACACAAGAACATATACTACAGAGAACCTCATAGGGACACTTACCAGGGCTATAACCTGGCTTAGATGCCGCCCATGGCGATTAATGATTTATTGGAGAGGTTTATAATTGAGTCAGCAATCACTCGCGCACTTGATTTCATGTAACCACCTGAAACGTACCTTCTTCATTTATTAAAAGAGAAAAACTATAAATTTTACCCAAAAGAGAGATGATGGTTTCTGAACCTGATGTCAGCATTACGAGTGGAATATTCTTATCACGGGCAAACTTGAATACCTTCTCATCTCTAAGTGTTACGCCATGAGAACTAATCTGTTATAATCTCAATATAAATTTCCCCCTTCTTGTATTTTTGATTTAACTCCTACAAAATATCTAGCATTACCTTGAGTCTTCCTAACGGGTCACCGTCTAGAATATCAGTTCCAGCATTATAAATCACCAGTTCTGGATCAAATGCATTCTCTGCAACCTAGAATTTTATTCCAAGAATCAATGGCAATAAGTGTTGGTAGGAAAATCAACACTAGAAAAATATACAGAAATAAAAAATTCAAAATTAACATTTACCCGAAGTGCTTCATCCAACTTTATTAAGTACTCCTCTGTAGCAGTCCCACTCTATCAACAACATATAATTATGTAAAGCCATGAAGCAGATTTATATAATAATATACACAAAATTCAATGAAGGAATCGCTCACCGGAACTTCAACTATCTGATCAATATATCTTCGGGCCTCGTAATCCTACATAAGATAAACATCATGGTGAAGGGAAATGATCCCATTGTCTTGTAAAAATACGAAAATCATGTACGATTTAGGAGGAAACTCACGAGTGGATAGATATAGGGATTAAACATATCCAGAATATAAACTCTTCCTGCAGGTAAAAATATTCAATGAGTTGAATGATTTGACCATGTATCATGATATGAAAAGGACACATATAAACATACTATCATTTGAAAAATCCTTTTCATGACCGTTTCCTTGATGAGCATCAAGATCGATTATCATCACCCTGAATGTGGTTTAAATTTTAGAGAGAATTAGAAATATGACAAGTAAGTTTCATCATAATGCAGTTTATATATCCAATGGCTTTGTAAATATTAGATACCGTGAAATATTTAGACGGATAAATGCAAAGTGAATGCAAAGAGATATGTCAGCATAAGCACAAAATCCTCCGCCACGATCTGCACAACAGTGGTGAAAGCCACCACCTACATTGATAGCACAACCTCGTTCTATAGCAAGTTTAGCTGCAAGAATAGTTCCTCCTACCTAAATCAGAAGTAAATTTAACATAGAACATATTAGATAACATAAAACCAAAATAAAAAAATAAAAAATAAAAAAAGAAAATGATGATCGCACAGTGTACCTGTTTACGGAAAGGGTAAAGGACCTTCTTCTGAACAAGGCCATTAGGAAATACTGCAACGGGAGGGACCTAAATTCATAAAAGTGAAAAAAAAAATCAAGTTCTTCAAAAATATGATAACCGTGTAGAAATCCAGCAAGTTAAAACATTTGCCCGACCTCTGTAATCATGGAGACGTTTAAACTGCTTTTGAGACTATTTAAGTACGACTCTGAATGCACCTACCACACACAATAATCATAATAAGTTAACTGAAAGAGGGAAAGAAACAGTATACTTAAAAATATAAGGGATACAATTAATACCACTAGAAGATCATCCTTGGTTGCTTCTAGAGGCTCAACAATACGAGTCTTTTCCAAAACACCATTTGCAATAAGAAACCGGCAGATGCGACCCCATTTAGAAGAATCAAATGGGTGCCTGCATTAGTTTGCCAATACATGAATATACATAAATATTATGTTAGACTCATTTTCCCACACCAAGTAGAAAATAATGTGAAGCAGTAATATCAAGTTGGAAGCATGTAATACCCAATGCATTTTTACATAAGCAATTATGAAATATATCTACTTTACATGTACTCTATTCCTAAAGTTACTACAAATGCACTCTGCAAGATTTGAACCCACAATGTTTGGTTGGGGAATACATAATCAATTATTAAAAACTTTTGTTGAATATATTAGAAAAGGATGTAGGTTATCATTATGTTCATAGTTATATATACTCTTAACTCATATTTAAAGAGCAAGTACATGTATGTTCTCCCAATTGAGATATATAAAACTAGCAGATATATTTTCACACGCCAACATTTGCAAAGATCTTTTAATCCAGCATGGAAAAGGCACTACTGACTACTTGTCATAACAGTTAAATCTGCCATAACTATTAACTCCTAAAGCTTAATGATCAAATTCTCCAAGTCACTGAACACGCTTAGGTTTAGGTATATACTTACAGCTTCTCGATTCCAAGAAACGAAATGTCGTAAGAAGTCGAATAGATAATCGGAGCCTGATTACCACAAAAGAAAAAAAACAAAAACTATCAGAATCGTCCTACAAATTACAAAAACAACAGTAATACTAATCGATCAGAAGTAAAGTTCATTTAAAGCCAAATCTAAAATTAGTCACCAAACTACTTAATTATTATTATTATTTGTACTACAAACCTTAGTGATAGGCACATCAAAATAGAGGTTGCTTGATAGAATTCGATGGCGTCGAAGTGCATCGGCGTCATCTGAAGGTTGAGAAGACATCGTGAGTGAAGAGTTATATGGTTTGCACAAGTGGCGTAAGAGTAGATTTAGGGGCACCGGTGACGTTTGAGAGGCGGTGGTTCTGTGTTCGTTAGGAGAAAGGCGAAGGTACAACCCTTTAAGCAAAGGGTACATTCACAGCAAAAGTAGTCACATAGGTCGTAACTCGTAGCGTAACCGTGGTTCTGGCCAAAAGAAGTTTATGTTCGGATGCGTTTCATATTCTCATGACATGTGTCTTATAAAATAGTTTATGTTAATTCGGGGGGTGTTTGGCCTAGTTTTTTTTAACAAAACTTATAACTTTTTCAGCTTTTTTTACAGAATAAGTTTAATTTGATGTTTGATTTAGCTTTTTAAGCTTATGTTTATTAGCTTATATAAGCTAATTTGAAGATGGTTTTTAGCTTATTTGAAAAAACATATTTGTATAAGGGTATAAGTTACTCATTTGCCATCAAATGATGGTAGATTAATGATTATTGAAGCATCTTATTACCGTAACAAGTTAAATAATGGTGGATTTAACGTATAATCAACTTGTAGAATATAAACTAATCCAAAAACTTAAAAAGAGCTTATCAAATAATAGAAAATAAGCTATAAGTTACTTTAAAATATAAGCATAAGTCAAAAAAAAAAGTTAGGCCAAACACCTCCTTATATAACAATCAACTTTGTTAGATTTTGGGCGCGCTGATAACTATGGTTAAAGAAAACGATAAACTAAACCGGTTGGATTTGATGGGTGAGTCGGAAGAACTTATTAGTCTATTTGGTTTGGCGGTTTCATAGTTTGAATAGATTGTTTTATCTTTTTGAATCATTAGTTTGTATTAGAATTATAGACGGTTATGGTTATCTATTTAACTATAATAAAAGAAAGTTTTTACATGACACGTGTCAACATATTAGACATTTCATTTTTATTTTTCCGTCTCTCTCTCCTAATTAATGATATTAGTATATATAGTAATTATATATTCTTTAAAACATTTCTAAGTTTAAAAAAATAGATATCATAAAAATAAAAAACTAGATATTTAATGAAAAGCACACTTTAAAATTGTATAAGACACGAAAAAAATTCTTAAATACGAAGTATTTAATGTCATTTTTCTAAGTTTTATAAGATGATTAGTTTTTTTTAAATAAAATTGAAAAAAACCAGAATGTTTTAAAAAACAATTAAAAAAATATAATCTTATAAAACAATAGTTTTAAAATGATATTATTGTTGCTTTTTACTTAAAATACTTATATATACATAACTCAATCATATCTTATTTACAAATATTATTTATAATTTTTAAATTTTATTACAAATTATTTAATATTTTATTTATTTAACATGTGTATTACACGGGATATTATACTAGTAATAAATATACATAACTAAATATTCTATAAGAGAAATGTTAAAGGTTAAGCAGTTAATTTGATTTAAATGATTGGTTTTAAGTTTCAAACTGAACCGTCTTAAAGTTAAAATGAATCGTAAATCAATCGTTTGGATCTCTAACCTACCAAACAAGGCAGCTTGCTTCGATTTAGATAAGGCTTTTGAACACTCTTATTGGATGGTATTTCGATTATGGGGCTAGCACTTTCATACAAATAAAAGTTTATTATTTTGCTTGGACAATGTATTTTGGGTGCAATGAGTAATGACAATTTTAGTGTCAAATATGATTGATGTTCACTCGATGAGGCTCTTGTTATTGTTTTGGGTTATCGTTTCTTCAATTTAAGTTTGGTGTATCGACAACGAAATTTTAGTTCAATTTCCACTATGACAAGGAAGCAATAGTAAGTTACTGGTAATATAAAGGTAAATTTGAAATAGAGAAGAGTGACTTCTTGTGTTTTTTATTTATTATTTATTATTTATTAATTTTATTATTGCATCTGGCTTCCCAATGTTTTAAATCGTTGTTATTTTCATCCAAAAACATTAACTTTAATTTAAATTGTTAAATCCATCACAAAAAGGCTAATTATATACTTTTCATATAAAAACAAAATCTTGGTTTCAATTAACATGTTATTGTTAAAATTTCATTCACGTATTATTTATTCAATTTCACAAAACCTACACTAGACCTTTCATCTTTCCATATCCGACCCTTTCATCATCGACTAAATCACAAGATTGTCGGCCAAATCGGTGGGAGAGAAGAATGGAGTTGTTTATGATGGCGGTCAGACCGATTGCGGAGAAAACATATAATGGAGATAATCGTCTCTAGTCGTCATCTCCCTATAATATGATTCAATTTCACTCAATTAGGGTTACGTAATTGTAGTTTTTTGTTTTGTGTTTTAAAAGGTAATTTTATCAACTTACATGTTTAACATTTTGAATTTACGAAGTTAACATTTTTGAATGAAAATAACAACTTTAAAAACTCTAGAGGCCCAAATGCAAAACATCTTTTTAAATAAAAATAATAAATATAACCAAACCACACAAAAAAAAAAAAAAAAAAAAAAAAAAAAAAAAAAAAAAAAAAACGACAATTCTATAAATCGACAAAAGCAAACATGAAAAACAGTTTAAACACCCCTGACTAATCAACTATTCCGCATATCAACTGTCAAACTTGTTACACAGAACGTGTATACCCCAAAGTAAATGCAAACATGAAAAACAGTCATAAGCTTATCTGGGAAAGTCAACCAAGTCAAACTATTCGCTTATGAGGACAGAAAAGTACCTCAGGCTCCATACTTAGGCGCCTTCCAAAGCTTAAACGCCACTTCATGAAGAAATCTATCAGCTGGTATCGTAAGGTTTCCACCATTCTGCATCCACATTTAAACATTAAAAACACATAAATCATAATTAATGCATGCATAACATCCAACAATCTTTCCTTGTGTCCATACTCAACCATAAACATATTATATATTTGAGTTCTTTACCTCCATAAAATCTTGAAAAAAGAAGGTTTTTACTGTATCCTTTCGAGTAACAGCATCTTGCCATTGAGTAAACAACATTGGGCAATAATCTCTGTTGAATGACAGTAAAATTAGTACAATCATGAAACGATAAAAATATGTGAAATCTTTTTTGTAACATTCAACTTATTTTTACCTTACATTACTCCTCGGATTGCCACCTTTCATTGTGTAACTTTGACGAGGGTACAGTGATTCAAACCCCGATCGCATAACTCCTTTTTTGTTCAAAATTGTAAAATTGGATTCATCATCGTTTGAAATTTCCCCATAGCTTAACACAACAGATAAATGAAGCCGAGAACCTATCTGTGATTTAGGTTTTGCCTTGGACATTATCTCACCAACTAATGAATTAATACACTCTGTGTATTTATTAACTAAGCCTTCTTCGTGAGCTCCAATGTGTACAAAAACTAAATCAAACTGATTTGTATCTAGAACTTTATCTTCTAGTAATCCAAGCAGATTCAGCAACTCAATGGCAACAAGATTGACAGGTGAATCAACAAGTGAACAATTGCTGTTAATCAACTCATTTGACTGTAACACCGAAAGGCCAAGTTTGTCTGCACATGATTTTAAACTTTTATTTTCGGTGATTAATGCTGCTTTTACTCCCATAAACCTATATTGACCAAAATCAGTAATGAGTATCTAGTAAGCAAAGGAATTCAGTTCCTTGATGAATTTGTACATGTGTGATTATTGCAATATTACCTCTCTGATATAGATGGTGTTATGCATTTGTCTTGTGAGCCTGCGCTCTGGAAAAGTATAAAAAAAACCAAGGAAAGATGTCAAAAGTTCAAGTCAGCTTACTATATTTTCTAGTAAAAACTATATTCTGCAGATAGATATTCTAACCAAAGTGGTAAAATCATCATATGCATCCACTAAATTTAGAAACTCTCCAATGGTTCGACCATCCACATTTTCTGAAAAAACACGTCCAAGTAAATCAGTAAGATCCAAAAGTATCAAAAAGACAAAAGGTTTATCATTTATGCCAATTTCAAAGAAAAGATGAAAATATCTTGAAAGCAATAAAAAAAGATGAAGTAGTGAGTGAACTTCACATGAATTGCACAAATTGCACACGAACCAGAAAGCCTAGAGAAACCTAACTTGGGCATACGGGACATATACTAATGAACCCTAATAATAAGATACTAAAAACTAAATAGAGAAAAACTTATCAATGCATTCCCATACTACCAAAGAAGTATAAAAAGAGAAGTCCAAGACTACCAAAATCATATCAACAACATGCATTTATTCATATGTCATCCGGCTGTCTTAAATAGTGTGACCAAAGGTGATTTAAATTAAGCTGATACAACTCATGTGGTCAAAGTGAAATTTCAAATCGTTATGGTATCCAAATATATTAAAGCAATGGTGCGAATAACCTTCATCTCACATAGTCAAATGCAGTGTCGTTTAGTTCTTTACAGTATCATCTGGTGTTGTCCCATTATAAACATAATCCTAAGGCATATACAATCTACAATCACAATCATGCTGATTTAGATCACATGAAAATTGAAAGCAGTGAGGTCTTATCATAACAGCTAAATACGACAAGCATAAAAGCTAACAGCATGAAAATAGGCTAAATAGCTAATCAAACCACCACACCAAGAACCCTTAAGCATAATCCAGAAACCCCAAAGAAAACAAATGCCCCTATGATCTCTAATAGCAATTTCAATCAAATATTAAACATCCCTCAATATATAAAAACATCATAAAACCGATTACTGTTCTTTTTTTTTTTTTTGTTCGAAATCAACTTAATCTAACAAATTGGGCACGAATTGAAACATAAAAACACCCAAATCTATCCACGTTAAGAACAATATACTGCATAATAGAGTGAATTAAGGTGGAGATACCTGTAGGAGGGATATGTGGAAGCGATAAGAAGCCACATAACGATTGAGCTGCTAATGAATGGAGATGGGTATGATTAGGGTTAACGAATCGAGCTAATCCGTCACCGTATAACACCAATCCTCTGCTGGGTTTATCGGCCATTTTGTATCTGACGATTGAATTCCGTTGGCGAAAAGGGGTTGCGTTGATTCTCAGATGGTGGGTTCAAACTTCAAACAGCAGTGGCAATTGTATATTAGAAACTTAATTGATTCTTCAAATTTAGCATCTACAACAAAGCCTCCGATCTTTAACAAGTTTGCTTATTACTAGACTTGTGAATTGTGATTGTAGAACCAACGTTTCATAGATCTATGTGCCCACCAAAACATTTGTCGATGAAGACACCCAAATTGTTGTTTTTCTTCTGTTTCATAGATGTTGGCCTCTATTATCCAGTCCACTAATTAATCTCTGGGCCCAAAATTTTGAGCATTAGCCCACTGATGAATTAGTTGAGCCCACTGCCCACTTGATGCTACAAGTCCAAACAGAAAAGCGAGACTTTTTTTTTTCTGTTGCTTTCATTTTGATTCATATTCTTTTAGTAACTTTGACAATCTTTTTCTTTCAATCATTTATATAGTATATACTAGCGGTAATAATCTGTGCTACGCGATGGGTTGATTCAATGTAAAAATAAGCACGTCGTAAAGTTACGTTCGTATTTTAAGAAAATGTAATTTTGTTAAGTGTTGACGAACACAACAAACAATTTTTAAACAAATAACCATCTATCTTATAAACCAATTTTTAAATCATTTCTAAAATCATTCAACGTAACTCTTTTGTCACCAGTCAAATAGTTTGGAGATAAAGGAATGTAAAAATTGAGGGATATAAATATAACTTCTAAAATTATGTAATAAGTCATATCACATGTCAAATCACAAGCAACGTCACGTGACATGTCATAAAAAGCTAACGGAGTTAACGACCAGTTAGAGTAGGATTGTTATTAGTAAAAAAATCAAGAATTAAGAAAACAACTTATCAAATTGGTAGTTGAGATTAATATAAACCAATAGTCAATAGCTTAAATTATTAAAATCTAATTTTCTTATTAAAAAAAACCTAAATCTAACTTGAAAATTGAAAGCCATATGTAAAAAATATCATGACCTAACATATCATAAATATCACCTAAAAATCTGATATAAAATATAAAAAAACTTGGTTACTATCATTATTGAAATTTCAATGAATATTTTCAACACCATTCATTAAGAAGATTAACAGGACGTGTATGAAATTGGTCCAACCCTCATATCTCCCAGAAATTAGGAGATGATTTTTATGTGTTGATTGACACTTGTCTCCGATTGTCTTTTAATGGAAGGTTGAACGAGAGATAAGCCAAATGTGAAACAAGATCGGCCACCCCAACATATAATTGATTAATTTCTTAATTTACCCAAAAATATCCATCAACAGTATCAGACGCAATATGCTTCACAAAAACCTAATCCAATCTATCCATTTTGTGCCACATGTTCGACAATCTGCCTAAGTGAATCTTCATCAACTTATGCCACTTGATTCTGTTTTAGAGTCCCCGATAACACATGATTGGCTTTGATTCTTCGATGTTCAAAGTAAAGACACCAAACAGCACTCATCTCCACGTGTTCCATTAACGTGATTATCCTTTTGCAAATTGTAAGTTGGTGATTTGTCGTCATCTAAAAAATCACCCACCACCTGTGATCTCAAATCTTCGCTATTTTCTTTTTGGTGTTTAGAGTATACACATAGTCATATGTGGTCCTTCAATTTAACATCTATTTTAGTATGAAATATCTAATCTTTAATTTATTTTAACAACAAACTCATACAACTCTTATACAATGAGTTTGGTAAAACTTCTCTTATCTTTGTATTTTAAGGTACACTTTAAAAAAAATCACTTTCATTCCATTCTTTATCCTTACACTTTATCTAATATTTTTAAGAAAAACTAAAGAGTGTTCTTATATTTAAGGAAAACTAAAGTAAATTCTTATATTTTTGAGGATGAGAAATGAGATGTGAAGACCTTTAAAAAATAAGACATAAATTTATAGAATAATGATTTAAGTTAAGTTATAACGATAAGAATAAAAAAACTTACTGTGAATGGTTTAAAGTTTAAACTACATCATATACTATTTCCTACTAGGTTTGAATCTCTTACCACTTTGGATTTAACCTTTGTTCAAAAGTGATACTAATGTATATGGTTTTGGTCTTCAAATGAGTTGTCATCATAAGAGTTCTCACGTTGAAATCAATATAATGTTTATTATATTTAATATATAAGAAAAACATAAAAAAAGACTTACTGTATTTTATTTTTTATACTTTTTTCTTATCTATTAATTATCAGAATTATATACTATATCCACCAACTTACTATCCCTTTCTTATATTTTTTTTGTAAGCTTAAGAAAAAAAATAGTAGAATTCGATTAAAATAATATTATTTAATTAAACATAGATAAACATAAATATTAATATTTGAAAGGTTTATAGGAGATAAACAAAATTTGAATATAAAAGTGATTTTTTAGTTAAACATAAGTACAAAGACAAAAACTTCATGTACTCTTATGGTAAATAAATTATACTGCCATTGATCTTTACTTTTTATTGTGATCAATCATACAAATATCTTTTTGTAAAGCAAACTCACATACATTAAAATATGCTAATAAATCTACAACACAACTAATTTATATCAATTAATAACTAATTTATATCAATTTATTATAGTTGAGTTTTGAATCTAAAGAGCTTCATAAGTTACTTCAATAGTTCAATGGCTTTACTACTACAATAACCCCCTGCCCACAATTACTTTTACCCTGTCTTTCTTTGAAGTAGGTGTATAGTTTAGGGTCAAAATCATAAATTTACACCCTACTTGCCTTACTTGATGACATGTGAGGCCTGTATATCCCCTAAACCTCTTTTTATCACCACCACCCCAAATCGATAAGCAAGAAAAACAGAGCATTCTTGCTCTTTATTCTTTCATTCGAGTTTGATTCATTCAAGCTCACAATAATCATCAATCACACACAATGGAACGTGCTCGCAGGCTAGCAAACAAAGCCATCCTCAGGCGTCTAGTTTCAAAAACCAAACACAACCCATCAACCCCTGCTCTATACTCACCTTCACGGTATGTTTCCTCTTTATCTCCTTACATTTGCAGTGGCAGAAACGTTAGATTTGATAGAAACCTTAATGGGTTTGGTTCACAAGCTCGAACCATATCAGTTGAAGCATTGAAACCAAGTGACACTTTCCCACGTCGCCATAACTCTGCTACACCAGAAGAACAGACCAAAATGGCTGAATTCGTAGGGTACCCTAATCTTGATTCACTCATTGATGCCACTGTGCCCAAATCAATCCGTCTTGAATCGATGAAATACTCTAAGTTTGATGAGGGGTTGACAGAATCCCAAATGATTGCTCATATGCAAGAATTAGCTTCTAAAAATAAGATCTTTAAGTCTTTTATTGGTATGGGGTATTACAATACTTATGTTCCTACTGTTATTTTGAGGAACATTATGGAGAACCCTGGTTGGTATACTCAGTACACACCGTACCAAGCGGAGATTGCGCAAGGGCGGCTCGAGTCCCTGCTCAATTTCCAGACCATGGTTACTGATCTGACCGGTTTGCCCATGTCGAATGCTTCGTTACTAGATGAAGGAACTGCAGCTGCTGAGGCTATGGCCATGTGTAATAATATCCAAAAGGGTAAAAAGAAAACCTTTATTATTGCTAGTAACTGCCACCCACAGACAATTGATATCTGTAAGACTAGGGCCGATGGGTTCGATCTGAAAGTGGTTACTTCGGATCTTAAAGATTTTGATTACTCGTCTGGTGATGTGTGTGGGGTGCTGGTTCAGTATCCGGGGACTGAGGGTGAGGTGTTGGACTATGGTGAGTTCATTAAGAATGCACATGCTAGTGGGGTGAAGGTGGTCATGGCTAGTGATTTGTTGGCTTTGACTATTTTGAAGCCACCTGGTGAACTTGGGGCTGATATTGTGGTCGGTTCGGCTCAGCGGTTTGGTGTTCCAATGGGGTATGGTGGTCCTCATGCAGCGTTTCTTGCGACGTCCCAAGAGTATAAGAGAATGATGCCGGGAAGAATTATTGGTGCTAGTGTTGATTCTTCTGGGAAACCGGCTTTACGTATGGCGATGCAGACCAGAGAACAACATATCAGGAGAGACAAAGCAACTAGTAACATCTGCACAGCTCAGGTAATATTTTAATTCTTTAATTGGGTGCTGTTGTTAATGCTTATTAAACAAATTCTGCTTTTTGTTATCTGATATTTAGGGATCAAACCAGAGGTTTGGGATTATCAGTTTTGTTGTATATGCAACAAAACTGATTATCCAAGGGTGAAATATAATTATCTACTTCTCTTTTAACCTAATTCAAGAAACTTTTACTCCATACCACAAGACTAGCCTCCTTTTTTTCAATAATAATTTCTTAGTCTTTAATGTTTAATAAACAGACTCTGCTTTGATGATTTAATTGTTTTGGGGTTATATCATAGTTTTGAATAATCAGTTTCACTATAGGTGCAAGTAAACTGATTAACAAAGAGTAAAACAAAATTATCTAATCATCCTTTTTGAAGATAACTTGAGAGACTTTTACTCCCATACCACAAGAGATGGCTCCTTTTCACACAAAAAAAAAAAGGATCTTTTTGATCATTCAATGTATTTGTTTCTTAAACAATCAGAAATTAGCCAACACACAAACAACTGATTGTCGTTATCTGATTTTTACAACTTCAAAGAGCAAAGCACATCCAAACACAGTCTCCTATCAGCTGTTTTATTACAACGGATTATCCGACTATGATTATCAGAGTCAAACAATCTATTTCAAAGCACATATCCAAACACCCCCTAAGCAATTTTTATTCTTATAGCTGTATGCATGATTACAGATGTTTTCTTATATATGCAAAAGTTATTCAGTGATTAACATGTTCTTTAGCCTCTGATTTGTTAGTGATTCCAGGCATTTCCTGTTTCTGATCTAACCATTTTTTTATAATTATATAGGCATTGCTTGCGAACATGGCTGCTATGTTTGGTGTTTACCATGGACCAGAAGGCCTAAAGACCATAGCCAAACGGGTCCACGGTCTCGCTGGCACATTTGCTGCAGGTTTGAAGAAGCTTGGGACGGTACAAGTTCAGGATCTTCCGTTTTTTGACACTGTGAAAATAACATGTGCTGATGCAAATGCAATTGCTGAAGAAGCTTACAAGCATAAGATGAATCTTCGTATTGTGGACAAAAACACTGTAAGCATGTTTCCAACATGCTATTACGTATTCAGTTCCTTAAAACTTATTCTCAAAAATGTTCTCTCAGATTACTGTCGCCTTTGATGAAACAACAACTATTGAAGATGTTGATACTTTGTTCAAAGTTTTTGCATTGGGAAAACCTGTGAGTGTCCCCTTTTACTTACATTACAGATATTTGTATACATATTTTTCGACAGAAACTTGAAGGTTTTTTTTTTCTTAGGTGACGTTCACTGCTGCATCTATTGCACCGGAGGTTCAAGATGCCATCCCTTCTGGGCTTGTGAGGGAGACTCCGTATTTGACTCATCCAATTTTCAACATGTATGATTCTTTCCTAAGTTATTGTATTCAAAACTTGTATTCCGAGCTTCAAAATTTTAGTTTTTAGTTGAATTATAGAAAAATAACATTCACCATATTTAACATGTGATCTACATGATGATGACTTATATTTATCAGAGTAATAATGAACAAGTTCTCATCTTTATAACAAATATTCAATATCTGTACAGTGATCAGTTTCTTTAAGTACTTGCATTAATTTTTATTTCATTTTTTGATTTTAGGTATCATACGGAGCATGAGCTATTAAGATACCTTAGTAAGTTACAGTCGAAGGATCTGTCATTGTGTCACAGTATGATTCCCTTGGGCTCTTGTACCATGAAGCTTAATGCAACTACAGAGATGATGCCTGTGACATGGCCAGCCTTTGCAGATATGCATCCTTTCGCTCCCACCGAACAGGCAGAGGGTTATCAGGTAACCTTACTTTTTTATTTCTGTTAATATGAATTTATTTATTTTTAGAATCTCAAAGTATGTACCGTGATCTTTTTTTTATTTTAACTTTTTTGCCAGGAAATGTTCAAGAATCTGGGTGACTTGTTGTGTACCATTACTGGATTTGATTCTTTCTCCTTGCAACCCAATGCTGGTGCTGCGGGTGAATACGCTGGGCTGATGGTTATCCGAGCATATCATAAGGTATGCGTAAGATAGTTGCTGACAGTGGTCAATTTTAAATGCCAAATTATATAACCGAGTTGTTGACTTTGGTCAACTGTAGGCAAGAGGAGATCATCATAGGAATGTATGCATTATCCCTGTGTCAGCGCATGGAACGAATCCTGCTAGTGCTGCTATGTGTGGAATGAAAATTATCACTGTGGGAACTGACTCCAAAGGTAACATTAATATTGAAGAGGTGCGTAAGGCTGCTGAGGCGAATAAAGAGAATCTATCTGCTCTTATGGTAAGTAATTGTTAAATAAAAATGACAATTTGGTGCAACCGAATGCACACTTAATTTATTTATTTGGAGTTCAGGTTACCTATCCTTCGACTCATGGAGTTTACGAAGAGGGTATAGATGAGATCTGCAAAATTATTCATGACAATGGAGGTCAGGTTTATATGGATGGAGCAAACATGAATGCACAGGTATATTAAAGCAAAAGAAAATCATCTCCCTAACATGCGTATAACGATATAAAATTTCATATATATTTTGGGTCGTTACAGGTTGGCTTGACGAGTCCAGGGTGGATTGGTGCTGATGTATGTCATCTAAACCTACACAAGACATTTTGCATTCCACACGGCGGTGGTGGTCCGGGAATGGGTCCCATTGGAGTGAAGAAACACTTGGCACCTTACTTGCCTTCACATCCTGTGGTAAGTACCAGAATCAAATATTAAGTTGTGAAAATTGTTATCTATTATGTAATTTAATTGTACATCTTGTGGCGACAGGTGGCGACAGGCGGCATACCAGCCCCTGAACAAAGTCAGCCAGTGGGTACCATTTCTGCAGCCCCTTGGGGTTCTGCTCTTATCATGCCTATATCATACACATACATTGCCATGATGGGATCTCAAGGAATAACAAATGCATCAAAGATAGCTATCTTGAATGCAAACTATATGGCAAAACGTCTTGAGGTCTCAATTTCTTTCCTTAATTATTAAATAAAATATCATCTTATAATTTAAAATTAGAGGAAGAAAGTCTATTATTATTATTATCCATAATAAGCTACATTATGAATTGAACTTTGTATTACATTGCAGAATCACTATCCAATTCTTTTCCGTGGTGTGAATGGAACAGTTGCCCATGAATTCATTGTTGATTTGAGACCTTTGAAGGTAATTTTTATGAGTGATTAGCTTAATTATATTTATTAAATTTGAAGTCTTTGTACTAAATTCCATCATATTCAGACTACTGCTGGTATAGAGCCAGAAGATGTTGCTAAACGTCTAATAGATTACGGGTTTCATGGTCCAACAATGTCATGGCCAGTTCCAGGAACACTCATGATTGAACCCACTGAAAGTGAAAGCAAGGTATGGTCCAGAGTAAAGTGTATACTGATATTATGAAAGTAATTTTACTTAAAGTATGGAACTTTAACTTATAGGCGGAGTTGGACCGATTCTGTGATGCTTTAATCTCCATTAGACAAGAAATAGCAGAGATCGAGAAAGGGACAGTTGATCTCAACAACAATGTGATCAAGGTACTTTTTCGATCAGTTTATAATTGTTTTGGTATAATTTCTTCATGAATTTGTTAGTGATTTGAGATAATTTATGTCTGTAGGGAGCCCCTCACCCGCCACAACTACTCATGGCCGATAAGTGGACAAAACCATACACTCGAGAATATGCAGCATACCCTGCTCCATGGCTTCGCGCTGCTAAGTTCTGGCCTACCACATGTTCGTCTCTCCCTCTCTCTCATGCATACTAACAAATGATCATTTTTCAAAAAAGAAAGTGTCTTCATCGTATTTTATTGTAACTAATTATCTGGTTACGATTATTAGAAATTACATAATCAGTTTCAAAACACATATCAAAAAATCAAAACACACTTATACAAGACACATGTTTTCATGCTTTTGAGAAGATATAATTTTCTGTTGTGTCTTCATGTTTTAACAATTGACTATGTTGGAATTTTTGTGACAGGCCGTGTAGACAATGTGTATGGTGACCGCAACCTCATCTGCACCCTTCAACCGCCACAAGAGTATGAAGAGAAAGCCGAAGCTACTGCTTAATTATTAACATATGAACCATCACGTGCTTCAAGGTTCTTTCTCAGATATATGCTTCAATGTGTTCTTGTATATGCGTGTTTCGTGTTCTCGCGCCTTACGTCTGCTGGATTTTATGATACTCCTGTAATCATGATAACCAGCTACATTCATAACAGTTCTTCTGATGTATAGCTTTCACTTCTTGTGAAACACACCTATTAGTTCTTAAATCCAAAACACATTAGCAATAAAATCAAACAAATCTATCTATAAAATCTCAACATATAACTATTAAATCAATGATGCCTAATGATGCCTTTTAATCTTTTACTGGTTTTTGTGTATTTACCATGTAATGGCTTGTGGCCTTGTGGGGCTGCTTGTATAACATTGGGTTGGGTTGGGTTGTCCCATAATACGTTTTGTCCAAGTACAAATGTGTTTATTAAAAATCAATGATTTTTTTTAAGCGACTAGATGTTATCCCATACAACTAATATATTAATTATATTAATATTATACAAGCAGAGATCAACGGTTGGGATCAGGGGCGGACCTAGGCTATCGGGTGGGGGGCGACTTATATGTATGTGAAAATCCCGAACGCCCCCCCCTCCTAAAATTATACAATCGTCCCATTTTTGCCCTCCACAAAAAAATTTTCTGGGTTCGTCACTGGTTGGGATTGTGGGGAAGTTTGGGTGGGGAGGGTTTGTTTTGGTTTGTTCATGTGATCCATGGGAGAAGTGATCAACGGTATGACTGCTCATCTATTTGAGAATACTAGAAAAGGAACAAGACGTATTAGTAAAGCTATTAAGTTTATCCCAATGTTTTATAGTTGCACTGATTGTCTTGTCAGTTCACGGGTCGGAACACAACGTATTAGTAAAGCTATTAAATTTACATTAGTTACCAGAAAGATATGGTAATGCTCATTTTTTCTATACTGAGAGCCACCCCTTCATGTAATATAGAAACCCTAATTAGCAACATGACTAACTCTTAGCCTTTTGCACAATAGTTTTTGACTTTTCGGCTTTGCAAATTCCAAACTCTCAACTTTTATCCTTTTATCTTTTTAACTCTGGTAGACTTTAACCTGAAATCATTAGCCATCAGTATTCAATCAATAAATCTTGCATTACAATATTCCGACATTATAGAGTTCAAGATGCCTTTTGCACGCCATATATTAGTTGGATTAGCTCGATACAAATGCTAACGTGATGACGTGAATACTTATTTTGTAAAGCAATTGATGAGACCTCTTGATTGTATGAGTTTTAATGTTCTATACCATTGAAAGCACAAGTCAAACTATTTTATGCATGTTATGACAGCCGCCTCAATGTATATATAACAGGTAATGTAGGTAAAAGTTAAGCTATTTTTGTGTTAAGTTCACAAAATTATGTAAAATTAAATTTGATTTGTTAGCATTTTACACAAAATTTTAAGTAATATAAATGAATAATGCTAAATTTTGATTGTAGTGTCTCCATTTTTATATTTTCATCTCTAGGTTAAGTTTATCAAAAATCTTATGTGATTTCTTTTACATATGTATAAAAACTCAACACATCAACTCTAAAAACTAAAATCCATTACATTTTTGTTTGTGACAAATCAAAAGGTAGTGGAAAACATGAACCGAACTTTAAAGCATTATTAATCAAAAGAAATACATGTGAAATATGTATTTCTTTTATGACCTTTAAGACTCATCATGAACTACAATGCTATAGCACTTACCTTATTGGAGCGACGTCGTAGTAGATCTTTTATGACCTTTAAGACTCATCATGAACTACAATGCTATAGTACTTACCTTATTGGAGCGACGTCGTAGTAGATGGATTGCTGGGCAAATCTCCTTTGGCAGTAGTAGGATCGAAAAACCTACTGCCAAATGAGTATCCGCCCTGTAATACATCTATACATTATAAAACCTTTCAACTCATTCGCAGTTTGTTAATCAACACTTTTCCACCGAAAACAATTTATAGACCAATAATTTGATGTGCATATTCTTATGTGTATAGAATATCCTCTAAATATTTCCTTTTGTACAACAAGTTACGTACAACATGTATACAAGATTTTGTCCCTTAGATGACTATTGGTGGCGAACATTATCTTTTACTGACCTTTTGTGCTTCAAAGAGACAATGAAACGTAAAGGTAAGAGATCGAACATCGTATCAATTTGCATGCATAATGCATTGGCTCAAGAAATCTTGCACAACCGTTCTCCACTAAGTTGATGTAGGATGTGAGAATTTGAAATATAGGAAATCAGCACGTATTATGTACTTAATTAAGATATATTCTTACTTTGATGGATGAGGAAAATGGAGAAAGTAAAGAATGTTAGTCCTGTCTTTACGAAATCAATATAATAATAATTTCTTTTTTGTTTTGTTGTTTATAAAACATATTACAGTAGTATAATTATGCAATTACACGTTATACATAAACACACATATATAATTATGCAAAAGACAGTTTCTTTTGTATAATCACACGTTACAATTATATGTCTTGTATATATAATCACACACAAATATTACCAGTCACACACTAAATCTATTTATGCAACCTGTATCTTTTATCACGCATGTTATAACACTACCTATCAATAATTTTGTAAGAAAGATTCATTTACAAAAACACATATGTAATATTATACTTAAATTAAACATAATAAAAATTCTAGGTTTTATTGTATAACTTTTCTAAAGATATAATGAACTACGTAAAAGTTATTCACATTTGAAGAAAATGATAAATCTAGATTTAATGCAAAAAATATCAACAAAAGAGGTCTTTTTACTCGTTTTTACACTCTCAACCTTTTATACCATTTTATTATGAACGATGTTGTTATCATCTCTAATTTAATTGTCTAAAAAGCTAGATCGATTATTTAAATCGACTTCGCACCAAAAACAAAATTCTTATCAATCCTTACATCTTCTTTATAATTACACTTAGAACTCGAAATTTCATTCAAATGTATGGAGGTGTAGCTTGAGACTTGAGTTCAACAATTGACAAATTCAAAACACTAACTTGTTAACAAAAACGACGTTTAACAAATTACAATTATTTTAAAGCAACCCATTTTTTAATTATATTATCATATGTATATAAAAAATTGAACATGTTTTCAACTCGTCAACTAAGTGTGTACCTTGGCATATCCAATGCACACACATTTATACCAATGACGTGAAATTGAGTGAGAAGCATCTAGATCTCAAAAGAGTAAAAAGGTTGCGAATATGATCATGAGCAAGGTTCGATGGTCCTATCAAGAATTGAACCTTAGCATATCCAATACAGAGGCTGGAAAAAATAATAATAATGGTCGTTTGACGGGTCGGTTTACGTGACAATTAAATGAAGCATGCATCGTCGATATCTTTGCATGGCAAAACAACATATTCGAATAATTTACGACAATATTCACATATTCTTATCACTAAAAACGAGCATAAATAATACAACACGGAGGTCATCAAGGACTCCACTTTTTGGGTTGTTCACTTTTTAAAACATAACTATGATTTTAAACTCACACGATGTACGCGTTACATTTTGCGGGGTTTGTTAGTCATGTTGTGACGGACATAAACGTAGTTAAGTATATAAAAAAGTATGAAATTGTGTTGACTTGATATATTCTAAAGATCAAAACACACATGTAAAACAATTATGTGATGATATCGATGTTTTTTGGTCGGTATCAATTTCATTCTTCACGCTACCAGTATATTACAATCAGTTGATATGATACCAAAAAATACCCTATTTTGAAATACTCTGTTTTAACAAAATTTATACCCGGAGGATGTTGACGGTTATAGCGTCGGTAGTTAGACAGTTATATAACTGGAAAACGAGTCGAACCCAAGTTATGAGGTTCATAATGCATGATGCTAACTATTAAGTGTTTTCTAATTCTCGACTCCTTTTATTTAAGTAAAAGAAAAAAAAATAAACTAGTATAAAAATATATATATTTATTAAAGGGACATCCTGATGGTAAAATGATTCTCTTTCCACGGAATGATCAAATCTTGCAAAGTGTCCGTAAAAAACACTTTAACCTATTCACATATCTTATTATAAAACCGTATTTTGTACGCAACACTGGTAGCCATCAGGTATCCATTATGCAATACCTGTTAAGTATACAATATAGTAGATACTGTGTACGCCCCTTTATGATCTTACGTAAAAGTTGCCTACTAGTATGTCCATTTCCCGAAACCAGTTCTTATATTCACTTAACCGACTTCAAAAATTAAAAAACCTAGGAACAATTGTTTGATAATTTGTAGTTTCTAAAATACTTTAACATATTACTTTGATATTTTTTAAGTAAGAGAATATTACATAATGGTTCCTATGGTATGATCAAATTACATGTTTGGTCCCTAAACTTTGAATATTACAAAATTAGTCTAAACTTTTATATAATCATTACAAGTTTGGTCCCTAAATTTTTAAAATTGCAAAGTAAGCCCAAAGTATTATGTGAACGTTGCACTTTTAATCGTTAAAGTTAAATTTAAAAGTTTGTCTAAATATTATAAAATACATAAAAACTAAATGAATTTAATTTAAAGGACCAAATATCAATGGATACATAAAAGTTTGGACTAACTTTACAATTTTTGAAGTTTGGGATCCAAACATGCAATCTGGTTAAACCATAAGGACCATTTATCACTAGTACAGAATAGAGTTTTTAGGGCGGCTTTAACTGATTTGTTAGAGCGATTCAATCGCAAATCGCCTCAAAAAATGAATGCTTATTTTTTAGGGCGGGTATATATCATTTTTAGGGTGGTTATATGATTTTGTAGGGCGGTTCTGTCCCCTAACCGCCCTGTAAAATCCACACAAGTACACAATTGATCTTTTGGGGCGGTGGAAATTTATGAATTAAAGTAGTTTAGGTAGAAATTCATGTTCAAAACACAAACCTCCTCCCAACCCTTTCTATACCATCGCACTCTCTGTCTCTCTCTACATTCGGTCGTCAACCAAAACACCACCGTTGCCACCACAGATCTTCAAACGAACAACAACACTACCACCGCCCCTTTCTGTCGAAGAACAAAAACACCACCACCGCCGCCCCAGATCTATCGACAGCTAGGGCACTTTCTGCTCCTTTCTCTCTTGTCATGAATCCCAACCTTGTTGAGAGCACCCTCTCCTCATCGAAATCAATTCGATAGACACAAACCCTAATCGGTTAGGTGTAGGTGCAATGGAAGGTTGCGGAGCTGTTGCTAGTACCACTGGTAACGATTGCTAGTACCATTTGGTCATTTTGTTTCCGAATTCGTAATGTTGTTTGTAGCTAATCACTTCTTCGATATTTGATTGTTTTTGCAATCAATTTTAAGGTTAACTTTGCAATCTCCTCTGCATATAAGGTTAGTTTTCAACACGTGGTTCGTTTTTGCTGTAGTTTGGATCAATTTGATGTTTTTGGTGCATCTAAGTTTTGTTTTTAGATTGAAATCAAACGTTCTTTGGAATCACTATATAGATTTTAAGTGGATGTGGTTAGAACCCACTGTGGGAAGAAGAAGAAAGGGCGGACTGTTGATTGCTCCGATGGTCGCCGGTAGGAGGGGACGGTGTCCTCGGAGATCGAAATAAACAAGTTTTTGAACTGAAATTTTTTAGGGCGGTTCATATATTAAGGGCGGTTTGAAGGACCGCCCAAAAAAAAGTGTATTTGCGGTCTAATACCGCCTTATAAAACTAAAATCACCGCCTCAATAAAGTAGTTCTGTACTAGTGTATGCAATTTTCTTTTTAAATAATACTATATATTAATATATTCTGGTAAATAGGTTTAGGCAATCGAACAGCCGAACGGGTATTAGTTTATCTCATACCTGTCCTAAACTCGTTAATATTTCTAACTCTCATCCGGTGCCCACATACCAAGCCAAATGTCACGGGTTTCAGGTTTTCACTTTGTAAGATTTTTTCAACATCACTGCATGTAAATATGTAATAAGACTAGTTATAAAACAAGTTGTTAAGATGGTGTTTGAACGTTGTTTCTAAAGTTTAATGTCGTAATAATTAAACAATTAGATAAATATTGATTATTAAAATATTAGCAAGATAAAATGATAACATTCCTTAAATTGTTAAGCGTTTCAGGCTTATATAATCAATTTCGTTGCAACTAAGGTTACTTTGAACTTGGTATGAAAATTGAAACTAATAATTGATCCCCAAATAATCCAAACATTAAAAATTGACAAGTCTGGATAACGAGATACCAAGCTCCAAAACCCAAAGTCCCAACAAACCTGGTGATGGTTTGTTGGATAACACTATCAGTAACGTATATCCCTTAATAACATATCCATCTTAAACCCGTAAAAAATATTTAAAAACTATTTAGTACCTGGTCTCATACCCGGATACTCGTCTTGTTACCTATCCTCAGCTTCGGGTTTCTCTCCATCCCTGTTCATAGTTCATACCTCATTACCTCATACTAGTAAAATTAGATCACATGAGTCCAAAAGTCTGATTATAATTAAAATGATATCAGGTAATATTTTGTTCATTTGTACTATTATATGAAGCCATTAATACTATTTACATTTTACACCATTAGTATAAAAGTATAAAACAAAGGCATCTTTATGCCCAAGCTGCAAGTGAAGCCATTAATCCAGCCCCAACAAAAAGTGCAGCAAAAGACACCAATTGATCCCTCAAATTGCTTTTCATCCTCTTACTCAAGAATTCAGCAGCAATTAAGTCCACTAAAGCCATATAAATTAAAATTCCAGCAGCAATGGAGTCCAGGACCCCTTCAATAATCAGAGCTCTAGGGCTATTATGATTATAAAACGAAGACACACCCATCCCTATGCCCACACTTATAGGAGTTGTTACCGCAAAAAAGCCCCCCATTAGCGTTGAACGAAGGATCCTGAATCTCGCTTGTGAGATGCAACCCGCTAATGCAAATCCTTCAAAGAACTGATGGAAAGATAATGCCCCGAGCAACGGTCTAATTGTACATGGACTTTGTGATACTCCTAATGATAAACCAATTATGATTGAATGTGACACGATTCCAAGTTCCAATACCTGTGTGTAAGTGATGCTGAGTAAGTTAGTTTCTTTTTTTGTAACTGCAAACTCACATGACACTATCAATACCCTGCTAACCAATGAGACCAGATAAAATGTAACTTGCACTGGCAACTAGCCTTCACAATGCCACCCTCTTGAAGGTCAAGTTGGTTGTTTAAAAGTGTCTTAAAAGTGATTGTGCAACTTAAAACACGCAGGATCTAGATAATCATTTGTAATAACGTCAAAACACAAACCCGAAAAACCACTAAAGATTACCTGTGAAACGACCACATATCTTACAACACCTTCTGTATCATCACCAACCACATGCTTGTGAGAATGGCTCTCTAACTGCTCCTGCATTTGACCGTTTTCATGGACGCATGTATGATGAGCACCATGACCATCCATAGCCACAATGTGAATCCCATTCCCACCTCCATCCTCGTCCAAACCGCCCTCTTTCACCAACAACGGAACCACCACCGAATCCAAATCATCCACCTCAGTTCCAGAGCTCTGAACCTCCTTTTCTTGTTTCCCCTCATAGTACCGAGTACTAATGAAGTCAGCAAGCAATGTGCACAAAGCTGCCATCATAGCAATGAAACCTGCAAATGGGAAATTGGACCATGGGAATTTAGGGAGACACGGGTCAGATAACGCTGACGTCGCATCTGGTAATATGTGCACGAAGCCTGTAGCCAATACGACACCAGCAGCAAAGGCTTTCGTGGCAGAAAAGAAACCTGAATCCGATCTAAGAACACGCCATTTCTTTCCAAACAATGGGACAGCCACCCCAATGATTCCAGCTAACAGTATAGAACCAATTGCCACAATTTTGAGAACGAAAGCTGTGTTTTCGTCCCAACATGCTTCTAGTTCTGGTGACCCACTGCAACTGCTGGTTGACATTGATATAGAAAGATTGCCGGAAATAGAGCCTTTTAGATCCAAAATAATAAAAACATATATCAGTTTTTGTACTCGAGGCAACAAATTTAAATAAGAAATTCAACACAGTCCCCAATTATAAGGATTGATCAAACTGTATCATCATATTGAAACCTAAAAAAGTTAAAATTGATCATTGATCATAAGTCATAAAAGCATAAAACAATAGAAGAATTGTAATCAGATAAGAAGATTTCGTAATCAATCCCCAACTCCTAATTTTAATTCATCATAAACACAATTTGATTCTAATCAAACACTCAAAACTGATCAGTAACTAATCCACACACCCATTAATCGGCAATCTGAAGTGTGAACGAAACTAATGGTAAACAAACAGGGGCATAAAAACATTAAAAAATCCTTAGAAATCTACAGAATCAAATGAAATCAAACAAATACTCGATAAATTGTGGTAATTACCTGGAAAATTTGGAGCATGTGTTATAATTTAGTGCAACAGGAAGAGAACCTGATTAACAACAAATATTAGGGATTTAGATTCGATGAATGTGAATTAACATAAGAGTTAGAACTGTAACTTGAAGCGGTGACATAAGTATGCGAGTAATGATGAAATTGGGTGAAAATGGGATGATATTATTGGATATTGAGGAAGATGGTGAACACACGCTTTCGAAGTTTGACTTTGGTGAATATGACGAGGGATCGGTGTTTGCCGCTTACTTCGGGAACATCTCTTTAATTTTTTTATATTATGATTATGATATGATATGATTACTTGATTATAGATTGTGAAATTATTATGTAATTTTTAAGAGTTTTATAACTTTAATTTTATGATATCCTCGATAAACTTTAGATGTATCATACATGCTTAATTTAAATCTACAGTGTCATATATATTTATAAACTTTAAATACATCATGTGTATATCTAAATAAGTATAAACCATGATAAAAACTCTAATCATGATTATCGATTAATTACCTTTAGCTATCAACCCTTGTTCTTGTTTTCTCTTTGTCATACTTATTTTATTATAATATTCATATGCATTTTTGTTATGTGAGTCTCAAATTGAACCTAAGTTTGGCCTAAGTGTAAAAAGACATAGACCGTTATACTTGCTTCATTATATATACTAGTGATTTAATCAAGTTGTTTTTTTTTACAAATTCCTTCGTGCTTTAGTGATTACTAACTTGAATATTATAGAGTGAGTTTTGGGAATTAGGCCTGCAGTCATCTTCTAACATGTTAACTACACGTTGCAGCTTCAGTATGGTCGTATGGAATAGGGATTGCTTGAATCAGTTTAACTCGACAATAAGACATGTTTCGGAATTCATGGTAACAACATATATCATTCAAAAGCTTTAGTTCATAAACACATAACTAGCTTACGCTAAATAACCTCAAATCCATCATTTGGTAGATAAATTAAGTTTATTGTCTAGCCCATTATTTTAGATATAATAAAATAAATGTTTGTAAGTAAGATAGGGATATAGATAGAGAATAAGATGTGAGAGGTTAAACAAATTTAAAGATATGATTTTTAGTTAAATTATAGAGACCGAGATGTAGATGTCATCATGAATGATCTAAACATATGCAAAATATAGAAGTTTACGTCGCGAAATGAATTCCATGTTTTAGCTCTCGATTAGGATGTATTTACTAGATGGAAATCGACTTAAAAAATGTTTGAAAACAAAATACATGAAAGAAATATATTAGAAATCTCATTACTTTAATAAAATGATAAATGAGGGGAACACGTGTCAGCATCACATTCATTTTCATCAAATATTTTCTTTTTATTTCTCATATTTAATAGTTAGTATAATAATTGATAATATCATTTAATTTCTTTATAAACTAAAAATACTTTTTATTTAATTTACGAATTGCTTGAAGTTTTTAAAACTGCAAAAAAGAAAAAAAAAAAAAAAGAATTGTTTGAAGTTTTTAAAACCGCAACTATATTTTTATCAAGAGATTATTATCCCATGAGTTGTTTGGTTCTTCATCAATTAAATGCATTGTGTTTCAAATTTAATAATATTAGGATTGAAGGTTCTGGTTTCAACAAATGTTGGTACAATAAAAGAAAAGTTAAATTTTTTAAAAGAGATGCATCATGTTTTTACATGTTTTGCGTCTTGCTTAAATGTTATCAGGGTTGAACATACGATGGAACAAATAACTAGCGGTTTGAAATTACAGGAAAAAGACCTCTTTTTTCAAGCATTTTCACACTTGTTTGCAAAATATGTTTGATATATATTTAGAAGGAAATGGTTCCACATCACAAGTTCATAAACACGACATCAATTAGTTCCTCGTGTAAATACCCGAACGTAAGTTTATTTAATACTTTAATAATGAAAGTACTAAACGAGCTCAAAATACCATCACAAGCAATGAGCTCCGGTGGTATGCTTGAATTGGTTTTTTTTCCACTATGGCTCGTGATCTACTAACTGTCCAAGGTTTTAATGTAGTTTCGTAATCTGTTTTTTTCTTAGCGTCAGGGTTTAACCATCTGAAAAACGAGACTCGCCCCACAATCTATGTTAATATGCATTTGCTTGAAGGACAACCTGAACGTGATGGAAAGTAAACAAGACAAAACAAGTCTTGACGACAAACTCATCGATGAAGAAGAACTACATTAGACCAAAGTAGAGGCGTGGATGTCATATCCACTTTCCAAAGAAGAACAAACGTAAAAAAGAATCCATATGTTCAAGTAACCTTAGAAGCCGAAAATTAAACAAAACTAAATAAAGACAACGATCAAACCATTATATATTTTGTTATTTTTTAAGTTTTTCATATGTTCTTATTTGGCGAACGAATATTTTATAATTTATAAGTTCGGTTAATTGGTTCAGTTAATAACCTAATTCGTTAAACCAATTAGGTTTTTTAATAACCTAAAACCGGTTATTAGCCTAACTGGTTAAATCCTCAATATAATCGGTTCAGGTAAAACCCGAAACGGTTTTTCCTCTTTAACCGAAGTGTGCACCTTTAGTCTAAATCTACACCGTCCTATTGTAGCTCACATAAGCCCAATAATAAAAGCCCACCTCCAATACAACACCATCATCGGTTACCCTGGTTCTCCTTCTCCTGCTGCGATAACGCTCCCGTCACGGCGATTAAACACCCGTCGAGCATCGTCGGCCGCCGGCAGCACTCAAAACATCTACTCCACCGTCGAGCATCGAGGTAAGTTTCTATTTGGTTATATGATCCCTTTGACATTTGCTTGTGAGATATTTTCTCATCCCTAAGTACAGATCTACGGTTGTTTAATCCTGCCAACGTATCGATCCATTGGTAATATATCTCCACAATTTGCGTGTTTCCGTTGTCGGATGGTGTTCGTAATTAAGTGCGGTGCTTTGTGTGAATGATTTGTGGTGGTTGATTCGTGTTTAATCATTTATTTTTATGACCTAGGTTTGTTCTTTGGTCTCTGTTTATATCTTACTTGTGCAACAGCCAATAATTCATGGTTAATTCTCCCTCTGTTGAGATTTACGTTATTCTATTTAATTGAATGTTCAAGTTAGGGTTTCTGCGAATCCCAACATTAACATATTCCCTCTCAGTGGTATTCCCTCTCAGTGGTATTCCCTTACTCTTCTTGTTCTTTGCTGATCTTTTGCTCTTTTCGTCACAGTTTTTTCTCGATTTAGGGCCGTGCCATTAAGTTCTAAATGCCTGAATGAAATCTTGTTTTGTCATGAGCTTACATTTTTTTTTTCTGTTATCAGGTTGAGTATTGTTGCATGTCTTAGTTGGTCTAAGTGATAGAACAAACATAAATATCTTGATATTGTATATTTAGAACTTTGATCGATTTGTTACCAATCATTTGCTTAGTTTTGTAAATCTTTGCTGGTGGTCATCTCTCAATTTCAAGCATTGATTACTTCTTCTGTAGTCTGCTAGATTCATAAGTTGCTAAACTTATGACAATGCTGGTAAATGCACCAGCATACTTCTTTCTTATATGCTTTGATTTTGCTGCTAAACAACAATATTTGTTAAATTTAGTTTTCTTAAAAATTCAATGCTTCAGCAGTTCACTATTCTGAGGGACAAATTAGACCATTTATGCCTCTGCTTTTTTTTATAGACACAGGAATCTGTGTGTTATCTTGTAAAAACATTTCCATATGATTTTCCCTCAAAAGAGTTAGCAGATCTAAACTATAGCTTTTTCTTTGCAGGGTAACTTCTGGAGTATGGTAAACTGATAGTGGAACTAAGTTGTCCAGTGTTACTATTTAGATTCTGAAACACACTTCCCACAAAATGTTGGGCTCATTGCCGATATTGCCGCTCCCTGCACCACCAGCTGATGGTGACCTAGGTCCTCTGCCTCCATCCCAAGTAGAAAATGATTCCAAGGACGAGCATATGCAGGAGGCTGATGAAGGTCAAAATAAGTCAAATTCTGCCCCTGCATCAGTTGCCACACACACCCGAACAATTGGGATTATACATCCTCCTCCTGACATCAGAACCATAGTCGACAAAACTGCAAGCTTTGTGGCAAAAAACGGACCTGAGTTTGAGAAAAGAATCATTGTTAGCAATGCTGGAAATCCGAAATTTAATTTTCTTAATGGTTCAGATCCATATCATGCCTATTACCAGCACCGACTGACTGAGTTTCGTTCTCAAAATCAAGCACCAGGACAGCAGTCATCTCAGTCATCCGATGCGCCAGATACCGAGTCAGCCCCATCTGCTGCTCCTGCTGATGGCAATGATGCAACAGAGAAAGCCGATCCGTCAGCAAAGTTTAGACCTGTCAAGAAAGTTCTGGACCCCCCAGAGGCTGAGCAGTACACAATTCGGCTTCCTGAGGGTATTACAGGTGAGGAGTTGGATATAATTAAACTCACTGCGCAATTTGTGGCACGAAACGGGAAATCATTTTTGACTGGATTAACTAGTAGGGAGAGCAACAATCCCCAATTTCATTTTTTGAAGCCTACCCATAGTATGTTTATGTTGTTTACATCGCTAGCGGATGCCTACTCGAAAGTGTTAATGCCGCCTAAAGGGCTGACGGATAAGCTGAAAAAAAGTGTGACCGACATGACCACAGTTCTTGAACGGTGCTTGCACCGGCTTGAGTGGGAACGGTCCCAAGAGCAGGCAAGACAAAAAGCAGAGGATGAGATAGAACAAGAAAGATTGTTAATGTCAATGATCGATTGGCATGATTTTGTTGTTGTGGAGACTATAGACTTTGCAGATGATGAAGATGATGATTTACCGCCTCCAATGACATTAGAAGAAGTTATAAGGCGGAGCAAGATGTCTGCAGCTGTGGAGGAAGAGATTGTGGAACCTGGGAAGGAAGTGGAAATGGAAATGGATGAAGAAGAGGTACAACTTGTTCAGGAAGGTATGAAGGCTGCAACTCTTGAAGAGAATAATGATGTCGATACAAACAAGGAAGAAAACGAGCCAAGAATGAGGATTGTGAAGAACTACAAGAGGCCTGAGGAAAGGCTGGCAGCTGCAGCTGCAGCTGCAGCAGAGAGAAACCCAACTAATACAGTTGTTTCTCCTATCACTGGTGAATTGATTCCAGTCAACGAGATGTCGGAACATATGCGTATTTCCCTTATTGACCCCAAGTATAAAGAACAAAAGGAGAGAATGTTTGCCAAGATTAGGGAGACTACACTTGCTCAAGATGATGAAATATCCAGAAATATTGTTGGCCTTGCTCGGACACGTCCTGATATTTTCGGGACCACAGAGGAAGAGGTTTCTAATGCAGTAAAGGCAGAGATTGAAAAGAAAAACGATGAGCAGCAGCAGCCTAAGCAGGTGATTTGGGATGGACACACGGGGAGTATTGGCCGCACTGCTACTCAAGCTATGTCACAAAATGCAGCAGAAGATCAAATTGATGGGGTTTCTGATGGTCGGAATCTTCCTGGTCCTGCAGCACCTCCCCCTAGACCTGGTGTTCCCTCACTTCGCCCGCTACCTCCACCACCTGGGCTAGCTTTGAATCTCCCTCGTGTGCCGCCTGGTGCGCAATACTCAACTGTAACTCCTCCGCCTAGACCTGGGATTAACATGATGGTTACTCCACTACGTCCCCCACCACAGCCAATGCAGATGAATTATGGTCAGCAACAGCCTTACATGATGAATCGGCCGCCACTGCCAATGGGTCAGTCTATGACTGTTAATCCACCTAGTATTCCAGTGCCGCCACCACCTGGATCTCAGTTCACACCCCTTGCACCCCGTCCTTTCATGCCCCCGCATGGCATGCCTATGGTTCCTCCACCACCTATGCCTCAAGGAATGCCACCGCCACCTCCAGAAGAAGCTCCTCCTCCACTTCCTGAAGAACCTGAACCAAAGAAGCAAAGGCTTGATGATTCTTTGCTTGTCCCTGAGGATCAGTTTTTGGCTCAACATCCGGTAAGCTTGTTTTCATAAATCATATTTCTATTTCACTTTAAGATCTGTTTATTCAAGCCTACAGAGCAAAAAGGGCGGGTTAAAACTGCTTTGGGTATAAATGGCTCTTGAAAACAAAAGGAGGGTCTTGGTCTGGGTCTGGTTGGATTGGTGGTTATATGTGATTCTTCATCGTTCTACGGAAAACATTTTTAAATCACGTTCAGTATATGTTAATTATACTAAATATTGTGCGTTCTACGGAAAACATTTTTAAATCACGTTGAGTATATATTAACTATATACTAAATATTGTGATCTTTATCATTAAGAGTTCTCTCTTTACACAATGGCTTTGTAATTGGGTAAAAATATTAAGTGCCTCAAACCTGTCCTATTTTGTTATCCTCCCAAAAAAAGTCTAGGTTATAGTCTTAATTTTTTATGTAATCATACTGTATTATCTTTGTTTCATAAAATTTCGATAAGATGGACAAAAAAGTGTTGGTGAGTCGACTCAACCATTCCATTCTGACCTGCAAATTTATAACTCCAAATAGAGAAGGAGAAAAAAAGTATTGATCTGTTTGATTGCTATATCTGTCAATTTGGGCCATAATTTTGTAACCCCCTTGCAGTGTGGTATTTCTTCTTTTTTAGTGCTAACTAAAATTCTTATATGGTGTTGGTTTTGACAGGGACCTGTTCGCATCAGCGTGTCGGTGCCAAATGTTGATGAAGGAAATCTGAAAGGGCAAATACTGGAAATTAGTGTGGAGTCCTTGTCTGAGAGTGTAGGCAGTTTGAAAGAGAAGATTGCTGGAGAGATTCAGCTGCCTGCAAACAAACAGAAACTGAGCGGAAAGGCTGGTTTTTTCAAAGACAATTTATCTCTCGCTTATTACAACGTTGCTGGGGGCGAAATGCTTTCTCTGTCTTTAAGAGAACGTGGTGGTAGGAAGAGGTAAGTAGTAATTTATGTTTCCTGGAACATTGCATTGAATCTACTTGTTGATGCAGTATGGAGGATTATACAGACAGTGAACGGTGTTGTGTTATTGATTTTGATTTTGATTCTGCTACTGCTACTTATTATATCTAGTTCTGCTCTGTTCCGCACTGTTCTTTTGGTCGTTTGTTATGAGAAAATCATAAAAATAGTCGTTTTCTTGGGTGTGTAAGCCTGAGCCTGTTCTGTTTTTAGTTTTTTGCAACCTAATTTATGGGACAATTCAGAAACAGAGAAAACCCTTTAACCCTAATTCGTCAAGTATTTTGTTGTGGACAAAACAAAGATGTCGATCAGTTTTGTCGATAGCTAAGAAAAGATCGCAAAATCAGAATAATGGACAACGAAGCAGTCTAATCTGAGCTAGTAGAGGCAGGGAAACAAACCGATTTATGAAACCAAAACCGGCAGCCCGACCTGGTTACCAAACTGGTTTTATTTTAACTAGATTCTAATCCGACACAACTCTTAGGTTTGAGATAGGTTTTTAACTCAAATCCTTGTTTCAAATCCGATGCATCCCGATTTGAGCAGGTCATTTTCTTCGCCCAAAACAGTTTCAACCTGAACAGATAAAAAACCGGTTTTTGACTTTTGTTACCCAACCTACTGAATCGGTTTCCAAGTTGATTTATACTCCTCTAGCATGAGATTTGTCTTTCCCCTTCCTGACCCTCCGTTCAATCTGGTTCGGTCTACAGCCTATGATCAAACCGAATTACTCATTGTCCATTGTCCTGACCTATATTAGCAACTCCTGTTATGACATGGGCAACAAATATATGCGTTGAATGTGAGATGGGGTGTGGGTAATCACTCTCAAATAAGAATTAGATTTTAACAAGTACTAAGCCCCTCACGTTGCGACGGGCCGAGGTGTAAAACTATGCTAAGTAGCATTAATGTTACATCACCGTGACAACTGGAGTAAAAAGCAAATGACCTCACTGTGACTACCGGTCGTCAGAGAGGATTGCAGCAAAGAGCAATGGAGCGGAGGTTCGGTAGAGCAGTGGAGCGGTTGAGTGCAAAAGCATAAATGAGAGGCGTGTAGGTTTTACAAATAAAACAATGTGCAACATCATAAAAACAAAGTACAATAATAGTGAGAAAAAAACAAATATATATATATATATACACAACACCTAAAAGAACAACCAAGTTAATAATTAAAATATATATAATGTGAACCTAAAAGAACAACCAAGTTAATAATTAAAATATATATAATATGAAACAAGTTGATAATTAAAATATATATAATGAGAAACATGTGAAGTGAATTGGGATCTTAAATGAAGAGAAATTAATTAATGGTTTTGACTTATGATGAGGAACATGACAAATTTGAAATTAACTTGACGTACAATGAGAAAAAATAAAAGAAATAATCAGTTAATCACAATGAGTGACATTTTATCTAATTTTATCATTTTCAAAACACATAATTTTTATATACTTTGTTATTTTTTAAAATAAAAATTATTTTTTGATAGAATTGTCTATCTTATACTAAAATAAATTTAAATAGATAAATATGATATATTAATTATAAAATGATATATATGATATTTTGAATTCTCTTTGAGTATATATGATATTTAATAATTTTTGAAGGGATATATAATATTTTCATTCTTAGTTAATCATATATATTATTTAGTAAGTTTTTAAAGTATATATGACATCTTGGCTTTAATTTGTGTAACAAAATTCTAAGTAATCACATAAAATTCTCTCACTCAATGATTAAGAATTTTGTTTGTATTTCCTTTTACCTAGTCTTCATTATCTCTTGTATTATCTCTTAATCTAAGCAATGGCAGGTGATACAAAACTTTACTCTTTACAAATGGATAATTCAATTATACTGAAAAGGATTGCAAATGAAGATGTGACATGTTTGCGATGAATTTAAATGTGTCCACCATTCATTCCCTTCCCTTCTTCATCATCATCATCTTAATTGCTAATCATATGAATACATAACATGATTATTAAACTTCTATTATTTAACTTCATGTTTTACTAGAAAAATCTATCGAAGGCAGCTTACAATTTTAACATGATTTATTAATACACTTTTAACAAAAATGCTTTCTAAATATATAAAACTGTGTGTAACCACGGCCTTTGGACTAGAATCCAATTTTGAGCTTATACAAGTTGGTTTTGCTTCGACTTGCAATTTCAACCAAGTTTTCTCCAGAACCTCAATTTAGCCAATTAGCCACTTAGTGAACTAAAAACTATGTAATTGTAATTAACACATTTAATATTGGTTTTAATGGAAATTGGTGTCTTTGGGTGACGAGATGTGAATGGATGCTATGTATACTAATAGTTATCCAAAACATTTCAATTCTTTCATTTTCTTTCTTTCTTTTCATGTATCTTTGGGTGACGTTATGAGTATTGATGCTATGTATTTTGATTTGTGGTGTGACTTGTCTAAAGGGCAAATATTTATTTTAAATACTTTAGTCAAAGTTTCTTTTAGGTGTGTCATATGTGATTCATATATCACATCAAAAGAATTTCCAATTTTAGGGTTGTAGGATTTGAAGCAAAAACCTAATTTCAAGTCCTATACATTTTTAAGAATCATAATATGTATTTGGTTTTTGAATTGGGTTGAGAATTTTCTAAACAGTAAAAACGAGCAAAATTAAAAATTAAATATATAAAAACTGCATTATCTCAGTATAAAATGACTAGATGTCATACCATGGTCTGGTTGTATCATATGATTCTCTTTATATTCAATTTTGTTTGTTTGATAGGTTTAGAACAAAGTGAGATTGATAGCCAAATAAATAATACTATTGTTGTTACCAACGTAAATTTATGACATGAAATAAAAACACGACATTAATCTAATATGAAATTGGTGAGTTTGAGTTTTGTTTAAGCAGGTCCGGTTCAGTTTTAGGTCGAACCTGCATACACATTTAGATAGACAAGTTGGGTTCATGACTGACTTTATAACTTATTTATTCTTCTAATATTTTTAAAAAGGTTTTTTATGTTATAACTTAATTGAATAAGCCAAAGTTTTAAAATTTATAAAACGTGCATAAACTTATAAAATTTAAATGTAATTGTCTTATTTACATTTATATTCTTTTTGATGTAAATGTGTAATTTTAGGGTATTAATATGCAAAAGATAGAAAGAAAAATCAGGTCAAAACGACATGCTTATGTCAAATCATACATATTCGTGTTGTATTCAGGTTCACAAGTATAAAACAATTCTTTTTATTTGCGTTAGGATTTGTGAAAATTTTGAGTTTGTATAGGGTTTGATCCATCAATCTACAAACACAACCCCATGAATACCTTAAATTTAGTGTGATTGATTATTTAATCTTTTGTTTACACTTATTTTCACTTGTTCTTTCTCCCTCACTCTTCTCCCTTTCTTTATCTCTTTTTCTTAGTGTAACCATTCTTTTTATAGAATTATGATATTACACAAATTAATCTACAGCTCAATAATGAATGTCCTTTAATTTGTCTGTCATACTCGGATGTTGTCATGATTTGGTTCCCGATATTATCCTCATTTGTTCAAAGATACAACACCATGATTCACGATACAGTTTAAAATGATCATGATGATTCATGAAGGTGTAGAGATTCCACATCTTCTTTCTACTTGCTATCTCGTTAGATTAACAAAATCTTTTGAACTTACAAACATAAGCTTTGTTCTAGGGGTTTTCCTCACTTACATCGCTACTCTAATCAATTTTGCTATTAGATTTTTGTTTGTATAAATTCAGTAGTGGTTCTAGAATCAATTCTTATAGAGTCATTATTATTAGTTGCTTTAATTTCATAAAAACAAACATAAAATTGTCAAGTCGGATTAAATTGATCACATAATTTAAGAAATAAAAAATAAAGAACAAATAATTCAAGCGAACAAACACATGAAATTATGAAAAATTATTCACTTCTAATTTAAGGGATTTACTATTTGAAGACATTGATGATTCAAGGTTTGATGGATTTATTAAAAAATATATCTTCATAATTATACCTAAAGTTCAAGTTTCAACAAATAAGTAACTAATAATCCTGATAGTAATTTCTAGACCAGTAATCTATAAACAAATATCATTATATCAAATATGTAATATATCAACAATCAAACACTAGCTAAAATTCAAGTTTTACCTAAACACTAAATTTAATTACCCATAAAAATCTTGATTCTTAAGTGCTATGTCATTTGTCCCTTCATGACTTCTTCCAATTGACAGTTATCCGCGCCTAACTGCCTCATTATCACAAGTCCAAAAGTACAAGTTAAAAGAGTTTTTTCTTAGGTTTTATGATTATTAGCTACCTAGTGGGTATCGGGATTCGGGAGTGGGCTACTTAATTTTATTAAATCAAGTACTTTATGGGTATTAGGTGTTTAGTAAGAGTAAATTCATTTAGTTATTTAATTAATCAACTCAAGGGTTTTTTTTTTTTTTTTTTTTTTTCTCAAGATTTGTTTATATATCTCTCTACTCTAATAAAATAGTAAATGAGAAGAACACTTGTTACCAACACATTCTTTCTCACTAAATTTTCCCACCTCGCTCTCGTAATTAATAATTATTATAACTACTTATAATATTATTAAAATTTTTTATAGACTAAAAATACTTTTTAGTAAACTTAAAAAAAGTTCTTTATATTAATGTTATTTATAAAGAAATAAATTTGTATAAAACAGTAAAAAAATTAAAACATAGTATTTTTAAAAACTAAAATATTTTTAAATAAAAAAATTAAAATTAGAAGTTATAATAATGCAAATTTTTTAACACGGTTTGTTTAGAAGTAAAATGTTTAAGTTTTTTGAACAAAAAGTTTAAAAAGTCAATATCATTGTTTTATTTATTTATATTCTTACTAATACGTAATTTCAGTTATATCTTATCTTAAAATATTGTTTTATAATTAATAAAATTCTATTATATTTAATATTTTATTTATTTAACCCGTATAACACACGAGTTACTAAATCTAGTATATATATAGAGTATAGGGGAGGGATCAAATGTTAACACTTCTTTATTGCAATAACCGTGTTAATTTTTTCAAGATTAATCAAATTCATTACTTTTTTTTTTGTTGTAATGACATCATTACACATATACAAAAATATATTTATATATATATGTATATGTGTGTGTGTGTGTAAATTCGTAAGCGTAAAAAATTTACACTAGTGTAAGTTATACTTATATCTCGTAAATATTTACATAAGTAAATGTAAAATTTTTTACGATTACGAATTTACACATATACATAACATAACATATTTTTGTATATATATATATATATTTTTTTAAAACCAATTTTTTCAGAACCGGATCGGACGTCAAACCGGACGCGGTCGGACCGGATTTAAGAACCGGATGACGTCATAATTATATATATAGTATATTATATATATAGTTATATATATAATTAAATATAAGTAAGTTATATATGATTTATATATGTATTTTATAGTTATATATAAACTTAACTATATTTTTATACCCAACACATTAATTTATGGTTTAACACCCCGTTTTTACCCATTAAAATAAAAAAAAAATCCGGTTCGAACCGGTCCGGTTTCCCCGTCCGACCACCGGTTCGACCAGCCCAAAACGAATCATAGCGAACCGGACCGGCTAGGTGGCCGATCCCCGGTTGGATCAGCCGGTCTGATCCGGTCCTAATAACACTGTATAAAACTAATTAAGTCATTGTTTAGAAAATATTGTTGTCACTCGAAAAACTTATAATACATCTCTATACAAGCATGATAATTTACCGTATACAGATGACTCCATTGAATTCATCCTATGCCCGCTGAATATATTTGTTTGAGTTAGAGCTAACAAAACTTACGAAAATTTCATTTATGCTCTTTAACAACCTTTTAAGGAGTGATGCAGTGATTCCTCCGCGGTGACGGGTCTCGTAACATTTCTTGTAACAAATTTTTATAAATAAAATAAATAAATAAATAAATAAATTAATAAATTAATGTTATTAACATTTAATGCCAATATATATTAATCTTCTTCATGTACTATAGTGATTAACTTATGGAGACTTAACTAGTTCAACCAGTGACCCACATGGATATACAAAAAGTAGTTATTATTAAAAACTATATATTTCATTAGTCCAATTGTTATTTATTAGATAACACCAAACAAATTAGATGCTTAATTTGAATGATTAATCTTTTAATAAATAATGTATTTGAAGGCGTCATATGTGCCACTAGGTTTACAATACTACAATATAAAATTAGAAAACTGCTTAATCATCATGAATAATAGCATTACAGCAACAAAGGTTGGTTTCCCCTCTTTAAGTTTTAAACTCTTAATTCATCCGATATTTTATGTTTCAAATAAGCAGTTTTCAATTACTTACTTTCAAGTTTCAACTATACATTTCAATAAAAGAAAATTGCATAAATAGTTCCTGTGGTTTGATCAGATTGCATGATTGGTCCCCAAAATTTTAAAATTGCAAAGTTAGTCCAAACTTTTGTATATTTATTGCTAATTTAGTCCCCAAAATTTACAAAAGTGCAAAGTTAATCCAAACTTTTATATAGACGTTGCATTTTTGGCCCATAAAATTAAATTTAAAAGTTAATTTAAATTTTATAAAATGCATGAAAAATTAATGAACTTAACGTCAAGGAGCAAACATTTAATGATTACACAAAAGTTTGAACTATCTTTGCAATATGAAAGTTTAAGGACTAAACATGCAATTTGGTTAAACCACGGAGACTATTTATGCAAATTTCTCTTTAATAACTTACAAGTATGCCTAACTAGAAAATCACAACTATGTCATTTTTTAGGATATATTCATACAACAGTTTTTATAATATTCTTTAATACATTAAAGAAGACGACGGTCATTGAAACAACTATTAAAGTTTTTGCTTTGTGATCTTAAGGGAGCGTTCAGTTCACGGAATTCATGAGAATTGGAATTGGTATTGAAATTGTGTGATTTGTCAATTAAAATTGTGTTTATGTGAACAATGAGAGGGAATGTCTTACTTCAAAATTCCTTTGATTGTAGGATTTAAAATCCTTCTCTAGGTGGAAGGAATATTGAAATTTCACAATGAAAAGAATTTGAGGTAAAACATTCCCTCTCATTGTCCACCCAAACACAATTTTGATTGACGAATCACACAATTTCAATACAATTTCAATTCCTATGAATTCCGTGAACCGAACACCCCTAAGACCACAGTTCCATGCTATCAAAAAAACTAAATAAATTATATCATGAAGCGATCTTATCTTTTCCCAATCCATACGCAAAACACTAGCTAAATTAAACATCAGATTCACCATTTTAATACTTTTATAAGATAGATTACCAATAACATTACGCCAGAAACACCATGAGCTCCATTATACACACACACACAATTAAGAATTAAATATGTGGACTTTGGTAGACTAGATCTAAACACAGAAATAACTTGATTATAAATTCATAATAATCCTCAGATCTTAATCTTTGCTTTCAACACTCAGCATCTACCATCGATGACGACAAGTGTCATCTTCATTCTAACATTTCTGGCACTTAGCTTTCACCATGTCCGATCAAACACTATTTCGCCGGAATCACTTCTCACATCCTCGCCGGAGCAACCTTACCGGACGGCGTTTCACTTTCAGCCTCCCAAAAACTGGATGAACGGTAAGTTAATTTTTACTTTTTCTTCTTCTTCTTCTTATTCCTCTTCAATTCTATCTTCCTCCTCTAATATCACGATGATTTCACTGATCTGTGATGATGAACGTGATGCGTGATTACTTGCTGATGATTCAATCGTCGCAGATCCGAATGGTACGTAATTCTCATCACCTACTGTTGGTTGTTGAATATATTAGGTTGTTAATCGTTGTGAATAATTAACGCTTTTCTTCTTTTATTGACAAATTTACTGAATCGATGCTAAATTCAGAAATCGCAAAGGTAATAAATAGTAATAGAATCAATTTTTAGGTTTAGGAGATTTCCAATTGCCACTATAAAATCATCTTATCTTGTGCCTTACACGTGACAAAACTTATAATCATTTAGTTCAAAAGTACACTACTTACTATCAGAATATTTTGATGTATAACAATGAACACCTAAAATTCATGATCTGTGTATAAGAGCGTCTAACTAATCAATGACGCATATTCAGGACCAATGTACTACAATGGACTGTACCATTTGTTTTATCAACACAACCCATTTGGTCCACTCTTTTCTAATCAAATGTATTGGGCACATTCTGTATCACATGACTTGATCAACTGGACCCCTCTGGACCTAGCCATAGCCCCCACCCAACCCTTTGACATCAATAGTTGTTGGTCTGGCTCCGCCACAATTCTCCCTGGAAACAAACCCGTGATCTTATACACTGGAATCGACTCTGAAAACCGCCAAGTGCAAAATCTCGCCGTCCCAAAAGACTTATCCGACCCATATCTTCGAGAATGGGTCAAATACACAGGCAATCCCGTCATAAACCTTCCCGAGGGGATCCAACATGACGACTTTCGGGACCCCACCACTGCATGGCTTGCAGAAGATGGAAAATGGAGGATACTCGTCGGAAGTCAGAAAGATAAGAAGGGAATCGCGTTTCTGTACCAATCTAAGGATTTTATTAACTGGAGTAGACACGAATCACCGCTTCATGAAGTTGCAGGCACTGGTATATGGGAATGCCCTGACTTCTTTCCGGTGTGGGTTGATAGTACCAATGGAGCTGATACATCTGTGATGAACGCTAGAGTAAAGCATGTATTGAAAGTCGGATTATTCGATTATGCAAGAGACTACTACATGATTGGCGATTACAATCCGGTGAAAGAACACTATGCTCCTCAAAATGAATTAACGCTTGGCACCTTGAGATATGATTATGGGAAGTATTATGCTTCGAAATCTTTCTTTGACCCTGTGAAGAATAGAAGGATCTTGATCGCTTGGGTGAATGAATCTGATTCCGAAGCCGATGATATTGCTAAAGGATGGTCTGGAGTTCATGTAATCATTAAATCATAGATTAATTGTCATTTTTTGTTTTTTTTTCTTTGATGAAATGATGAATTTGCTAATAATGTGCAGTCATTTCCAAGGAGTATTTGGCTTGATCAGAGCCAGAAGCAGCTCGTGCAGTGGCCAATTGAGGAAATTGATATGTTACATGAAAATGAAATTGGTTTCCAAAATAAGAATCTTGAAGATGGATCATTATATGAAATTGCTGGCATAACTGCTTCGCAGGTAAGCAATGAAGTCTTAATAGTCTAACTTTTTTTCGGGTTCTTTTGTACTCGTGTTAGGGTCTACTTCACAAAAGAGTCGAGGGCTCGGCTTGAAAACTCCTAATGAGCTGAAATTTGAGCTCAGTTCGTGTTTATGTAGTATATATTATTTTACAGGCGGATGTCATGATTTCATTCAAGCTAACTAATCTAGAAGAGTCTGAAAAACTGGACCCAAGTGGGAAAGATCCACAGCTTATCTGTAGCGAAATGAATGCGTCAAAGAAGGGGAAATTCGGCCCTTTTGGAGTGTTAGCTTTGGCTTCCCATGACTTGACTGAACAAACAGCAATCTTTTTTCGGGTTTTCCAAAATAATGGACGATACATTGTGCTAATGTGCAGTGATCAAAGCCGGTTAGTTTTATTCATTCCCATTGTATAAATCAAATGCTAACCTGTTAAATTGCTCAAAAGTCGAAACCATGCGTATTACAGGTCTTCTACAAGGAACGGGCTTGATAAAACGACATATGGAGCATTTGTCGACGTAGATCCTCAGCAAGATGAGATTGCACTTAGAACCTTGGTAAGCAAAGGCTAAACTGCTTTTTTATGAAGTTTTTGAATTTAAGATTTACGTAAATTTATCCGGGATATATACAGATAGATAACTCGATCATTGAAAGCTTTGGAGGAGGAGGACAGACGTGCATCACGGCTAGGGTTTACCCAACATTAGCGATTAGAGAACAAGCCAAGTTGTTTGTATTTAACAACGGAACAGAAAATGTGGTGATCTCTGAGCTGAGAGCTTGGAGTGTGAAGAAAGCTCAGATTAACATTGAAGAAACTAGTATGTGTACGGATGAATAATCTGTTACTGAAGAAGATGATTCATCTAATTCAATGGTTATTTGTATTTGAATTCCGGGAGCTTTATGAATTTGATTTCAGTAATTATTGGTTATGTGTAGGGTACATAGGGACACGAAAGGTTCGGTTTGAATATGGAAATACAAAGTAATAAACATTTCATAAAATATATTCAAAAGTCAAAATAACATTACGTTGCTATGAAAATAATGATGAAGGGACAAGGAAGCGAATTTAAAATAAAAAAAGTTGAAGTAGATTTTATTTGTATCGTCTCGGTTTTAAATGAAATTTTTTACCGTACTTAATGTAGATAAATATTAACAGATCACACTTTGAATGTTAAAACGTAGGTAAAAACATGTTGTAAAATATATTCAGGATTTAAGAAAATGTTATGTTGTCGTGAAAATAATCTTGACGGAGCACGAAAACAAATTTAAAATAAAAGAAGTTAAAATATATTATATTCGACGCGACTTTGTTTTCAATAAAGTTATGTCGTATTGTAAATTAAAATTAACCAAATATCGCAATATCATATTCGAAAATTATGAATATTTTATAATCTAAAAGTTATCAGAGAAAAATAAAATAATTTTAAATTAAAATTATATTACTAGGAAAATTATGAAAGTCGTTATGCCGTATGTTATTTAAAGACATTCATATTATTTAAGCTGTATGTCCCTTAAAGACTTTCATATTATTTGTATGCCAGTTTTTGTTAGCCACTTGATCAATGATTAAATATTAAAATATTGAAATTACATGTTTCCTAATCTATAATAAAACTTGTATGTTTTTTAACATCAATTTTTATAGTTCTACATACTCCAATGTGAAATCAAACATAGTTTAACTTTTTTTATACTTTTTTTTTTTACCCAAACACGAGTAGCGATAACGAACACTCAATACCACAGAATTCATTATGCTGTGATCCTACAAAAGATTTCTAGAACACGTAAAGTTGTTTGATGATGAGAGAATAACTTTGTTTCATTTGTCCTTCGATTTGTTGACTATTTCGTTTGTTTGACATTACATATTTACATATTATATTATCAACGATTAGTGTAACCGCTTACAGAAATCATCTAGGCCTTTGAAACATCCTGAAACTAACTTCCTAGCCGTTTAAATACGGCAGTTACGGGGTGGTTTCTGCAGTTTTTTTATGGTTGTTAGTTCCTCCTTTTTCGGAACAGTTACCAGCGTTTCCTTTCTTCCAATTATATATCCCATCCTCGTGCTGAATTGCTGCTACAGTCCTATTGGGGCTCTCTCAAATCTTAATTCCCAAATTTCAAACAGATGCACATGTATATTCAGCATACGTTATTCGTCTATTTCTTGAATATATATGATTTGTTGAATACTTAAGTAGTTGAATATAATGGATTAGTACCCCTGTTCTTGAATATATAGTTGAATTTCACAGTTCTTTCATTCAGAGTTAAGTGATGCTCACTTGCATTAGTGTTCACAGACTTTGCATACCTCTGTTGTTGTTCACTTGAATCTTGAAAACTATTTTCATTTGAGTTTCAATTCACAGCCTTCATATTTTAAGATAATGCCCCGTTGATGTTCACTTAAAATTTGATTTTGATTTTGATTTCTGTTTTTCATTTGGTTTTGACTTTAGTTGTTCATAGTGTTCAGTTTTTATATATCACATATCTGACTTTTATTTTTAACTCATAATATTGTATAAGTTCTTGATTTCTTGAAATATTGTTCATAGAATTACTTGATTTCTGTAAATGCATGTGAAGATGATGAACTTGCTGCAGAATGTAGATACAACTGTGAGTGAATATTATGATTACTATATAAAGATTAAAATTTTGATCTATTTGCTAATGGATTGGTTGGTTTGTATTTAGGTTATATTATAACAAAAATAAAAGCTACCGTAAAAGGAAATGAGCTAAAACAGCTCTAAAGTTTAAAAACTGTATTTTTATGAAATATACTTCTAAAATTCTTATCACCTCCCTTTACTCTAATAAAATATTAACTAATGAGACGTTTGGTTCACACAATTCTCAAAAATTAAAATTGGAATTGGAAAATTTTCCGTCCAAAATTATGTTTAGTTGGTTAACGGATGAAATTGGAATTGAAAAATTTTCTCTCATTCATTGGAATTCACATTCCTTTCACTTACCTATAGAATGTTTAAAAATCCAATGGAATGGTCAAAATTAAAATTCCAATTTCACTTAAAATTGACCAACCAAACACGTTATCAACTTCAACAACATTCCAATTCCAATTCCATTTCCGATTCTAATTTCTTTGCAAAACATTCTGCGAACCAAACGACCCCTAAGATTACACATGTCAACACCACAATTTTTATCATCAAAATTTTTTCGTTTTTCTCTCCTATTAAATAATTACATTAATTATTAAAAATATTATATAAATTAAAAATAGTTTTAATTAATTAACAAAGAGATCTTTTTATTAATATTATTTTAAAGAAATAAATTTTTATAAATTTTTTATAAAACATCAAATTTTTTTAAGATACAAAATATTTTAAAATTGATGTTTTTGAAAAGTAAATTTTTAATAAACCAAAAAGAATTAAAATTAAGAGTTATAATAAAAAAATTTAAAAATAATATTTTTATTAAAATAGTTTGTTTAGAAACAAAATGTTTGATTTTTTATTTTTAGAAAAAAAGTTTAAAATTTGATATCATTGATTTGTTACTTATAGTTTTTACTTATTCGTAATTTTAATAATGTCTTATATTAAAATATTATTTTATAATCAAAATTTTTTTATTCATTTAACGCGGGTAATACACTAGTTTACTAAAACTTATATTAAAATAATTAGGTTATTTTGAAACATTAGAAATTTGTAATCATATTGGAGTTGGAAGATTTTTGGGAGCTGCTCATCTCATCACTCAAACCGTTTTTATCCCGGGCTTTTTAATTAAAACCTGTTTACAAACCGTAATCGGTTTTGGATGCCGGACTACCACACCGATATAGAAACCATCAGTTCGGGTTGGGCTAGGAACCGGTTTTTTTCACACCGGTTTGGTTTTTTTAACCAATTTTTTTTTCAACCCCGTTTTTTTACACCTCTGCCGTGTATTCATCTTCACTTTTGTTGGTAGCGATTCTAAATATATATTTTTTCCTTTTTAACTTGGGGCGGCTTGCCAATTAAATCAATGACCCAACCTGATATACAAGCATTGACTATCTCATTAAAAAATTATTATACATTTTATAAGTCGCGAAAGAATTGTTTTTTTATAAAAAAAAAAGAAACACCAAACTAGTTGATACTTAATTTTGGATGACTAAATGACCAATATTTAAATAAATAAAGAATGCATTTTAAGTCATTATATGTGCCACACTGCCACTTGGTAATAAAATACTACAATTTAAAATGAAATGCTTAATCATCATAAACGTTACACAATAATAGTAACAAAGTTTCTTTTCCCACTTAAATCTTTATCCCATTTTTTTATGAAAGAAACAGTTTATAATTATTTATTTCAGCTGTATATTTTAATAACTAATAAGTATAAATAGACCTAAAGAGGGGATTAGCTTGATCATATTCCTCAGATCTTAACTTGCAACACTCAACATCTACTAATGACGAGGACATCAGAATCACTTCTTGCTTCCCCTTTGGAGCAGCCTTATCGAACCGCCTTTCACTTTCAACCTCCTAAAAACTGGATGAACGGTAAGTTTTTCTTCCTAACTTTTACCTTTTTCTTCTTCTTTAATATCGTGATGGTTTCATTGATTTGTGATGATGAACATAATGCATGATTGGCTGTTGGATGATTCAATGTGCGTAGATCCTAATGGTACGTAATTCTCAACACCTACCCTCATTTATTGAGAAATTAGATTGTTAATCATTGTTGTTCTTTTTTTTTTTTTTGAGACAAACTTACAACTTCAATTCCTAAATCTAAAAGTAGATTCATTTTAAGCTTTGAAATTATAATCTTAATTTTGAGTAAAATTTAATAACATGAGATGAATAGTAAACCACAAAAATCCTTTAAGCATATACCAATTTACAGGTTTCTCATTTATCTTCAAAAATTACGCTAGCCGTCATTTATGTAAAAAGTTTGTAACATTTTACGTACTTTACACTAACTGATGTTAATTTTTTCTGTTAAATTCAGTCATGTGTGTTACACTTGAGGATGATATAGTCTTTTTTAGCACTCAAATGACTATCCTTGCAATTTGGTGAAACTATTAGAAAATAAAATAAAGAGTTAAATGCGTTTTACGTCCCTGAGGTTTTATAAAAATTATCATTTGAATCCAAAAGTTTAAAAGGTTGCCATTTGCATCCAAAGGTTTCACTAAAATTGTCATTTGAATCCATTTGGCTACATCTAACTAACACAGTTAACTTTTTTCGTTAAGTTTCCAACATGAGAGTTATTTTAATAAAAAAATTAGAAAATAAAACACCAACTCACGTGAGGGTTTTTATATGTTTAGATTCTTTTGATAATTGCAGTTATGTTTGACTTTATAATATTATTTTATTGTTTTGTCTTGTTAATGTATTTTGGTTTAGTAATCGTGTTACTTTTGCTCGTTTTATTAAACATAGATTTATTTTATTTAAAGTTTAATTATGGTTACGATAATTGATATTTTATGATTATTATTCATGGTAGTTAATGTCATATTATTAATTGTTCTTATACTTTTATGATAATCTGTCTTTTATGGTTATAATTCAAATAATTTATGTTATTTGACTTGTTTGTTTATTTATATATTTTTTTGTTTTGTATGTTTTATAAAGTTGGAAATGAATCACTTTTAGTTAGTTAAACTTATATTTTATTTTATCTAATAGGACGTCCATAGATAAATTTCTTGATAAAATAAAATAACTGTTGACCTATCATTTCTCGTAAATTAAAATTGCAATGATGATTACCAAAATACACTGAACGCCTAAAACTTATCACGTAGATCTTATTTTTATTATTTTGTAATTGTTTTGACTAAAATACCTCTAATGTAGGAAACTTAACGGAAAAACTTAACGGCGTTAACTAGGAGTAGTTAAGTGGATTCAAATGGTAATTTTTGTGAAACCTTTTGATGCAAATGGCAACCTTTTAAACTTTTGGATTCAAATGACAATTTATATGAAACCTCAGGGACGTAAAACGCATTTAACTCTAAAATAAATAAAAACTCAATATTACAAGCTTGATAATGAATTCTGCAAAAGCCATGTCTTTTTCTTTTGTGTTAAAAAGACCAAATCATCCTTTTGTGCAATATCATGACTAGACTAACGGGTATACTAATTGTCATCCAACAAAAAGACGCAACGAGCTAGAAATAGTTTACATAAAGGATGTTTAGTGTGATATTTTTAAATAAATGTCGAAACTTGCAATGATATATAACGTAAAATAGGTTTTCTGTAATTTTGTTTAAGATAATTCATATATGTGTTTCTTTATAATTTATATAAATCGAATTTGAATATGTGGATTGGTTGAAAATCATCAATTTAATTTTAATTTGAAATTCAGTTATACTAACCCGATTAAGAAATCTAAACTCGATTCGGTTTGAGTTTTGATGTTTTGAGGGTGATTTGAATAAACACGTATGGTGTGTTTGATTTAAGGACTTAAATGGAATTGGAAAATGACTACGACGATGGTGTTGTTGATAGTTATGTCATATAAATGCGCTACAAAGTTAAACTCTTTTAAACTTTTAATCGTGTTGGCAAATTTCAATTGTAAATCACTCTCATCAAATTCTAATTCCATTAAACAAATTCTAGTTACTTAAAAGTAAATTATCGTCGAACTAAACACAACTTCATAGTTCTATGATTCAAAGAGGTTTTTAAATAATCATTAATCCATCCAGGACCAATGTACTACAATGGAGTGTACCATCTTTTCTATCAATACAACCCATTTGGCCCTCTGTTTACTGTTCAAATGTATTGGGCACATTGTGTCTCACATGACTTAATAAACTGGACCATATTGGACCTAGCTTTCGCCCCGACCCAACCCTTTGACATCAACGGTTGTTGGTCCGGCTCCGCCACAATCCTCCCAGGAAACAAACCTGTGATCTTATACACCGGAATCGACTCTGAAAATCGCCAAGTCCAAAACCTCGCTGTCCCAAAAGACTTATCTGATCCATATCTCCGTGAATGGGTCAAATACACCGGTAATCCAATCATTAACCTCCCTGACGGTATTAAAAACGATGAATTCCGAGACCCCAGCACTGGCTGGCTTGCGGACGATGGGAAATGGAGGATAATCGTCGGAAGTCAGAAAGATAAGAAGGGAATCGCGTTTCTATATCATTCTACGGATTTTATTAACTGGACTAAACACGAATCACCGCTTCATGAAGTTGCTGACACTGGTATATGGGAATGCCCAGACTTTTTTCCGGTGTGGGTTGATAGCACCAATGGGGTTGATACATCTGTGATGAGCCCTAGAGTAAAGCACGTGTTAAAGGTCGCGTTACACGATTGTATAAAAGACTACTACATGGTTGGTGACTACAATCCAGTGAAAGAACACTATGCTCCTCAAAATGAATTAACGCTTCAGACCTTGAGATATGATTACGGGAAGTACTATGCTTCGAAATCGTTCTTTGACCCTGTGAAAAATAGAAGGATCTTGATGGGTTGGGTGAATGAATCTGATTCTGAAGCTGATGTTATTGCTAAAGGGTGGTCCGGAGTTCAAGTAATTATCAATTATTAGTCATTTTTTTCTTTCTATTTCTTTGATGAGATGATGAATTGGGTAATAAATTGCAGTCATTTCCAAGGAGTATTTGGCTCGATCGAAACCAGAAGCAGCTTGTGCAATGGCCTATTGAAGAAATCGAAATGTTACATGAAAACGAAGTTGGTCTTCAAAATAAGATTCTTGAAGAAGGATCTTTGCATGAAATTACGGGCATAAGCACTTGGCAGGTAAGCTATGATGTTTTAACAATCTAGCTTTGTTTTGGGTTCTTTTGTACTTGAATTAGGAAATGATTAATGTGTGAGCCTGTGAGGTGAGTCGAGCTAGCTTTAGCTCGAGCTAGAAACACAAGCTAGTTAGGCTCAACCCAAAAACTCTGAATGAGCTGACATTTGTGCTTGAAGTCAACTAAGATTAAAGTTGATCAGTTGGCTCGTATATTTTTAAAATATTAATGAATTATATTTCTTGCACATACAGATACATATAACACCAAAAAGGTTTCTGTGTTTTTTTTCCTACAAAAATGGGGCTTCTTAAATTGTGATGCTTAACTTGAGCGGCTCGCTTTAGCTCAAACTTGGCTTAAAATTTATACTGGTTAATTCGTATAATTTTCAAATTTTAATGATTTTTTTCTTGCAAATTTTGATAGATATAATAACAAAAGAAAAGCTTTTGGTTTCTTAAATGGCCTACTTAACTTGAGTGGGCTCACCTCGACTTGAATTTTATACGACTCTACTTGGTAGAGCTTGCTCGACTCATAAATTTTTGAAAACTAATGAACTTTTATATCTTACACACACATATAAACCCTAATGAACTTTTATATCTTACACACACATATCTATACTAATAAATGATTACATATGGTGCCACATGTCATTACAAGATTTCACCTCACAAAAATTTTCCCGCCTAAATCTCATTTAAGAAATTATCCATAAATCATGTTATCTTATTTATATTTAAGATTTAGTTTCTTAATCAACTCAATCACCACAAAAATTCTAGGCATTTTAAATTCTTTACACCAATCATTTTAAATTTTATTTAACCCCTTAAATTTTATATTAATCTATCTCACAAATTCTAATTTTTGCATTATTATCTACTCTTCTTTGATTTTGTTCAAACATCAATTAAGTTATTTGCATCTTCTATAACTGTATATACTATATATTCAATGATTATTTTTTGTTTCTTTTATCCTTTTTTGTTATCTGTTACTATTTTGTTTTCATAAGGTATTAATTTCATTGTTTAATTTATGTTTTATGTTTTGATATTTATTTTAGTCGCGTATTAAATATCTATTATAAGATTTTGATTATCATAATGAAAAGAAAATTAGCATTGGTTTATTGTTGTTAGCAGTAGATTGATTTCAAATTAAGTATATAGTATACGCAATCAAATATTTTTCGGCTTATAAATTTAAATTTATCTTATTTTGTCAATAAACTTTTCTATTTTTTAAATTTTATTTTCTAGGCATGAACAACCTTTTAGTTGTTTAATTATTTTTCAAAAACTGCGTTTTCACATTTTCTTTAACAACCATTACGTCGAATATACATAAATTTCCAAACTTTAAAGAAAAACTAAATGTTTAAAGAATGAGCTCAACCAAATGAATCACTCATTCATGTATTTAATTTTGGTGTGTGCAACATTGATCACCATTTTAGCTATTCAACGGTGTTTTTTTTCGTCGTAGTAGAGATTGAATACAATCTATTTCATCATATTATCATTTGAATTAAAAACAAATAATGTTTAAATATTTTTTTACATTTTTAAATTATATATTTTTTTTATTTTCAACCCGTGTAATACACGGGTATATAACCTAGTATATATATATATAACTACAACTTGTTACTTCTTAAACGGACTAATTAATTTGAATGGAATTTATATTTCTTGCACGCATGGATGGATATAAAAATAAAAGAAAAAAGTTGGTGACTTGTTAAATGGCCTACTTAATATGAGCAGTCTCACCATTGCTCCAACTCGGCTTGAGATTTATACAAGTCTACTAATCTCAGATTGAAAATTATACTTCACGTGATCTCTTTTCGAGTGAGGTTCTATTTGAAAAGCGCTAAGTTGTATATATGTCGTATCTGTTGTTATTTACAGGCGGATGTGAAGATTTCATTCAAGCTGGCCAACTTGGAAAAAGCTGAGAAACTGGACCCAAGTGGGATTGACCCACAACTTTACTGCAATGAAATGGATGCATCAAAGAAATCCACATTTGGCCCATTTGGACTGTTAGCTTTGGCTTCCCACGACTTGACTGAACAAACTGCAATCTTTTTTTGGGTTTTCCAAAATAATGGACGCTACACTGTGTTAATGTGTAGTGATCAAAGGCGGTTAGTTTTCTTCATCTTAATTATCTTCGTTAACCTTTAAGAGGTGGTCTAGTACTAAATGTTAATTTTCCTCAAGTATCGGTATCATATTCAAATATATCTTTCACTAGCTATAGTAAACCCGTGTATTACACGGGTTTAACAAATAAAATATTAAACATAATAAAACTATTTTGTTTCAAAACAAATCATATTTAAAATTAAAAAAATTCTTATTATAATATTTAATTTTAATTATTTTTTGTTTATAAAAAATTTACTTTTTAAAAACATTAATTTTAAAAAACTTTTGATGTTTTATAAAAATTTATGTTTTAGAAATAACATAAATAAAAAGATTTTTTCTTAATTTATTAAAAAACTATTTTTATTCTAAAAAGGGTTAAATAATATTATTGGTAATTAAGGTAATAATTTAATAGGAGAGAGAAACGGTAAAATTTTGATAAGATTAAATATGGTGCTGACACGTGTCACCCTAAGTTATTCTTTTATTAAAGTAGAAAGATTAGTTCCTCTAGTATCAGTATCTTATGATTAAAAACTTTAGCTATATTGTATAATTCAAATTCTAACTAGTTATCTTGCTCAAAACCATACATATTCTAGTTCTTCTACAAGGAATGGGATCGATAAAACATCATATGGAGCGTTTGTCGACATAAATCCACAACAAGATGAGATTTCACTCAAATGCTTGGTGAGTAACGGGTAAATTTTTTTTCCTTTTAAACTATTTTTTACTTAAAGATTTAATTAATATAGTGTTGCTTGTGGTATAAACAGATAGATCATTCGATCATTGAAAGCTTTGGAGGAGGAGGAAAGACATGCATCACGTCTAGGGTTTACCCAACATTAGCCATTAAAGAACAAGCCAAGTTGTTTGCATTTAACAATGGAACAGAAAGTGTCGAGATCTCTGAGCTGAGAGCTTGGAGTGTGAAGAAAGCTCAAATTAACATTGAAGAAACTGTTGTGTGTAAAGATTAATAATCTGAAGAAGATAAAACAGCTGCCCTGGTTAATTACTCAATTTGAATTCTTAAACGTGCTTGAGAAGGAAATATATTTTTAATCCATTTGCCAATTATAAGGTTTGTAAGAAGAAATTTGTCAATTATAAAGCTTTAGTAGAAATAAGGGCAAATTAGTTATTACGTAAACTATTTTTAATGAAAATGGATAAATTTGCCAATTATTAGGTTTTGTAAGGAGAAATATGCATTTAAAATTTTTGTTTGGGTATATATGCCATTAAAGAGTTTTAGAGGGGAAAATATGCTTTTAACCTTAGAATGTTTCATAAAGATTTTAATAAAAAAATTATATATATTAATATTATTAAATCGTTTCACTTACTCTAAATACTACATACGATTATCTTTCATACACCAAATAAAGGTGATCATTCATGCAATTCTTGAAATTCTCTAATTACGCAAATGTACAATACTCAAAATCTGTAAATTTCCCATTTGACCTTGAACCTGGAGTATATGTAGTGGATACAAATTTCCTTCCCAACGATGTTCCAACTTGGTTGTAGTAACCTTTAGTTTCCTATAAACCATAAAACATTAAGTTGTTAGATTGATCATACGAGTTGATTCAAAAATTGACCTATATGATGAATCGGTGCCAAATCTAGTAAACCCTAACGTTGTGTTCCCGAGTCTCATTTAAGGAGAGAAATGAAAGTAAATGAAAGGAAAATGAAAAAGAATTGTGTTCATGAGTTTTTTTAAGGATGAAAATGGAAGGAAACAAAAAAAACTGTGTTCCTGAGTTTTTTAAAGGAAGAAAATAGAAAGAAATAAAAAGAAAATTTTCAAGGATTTTCCTTTATAATTTTTCTTCCAAAATAGAAGGAAATGAAAAGAAAAGAAATAAATACATAAAATTCTAACTTTATTTTCATTTCCTTCGAACTCTGGAACATGAAAATTTAATATGTCTTTCTTTTTTTTTTTTCAATTCTTAACGCTTCTTAATTTTCTTTCTTTTCATTTTCTTTCTCTCGCTAATTTCCTTACTATTATTTTCTTTTCTTTTCTTTCGTTTATTAAACTCAGGAATGTAGTGTAAGACATAACCCCTGTCATAACCAGAATCCTCGTTGACCGAACCGTTAAGTTTCTTCTCTTTAATACCTGATTTTCAGGCATTCGTAATCTTATATTCTTATCCACCTTTTCATGGACGGATCCATTCACAATTCATGGGCACATGCACCGATTAGCCCAGCAAATTAAAAAAATAAAGTTCACTAAGAGAAATATATTAGTGGGCTCCGTTGAATATGAAGCCCAGTCCCATCCAAGTTTGCCTAATTCGTTAGTCTTTTCTCTTGGAAGTTGTTCCCAAGTCATCGTAAAAATGTTAAACAATTGTTAAAATATTTAGATTAATAAAGTATCAATTTTAATTATTCTTTTATAATAAACATTCTTTAGTAGTAGAAAAACAATACTCTGATAGGTTTATGAAACAAAAAAATGCTATTTTTATTAGTGATTTTGTGCTTACGGTTAATATTTTGCAGGATTAAAAGATTAGAAGCAATAAAGAAAATTATCATTAAGTCACTACCATTCCTTTAGAAGTATGAAGTTTATTTATTTGTAGACAAACAAAAATATGTATGTTGACTTCATTTTGTTTTTAAGAGGTTATGTTTATTTCAAACAGGTTAAACGACTAGATGGAAAAAGTTACTTTACAAAACCTTATCTGTCTGGTTTATTTTTGGCATGTTTGACCAGTTTGAATCGTACGTTTTGCCCCCACTCGCAAAAAATTTTGGATCTGTCACTAAGTCCATCCTACTACAAGAATCCACCCTCCATTGCCTATTTGAAACATTCTACTACTACCCTTTTTGAGCATTCATGGTCATACTTTCAGCTTTCCTGCATTAGATCCGATGTTTACTTGTTTTGTTTCTTTCTCTTCTTGTTTTTCTGCAAATTAATGTTAATTAAGCCAAGTAAACCATTTTATCCATTTAGTTAGCGCACCACACGCAAACAATTTAAAACTTATTATATATTTTTTTTCATTTGAAGCCTATTTTTCTAGCTAACCCCAAGCCTCTAAATCCTCAGCACTAGCCATGTACATTCTTTTGAAATCCACATGTTGAATACTTTGTATAATATATACGTGAAAAACCCTTTTACGACAACTACGATACAAGACTTCATTAAAATAGAGAAGAGTTTTGGGTTCAAATCTCACCTATGACAAAATAAAAAAGTTTCAAGTTGGGCCAACATGGTTTTCTCTTACCTACGGTGAGTTTCCTCCTGTGGGTGGTTTCGGGTTACGTACTCGAGTAATAAAGATGATCGAGTGAACAAGTGTTCCGTCAATTATCCAATTAGCTGTTAAAAAAAATTAATGATTTTCACTTTTTTAAACTATTCTCAATAGTTATTTTCTTTTTTTAACTTGGGGCGGCTTGACCAATTAGATCAATGACCCAACGTGGTCACGTGGATATACAAACATCGATTATTTCATTTAAAAAATATTATAGATCTTTTAAGTCGCGAAAGAATTGTTTTTCTATAAGAAAACACCAAACTAGTTGATGCTTAATTTTGGATTGCTAATATCTCAATAAATAATGTATTTGAAGGCATCATATGTATATGCCACTAGGTAATAAAATACTAAGGTATAAAATGAGAAATGCTTAATTATCATAAACGTTACACAATTATAGTAACAAAGTCTCGTTTCCCACTTGATAATTTAATCCCGTTGTTTATGAAAGAAACAGTTTATAATTATTTATTTCTACTACATAATTTCAGTATTTAATAAGTATAAATAGACCTAAGGAGGATATTAACGTGATCATAATCCTCAGATCTTAGCTTGCAACACTCAGCATCTACTAATGATGACGACATCGGAATCACTTCTTGCTTACCCGTTGGAGCAGCCTTATCGGATGGCGTTTCACTTTCAACCTTCTAAAAATTGGATGAATGGTAACTTTTTCTTTCCTATATTTTTTTTTCTTTTTTAATATTGTGATGGTTTTATTGATCTGTGATGATGAACATGGTGCACGATTGGCTGTCGGGTGATTCAATCGGCATAGATCCTAATGGTATGTAATTCTTAACATCTGTTGTCGATTATTGAGTAAATTAGGTTGTTAATCAGTGTTGTCATTTCTTTTTGACAAACCTACAGCTTCAATTCCAATATTAATAGTATTGATGACTAGTTTAAGTAGACTAATTTTAAGCTTTCAAATTGGAATTTTAATTTTGAGTAAAATTTATAATATATGATAAATGGCAAATTAGTGAAAACATCCTTAAAATATATATTAATTTGCACTTTATCTTCAATAATTATGCTAGACAACATTTATGTAAAGGGCTTATAACATTTTATGTTTTTATATTAATTGATGTTAACATTTTTTTTGTAAGTTTAACCATTTGCCTTGCACATAAGTGTAATATTGTCTTTTTAACTCTCAACTGATTATTCTTGTAATTTAACATAACTATTAAAAAATAAAATAAATATAAAAACGCAAAAATACAAGCACGATGACATAACCCATCATCATATTCATTTAATTTGATAAAAGCCACGTCATCCATCTTCAACAGTCATAAAATCAACCCCTGATCATCTGAGAAAACAAGATCAGTTGTTTATTGTTTAAGTAAATTACATAAATTGTCTTTTTTTTATTTTAAAATACCAGATTGCCCGTGCAATATATATGAATAAACTTAACAAGCAAAACTAACTGCCATCCGTTAAAAGGACATAAAGTTTTACAAATAGTTTTCGTAAATGATGTTTAGCTTGATTTTTGAAATAAATGAAGAAACTTGCAAGTATATATAACGTAAATGAGGTTTTCTGTAATTTTGTTTAAGATAAATAATACATCTACTTCTTTATAGAAAAAAATATATCATCACTTTGAATTCAATTCGAAATTCAGTTGGATACTAACTTGATTCAGATATTTAAACTCAATTCGGTTTGAGTGTGATTTGAATATACACGTATAGTGTGTTTGGTTTGAGAACTTAAATAGAATTATTGGAAAAATTTTCATATCTTAATATGTTAGTTTCATAGGATTTATGAAATTTAAATTTGAATTTAACTTTAAGCATGAAAGGTTAAAAATTAATTAAAACTAAAAAACTATGATGAATTTACTCAAACCCATACTTCAATTCTAAATCACTTTTATCAAAATCTAATTCTATTAACAAATCCTTGTTAGTTCAAAATAAATTCTCATCAAACCAAACACTAACTTAATATTTCATGATTTAAAAAGGTTTCTAATCATTAACGCATCCAGGACCAATGTATTATAATGGAGTGTACCATCTTTTTTATCAATACAACCCATTCGGCCCGCTCTTTTCTGTTCAAATGTATTGGGGCCATTGTGTCTCCTACGACTTGATAAACTGGACTATACTCGACATAGCTTTAGCCCCGACCGAACCCTTCGACATCAACGGTTGTTTGTCTGGCTCCGCCACCATCCTCCCAGTAAACAAACCCGTGATCTTATACACTGGAATCGACTCTGAAAACCGCCAAGTCCAAAACCTCGCTGTCCCAAAAGACTTATCTGATCCATATCTTCGAGAATGGGTCAAATACACTGGCAATCCCATCATTGACCTCCCTGATGATATTCCACGAGACGACTTCCGAGACCCCACAACCGCTTGGCTTGCAGATGATGGAAAATGGAGGATGATCATCGGGAGTCAGAAAGATAAGAAGGGAATTGCGTTTCTATATCATTCTACGGATTTTATTAACTGGAGTAGACACGAATCACCGTTTCATGAAGTTGCAGATACTGGTATATGGGAATGCCTTGACTTTTTTCCGGTGTGGGTTGATAGCACCAATGGGGTCGATACATCTGTGATGAGCCCTGGAGTAAAGCACGTGTTGAAGGTCGGGCTACATGATTGTACAAGAGACTACTACATGATTGGTGACTACAATCCGGTGAAAGAACACTATGCTCCTCAAAATGAATTAACACTTCAAACCTTGAGGTATGATTATGGGAAGTACTATGCTTCGAAATCGTTCTTCGACCCTGTGAAAAATAGAAGGATCGTAATGGGTTGGGTGTATGAATCTGATTCTGAAGCTGATGCTATTGCTAAAGGATGGTCCGGAGTTCAAGTAACCATCTATTATTAGTCCCTTTTTTCTTTTTTTCTTTTTTCTTTGTTTGATGAGATGATGAATTAGGTAATAAATTGCAGTCATTTCCAAGGAGTATTTGGCTCGATCGGAACCAGAAGCAGCTTGTGCAATGGCCTATTGAAGAAATTGAAATGTTACATGAAAATGAAGTTTGTCTTCAAAATAAGACTCTTGAAGATGGATCATTACATGAAATTACGGGCATAAGCGCTTGGCAGGTAAGCCATGGGGCTTCTTAAATGAATAAATAGAATAATAAAAGAGAAAAGCTTGTGCTTGTTAAATGGTCTAATTAATATGAGATTTATACAAATGTGCTCGTCTTAGATCGAAAATTATATATATAATTCAAGCGAGCACTTTTCGAGTGAGGTTCAAGGCATAATCTATTAGAAAAGTGCTAAGTTGTAGATATGTTGTATATGTTAGTACAGGCGGATGTGAAGATTTCATTCAAGCTAACCAATCTGGAAGAGGCTGAGAAACTGGACCCAAGTGGGATCGACCCACAACTCTACTGCAGCGAAATGGATGCATCAAAGAAAGGCAAGTTTGGCCCGTTTGGACTGTTAGCTTTGGCTTCCCATGACTTGACTGAACAAACCGCAATCTTCTTTCGGGTTTTTCAACATAATGGACGATACATTGTGCTAATGTGTAGTGATCAAAGCCGGTTAGTTTTCTTCGACTCAATTATCTTCGTTAACCTTTAAGAATTGCCTAGTGCTAAACATCTTATTTCCCTCTAGCATTGATCTCATATTCAAATCTAACTTTTAGCAAATTTCTTTCCTAAAGTTACATCTATCCAGTTGGTCTAAGCAGCTTGTGGTATCCATGAGTTCTCCTAACAAATTCTTATGATTAAAAAATTATTATTTAGATTGTATAATTCAAATGTTAACCAGTTATCTTACTTAAAACCTACATATTTTAGGTCTTCTACAAGGAACGGGCTCGATAAAACAACTTATGGAGCGTTTGTCGACATTGATCCTCAACATGATGAAATTTCACTCAGGACCTTGGTGAGTAATGGGTAAACTTTTTTTTTTCTTTTTGGAGATTTTGACTTAAAGTTCTAATTAATGTAGTTCTGTTTGTGGTATATACAGATAGATCACTCAATCGTTGAAAGCTTTGGAGGAGAAGGAAAGACGTGCATCACGGCTAGGGTTTACCCAGCATTAGCCATTAAAGAACAGGCCAAGTTGTTTGCATTTAACAATGGAACAAAAGGTGTGGTGATCTCTGAGCTGAGGGCTTGGAGTGTAAAGAAAACTCAAATCAATATTGAAGAAACTATTGTGTCTAAAGATCAATAATCAGAAAAAGATTGTTCATCTCACTCAGAGAAGGAGTTATCATAGTTAATAACTTTATTTGAATTATTGATATATCATGATTGTGAAGACTTCATTTTTAAGTAAATAAGCATCAGTTTAGCATCTTGTGCTATATAATTAATCAACCATTAAAGTCTATGAGTTGAGTCCATTTATATATCAAGAACGTTAAAAACTAAATAAAAACAAAAATAAAGAATCAATTTTAAGTAGAAATCATGTAAACAAGATAAATTGTTTCACTTACGTTTGATACCAGATATGATTATATCTTTCATGCACTAAATAAACGCAATGAAACTTTTTGTAATTCTCTATTACGCACACGTGAGAACAATACTCAAAATCTATAACTTCCCCCATTTGACCTTGAACCAGGAGCATATGTTGTGGATACAGATTTCCTTCCTAACGATGTTCCAGCTTGGCGATAGTGGACTAAATCCCTCTTAGTTTCCTATGAATCATACAACATTAAAGTGTTAGATCGATCATACGAGTCGAATATCTTTCGAGAATTGATCAAATTATATGATGAACAAAAGATGAACCAGTACCAAATCTAGTGAACCCTGGGACATGATCCTGCCATAACCAGAACCCTCATTGATCGAACCGTTGAGTTTCTTCTCTTCAATGCCCGATTTTCGGGCATTCATAATCTTATCCACCATCCTACTTCCAAGAATCTGCCCTCCATTGCCTGTTTGAAACATTCTACCACTACCCTTATGAGCATTCATAGTGGTCACACTTTCTTCACTAGTTGGAGCCACTTTTCGGCCTCTGGTAACACTCGGTGAACATGACTGCCTTCTTGTTGATCTCATGTTGGAAACCTCAGGCTTCTGGCTAGCGACCTTGAGAGTGTTTTGAGCAGTTTGGTTAACCATTCGTCCTCTTGAAGCCGAAGTGGATCGATCGGTTCTTAGGTTAGGTGGTGTTTCATCTGAAAAACCAGAGAGTTGTGTTATCCGAGATGCTACTAGAGGCAAAACCCCTCGGGTTTTCTGTGTGGTTCTTGCTTGATTTGAACCCGCGAGATTGAAACGGTTGTCTCTTTCGATTAGAGGTTTTGAAATTGAGGGAGTTATGTTTGGTTTGTTAGTGAGATTAGTAACACTAGGCTTGTTGACACTGGTGATCAAGGGGATTGGGGCGGTTTTTATGTTCTTTTTCTGATCGATGAACAAACCGCTTGACCTCGCGCTAGGGGTTACGGATCTTGTAGGGATCCTTGGTTTAGGATTTGTTGTTTTTGGATTTGTTGTATTAAATCCGATGTTTACATGTTTTGTTTCTTTCTCTTCTGGTTTTCCTGCAAACTGAGGTTGGTGTTAAGCCATGAAAACAATGATTAGAAGCTACAATATAAGGTTATTAGATAACTTAAATAACATCTTAAAACCAGTTCATGTTGAAACTACTTAGGGTTCGATAAGCATAATTTTTGAAATAGAAATGACTTACAAAGGTTATATGCATGGAAAATAAACTTTTGACAACTTTTATTGTTTAACTTGAATTTTTTTTTTTACTTTGATATGTAGAAGATAAAACTCGACCCCAACAAACCTTTTTATAAGTATATGCGTCAAGATTGCTACCTTTAGTTTCAATAGTTATTTGTAAGGAGAAACATACATGAGTTTGTTATATATACATACCCGAGAAAGCGGTTGGTTGATGGGCAATTCACGTTGAACCACGAGTTCTTGTGCGTTTCTCGTTTCCATCTCGATGGATGGAAAGAGAGGCGTGGCAGGTGGCGTCTTCAACCTTCGTTACGTATAGATACAAATGTTATTTACTATGTTTTAAAGTAGTTAACTAGAGGTGACAAAATAGGTAAATCATTTAAAAGATCAAATTTTTAACTTTAATACAAAACACATTTTGTGTCAAAAGTTTTACAACCTTTTAGATAAGCGATTGAGTAAGCATTTATCTTTACACTTTAAAATACTTATTCGAATGGTTTTACACGTTAGAGGTTAGATCTAATTTACTTTGTTTAGTTTAAAACTTTTTTTTAATTTCTAACTGATATCATGTGTAAAACATAATTCAAATAGCCCCACTAAAAGTAAATAGATCGAAATTGTCAGCTCTAGAAATTGTAGTAGATGCGTATATAAAATTCGATGAAAGCAACTCACCAGTCATAGTCGTTTTTTTCACTTTCTCCTAGGAATCCTAACCCCGGTCCTTTCTTAGAGGATGACATCCCATAAAGCGGATAGTTTCCTACATTCGAAACGATCTTAAAAAATAACACCTCATAGCAATCAAGATTTGGCTTGATAAACATGCCAAAAATACTCACCATTGGGTTCAAATTCGTCGGAAACTGGCTGAAGAAGGCTAACAACTCGGTTTTTGTCACGCTTATGCAACTCTTGGAACAAAAGAAGATCTTCATCTTTGTCTTTTGAACGATTTAACAATCGTGCACTCATTTTCCTTCGCTCAACACCACTGCTCATTTCAGTTTTTTTGTTCGCCAATGCGGATATATATCGCGTATTATGATTCTAGTTAATTTGAATTATTTTAAGGAGAGGGGGGATTCAATATAGACAAAGACATGTATAGAGGGCCGGCAGTTTTGATGTATGTGATTTTTTAATGGTGATGAAACCAAAGATTTTGATGTTGTCTAGGAATGATGCATTTGGCAACCATAGGCATGTTTCTTTCAGTAACGTATATTATGTCTATCTTTAGTCTAATTAACTAACTAATTCAAGTGATTGTAGTGGGAACAATATGGCGGATTTGGAAGGCACGCGTCGGTAAAGTTGTCAATAACAATAATACTCATCCATTCAAAGTCGTAGAGGAGATAAAATCTATCATCTTTTTATGGATAAAAATTAAAGTGAAATTAAATAATCTAAACAGTCAAGTTGATGTAACAGTGTCTTGTATTTTCACAAAGCTTAAACGACATTCTAGTGGTGTACCCTTTATCTTGATCTAGCTTCTTGCTTGAAATTATCTCCGTAAAAAAAAACTAACTACTGATATATGATCCAGGCCGATCCATCGGTCTTTTGACGAATCAAATTCTTTTATTTATAAAGGTATCAACGTCGTGAATGGTTATCTTGTTATAGTTGGTAATTATGATGATAATTAGTATGGTAATATTAAATGTAAATGAGTAATATAATGTTGTATGAATATGAAATGTAAGAATACAGATAAACCTTCACCCAAGATTTGGGTTCGAATCTTCTTTGCTGTTCAGCTGGTCAGCTAGCATACTGACTATTACAAAATTCCATGGAATTTTTAATCAATACATAAATTAATTCTATAGTAGAGCTAAATTCATCAAAGAGATGAAATTAAAAAACACAAGACTATGAAAATTTTAACAATCTGTTGAATATTGTTCTCATTGAAGTATTAAAGGTGGCAAGAATCAAATATGAAATCTCTTTTATGAAATCTCAAAAATTCGTTGTTGGGTCGTTACTATGAGACTATTTCTTCTACATTCTATTTCTATTGACTTTATTTTATTTTATATACAAAATCACGTCACGGGTTACAATCAAAAGATTATTTTAAATCATGTATAATATTTTTATATCGAGATTGGTTGGTACATATTTGAGATGTCACAAATCATGTTTTAAATCCGTAGGATAGAGGACAAGGATAGAGATCGAAAATGTAAATTCATACTTGAAAATTGATAAATTAAATATGTGCATGTGTTATGGATGCATGTTATTACTCTTCTCAAAGTGTATGATTTTTATCTTAAAATCAGACACAAAAAAACTGAAAGACCCTAATTGGAGGATATAATCTGGAAGTGGGATGTGTTTAATTTTGTAAAATAGGAGGATCTCATGTAAGCATAGCAAGAATAAAATGTGACGTGTTTGGTAACAGGAAAAAAGAGATATAATGATATTTTAAAAATGTATTAGCGACGTTGCTAGAGGTTCACCTATTTTGACGATAGTTTGTGTTTCTTGTTTTAAAAATATAAACCTTCTCTTTAATTTCCCATGCTTCAACACTAAATCTATAACTTAGTATGTATCCTCTCTGATGTAATTTTTTTATCTGATATCATTTTATCTATTACAAAAAGCAGGTTGTAGGATACAAAATATTTGTAGAAAACGTACAAATATTACATTATATAAAAAAGAACATCATGTTTAACAATTTAATAAAAAATTGAAAATTGTGTGTATATGTGGTGTAAGTTTAGATAAATATATACTTTAAAATTTGAATCGAGATAATATATTCTAATATAGTTAAATTATATAACAAAAGACACGTAGTTTAATGATATCAACATATTGAATAGTGATCTTTCTCTCAAATGGTGAGTGTTCAAGTTTTATCATGAGAAAGATGATGTAAATTTAGGAGTATTTTAATGGGTGTGTGAGTTTGTCGTTAAAATAGATAAATCGTATTTGTTGATTGATTTAAGTTTTCGTTTTACGCAGGGTTCAAAGAACGTCTATAAAAATTATTATACATATCTTTTATAGACATATGAGAAAGATTAAATCATGAAATTTTTAGCAAACAAAGTCTGGCAACTAACAAAACTCCAATAGACACGTTAAGGTTTACAAACTAGTTTTTATGTGAGTTTGGAATATAGAGAATAAAATAAAACACGAAATAAAAACCATTAAATAAAAACAAACAAAGCTATCTACAAAAATCTTACATAAAATTTTAAAAGCTATTAGCAAGATTTGAAGAAACATAAGACGAAACCTGATTAATAACTATGATTTTCAAAATAAAAATGCTAAATTCTAAATATCCACCTAAGCGCCCAGTTTCAAGTGTTCGCTTATATATTCACGGCTACGAATCAACCAATCCGATCTAGTATCCACCCGAGTGGCACAGGGTCGCTTATTCCTTGGTATAGTGTAATAATGTATGTTCAATTCATATTTATTACAAGATCAACTAATAGTAAACTTTAGATTTAACTTTTGATCACCAAAAGTTAGTATATTTTAACCGTAAAACAATTTAATCTACACGTATATTTTTGACATTCTAAACTTATGGTTTGAATGAAATCTACTTAAAATGGCATGTTATGCGTGTGATCTTTTTTTGACTACTTTACAATAATGAATCAAACATAACTAAAAGCTACAAGCATGTTTATCAACAATATATTCGAAAAAAAAAATTTATTCAATTAAATGAATTTGGATAACACAAAAAGTTGAGGATGAATGGTAAAGAAGATGCAGCTGTAGACGCTGCCTCAAGAAATCAAGACGCCCCTGTTACTGAACGATTCATCAACAATCATTAAACATAGATCAAACGATTGATTTCCCATGAGTATATCGAACCAATCAACGAAACCCTCATCAAATTAGACCCAAATTTCACATTCAATTTCGAATCACAATCGATTAGCGAACCAGGGTTTCGTTTCTTGCGCGACGGCGGTGGCGATGGTGGCGGAGGGTGGCGGAGATGAGAGCGGCAGTAAGGGATCAAGATTTGAGGATCCGGGGATGGTGGTGATGCACTCGTACTGGTTGACGAATTTCCCAAGAGATCTAATGGCTGGTGCGATGATGGGTGGGATGGTGCATACGGTTGTAGCCCCAATTGAGAGAACGAAGCTGTTGTTGCAGACTCAAGAGAGCAACATAGCGATTGTTGGGGGGAAGCATAGGAGGTTTAATGGGATGATTGATTGCATTGTTCGTACGGTTAAAGAAGAAGGGATTTTGTCACTTTGGAGGGGTAATGGGAGCAGTGTTCTTCGGTATTATCCCTCTGTTGCGCTTAATTTCTCCCTCAAGGTAGCCCCTTTTCTTTGGGTTCTTGTTTTTTTGTAGTTACATTTGTTTCCTGCATATGGGATTTTGCTCAAATTTGACTTCTTTATGTGAAACTTACTATTATGAACTGATTTTGATGTTAAGATAGCTAATAATATGTATGATTAGAAGAACTTTAGAAAGGGAATGTCAATTAAAGGGACAAAAGGAAGTTTCAACCTGATAATTGATCCCTAAGATGGTTTTGACTTGTTATAAGTTATAACATGATAGAGGTTTAGAATGTGATTGTTTGGACTTCTGGGCTGAATATTATACTGGTTATGAAAGCATGGGTTGGTGTTTGATACATATGACTATATGAGGGATTTATATTCTGTTTGGTGTTTCATAAATCAACAATAATTCGAATATTAGAGAAGGTACTAATGTACTATACTACTATGGTGGTGCTCAGAACCACGATGAAAAACAGGGCAAGTATGTGGTCACGGGTGTATAAATTAGATTTTTGTTGAGGTATTGGAAGAATATGGTCAATGAATGTGTGATACTAGATGTAGTTTACATGGGCATTTTAGTTTGCATTTTTCCATATCAAGTGTAGCGTTAAAATTTTCATAAGATGGATACATCGGTTGAAAATCCCTGTATTCTGGCTGTCTTTTTGTCATGATATAGAGTTTTCACATTTTGATCAGTTTCACGTGCTACTCTCGTGTGGCTAGTGAAGATAAAGATTTTTGGTGAACTTAAATGCTAGAATAAGTACTATAATAGTGCTCAAAATCAAGATGAAAAACAGGGTAAGTATGTGGGCATGGATCTTTTCAGTTGAGGTCTTGGAAGAATCTGGTCAATGAATGTAGGATATTATATGTAGTTTACATGGGCATTTTAGTTTGCCATTTTTCCGTTAAGTTTACCGTTAAGATTTTCATGAGATGGATACATTAGCCCTGTGTTCTAGTTATATCTTTTGTCATGATATGGAGTTTTCACATTACTAGTTAGTTTAGTTCACGTGCTACTCTTGTGCGGCTGGTGAAGATGAAAATTATTGGTGAACATAACCGCTTTGGGAATTTTCATCACTTTCCTCTTTTATTAATCATTGTTTATTGGCAAGCTGTTCTAGATTAATAATATGCCGGCAAGATAAATATCTATCATGAGGGTGGCGAGTATTCAACTTTGTAGTCTTTTACTTTTTCTGGCATAGCATTCAAGTGGAATTTCCCATGGTTGTGGAAACTATAGAACTTACGTGATGACATTAACTTAGAAAAGTGTTAGGGCTTAATCACTAAACTTGGGATTAACTTAAACAAAAACAGGTCATTTACATATTCATAGTGTGACCATTCTTAAGTTATGTTAACATATGATAACTAAAATGCTTTCTAGATGTGTACTTTCATTATATTTAAAAAAGAGACTCAAGATTCCCCGGCCTTAAGCCTGCTTTATTCAACAGTTGTTTGCTAATCTAAGTGGCGAGGGTCACTTAACTGTGTGATAATGATCAAGCAGGGACCAGGATAATGAAATATATACGTAGAATAGCTATGTTCCAGCTGAAGTGGGAAATCTTTAATGAAATATATAACGTTTTGGTAAATCTGCTTAACTGGCTATGATTTAAGGTTACATGTATGTGTTGCAAAATATTTTTTTTCCTGTTTTTTTATCTTTTTATATGGAAGTGGATATAAGAATGAACATAGATTAGCTAATTGAGTGTAGTTATTGGAGGACTAGAGGACATAATTTGGTGATATTTCTTTACGTTTAAAACACATGCATTAATTCCTTCTGAACACTCGATCGCATATTACATTAGTATGCACACAAATAGTGTACCAGATAAGACTATCACACAAATGCACTCACTAGTAACTTTCCGTATGCTGCACATTTACACCTATATTAAACCAGCAGTCCTACAAGCAATTAGATAACACTAAACAAGATTTTGTTCAATAGATACATGTAATAGAAGAATGACCATGAACATGATCACAACTTGAACAAAATAACTGATACTTTTTATGGCATTCAAATGGAATAAAATTAACGATCATAAGGTAGCGTTTTGTTTCTTAAAGGTGGTCTGGCCTTTAAGTGGCGTTTGGATGTGTGTTTTGAAAGTAATTATGTGATCTTGAATAATCATAATCTAATAATCAGGCAATCAGCTATAATAAAGCGGCCTTTTGGAGGTAGTGTGTGGGCGTGCTTTTGGTTTAAATTAGTTGCTTTGAGTTTTAGGCAAATCCTGATTATATAAGAAACTAACGCACGTATTAAAAGTTAAAACCGACCAAATATGGCGTTCCTACAATGATAATATTACATTTATCTTTTGATAATTAGTTTTGTTACAGCTAGTATAAACTGATTATTTAATCAAAAAAATCTGCATTCTGCAGGATCTTTACAAAAGCATATTGCGAAGTGGCAACACCTCTCAACAATCAACTTTCTTATCCGGTTCATCTGCCAACTTCATAGCTGGGGCTGCAGCCGGGTGCACCACATTAGTCTTAATCTACCCGCTAGACATTGCACACACCCGGCTCGCAGCCGATCTCGGGAAAACACATTCCCGCCAATTCCAAGGCATTCGCCACTTCCTCACAACCATTTGGGCCAAAGACGGGATCCGTGGGGTCTACAAAGGCCTCCCAGCCTCCCTACAAGGCATGGTGGTTCACCGAGGCCTCTACTTTGGCGGGTTTGATACAGTAAAAGAAAAAATGTCAAAAAATGCAGCATCTGATGTGGCATTATGGAAACGCTGGATTGTAGCTCAAGCTGTTACAACTTCAGCTGGATTACTTTCGTATCCTTTGGATACTGTCAGGAGACGAATGATGATGCAATCGGGTATAGAACGACCCATGTATAGAAACACTTTGGATTGCTGGAAAACAATATACAAAACAGAGGGGTTTTCATCGTTTTATCGTGGGGCCCTTTCGAATATGTTTAGGAGTACAGGTGCTGCAGCAATCTTGGTTTTGTATGATGAGGTGAAAAAGTTTATGAATTGGAGTGGATCATAATGTTTACTACAAGCTGTAGGAGTAGGTAGGATTATAGTGAAGAATACAGAATGCAACAGTAGGTGAAATCATACAGTTTGATGACAGATTTAGTTGGTCGCGAGTATTTGGAAGATTTTAACGAATAACTGTTAGATTGGGAATATGTCGTGTAGACCGACACGTCATCATTTTCCTTTTCTTTTTTTCTTTTTGGAATTTTTTTGTTGGTTGTCATAAAGTATTGCTATAACTAATAAGTTATGACATTCGTCAAACTTTATAATCGAACTCGTTATGTTTTTTTATCCTTTCTAACTTCTTATGTATTGTAATTTGATTAGAAAATAAGGTGGTGGATCATAAAGCAATAGTGAGGTTGTTGTCATGCGACTTAAAGATCATATGTTTGAGTTGTGACGCCTTTTATCATATGTTTGAGTTGTGACGCCTTTTATCATCACATGTGTGAGTTTTATGTGGTTTGCTAAATTACAAAATGGGGTGACATGGGTGTTTTCTATGTTGATGTGGAGGTGAAGTCGCTGGTGGGCAGGGGTGCCTTATATTTGTTTATGTATTATTAATTGAGGTGCTTTTGGCTTTTAGCATTATATTCATTGGAGGGAATCTTACCAAACATTTGACACTTAACCAAATTAATAATTCAGCCTTTTAGATTGAGTGGTAGTGATATTCTTGGAAAAGTGAATTTGGGTCTCTTTTAATATGCATAAGTTTGATTGTTAATATAGTTTCATCTTGTAATTTAAATGTTAACATTAAGGTTGTATTTGACATTGTTTTTACATATGTGTAAGACTGGATCGGATGATTTAAATGTCATAACCGTTTATATGAGTTGTATTTCTTGTTAACATGTTAGAAATAGTGCAATAATGCTTGTAAGGATTTGAACTATTATTAATTTTTTCAACTTTACTTTTATGTATGTCTTATTTAGCAAGTCCATATGGCCTTTGGCTTCATCATGAGAAAACGATCTCGTTAGTAGTTTTTTTGTCTAATTAAGTTTAAGTCAAGCAAGATCAAATCGATTGCAACCTTAAGATCCTATGATGAAGATCGAGATCATATGCTAGCGGATATCCTATACAAGGGTAACATGTTTTTTCTCTGAATAAAGTTATAATATCTTAAGATCTAAGACTTTTTATTTGCCTTCTCAAATATACTCTTGATCCATCTTCTACGTTAATTAGAATCAATAACAACCAAACAATAAAACGGTTATTAAATAATATAAGTTTTAACACATAGTAACAGTTAAATCTTTCCCATTGAGCAGTAACGGTTGTGTAACTGGGAACAAGGGCAAACCCGCACGGTAAACGTAGGTTTCTTAAGAAAATTTTATTATTCAAGACTGTCTTTTATATGTTATTCACGTATTTGACCATTACTTGATGCCGGTTCACTTGGAATATAGTAAAAAAAATAATAATTCTAATTAGAAAAAGGGGTTGTCAATGTTGTCTTTATGGGTGACGTCGACAAGTGAAGACAGATTGTGCACCAAACCACCCCATTAAGGAACTTGGATCCATTTTGCGTTGCACTTTACCATCTTTCTTATTTCCTCAATGCGCTTAAAAGATTCATTATTAGATTCCTCACATCATCATCTTTCTTGTATTCATTATTAGATTCATCAATATTTTTTCTAGGTCACCTATAACCTTTTTGGAATAAATATAAAGTAAATAATATAAAATAGTAAAGTTATGAATTTATTTATTGAGTTTATTTTTTATGATTTTCATCTCTATAATATTATTCATTTGTTTTTGGTTCCTAAAATTTAAACTCCATCCTTGTAATTGAGTTACTTAGTTGAAAACATTCATTACTAAAAGATACAATCATTTTGTTACGTGTACGGTGCTTAATTTAGCTCACACTTTGCTAATGGATTGGGAAGGGTTCGGATCGCTTCGTAATCTGATTTATACAACCTTAGCATACACTTTATGTAGGTGGTTGTTTTCTACAACTTGAACCCATAACCGTAACATCATGTTGTTATGTATTGGATTCGATTAGGTTGGCATCCAATGCTTTTACGTTGCATAAACCAACAAGAAGATTTAAAAAAAAAAAAAAAAGTATCCCAATATAGTACTAATCATATTATTGATTGTGTCACCCCGGATCCAAAGAAAAAAGTAACGGTAACCATTGCTTCTTTCCACCAACTAAAAATGTTATCATTTGTGCGTTTATGCTCCGAATGGGGACTTAAGGTTAACACTTCGAATCAATAACAATCCAACAATAAGTCAGAATAATGAACAATATAAGCATTAATATGAGATAATAAAAATAGATATTTTTGCAAGTTGATCGATAAAGAATGTGAAAAGGGGGTTGTCTTTATGTGTGTCGAGACCAAGTGAAGACATATTGTGCACCAAACCACCCCATTAAGGAACCTGGATCCACAATGGCTAATAAGATTCATTATTAGATTCATCTGTTTATGACGTCATCATCATCCCCTTGATTCATTATTTATTTTTCGGTTCACATTAATTATATTTTTTACTTTCTAGTTTTACTGTAATTGCTTGATTGTTTATTGTCATTCTTCTCGATCATTGCATGTTGTTCGTTGTGTCCATTTGCCGTCTATCGTAAGTTGATTTCTTATTGATTGTTGTATATTTCCATTTTATGTTTATTGTTGTTTCTTGTCTTCTACCTTTAATTAATGTTCAATGTGTTTTCTTTGATTGCTTATTGACATGATATTTTCATCCTTAGATCATTGCATACCATTGCTCACAATAGGTTTCTGATAGTCTATTATCTGTGATTACATATTGATTGATTATTGTGTTATCTACTTATTGAATGTTTTTATCGATTGTGTCTATTGGAGCCGAGAATATATCTGAAAGCAACCTCTAAGGTTTGCGTGTATCTTACTTTTCGTAAAACTCATCAATAGTTTTGATATAAATGATAATTTAATGGCTTTGGTTAGAATTATGATATTATAAGTTTCATTTTAGAATATCCGTACTCATCTTCTTCACCCATTATTTCCTCCTTAATTTCTTTATAAAACTCAAAGTTTATTAAATTTAAGAACACCAACACAAATATAATAAATTTCTTAAAAATATACATTTCAATAAACAATATTATTAAAATTGAAAGCGACTCGTCTATATTTTGTCATTTTGATCGATTGTGTCAATAAAAGAAATTGTATTATTTTAATCGATTGTGTCAATAAAAGAAATTGTATTATTTTAATATGTAATGAAATTAAACTTGAAAATAGTGTGACGACTTTATGTATTATGTTAATTTAGTTTTTTCATAAATTTAACTAGTGGACGCCATTTCATCATTTTGTCAGATAGGTAACAACATGAGTCATACTTCCACCATCATTTTCGAAAAAGTATATATCAACAAAATAAAAAAACAATGATATATTAAACTAGACGAGAAATACAATATGTAAAACGTAAGAAAGTGTCAGAAAGTTGGGGAAAAAACAAACACGACCAACGATAGAATCTAGGACTCAAGACTATATTAAATCTTATAGTGTTATAAGGGGCTACACTACTAACCTAACAGCATAGGGTTCTTAGCCAATGACACTAAAGTGTTTAAATCATGTGGTTCAAGTCTCATTATGAGTAAAAATGTTGTGGTTTCTGTTAGGATTAGCGGATGTGTGAGTTACCGTTATAAAAAATAACTAATATAACCAATTAAGGTGAACTTTTCTTACTTAGAACAGCTTTAAGTTTGTTCTTACTAATCACATATATCTCCATCTTGTATGATTGAATCATCTACCTTTTTAATAGATCAAGAGATACATCTTATCACGAAAATATCCCTTAGAGACAAGATTAACTTTTCTACTCCTACCGGAAATCCACAAGGGTTAAGTAAATATCTTCAAAAAAAACCAAAAAAAAAAAAAAAAAAAACTTCTCTCCATGGGACCTAAGGGTGTTCAAAGAATTGAATCATTTATTTGAATCGGATTTTTCAGATTTGAAAACTTTATGATCATATTCAAAATCCAATCTAATTCGAATTGGGGATATTCTTATCTGATTTGAATCTATCCGCCTTCAATTAGGATCGGATTCGGGTAAAACCGAATAAACCAAATAATAGCTTTCCTAATTTTTTGTTCGCGTTTAATTTTTCTCCTAATTTTTGGTTATTAACATGACTAAAGATCTTTGAGACTTTGACTCTCACCTCTATGATTCTTTGATGATTCGATTAGGTTTACGAAGAGTCGAAGATGGCAAAAACAAATAATCGATTATCAAGTGCTATTTTTATTTAGTAGATTAAGTGGTCAACCAAGCAAAGCATTGAGCTTTTAAAATTGGGTTTGAAAAAGTGATACACACTATACATCCGTTGAGAAAACCATATTTACATATTACTTAGTTAAAGTCTAATTCAGATAAAAACGAATCCAAATGATCCACATTAAAGAAAAAGGCAACTCAATCCGAAGATCTGAATAAGAATTGGGTTCGGTTTTTTTGGTTTCGTATTACGATTATTTTGCAGTTTTCAGATCTATTGAAAACACCTATTAATACTTGATAATTGATAATAAGGATGGGACATTGGTAAGCACCAGATTCCTCACTAGAAAAAATATATTAGGTTCAAATATTATTAATATAACCTATCATAACATCTTGATAACTATATATCTGACATAAACTGCAATTTACCTAATTTCGTTAGTTTACAAAGTATTAATGAGTTTTGTGAGTTTACTTTTGTATCTCACCACAAGAAGTTGAGTTTAATGTTTTTAGTTTCAAACAGAACTCATATGTATTCATCTCGAAATTTAGATAAATTTTGTATCGCATGTGGTGAGAGTGAAATGAAATTTATATTCAGGATTAATATCAAATAAACATTTTGATTTGGAGATAAAAAGTTCATAGGTTCTATTTCACATTTTGGTGCAATGCTAATTCATCCTTTGGTATGAAACAAAAATATGACATCTTAGTTTATGTGGCATTACACATAATAAAAACACAACAAATTACATAGAGGTGACTGATAGTCTATTTTATCTGTCACAACACATTGCTTGATTAAAAGGCAAGTCATTACATTGATTAGTTGAAACAATATAAGATACTTAAATAATATACAAATCATTATATGATATTAATATGTAATAAATCGTATTATTTATAAAGAATCATTCTAGGCATGCTTTACTTTTCTTTCTTTACTTGTTGCACCATCATTTAAACTTGTCATTTCACTAAGGGGTTGTTTGGCAATATATGAATGATTAAGTGTTGAACCAATAAGAGATCTGAACCATTAAATGCTGAACCATTAAAAGGTCTAAACCATTAAGAGCTAGTATATCGCTTAACTATTCAAATGCAAATGTCTGACCAATTCAGATAAGAGTTCTTAACCATTCAGCATTAGACCTCTTAATCATTCAGCATTAGTATAATGTTTAACCATTCAGAGGCAAATGTCTGAACCATTCAGACATTTGCTCGCAAAACAAACAGTCTGAATCATTAAGTGCTAAATTATTCAGACATTTGAACCATTAAGAGGCTGATTAAGAGGCTGCCAAACAACCCCTAAAGACGGAACATGTTCTCACAATTTTATGTTTTTAGAAGAGTGCAACGAAAATTTAAGTACGTTTACTCAACCCGTTTATGAATTATTGAGGAATTGTAGATGATGTCATGAGAATTGAAAAGGCAAAGGTGAAAAAGAAAAAGGTAAAGGGGAATTTGAGAAGATGTGTGGTTTGAGGCCTTCCCCTTATATTCTCATTACCCATCACCACTTTTTTAGCTTCATTTGGAAATAACATGAATGTGACTTTTAGTTGCTGAACTTTATATAAGATTGATTTTTTATTCCTAGATATCATTAAATTAACCTCAACTTATAGTGGTTCAATCCTCATGTTTATTTTATGAGACAAACACCGATGTCTCTAGACTCTAGCCATGGGCAGTTGTATAGCTGTATAATCACTTTATGACTCAAAACATATGTTCGATCACTAAGTTAATGATATGTAATCCAAAGAATGCATAATTAGTATATTTTATGATAATTAAATATAATACTAGAATTTAGTGATTAAAAGTATAATGAAAAACTTGATAAACATTCTTAAAGGTTGACATTTACTTTGGAAGCATCCAAAATAGAATTTTATTTTAAGACAAAAAAAAAAGTAAATTATATGCACGATTTAGAAGTTATACCACCTAGTTTTATATTAAACTCAACATGGTCCTAGAGTCAAAATTATGAAATAAAAATAAATTTATGTGCACCATTCTATAAGTGGTGTGTAACTGTGTATTCCAGGAAACCGTTTTTAATAAACTTAATTTTGATTTAGATTTAAATTCTTTGTAGGAGAGCAATGATTACGGCATCCAAATTCAATGATTAGTGTAATAGTATTGGGTTCTATTGTTGATGCAGCGTAGTTAAAGAGTATTCCTATAGTGCGTAAACAATTTAGAAGTGTGTACTCGACTCTTTTAACATAAGTGAACTTAATTGAGGTTGGGCTTGGTGTTTTTACTCCTATTTTTGAACCTTGGCCTAGGGATCATTTGAAAACTTGTAACATTGATTTTGGATCTGATTCGAACGGCTTATTATTTGATTATATTTTATGTATAAGTATATATATACTAATATCTTATCACTTGATCACGTCTTACAATATATTATTTAAAAATTATTATCGTTATATAACTAATAGACTTATTTTGACCCGCAAACCTAATTAGTTTAGTGATTAAGCTAGGCGTTGAACTCGTATTAAATTATATGTTCGTGTAAATATATGATAATTATGCTATTAAATTATCAATTAATTAATAAAAGAGTTAATTACACGATTGGTCCCTGTGGTTTGCACATATTGCAATATTGGTCCCAACTTTTGAGAAATTACAGGTTTGGTCCTTGCTGTTTACCATCTCGTAACACGATTGGTCCCTAACACTAACTTCTGTTAAGTTTTTCAGTTAAGTGGATGTGAAAAGACTAAAATACCCCTACCCCAACCCACCCCTCCTAGTCCCCGTACCCCTACCCCTCCCTCTTCGTATCCTAAATCGCCGGATCACACTAGAACCAGGCGGTGGGCGGGCGACGGTGGTGAGCAGGCGATGGGCGGGCGACGGCGGTGGAGCGGGCGACGGCGGTGCGCATGCGGTGGGCGGGCGACGGCGGTGCGCAGGCGGGGGGGGGCGACCGCGATGCGCAGGAGGTGGGGCGACGACCGGGGTGCGCAGGCGGTGGGCAGGCGACGGCGATGCGCAGGCGGTGGGGCGGCGACTGCGGTGGGCGGGCGACGGTGGTGCGTAGGCGGGGGGCCGGCGACGGTGGTGTGCAGGCGGTGGACGGCGACGGTGGCGTGCAAGCGGGGTGCGAAGATGATGCTGCAGTTCATGTGTGTATATATAAGGGTTATTTTGGTCTTTTCACATTCATTTAACTGAAAAACTTAACAGAAGTTAGTGTCAGGGACCAATCGTGTTACGAGATGGTAAACAGTAAGGAACAAACCTGTAATTTCTCAAAAGTTGGCAAACCACTGGGACCAATCGTGTAATTAACTCTTAATAAAATGAAAGTTAAATTGTCATTGATTAGACCATTAATATAGATTATTATCAATTGATGTATCATAGTTGAATTATTAAATTCAATATTCTCCTTTATGTAAGATATTCAAACCACTTAAAGATATGTAGTTAGGGTTTACAAAATAAACTATATATATAAAGTGTGAAAACGATGTGGTAAGTGATGGTGAATCGTGAATTAAAAGTGGTTTATGCTTTACACGACCCACCGGTCCAAAATCTCCATGACCGAGGGAGAGATAAAGAAAGTGCCACGTGCCAGTGGAGCGGCTACTTAACTAGTGACGTCATTGGCAACTACTAATAATATAGTGTTTTTATCATAATTTAATCGCAACTTCAATTCAATTAGCTTACATTATTACGGGAAAAAATGTCCCTCGTATAGTTTTGAGTATCTTGTTTGTTTGAAAAGATGTAAGCATCTCCCTTTTATTTTATGGTTTAAAAAAATACAAAAGATATTAACGTAAAAGTTTAAGTATATTCATCAATTAATTTCTAATTATTATAGTATACTTTAAAAAAAATAAGAATAATTATGTAATAAGAAAATGATACTTATTTAGAAAATATATAGTATCTCAAATAAATATAATGATGTGATGTTTGAGTCCTTTGGTAAAGGTTTCGTTGATTTTGTCACCTTGATCTTATTAAGGGTTATATAACTTATATGTTTAGTACAAATTACATTCTATCTTATTCAATTGATTAACAAGAATCTCATGAGTTTATTTATACTAAGTTCTCATGACCATAAACGAAAAATCACATAAAAATAATAGATGTATATACAAGTCTATATGTATAATAATATTACAAAATGCATAAATTGTAGATTAAATAAAAGCTAGTACTAAATTGTCTTAATTAGTTTGTGTGATATTAGTTATTGTAATAAAAATGAAAATAAGTGTAATTTTGTGATCATAATCTATAGTTACTTTACTAACAATTTGCATATTGCAAACTCTTTATGGGAATTATTAGTTTACCATAAACCTTCTGAAAGGTTTCATTTTCACCCCCTTAAGTTTAGTAATATGTACATATTTTTTCTTTGTACTTATCTTTCGTTTTTTAACATACTCATAGTTTTATTTAGATGCTTTTCTCTTATAATTTTTAAATATTATGTTTTATAAAACTCAAAATATATGCTGTAACGTGCTTTTTTTTAATCTTGAACGACAAGTTTATCCTACTACTATTACTAAATTACGTCAAATCACACCAGTTTTTGGGTTTGTACCAAGTACCTCCCATTGAAAGACAAAAACTCTACTAAATAAGCTAGCCACACATTAACAACTACTTATTTTTTATCTACGTTATAGAGTAAATTTCATTTAGAAGAAAGTCACATGTCATACAAATATAAATTTATATGTGCTTAACTGTCCATTGCGGCCTTATGCAACCACGAGTTTGCGATTGTTTCGTCTTTATATAAAGTTCAAATGTCATAAACGACAATCATGTTTCGTTTTTCTTACATTCAACGCGTAGATTTGCAATAACATTTGGCGTTAGTTTTTTCTTCTATAACTAAAATCACCATATTTACTTTGTGTACGCTTTGAACCCATAATCTATTGAAAGAGAATACACAACCTAATGGCAAAGACAGACCATATAAAATAAATTCTAAGTTTAAAGTAATATAGGATCGGATAAGATGATGTTAAAAAAAAACTTTACAGAATAATAAATAAGTTTTTGATAGATCACTCATATTTTTATTTGTTTAAATCAGTTCACTACTCACTACCATCTTTATGCATTTCATGTCGGGTCACTATAGATTTATAAGTCTTTCAATTAGACCACTCATTTTTTTTTTTAATAATAAAGTTTTTCATAAATATTGTTAATGTTTTAATAATTTTAATTTTTTAAAAATATTTTACAATTTAAAAAGTGACCTAATTAGAACAATCTTGAAACTTTAGTGATCTGATTGGGACAAAATAATTTATGATTGATCTAATTGAAATAAATAAATTTATTAGTGACCTAATTAGAACAATTTTGAAACTTAAGTTCAATTCCACAAAGTTAATCCTTAAAAAAATATAATAGTTATACATTTTGTTTTGCAAACCAATAACTGAAGGTGAATGCTTTCGCTCGAAGGCGGCATGGGTAAGGTCCCGTCAAAATTGGGATTGATCACTCGAGGTATTCCTATTGTTGCAACTTGTTCGGTATGCGCAAGTCATCTTCAATCGGCCGATCACATTCTCATTCTTTGCAGTCTTTCAAGCTAAGCATAGGACCTGATTCTCGGGTGACTAAAAGCTCCTGGAGACTTATTTCTTTATGCATCCAATGTACCAAGTATTCATGAAAAATCGCCTTTTTTCAACTACCGAAAGGAATAAGTTGCATGACATTTTTCTTACTTCTATTTGGTGTATATGGAAAAACAGAAACAATGCGGTCTTTAATAGCATATTTCTAAGTGCCAAAGAGATCCTTGATGTCATCAAAGTAACGTCCTATTTGTGTATAAAAAAAAAGCGAACAAATTTAACAAATCATGAGTGGGAAACTAAGTGTAATTTCTTTCTTTTTTTTTTTTTATCTTTTATGTTCTTCTTTGTATATCTAGTTTCTTGTTGTATTTGTTTCAATCAGTTCACATCTGTATTTGTTTTGACTGTTCAAAATTTTTTAAAGAATAGTAAGCGATTGTTGTAAATGTTTTAATTAAGTTACTCATATATTTATTTGTTCTAGCAGATTACTAATATTTTAATTTTTCCAATCAGATTAATAAAATTTTGAAAGTATTCCATTCAATTTTTTATAAATATTATTAATTTTTTTGAATGATCTAATTAGATTAATTCTGAAACTTTAATAACCTGATTAAAATAAAAAAAATTTATAAATAACTTGATTGTAACAGAAAAATTTATAAGTAATCAAATTAAAACAATACTAAAATTTATTACTGTTTTATAATTTAAAAAAAAAAAGTTAGCGAGACAAGGAGTGCTGTTAGTTTCGCATTCAGCTGTGGGCGTGACGTAAGCTACGGGATTACTTTTGCTGGCGTTTCCACGTTGGAAGTCAAGATGACGTCAGATGCATTATTGTTGGGTCCCACCATTACCATGTGATTGGTTTTAACGTCAAAATTTTACCCGGCAAAACTCCGCTATTTCTGACCCCACTCCCTCAACATTAACGGTACTCACGCGCCTTTTCTATCGCACGCCTATCACGAGCTCCTCCATCCTCCATTACATTGCTCTTATAAATAACATTTATTTAACACCTAGGCTCCATTATAGATCTCATTTAAGTTTCATATATTTCATTTCATTACGTAACTAATTTAAAATATTATTGTAGGTAATTATAATACTTTATAATCAGGTTAAATAAATATTAAAAAAAACATTAAAGATTGTATCAAGTTTTATTAAATTATGTTGATCTTATATACATTCTTGTCATTAAATAAACGACCAAATGATATTCATATCATTAATAAAAGACTATTTAATAACCCAAACTATGATAAATGTGCTGAAGACAATTTATATTACCAGTTTAACTAACGATACTCGCAACTTTTATTTTTTTATCAATGACAATCTTAATAGTATAATATTCACTTTGTTACACTTGATTTTTATTAAGTTTTACTCATAATGATTGTGAACGAAAAAGGAAAGAGCACAAAAAAATTTGAATAAAAATCAAGTGTAAATTGAATAAAAGATTATTATCAAAAGTTTGAAGTGTAATTAATCAAACTAATAATATATGGATTACGTACAGTTTGAATTCTCACCATTTGATCTTTATATAGTGTTTATTTTAAACAGTTTGCAATATAATAAATTACATGTATATCAACATCAGTATAAAAATATTTAAAATATCTTAAACATGCAAACTTTATATAAATAATGTCATTGAGTATGTAACTCAAGATAAAAGCTAATTTTTCAAGTTAAAATGTTACAAGGACGAAATATTAATAGACCATGGTTAAAGAAAAATAATATATAAATTAACAAAATGTTTGGATATATGGATCAAGTAAATACATATATGGTTTCTGGTACGTATACCTAATCCCACTCATATGAAAATTTTAAACCAATATCATACCGAACCTTATACCTATATACCCGACTCAATACAAATCCTAAATATTTTGATTTTTGAGTTTAGTAGCAGCAGAGGAGAAAAAGAATAGATAGCGACAGGGAAGGAAGATGATCGGAGGGGAGAAAAAGAAAGGGAGAAGTTGCCTTTAATTGGTTGATACCATGTGAGTAAACTAATTTTCACACCAAATATGGTGGGAGACAGATGAATATATAAAACACAAAGTTACAAGAGGACTACACCAAAAATAAGATAATTACACAAATGATATAAAATTTCTTCAAGTACATTTAACAATTATCATTGTATACAGATTTTTTCCATTTCTTTTTCTTTAAAACTACTCACGTACCTTAAAAAGATTAAAAACTTAGTTATGCCTTGGGTTGTCAAACTTGTCACTTGTAAGTTGTAACCTGTAACACACCAACTAAAATCGTATTAAATCACCGTAACGAAAAAGGCGCACAAATTCAACGACGTATTTAAGATTTAAGCAACGTGGCAAGCGCGTGATGACCACACCCCGGGATAAAAGTACGTAAAGCGTAGAGTCTACGTAACACGTTTACTTTTATGATGTAATCAATCACCCAATTCCCCATTTATAACCCCCCCTCACCCCTCCCCCTTCACCACAACCACACACCCACCCACTCACCACCACCACCACCACCACCACCGCCACCACCACCACCACCGCCACCGGAGCTATGCAAGGCCTCCACCACTACCGCCTGAGCCACGACGGCGGCGTCCGCCTCGAACTAACTCCGACCACCACCTCCCCCCTCTCAATCGACACCTCAGAATCCACCGAAATGAGGATCCAACGCCTTATCGCAGAGAATCCCGTGATAATATTCAGTCGCTCATCGTGCTGTATGTGCCACGTCATGCGACGGCTTCTGTCGTCGCTCGGTGTTCACCCGACGGTGATCGAGCTGGAGGAGGAGGAGATCCACGCGCTCACGGCCTCCCAGCGCGACGGCGGAGGCGGTGGCGATACGGTGGCTCCGGCGGTGTTCATCGGCGGAGCGCGTGTCGGAGGGTTAGAAGGTCTCGTCGGACTTCACTTGAGTGGGCACCTTGTTCCCAGGCTCGTGGAAGTAGGTGTTCTGGAGTTGTAACAACCAACGAAGGGGTATTGTGGTCATTTCATAATATTGTTGTTTTTTTGTTTTTTTCGTTTTGTTTTTTCGTAATTCTTTTTTGTTATGGACGTGCTACGATTTCATTTCGTAATTGTAAAAATGCAAATTTTAGTTGGGTTATTATAATATTATTGTTTAGGGTACAAGTATGTATGCAGAAGGTACATGTTCTGGAATCGGATTATGTGAACCGTTCGTTTGTGCTTTTGTCTTGAAGTTGGGGATGAGATCTTAACCGTCCATTTTGCATGTTATGGAAGTGGTTTCCTTCAGTTTATTTGTCTCACACGCATATTCTATTGCTCCAATTTGCTTTTAAAAAATCGTAGCATTTATATAGTCACTTAACAATTAAATATCATGATAATTGATGATAACGCTATTTTCATGTTTATATTCTATGCAATCAAATTCAAATATAAATGTAACATCATGGGATATATATATGTGCGTCGTATTTAGTTATTATAGGATTCAATTTTTCATGATCAGTATATTAAAACTAATGAGTGAAACAAAAGTTTTTACTTATATTAGTTTTATGACCTCAAACATGTTGACAATGTATAGCAATCTAATATTCTTAGAAACTAAAGGCCACATGTGCTTGGTGGTTATTGTTTCTCTTAAAGTATAATGATATAATCATTTAACATCATTGCTAAATGGCCCATGTTCATCGCGGCATTCTTAATTAAAAGACAATTTAAAAGAAACTTAAAAATGATTTATACAAGTATATAAATGTGTTTTAAACATAACACGGTATTATAGTTTATTATATTCATTTCTCAATTACTAATATTTAGTTAACTATATATATTTTCACTATGTTAAGAAGGTTACTATGATTTATAGTATTTGTTAGTTTTCATTGTATTAAAAGTATATCATCTATCAGTTAAGTGGGAAAGCCTGAAAGTGAGGCCAATTAAAAATATATACATGCTAAAAGTTTCATATATAATATTAGCGTAAATGTGAGTGACTCTATTGACACATGTGTTACATTGATGATTTACGTAAAGTCTTGCAATAATACTCTTTCATCGTGCGTATACAAATTGTAGATTGCTATATACGAACTTAACACGCCTTTACTAGCTAGTTTACTTGTTAAGGTGTGACGTAGAGAATATAATGTTTGTTTTTAGGAAAATGTGTCAGATATGTGAGAAGATCTTAATATGTGCGTTTTTGTTGGATCATAAAATTATAACATATGTTTGAGGTCTTTGCATGCATGGGGGCAACGTGTCAAGCCTTTGGCACACAAGGCTTGTCACGTCTCCCGTCAAAGACACATTTAGTTAGGTACATGATAAATGATGTATTTTAACACGGGATTCCTCTTTAAGCCCTAGAAGTTATACTAACATGTATGATTGCTTCGGAGTGAGATTCAACTTTATTTAGATAGCTTTATTGCTCACGTGCCTCGATATAGTGCACGTAAAGGTTCTTAAAGACTTGATTGTACGTATATGCGTTATAAGTGATCAGAATTAGATGCCTTTGTATGCTATTGTTATGTTTGTCTAGTTCAATGACAAGGTTTTCGTAACATGTCGAGACACATGAAATCACAAGGGTAGTGTATTCCTTGACGTAAAAGAATGTTGCTTCTTGCACATGTAATAATGCTCTAAATTCCCAACTTAGTTTTTACCATTTAAGTTTAGACATATCTAGTTAAGTTACAATATATATTAGCTTGTTACATGATTTTAACGCTCTTAATCCAAGTAGAAAATGATAAAAATCAATGATTATATTAATTGCAAACATCTACAAATTTCACTAACTTTCGCTCAATTGCTAACCTTGGCTAACATTGCAACTACCGCTTATAATATTTTTTGAATATAACCTTCATGTAATCCTATGTGCTTTAAAGTTGTTCAAAATAAATAATGAAAAGATAAAAAAGAGAGTATGTGTACATCTTGTGAGAGATCAAGGTTTAAATGTTGTTGTTGAAGGTTCGAGGCAGAGGGCACTTACCAAGAGTGCCTAGTGCGTCGTAAGTAAGGTTATGGTGCAGGAAAAAAAAAGCGTTAAAACTTCTTATTATGTTTTTTCAGCTATCTCTTGTGCTTTGAAGGTTTTTTGATCATCAAGTTCATCGTAATGGACAAACTAAACATGTCTGTTTCACACATGACATCATTTTACTATTCCTAATTCTATTTTAAGGGTCGTCAACATGTTTTACATGGTTTTGTGCTATTATAAAGTTGTAAGTCATAAAAAGTAAGTTGTTAGTTTGGTCCTACCCACGTGCCTAATGAATGACTAGAAATACGAGTGTGAGTAGATGATTTAGATCAACCCTTGGAAATACGAAACGCCTCAAAATTTAAAAACACTCAATCATGATTATGGTGTATTAGTTGTAAATTAGGGGGTAGGAATGTTGAATTCTGACCTAAAAAAATAATAAAGTGACCGGGTCAATATTTGGATTTGGCCTAATGAAGTCAACTTTATTAAGTAAACAAGTGAAAAAATGATGTATTGTGGGTACAAAAATAATGTCTTGCAGTCTAGCTCTTTACTAAGTTGTTTTCCACTCCACCTACCATTAACCATTGTTGACCTTTTGTAGGGGGTAAACTGGTAAAGGCTTAGGTTAGCTTTCATTTTCACTCATCTATGTTTGTGTGTGTCGCATGCTTATATGCATAAAGGGGAAACTCTAGAAGAGAAGTGTATTGTTTTAGGGGTTATTGAAGTTAGGATTTTCACACAAATCATCTAACAAGGTTGAAATATCTGCATACTTAGATTTGAAAGTACATAAAAAGAAATCTAAGACTATACATCAATATATCATGTCAACACCACTACAACAAAACCCTATCTTAGTCATCGCAAACTAGAGTTTCCCTCTTATTTCTCATTTTCACATTATATGCATTATCAAAAACACATATACATACAATCACTTTTTAAGCATTTAAACGCGTGGATCTCATATAAACGTTCCACCTTAGCATACCCCATCAATGCCCCACAAGCTTCATCTCTTCTCTAGAAATACACAGATCACGCACCATTTTATATCTTCCTCCTATCATCGAAATTAGTTAAGCGGAATAGTATTGCCACGTACAATTTGTGCTGAGGACACATAACTCTCCCTCTCTCTTTTACGTTTGTAGCTCCCTCTCTTCTATACATCAACGTCCATGGTGGTCGATGTATCCTTACTTCACATGTTTTACAAATCGCTCATCCTTGTCGTTTACATCAAAAGACGAAGTCTTTCGTATTACATGTTTTAGATTACAGACCATTCACACTCATTATAATAAAGTTACACAACCATGACTTTTTATTAAACCAAAAAATCTATGTATTTAACTTTTTTTTTAAAACGACTAACACGCAATCTTTGGTGTCTAATTGTCTACTTCCTATGAATTCTTTGTTTCGATAATATTAATTAAAAAAATCAAAATAATCAAATCTATCTGCTCTAATAAAAGGGTAAATGAGAGGGACACTTGTCACCACCACATTTCTCCTCACTAAAATTTTCACGTCTATCTCTCCTATTTAATAATTACTATAATCTCTCTACTATAATAAAAGGGTATCTAGGAGGACACATGTCAACATTATATTGCTCCTCGATAATTTTTTTCCGTTTTTCTCTCCTATTTAATATCACATTAATTACTAATAATATTATTTAATTTTTTAGATTAAGATAGTCTTTTAATAAATTAAGAAATAGATATTTTCACTAATGTTATTTCTAAAAAAAATAATTTTTCATAAAATTAGAAAATTTTTAGAAAATCAAACTTTTTTAAAAATAAAAAATATTTTAAAATAAAATTTTTATTTTATTTATTATAAAAGAAAATTTTAATCATATCTTATTTTAAAATATAAATTTATAATTAATAATTTTTCATTCTGTTAAATATTTTTTTATTCAACTCGTGTGATACACGAGTTTACTAAAGTTAGTTACTACGATAAAACTGAAACTTCCACAACAAGGAGAAAACATTTCCCCCCAAATTCTCATCTTCACTAAACCCCCAAACCAGCAATCGCACCGCCAAAACCCTCCGCCCACACTGTCGCCGGATTCCGCCGTCCACCACCGGTATAAAATCACTCATTCCTCCACTCCTCCCTCTCTAACACATGTGATCTTTTATCTGATTTTGAAAGCTCTCATTAGGTTGTCTTTCAAGTTATCTGTTTTTTGAAATTTTGTTGCGTCAATCTGGAAAAATTTCGATCATTCTGTTAGTAATTTAGGGTTTCTAATTACAATTTGTAACTTGCAGCTGTCAATCTTTCTACCGCTAGGTTTAATGGATGTGGACCCTGACGATGTTTTCCGTGACGATGAAGACGACCCTGAGAATGATCTGCTTCAGGTTTTCTCCACCTCCGTTTTTTTAGGATGTTATTTATTGTACCTGTTGTTTGTCTTGTCGTTTAGTACGTTTAGAGTTTAATTTCACTTTGTACTATATGAATTTGATTTTGACTTTTGATTTTTGTTTGACGACATTGGTCTTCAGGAAAGACAGTCAAGCAAAGAACTGGTGGTGTTCTTGGTGGATGCTTCGCCAAAAATGTTCAACGTCACTTGTCCTGGGGTTTGGATACATCTTTCCTTACACAAATACTCGATTGTTGCATGTTTTTTTTTTTTTGCTTTTTTTTTGTTTTTTAATATTAGTTTGCATTACATTGCGTTTTCATTATCTTAGTGTGATTAGAAGGATGAAATTGTTTAATTCCGTTAACAACTATCGTGTATTTTAATAAGTAATGTGATTAGAATGAGGATGAGTGATTCTTAGGGCTTGGTGGCTGATCAAGCTAGTATTTTATATTCCCTCTTTTCCATGAAGTTGGAAACTTGGAATGTTTGACTTTACAAGTAGTTTCGTGTAAGCGTTTGACTATTCACCAATTAGCTAATAAGTCTTCAATAGTTCCAAATAAGGTTTCTTTTTGTTGATATAACTCCATATAACTGTCAATTTGTTAATGTGATAATTGATGAATGTATGGTTCTGGATTGAAAAGTTCTAAATGTGACAACTTCCATATTCTGAAATGAAAGTTGTTGCAGTTTTGTGGACAGACGGATTTTTTGTTTAAGACATCTGTTAAAGGTTTAGATATCTATTCACACCTTAATTTCAGAGGATATTAGTAATAATTTTATAATCAAGTTGAATAGATGACTTTGTGTCCTCAGATTCTTTTGATTTTGGTTTAGTAGGGAATGCTATTTTCAAGTGATAGATAATATTAATTTTATCCAAGTGCTTTTGCCATTTAAGTTTGTAAAATCAGTGTTTTTGTTGATGTCAATGTTCTTCAGGAAGATCAAGAGAATGTATCTCATTTTCATGTTGCTGTCAGTTGCATTGCACAGTCTATAAAGGTTCAGATCATCAACAGGCCATATGATGAAATTGCAATATGTTTCTTCAATACAGTAAGAACATGACTCAAATAACTGAAATATTGTATACATATGTTTTCTTTATGTTATAGTTTTTTAAATTCTGGAATCATATTGTTCTTGGCTGCCAAGCGTTCAATGGAACTGAATCATCTCCTTTTGATTTCCAGAACATGATATTTGTTAGATTGTTGTTGAGCATTCAATAGTGGTGATAGAATTCTTATTGAATTCAGTTTCTGAGGCTTCCAATATTTATAATTTTCTATCGTTCTATAGCTGTCATTACAATATTACATGGATTAACATGAATATAATTTGAAATCTGTTATGTATTCTCGTCATTTGATTTTTGGTATACCAACTTTATTTAATCTTTACCACCTGAACTAACTAGCTTTTTATGTATTTCAATGGGTATTATTGGCAGAGAGAGAAGAAAAATATACAAGATCTTAATGGTGTGTATGTATTTAATGTTGCTGAGAGAGAATATCTGGATACCCTTACAGCAAGGTTTATAAAAGAATTTGATTGTGTAGAAGGTACGCTTGTGGTGTAATCTTACTAAATTCACACTATCATCCTTTTAGGATTCCAAAGTGTTTATATAACTTGTTTGATTTTTTGTATTTATTGCTATGTTTTGCGCATTTTACTTGGATTTTGTTGGACATTATGTCTGTAATATGAATGCAGAATCCTTCAGTAAAGTTATTGGGAGTGAGTATGGTATTGTTCCTGGATCTAGGGATAATTCTTTGTACAATGCACTCTGGGTTGCACAAGCACTACTGCGTAAAGGGTATTTTTTTAACCTTTTTATCCAACAATATGGATTTACCACATTATAAAAACAATTTGATAACTCTTCAGATCTGCCAAGACAGCTGATAAACGCATCTTGTTGTTTACAAATGAAGATGATCCTTTTGGAAGTATCAAAGGAGTGACAAAACTGGACATGACTAGAACAACATTGCAGCGAGCTAAGGTGATAGTTTATTATTTTAAAAAGATCAAATTAATGCTGTTATTTAAAAAAAGATAACAATCAAAACAATTCTTTGAGTTTCATTTAGTATTGCTAGATTCTTATTTTCAACTGTTGCAGGATGCACAAGACCTTGGAATCACAATTGAACTTCTTCCTTTAAGTAGGCCGAATGAAGAATTTAACGTCTCACTTTTTTATGCTGTATGTTGACTTTATGAATATATGTCTAAGATTACAAGTTTTATAGTTACCTACATATTGTTGCTTCAATCTTTAATATATCAGGATTTGATTGGATTGGATGGTGATGAGCTTGCTCAGTTCATGCCATTGGCTGGAGAAAGGTATGCATGGTTTATGTTATTTAGTTCTAGTGTTGTGAGTTTTGAGTTATTTAAGGCTAATAGGTGTTATTTATGAACATACAAAAAATATCGAAACACAAACATCAATGTATCTATCCTCATTGAGTGAAGGTTGACATTTAACAAAGAATACAACGATAATGAAATTATCAAATTTATACATACTTACATACATTTTATTATAATTCGTCATGTTTGTAAAATTTCAGATTCGAAGACATGAATAAACAATTAAGAAAACGCATGTTCAAGAAACGGAAAGTTCGTAGGATCAGTTTTATGATTGCAGGTGGATTATCGATTGAACTGAATACATATGCTCTCATTCGTCCCACTGTTCGAGGTCAGCAAACTGCTTTTACATTCCTTTCAACAAAAAAGTACAAAATGGAAAGTCGTGGGCAGTGGGAACTGATTCTTTTTACTGTTGTTCCAGGGAAAGTTACGTGGCTAGATTCTGTCACTAATCTCCCTTTAAAGGTAATTAATCACTTGCTTTTTTGTATTTGATTCTTGAATTGGTGATCCTTGCTTTATAAACCATAAAATATGTTGGTAATTTTGCATATAATAAAATATCAACATATTTGCAAAATCAGTAGGTAAATTTGCAAAAATAGTCACCGACCAGAACATCTATATGAAGTAATTATTTTTAAACAGATTTGCTGATGCGAACCCCACATTCCAGAAGGGTCAGGTCAACACACCTAGATCCTATTCTTTCTTGGGTCAGTTGAGGGCAAAAGTAGTGAGGGAAGGCTGAATGGTAGTGGCTGAATAGTAGGAGAATTTTAGGGGGAATTAACTGCAAGTTTATGTTTTAATATGCAATTCTCTGTTCTAGTTTAGGTGTGAAGTTTTATATTGTTAAGTAGTTTCTTGTATTTGGAGATTAGCCCTCTTGAAGTGTATGTGTTTGTATTATGTTTCAGTGAAATCAAGCCGACTAGTTTAGTTCTTATCATTTGCTTTCTAGGGGATTTCTTTTGTCAAAAGATAAATCCGCCCATGGGTCCCACATTTTGCAGGGAGAAAGATCATTCATTTGTGCTGACACTGGAGCAATTGTGAAAGATCCTATAAAGCGTTTTCAAACATACAAGAAGTAAGTTCCAAATTCTGTGACCTGTGATTTTTTATTTGCAAATTTCACATGTTGGTTGAGAATTTGTAGCTATTTGCTTCAATGACTGTTTTCGATGTAATAATCTTAACTGTCTATGTCATATACCTTTATAGTGAGGCTATCACATTTACAGTAGAAGAACTGTCAGAAATCAAGAGAGTATCAACAGGAAACCTACGGCTTTTAGGGTTCAAGCCATTAAGTTGCTTGAAGGATTATCACAACTTGAAGCCATCACTATTTGTCTGGCCTAGCGATGAGGTTATTTTCATACCTGAACTTTTGGTTATACTTGTGATATTCTATTGTTACTAATTTTTTGGATATTCTATGTGTTGTGTAGATATAGAACACAAATAAGCATTTGATTGATGTATAAACCAGAACATATGTTAAAACTCTTTGTGCTGTTTTCATGTATCATGAACTTGATGAACACCGTAGAGTTGAATTTGATTGATAAACTTCATTAAGAAAATATAACATAGGTAAGGTAAGAAACTATGGTGGTGTTTGTTTTTGCGGAGGTAAAATGTCTGCAGTCTGCGAACCACATCTGCAGACATCTGTAGCAGAAGAGGTGGACCAAACCTCTACAGTCTGCAAGAAGAAGATTGTTTGTTCACCCAAATCAAATATCATACAAATCAAAACCACAAAAATAACCAAAATTACAGAAAAAGATGGACCAAAAAGAACATACCTGATGAAATGGTGGTCGACGGTGGCTCAAATGGTGGTCGACGGTCGCGCAAGGGGGGCGACAGCGGCGCAGACGGTGGCGCAAGGTGGGCGACGGTGGCGCAAGGTGGGTTGGGTTCTGTAGACAAGAAATGGAATGGGGTAGGGTTTTCTTGGAAGAGGTTAGAAGAGGCCAAGAAGACTTTATTCCAAGTCTGTTTCAAAAAGAGGTCCTGCAGACTTTTTTTAATGAAACCTCTTCCGAAAAACAAACATTCTGCACAACCCAACCTCTGCCCGCGGTCTGCGCGGCGCAGACAAAAGCGGTCTGGAAGACTTTTTTGGAAAAAACAAACAGCCCCTATGTGTGATATCTATGTTGTTGTATATTGTGGATATTTTTGACGGTAAATGAAATTGTCGTGAGATGGCATCTTTCTAACAACCATGATAATTTTAAAAGATACCTAAGTACTACTACTAACATGACCATAATACTTCGCCTTAATTCCATATGTAAGTACTTTATGTTTTTGCAGGAAGTGTTGGGTAGCACTTGCATCTTCATTGCTCTGCACAAATCTATGATACGTCTCAAACGGTTAGCACTCGAAAATAATATTTTACTATTTCAAGGAATATTCTGTAATTGATCCACTTAATTATATAGGTCTGAAGACATCTTATAGATAATATGTGTATGCTTTTTGGGGATTTAGTCAAAGTCTTTATACTTTTTGTGATTTCAGTTTTGCAGTTGCATTTTACGGGAGTTCGTCTCGACCTCAATTAGTTGGTCTGATTGCACAAGTAAGATATTTTCAAATTCATGCTCTAAACGGGTTTGATTGGTTGGTCTGTTTGACTCAAGACACCCTTTTTAACTTGTTTTTTTATTCATTGCAAAAGATGAAATGAATAAACATTAGACAATTTTTTTGTACTTTTCCATACGAACTAAAAATTTATCATTTATCAGTTACATATATGCTCCTATTCATATTGTGTGGTTCTGTTAGAAATTAATCTTGATGTTCAAGGATGTATACAGGTGAACCAAGAAAGATGAGGGTGGAATTAAGATGTAGAATATGTTAGTCAAGGTAAATATTAGGAAAGTATTGAATATTTTGGCTGTGAATGGGCTGTTATCCAGCTGTGTTTGAGCTGTGATTTCATAGGAATTAAGGTTAGAAGTAGTATAAAAGAGGTCATTGTATAGAGTTTAAGGTGTGGTCTTTTGTTCTTCATATTAATAAAAAGAGTCGTGGTTGTTCCCACAATATACCGAGTATTATCTTTGTTTTTTCTGGCGAATATTCTAACAATTGGTATCAGAGCGAGAGGAACGATTACGGGAAGAAGATTGAGCATGTGAAGACGAGGAGAAAGATGATCGAGCTGTGAAGAAGATCGAGGCCACCCGATTATATCTGTGAGAGATAAATCGTAGCCCGAACCTGTGATAGGTTCAAACAAGTCATTTGAGGAGATCCAAGGGGAAGAACAGCTGTGTGATCCAACTGCAGAAGGAAAAATCTGAGTGATTCAGATTGCAGAAAATCTATGCGAGGCAGATTGGGTTCTGTGTGAAGCAGAAGGTAAGGTTGTGTGAAGCTGCGATCAGAAGTGAAGAAAAACGATCGAAGTGCTGTTAAAGACTAGAAGAAGAACCTGTGACAGGTTTAAACAAGAAACTGATCTGTGATAGATCAATTGTGAAGGCTGTGAGGGTCTGAACGAAGGGCTGTGAAGGCTGCTATGACCTAATCAAGAATTGTGAAGGTGCTGTTAGACGACCTGTGCGATTCAGGTTTGTATTCGTGTGAGATGATCTTGTAGAGGCGATTGTGTGAAGCAATCAAGTTTGCTGTGATAGCAAGTTTGCAAGGCTGCAAGCAAGGAAGAAAATAGAACAGAAGCTATATGAAGTATATTTGGAGAACAATGATTGATCAAACTTGGAAGAAACATGGTTCTAGCGACTGGAATTCAAGACCAAGGTGGTACAACATCAAGATTAAGGACGAGAATGTTAGAAATTAATCTTGATGTTCAAGGATGTATACGGGTGAACCAAGAAAGATGAGGGTGGAATTAGTTAAGATGTAGAATATGTTAGTCAAGGTAAATATTAGGAAAGTATTGAATATTTTGGCTGTGAATGGGCTGTTATCCAGCTGTGTTGAGCTGTGATTTCATAAGAATTAAGGTTAGAAGTAGTATAAAAGAGGTCATTTTGTTCTTCATATTAATAAAAAGAGTATTATCTTGAAAAGAGTTTAAGGTGTGGTCTTTTGTTCTTCATATTAATAAAAAGAGTCGTGGTTGTTCCCACAATATACCGAGTATTATCTTTGTTTTTTCTGGCCAATATTCTAACAGGTTCACATACAAAGGAATATGGGAGTGCATATATGTTGGAACTTGAAAATGAAATCTTTTGTGCTCATAATAAAATGAAAATGCTTGTGCTTCTTTTTTCTATTGCTTGATTTAAAAAAAATTGTGGATTTTGATTGAATGAACATTTAGTTAGCTCTTTAATTTTATTTCTTAGTTCTCACCGAACATGCTGCTTTATTCTCCATTTTACTCTCTCGTGTTTATTCTCAATTTTATTTTTTGATGCACAGGAGGAAATCATTGATAGTGGTGGTCAGATTGAGCCACCAGGAATGCACATGATATATCTTCCATATTCTGATGACATAAGACCCATTGAAGAGGTAAGAAAAAACCTTGGTTTAATTGTCATGATGCTTATGCTTTTATGGTGTTTTCAGCTTTCCAATTTTTTAAAATGTAAATATGATCACAATATACTTTCTAGGAATCATCAAAATTATTACGTAACAAGCGCCTAGCATAAACATGTTATAGTAAAGTGAGGACATTAGTGATCATTCAAAATATTGTGTTAGGTTAAACGTGAAATTTTATAATTAAACCCATGAGATTGTTTTGATGTAACGGTTACATTAGCATTAATAATAATGTTTTTTCTACTTATTGCAGCTTCATGCAGATGCTAGTGGTGTGCCCTTGGCCACTGATGAACAAATCCAAAAGGCTGCTGCTTTGGTCAAACGTGTTGACTTAAAAGATTTCTCTGTCTGCCAGTTCTCCAATCCTGGTAGCCCCCCCCCCCCCCCCCCCTTTTTTTTTTTTTTTAATATTGTTAAACAATATAAAGAAAAAACTTTGAATTTGATTCTACATTTTTTTTATCAATATAGAATTTTTGTATATGTATGCATGTATATAGTGCCGTGTTATGTTGAGAACCATGTAACTCATGTACATAATAGATAAATTGAAGTAGGGAGAGAGAAGCGATTACATAACCATCTTGTGTATCATATTTAAAGCTTTAAAGCTCGATTCTCAACATATATATAAGGTAAAATTTTAATGCAAGTGAAACACATATTGCAGCATTGCAGAGCCACTATGCACTATTACAAGCTATGGCCCTTGATGAAGATGAGATGCCTGAAATTGTTGATGAAACTCTCCCAGATGAAGAGGGCATGGCTAAGTAATATCTTTACACACACATACATATACGCACATGCATACATATACCTATGCTTATAGGCTTGACAATGTGATTGCAGGCCAGGTATTGCTAAAACGTTGGAAGAATTCAAGATTAGTGTGTATGGGGAAAACTATGACGAAGAAGATGAAAAGACAACCCATGGGAAGGCCAATAAGAAAAGGAAACAAGTTGCTGAAGAAGCGGTTAACAAGTGCGCATATTATGATTGGGGCAAACTTGCTGATGATGGAAAGGTGATGTTTACTATATCTGTTTGTATATAAGGGCATTTTACGTATTTCAAAAGTAGAAATATTTATTCTTAATTAATTGTAATTTGTAATGTTTGTTGAATGCAGTTGAAGGATTTGACTGTACAAGAGCTGAAGTACTACCTTACAGCCAACAAGCTTACTGTTGCTGGGAAAAAAGATGCTTTGATCAGCAGGATCTTAACTCACATGGGTAAATGACACGTCAGCATGTCTTTTCTTGTAACAAGATTGTGTCCTTAACTGTGCATTTTTGTGTGAATGAAACCGACTGTCTCGATTTGCGTAACATATAGAAACCGACTTTTGGGGTCGCGAACTTGCATTTTGTTGTGAGTGGTAGGATTGTCACAAGTTCGAAACTTATATGATCACCCAAACTTGAAGTGTGAGTTGGTTTAGATGACTTTTAGTGGTTAAGAGCTTTGCCAATGTAAAATGGATAAAAGTTTGCATTTTTGCTAATCCATTTTTCAGATTTTCAAAAAATGGATAAAAACATCTCTTGCCTAGTATAAAACCTTTCAGTTTTTGACTCTTTTATATCATATATTTTTGAGTATTACAACAAGACAGTCATTTATAAAATATTATTGTGACAGAAGTCTAGCAATAAAATATAAAGTTGTACATATTTGAAACTCAATTTCGTCTACCTTCACTTAAACTTGCAATAAATTGAATAATAATGTGTTCTTATTTTATAGCTTACAATTGCTTAAATACTGCACGTCAATGTAGTAAATTGGACTACACATCATAGTTAATTATAAAGCAAGCGGGGAATCTGTGCTACAAACTATTAAAATTTATAGATCAACCAAGAGATTTTGAGCAAAACATGTTATAAATCATAAGATCATACGCATAGCAGAGTTTAATTTGCTTAAAGAAATTATGGTATGTCATATAAAGCAGACCTGCATGCATTGCACGACTCGCTTGTTTTCTATATTTTCATCCGGGAAATAAGTTTATACAGGAAATGTTGCAAAAGTTTGTTACATACATAAGGAAATCTAGATATAACTACTGAGTGGTGTTAACTGCTTAATAAATTACACAATAAAACCATGTAACTTTTATTGCACCTTTTGTATGTACAAGCAACTTCAACGGTTCAAAACTTTCTGCCGATTGCAGCTGATTAAAGCAGCCCAGGTTGTATGCTAGGAACTCCAGGAGGTCCAGGCAGGGCCGGCGGCCCATATGGGTGGGGAGGTCCAGGGTGCACCAATGCACTGTGTTGAATAGCCGGCCCATGTTGGCCTGGAGGACTGGGTGCATCAGACAGACCTCCAGGATGTCCAAGATGATAGTCAACTGGACCTGGAAGACCGGGTGGGTTAGACGCCCCGAATGGACCGTGGGGCCCTGGTAAATGTCCACGACGAAAATGCATCGGGCCTGCAGGACCAGGTGGTTTAGATGCTCCAAATGGACTGTGGGGACCGGTTAATTGTTCAAGACGATCGTCCATTGGGCCTTGAGGTGGAGCCATCAAAGGAGTAGCTGGTTCTCGTTGACGGCCCAAACAGTTTCGGAAGAGCCAGCAGCAACATAACAAGCTAAGGCTGCAACACGAATGACGACAAACATAAACAATAAAGAAGCAAAAACATGATAGTTTAATGTGTTTTAAACTTTTTACAAAGGGCAAGGTTAACTGAAATTAAAAGAAAAATGAATAAATTGTTGTTAAAAAAAGTAACATGCCTGAAAGAAAGCATACATTGTGGAGCTATCTTTCAAATATTTTCATCTTCAACTATACACTAAAAAAATTTTAGACAACAATTTTTAATTTTAAGTTATTTCAGTCTAACACAAATCGATTATTTCATTTACAAAAATTCAAGTTAAATAATTTTATAGTAATTTAACAGTTGTAATATCTTTCTAATTCAGTCGTACTTGGTCATCCATTTAATCATAGATTGAGTAAATTACACGGATGGTCCCTAGGGTGTGCCTGAATTGTAACTTTAGTCATCACTTTTAATAAATTACAGATGCGGGCCTGAACTTTGCATGGTATGCATACCGGTAGTCCTCGACACTAACAAAGGTTAAGTTTCTAAGTTAAGTCAATGTAAAAAGACCAAAATACCCTTATTAATAATATATATTAATTGTTGATTGAGTTATTAACATTAATCATCCAACCCCCCCCCCCCTCCCCGTCATCTTCCTCACCTGCTACTCGGACACCCCAATCCCACCACAATCACCACGCCTAACAACCACCAACATCACCATTGTCTGACCACCACCACACCACCATCAACAACCAATGCGTATCAACGACCACCATCGTAATCGTCTAACCACCATCATGACCAACCCTTAATTACCACCGTACCACCACCGATTGAATCGATGAGTCTACCACCTCTCCGGTCCAGATCTGATCGAAAAACTCGATGATAGTGGTGGCTACACCTAGGATGAGCCTACCCTCACCACCCTTGTAAGTCCCTCCCAATGTCTCTCTGTCGACATGAACTGCAACATCTTGACATCTCCAACCCAGATCCGAACCATCACCGCCTTCACACCACCATCATCCGCCGCACCTCCACCGCCGCACCTCCACCTCGATTGAAGCCCAAATCAATCGGATGTTGTAGATGTTGTTTTGATGATAAATATGATGTTGTGCCCGATAGGGGTGGCCGATGGGGGTGGGTGGATTCTGATGGTGGTGGTGGTCGTAGTGGTCGATGGTGTTGGTATGATGGATGGTGGCGATGGAGATGGTGGTTGGTTGTCGGTGGGTTGCGGGTGGTGGTGGTGTTGTGGGTTGCGGGTGGTGGTGGTGTTGTGGGTTGCCGGATGATGATGATGATGATGATGATGTGTGGTTGTGTGTTTGTATATACAGACAAACACATCTGTAAAGATGGGGGTGGGATGTTGATCGTGTGGCGGTGTTAGTGGTGGTTGAGGGGAAAAAGGTCTTAATGTGCGATGGTGGTGATGATTGTACGGAATGATGAAGATGATGATGGTGCGATGGAGATGGGGTCGAGGCTTTTGGGATGGTGGCGGTGGTGCTCAGCAGCCTTAAGCGGTGGTGGTAGTGGTGGTGGTGGTGGTGGTGACGTTCGGTGGTGGTGATTGTGAGTGGTGGTGGTGATGGTGAGTGGTGGTGGTGGTAGTGGTAGTGACCTGTGGTGGTGGCAATTGTGAGTCATGGTGGTTCCGTTAGTGGTGGTGGGTTAAGGGTAGAGGCGGTGGTGGTGGGTTAAGGGTAGAGGCGGTGGTGGTGGGTGTTGAATGTTGAGAAGAATATAAAAAAGAAAAGGGTATTATGGTCTTTTTAAAAAAATTAACCGAGAAACTTAACATTTGTTAGTGCTAGGGACTGTCAGTGTGCACTCTTAGCATAATTCAGGCCCGCATCTGTAATTTATTGAAAGTGGGGACTAAAGTTGCAATTCAGGCATACCCCAGGGACCATCCGTGTAATTTACTCTCATAGATTATTTCGCCTTGTGTTATAGTTTATGATACATATCCAAGGGGATTGGGTCAGGTCTAGCCCTCTCCCCCTTTCAAATCCAGTTAGTGGGTCCTAAATTACCTGATCAACAAGAGTAGGTTAAGAGGGCTTTGAACAGTGTTTTCCAAAAATACACTGTTTATCCATATCATTACACTAAAAATATTATAGGGTTTTGAACAGTGTTTTCTAAAAATACAGATTGAACAGTAAATTTCTCATAGTCTTCATTCACAACCACTTATAATCATAACATATAATATACGAATACACTCACATAAATTTAGAAAACGGGTTGTGAATGCTCTTAGTGGGAAAAGTGGAGCAGTTACTAACGTAGTGCAGTACCTCTTGTTTAGTAGCATTAGTTAGACTGAGTTCTTTTATGTTTTTTGGGAGTCTTGTTTTATTTTTGGTTTGTTTTAGTCTTTAGATCAGGAGATTCCCCATCTCGAATTGGGTTGTTTTTGTGTAAGTGTTTTGGTAATCAAAACAGCCGACTTTAGGCTCTATCAGCTTACTGTTGTAATGATTTCTTTAATCAATAGTTAATGTTCCTTTTACTTTTGTTATTACGTTTTCAAATGTTTAACAAAAGTAATTAATTATAATAATTAAAAAAATGTTCAACTACTAAGTCTTGAAAAAGTAGAAAGTGTAAAAAGAACTAAGATATTAACAAGTGTTTGATCAAGAATAGGTTGTGGGTGAAATTGATAATGTTTTTCCTTCTCAAGTTTCATATTTTTTTAAATGTTTGTAACTTTTACATACGACATTATATATTTTGTTAAAATAATATCATAAAATGAGTATTTTTATCTTTAAAACGTGCATACTGTTGATATAAAAAACAATATTTTTTCACGTTTTTTAACTCATAGAGTGATTTCCTCAAGTCATTATGTAATCTTTTGAATTGACGAGGATTGCGCAATTATCTGATAAGGATAACACACAATAAACTGGAAACATAAAATATTACACTTTTCAGTATTGTGTTATTCGAAAATCATCATTTTAGAAAACATAATGCATAACACAATGGTTAACATTAGACACAACGTATAACATAATGACCGTCACTAGAATCGAAGATTAATAATAGACAGAATGAGCTGATTGACGAAAATTACAAAATGACCTGATCAGGATTACAAAATGAACTGGAAAACATATAAAAAACATTTTTAGCGTTGTGTTATTTAAAATTATTATTTTAAAAAAACACAATAGAAAACACAAAGATCAAAATTAGACACAATGACCTGATATTACAACATGATTAGACGAATATTGCAGAATGAGTTGAAATAATATGAAAAAAAAACTTTGTTTTTATGTATCAACATTATACGCATTTTAATAATAAAGAACATTTGTTTTTATGATAGATATTTAAAAAAAATAATATTGTATGTAAAAGTAACGACCCATTTAAAAAAACGATGGAACTTGAAAATATGGTTATAAATAAAATACCATTGGTACATTATTTAAAGTTTTAATTATGTATCATTATGATATCGAATTCTTTTAGCTATTGGATCTAAATTTGATGGATAATAATCATTCTCACTCTTTTTAATTTTTCCCTCCTTTTAAAATAACCCCAACCCTAAACAATTATTAATAAATAAATTGTAAAAAATAAATTATCGTAGGTGATAGTGAACTCATTTATAAAGTCTCTAAAAAGTTTATATGTACATCTAGGGATGAGCATTTGGTACCCAGTACCCGTACCGTACCGGTACCGGTACCCAATTGGTACCGAAAATATGTATAAGGTACCGGTACCGGTACTTGATTTTCTTATATTTCGAGATCGGTACCCACCGGTACCGGTACCGGTATTTTACCCAAAAGTCCCGTATAGTACCGCTAGTACCCGAATACAAATATATTGTTTTGGAATATTTTTCACCCCGTTAACTAGTATTCTATTTTGACTTTTGAAGGTAATTATTATTATTTTTTTAATATCATTCTTCTTATTTCGCTACAATGTCAATATATATATTATTTATGATTTTAATAGAAATGAATGATGGACTAGTGTGTGAATTGAGTTAAATAAAATAAGAAATGTAAATAAACTATCATTTTATTTGAATACTTTTTTGATATTTTACTTTGTTTAGTTATTATAAACTTTTTGAGGTATCAGGTACCAAACATATACTGGGTAACAGTTATAAAAACAGATACTAGGTATTGTAACCAAACATACACCATGTAGTAAGCCTAAAAAATAATGTTGTGTAGGAAACGGGTACCAAAGAGGTACTGGGTACCGAAATACCGGTACCGTACCGGTACCGGTACCTGTACCCATATACCAAATTCGGTACCGGTATCGGTACTTGTTTTTTATAAAATTCGGGACCGGGTACTTTCGGTAACGGTACCGGTTCGGTACAGGTACGGTACCGAGCTCATCCCTATGTACATCAATTTTATGAGAAAAATTTAACAAAATACAAGAAATAATAAGATAAAAAATTCTACTAATACTTCAATAACCAAAATAAAAAATTATGAGTAATAACACACATATTTACACCTAAAGCATGCTTAATTGAGACAAAAACAGTATAAATCACTTTTTTAAACATCTTTGGATGCATAGATTATTTTCACTATTTTCTTAACAGAATAAGCATCATTCTTCCGTGCTATAAGTAAACAACTATTATTTATAACAACAAAATAAGTATGGTTGAGAGGGAGTGAGAACTAACCAAGAAGAAATGGTGTTGCAAAAGCTACCAAAGAAGCCTGTGGGAGCATAATAAGCATCTCCTGGCCGCATCTTAAACACACCCTTTCCTGATTATGACTCATGATATTTATAATTCACATTTCACTAGCGGCAACTTTTGTTTTCATGCACACATGCCATTATGCCAACACCCCCATGACCGGGCCCCATCTATACTTATCTTCTATTTCAAGCCCAATAACCATCATATTGCATATTGTAGGGCTACCAACTATAAAGTCTTACACTTGTTGGGCCCAAATTTTGGCCCACCATTTAGGCTATTAAAGCTTTTTGTTTATAGATGTGTAGTTCAAAGACAACAAATGTTTTCAATAAATATGTTTATTTTAAAGTAGGCGAACTCAGTAACATTTACACTGCTTTAAGACTAACTGGATCTTCTTCTCATCATATTCCAAAAAACAATACAAACAATGAAAAATAACAAAATGATTTACCTCACCTCTCCTTTTTAAAATTTTTAAAAAATATTTTGGAATAAATAACATTGGCAGATTTGCATCTTTCTGACTTGTGTTTCAGCCTTCAGGCATTCTATCACTTCTCCCGGGACCGACCGGGAATTTTGCTCCTTGATGACTTGGAAGTGGAATCACCGTGTTTCTTTCTCGGGCCAGGGTCCACCAACGGGCCGGACCAAGTCTGGATAGGTTCTTTGCCGTATGAAAAATTGGAACTGTATGGGACATCTGGTGGATCAAATAATGGATCCATGTGCATGTGATTTGAGGAACTCATTGTGTACCCGAGTGCCCCGTCTTGATGAGGTGGAGGGAATTTCTCGCTCTTGCTCTTTGCATTTGCATGTGTGATCAACCGCCGCCTCTGCCAAAGAATTAGAAAACAGGTTAAACGTTGCTTGCCCAAAGTCTGGTTTAAATGCATACAACATCCTAAGTCGTTCTACTCAAATATATTTTGTTTTCTATTATAGCAATAGTGTTTTTATAATCATAATTAACACATTCCACCTGTATAAATAAAAGACAAAACTATTACATCGTCAACCCAACCCTAAAAAACTAGTTTCACCTCAAACCCGTTTTGACCCATTACATAACCTGCTCGTCCAGCCCAACTTGCAATGTTAACATCCACCTAATGCCTAAGTACAACGTTAGCACCATAACACGCAGGCTAATATTAAACTGTTAACAAAAAAGATGAAGTTAGTTGACATACATCAAGGTTTGTTTGCAGTTCAGCATTGGCTTCAGGAGCAGGCATTGCCCTTGCAGATCTTTCACGTGCGCGTGCTTTTCTCACACCATCAACATTTGATTTACCAGCAGCTCTCAGTCTACCATAAATGGATATTCAAGTTGCGATCCAAGTTGATAAATAACTTTTAATATTTTCTTATGACTTAGATCACTGCTTACCTTCTAGCTTCTTCGTCACGTAATTTGGCATCCATTTCCTTGCTAGGTGGATATTTTGGAAGACTTGAAGGATCACAGGCATACGGTTCTGTTGTAAAGAACTGGAAAAAGAGCACATAATGGGCAATTGGGCATCAGGACACAAATTACATCAATTCAAAGGGAACAATTATAATAAACTCGTATTGCAAGAAAAGAGAAGATACACTCACTTCACTTCTCAAAGCAGCTGTTGCGGTTAAACGTTCAGCAGGATCAATAGAAAGAAGGGTTTCAATTGTCGGTAATGCTGATGGTGGAAAATCTTTAAATGTCTCTTTTATGCATCGTCTATACGACTGTTGGGGCTTAAACATAGTTGCATGTGGAAGCTTTAGCTTTTTCCAATATTCTTCAGAAGGAGAACCACACAACCTGAAAATCTTGTGAAGCTGCTCTACCTTGAAAACGGGTAGATAGTAATTTTCACATGAAGCAGTAGCAGAAATCAAAAACTTAATAGATAACCTAACAAATCCAATCAAATAACCAAACAAGAAGAAGAAAACAAGCCAAATTAAACCGATTTTAAATAACCGGTTGAAACTACTACCTCTAACTTCCAAATAACTCTACAAAGTTATATACTTGCAAATAAAAAGATATTGTTAACTACCTCCGTACGACCAGGCATGATAGGTTTTCCAGCCAATAACTCTGCTAATATGCACCCTGCACTCCAGAGGTCAATGCCTACACCATAATCAGTAACTCCAAGAAGAAGCTCTGGCGGTCTATACCACAAAGTAACCACCCTGCTAGTCATTGGCTGCTTCTGATTAGGATCGAAAAAGGATGCTAAACCAAAATCAGCAATCTTCAAGCCTCCATCATTATCAAGAAGCAAATTTGATCCCTTGATGTCCCGATGTAACACATGGCGGTTGTGACAATGTTCAAGCCCGGACAACAATTGATGCATGTAACACTTGACCTATAAACATTCATGGATGCTTAATATTAAAAAACACTTAAAACAATATTATCTCTTAATATAAAGATTGTAATTGAATTTAACCTGAGGCTCTGTAAATTTGATAGTAGGACTAGCAGCAAGCCCAGCCAAATCATGCTCCATATACTCAAAAACAAGATACAAACTACATGACATTCTTGAAGTCACTAACCCTTCCAATTTCACCACATTTGGATGATCAAGACGCCTTAGTATCAAAATCTCTCGGGCCATGAACTTCACACTCTCGGGTTCTAAATTGTCAAACCGAACCTTTTTCAATGCAACAATCTTTCCTGTCATTGTGTCCTTAGCTTTGTACACATTACTGTATGTACCTTGTCCAATCTAACCACAACATCAAACACACACACACACACATACTGATATCAATAAACAATAAACATCACAAATCCATTGTAAATGTCATTTTCCAAAGTCAAATATCAAATCATTTCTATCATATTAAGTAATTGATCAAAGAGTAATGAATAAATTTCAATTTCGAATACAACATTGCTGATAAACACTTGCCTTATCGATTTTCTCGAAAGTATCAGCTCGCCGGGGAGTCCACCCGTTGATGGCTTCTCCGGCGACCGCCGATAGCCAAGCCGGCCAGCCAGCGGCAACCTGTTCACCGTGAATATTATCCGGCGGATTACTGAGCCTAGGATTCGGTTTCGAGCGCCTTCTAGCACCTCTTGATCTCACACGCCGATCGTTCTGCACCTCGCCACCGCCACCGCCACCGCCACCGCCGTCGCCACCACCGCCGTTGCGATTATCTCCACCGGAGTGAACATTTAAGCCACCATCTCCACCATTCTTCTTCTTCTCCGTCGCGATCTCAGAAGACGAAATCTCTTTCCCAAACACACAGCCCATATCTGCACGCACTAAAAGCCCTAGCCGTAGCCCTAACCCTAGCCCTCATTAGTCATGAGATTCAGAGCCAATTAGGTTGATACACACCTGAATAATGATGCGTGTGAGCATATTCCAACAGCAATGAATGAAGTGGAATAATGAGTTTTGATTAAACCCTAAATTGGTGGTTTTTGTTGGTTGCCCAACAAAGCAAAGGCAGCAATGATTTGGGGTATGAAGGCCACAATGAAGGAAGTGAAAAAACAAAAACAAAAAGGGTGAAGGAACTGTAGAGAGCTTTAATGGTGGAGGAATGAAAAAAAAATACTAGTGTAAATGAATGAAAATGAAGGAAGATGTGTGTGAATGATGATTTATTTTATTTATAAGTAGGGAGTTGGGACGACTTTGATGGAGGGTTTGGTGGTGGATTTGCAGAGTGACAGACGGAGTATGGGTTTCTCTCTCCTTCGACGATCGATTGTTCCTTTTGAGTTGATTCGAAATATTCAACCCGTCCCGCTCCATATTATTATTATTATTATTATTTCGTTTTCTATGAATCCAAATCGTACAATATATTTTTAGAGATCTCTCACTTGTTTAAATCAAAACGTGCTGATGTTTTCCAACTACTTGGTTTTGGTTTTAATAAATATTTATATTGAAATTTGATGGAAACTAGTGTTTTCTCCCGCGCTACGTGCGCGAGAGTTTGGTTGCTTTCTCCTATCTAATGTGGTATGATTTTGTACGTTGTCGGCTCGGCACATCGGAAAACACAAAAGCGAATACCAGCATCGATTCTGATAATGCATATGCCAACAATTAAGACGTTCACTAATAATCAGTTCGGCAAGTCACAATACTGCAACAATAACTGCACTCCCTATAACATATGATACAAAAAACATCAATTATACCCCGAACATCAAAAAACTATTACTGGTCACATGAAAAAAACTAAAACCTAGATGGCTAAACTTGAAAAACCATATAATCTATTGTAGTACTCAACTTGTTTTCTTTTCTAGTATCTATCTAATCATTTTCCTTATGTTTGAAAAAATTAAGATTTTTTCCATTGTATTTGATATTATTTTATACTACTTTGTTTTGTTTTTAAAACCGAACCAACCAACTTGCATTCCAACTAAAAAACCAATAAATCTTCCGGTTTTTAAATCATTATTTTTCTAACGCAACTCAATCAATCTCACGTGTAACATACGATACTACCACGTAGGTAAAATAGTTGAAAATAATAGATTCAAAGTACCATCAAAACATTTCAAACCAAATTTAAAAAAAAAAAAACAAATACAAAAACCCAAAACTAACCCATTATCTCCTTCATCTTCTACTTCTTCCACTTTCACACACCACACACACTCTCTCTCCATCATTTTCTACTTCTTTCACTTTCCTACACCACACACTCCATTTTCTACTCCCCTAAAGACTCCACCACCACCACCACTATCACCACAACCGTCAACCACCACCACCACCACCACTATCACCACAACTGTCAACCACCACCATCACCACCCATCGCCACCGCCAATTCCCATCCCTAGATCCGACCCAAACGACCCCTACCGCACCACCTTCGTTCAAGGAGACCCCACTTCCTTAAAAAGGTCGTCCAAATGCTCACCGAATCATCTGAAATCGCCAAACACCACCACCATGCCGCTGGCCGATCCGACGCCGTCGTCAGATCTCCAATCTCAGCGATGAAAACGGGTCCCACCAACAAACCCAGAAACTCTCGAGGCTATACGGACGGAGAAACGACACCCAAAACTTCAAGATCAGCCCATTGGTATCCAGGTTGGGGTCCCGTTTCGGGTTTTCGGAGTCTCCCCGGTGACCCGATACGCCGAAGATTCTCTCGCTGGAAGTTCTTAACTTCTGGTATAAGTCCGGTCGTGTGTGCTGGACCTCGTCAATCGGTCTCCGGCGACCGTAGATTTCGTCGCCGGCGAGTACTCCTGGAAGGGACCTTTATGTGGTCAAACTATAAAACACATAACATTACTGTAGCAACTATGTTGCTTTTTAATATATAACTAGGTTTATTACCCGTCGCGCGTTGCCGCGACATTGTACGTGACATGATAAAGTATAGATTACAATTGACCCCGACTCGTTTCCGAACTAACTTTACGTCAATACGTAGAGTAATTCGAAGTTATATTGTTGAACAAAAACGTTTAATCTGACTATTTTCCAAGCAAAATTATTGTTGAAACATAGACTTACAATCGCTCCGACCTTTTCCGAACTAAATTTACGTTCAAACGTATAGTAAATAAAAACGTATTATATTGACCCGACGCGTTTCCAAATAAAACAATGTTGAAACGTTGGCAAACTCAAAGCGTACATAAAAATAAGCACAAAAACGTTTTATATTTGACCCAACTCAATTCTGAACAAATATTACATCAAAACATAGACGAATGTCGAAACGTAGACAGTCTTACAGTGTATAGAGTTAAGCCTGGAAACATTTTGTATTTAGTCCGAGTCATTTCTAATTACGTCTAAAAGACAGACTTGAATTTATATTGCATAGGAGTAAACTCGAAACTTTATAAACTTAAGGTGGTTAAAGTGACATTTTACAAATTTTTTAAAAATTAACAGGGGCTGAAAACGTAAAGATTAAAAGTAGAAGGGGAAGAAAGGCCAGTGAAAGGTAAAGTATATATTCCAATTGACCTAACTCATTTTTGAATTATTACATAAACCCGACTCGTTGACAAACATAATTTACATTGAAATATAAACAAACTCAAAACGTACATAAAAAGTCAAATTTTCAAAAAAGTACTTAGATTTTAAGGCCCGTGTGTTGCGACGGACTTGTATGATTTAATAGCACGTGTGACACATATGTGATATACGTTACGCTCCGTTGGGCTAAATAGTTAGAAAAAATAATTTAAATGAAATAGATATTAAAAAGGAAAAGACAAAAGGTGCTTTAAAGGAAAATAACTTTAAAATAATGTAAGGAAAATAAAAATAGCCAAAAAGAAAAAAGGAACAAACGACAGGATTTGAACCCGCGACCTGTTGTGGTTCAAGCTTTAAGGGGCGGAACAAATGCCACTACACCAACCTTCTACATATGATACATTTCAAAGTAAACTTATTTATTTGTAAGCCATTTCGGAAAAAATTAAAAAAAATGAAAAACTATGACCCAATCAGAAGGTGACACGTGGCAAGGAAGTGGGAAACCCACCTACATTGCCTTTTAAGTTATAGTAAATATAATGCTTACGTTGTGATGGTATGTTTGTAATTAATAAACATTACGCACTCTATTGTGAAAATGAATATTGAGTAAAACAAAAGTGAATATAAAAATAAAAGAAGTAGAAAATTGTGTTGTAACGGTTCGGCCTTTTAATATCAACACGTAGATGTAAAAACACTTAGTAGCGATATATTCAGAAATTATGAAAATGAGCATTAAGAGAAGGAAGGCGAATATACAGATGTGACGTTTTTTCTACGTCCATTTTGATTAAAATTTTATTTAAAATTGAGCAGGCGTAAAACACAACAAAAACCAATGTTTTTATAAACGGATCGGACGTCGAACCGGAAGTCTTACTGGTCCGGTGGTTGCACCGGATTTAAGAACCGGATGATGTTATAATTATATATATATAATTCAATATAAGTAATTCATGTGTGTATTTTATAGTTATATATAAAACTTAACAATAATCTTATGTCCAACATATTAGTTTATTATTCAACCCCTCGTTTTTACCCATTAAAATAAAAACAAAAACAAAATCCAGTCTGACCACCGGTCCGGTTCCCGGTCTGACCACCGGTTCGAGACGAACCGGCCGGTCCGACCCCTCCAAAACGAACAGGCCTGAATCGGTTCAACCAACCCTCCGAATCTCGGTTGGACCGGTTCGACCGGCCTGTCCGATCCAGTCTTCAATACAGTGACAAAAACCCATAATTAGAGCCATCGGCGTTTTCCTATGTTTTTGTCACATTATGATTTAAGGTTCATCAATGTTATTAAGGTTCATCAATGTTATTAGAGTTAAAAGATTGAAACTTTATTATTGAGATGGTAAAGTGTATAAAAGTTCTAAGTTAAACATGCATAAACTATGCATAGTTCAAAACACAAAAGAACAAGCTCGATTAGTCTGCCCCACACGATTAGAAAACCTCATTTTCACTGACAGCAATTTCGTTAGAAATCCGTCAATGAAAGCCATCATCGGTGAGAATTCGTTGATAAAGTCCATCACGTAAGTGGTTGCGGGTAATGCATTTTCTGACAAATTAACATCAGAAATCATTACCGGACAATAATTGGGAAGCAAACCTATAAATGCTAAGTACGTTTTGAAAGTTGAAAAATATGCTTTCACTAATTATATGAACTATAAATATATGAATACACTTAAGTTAACTTTAGTAGTTTAGTTTATCTTTGATGAATTAACATTCAATTTTGGTTTGTTTTTAAACAAAAAACCAAACATGCACACACGAGTGAGCACAGACACAAACACATATTATAGAATTAAATCTTAATAGCAACATAGTAAGATTGGCGTAATAGCGTGTATTTGGCAATTGTACTCGATAATATCACGATTTAACAACTATATAATTTGAGATAAGCTAATTTTGTAAGTTGGTCACGTAATGACCGCTTGAACACGCAACGTGATACTTAAATGGTTGTGAGGCACATGTGCTTAATCCGTTTTTAAGTGGTAAATTTTGATAAATGTAAATGATGATACGGAAATTATTACCTTTTATTTGTCAATTACTATTAACAATTTGCATTATGATCAACATTGCCGTATTTTCAATCACCCAGAAGTCCACGGATCAGTTGGACCGGGCTAGGTTAAAGTGTCGTTGGGTTGGTTGGCTGGGCTTGGAGCCTTGGAGTAGAGCACATATTGGTTAGAAAAAAAAAAAAAAGAAAAAAACAGGTTCTGGTAATAATCAAACCGGTTAAGTCGGCTATTGGTCAAAATTGGTTTCCTTAGTAGATATCGATACAAACCCAGTTTGGAGAATAGAAAAACCTAACCTATGAAACCAGTTAGGTTATTAGCCGTAGTGGTTAACCAGTCAAAACAATAAAAAAAAGTTTTTTTATAAAAACTAAAATTTTTTTAATAAAATTAATTAAAACTAACATATTACCATCCATCTTTTGTATACCTAATTGAATGTAGTTAAAAGAACAATATAGTAATAAAAAAACTCTAATTTGGGTGATTAAGAAAGTTGAAAAGATTTGAGATGACTACTCTATTTGTGTATGATGATTTGCACATTGTGGATGATTATACACACAAACTCTTAAGGTAATTTTGTGTTTTTGAGAGTTTTGAGAGGTAGAGAATTGTTGTGATCAAATTATTACTCTTAATACCTATTTATAGTAACACATGGGGTAAAAGTATATTAAAAGTAGATTTATAATATCTATAAACGGCTCTATATTTGTTATAAAATGGCTAGTTTCGCATATCTAACCGCATAACCGGTTTTTGACCAGACCTTTTAACCGATTTCAAAATAAATAGTTTTCAACCTGTCCTTAACCAGCGGTTCTTATGTCTTACAAAAAAAACTATACGTAACGGCTAATAACCGGTTTGGTTTTTGAGTTTGGTATCTGCCTGGGTCAAATAATATTTTAATCGGTTTCAAAATACATGGTTTTCAACTTGGCCCCAAGTAGCGGTTTTTATGGCTTACAAAAAGTTATACAGTACCGGTTGATAACCAGTTTGGATTTTAGTTTGTATCTAGTCGGCTCATGTGCACATCTAGCTTGGAGTATCGAATACTCACCCTTGTTGGCTTGGAAGCCTAAGCCCATCGTCGTATTGTGTGTGCGACCTAAGATTTATGAGAGAGAGAGAGAGATAGATAGAGTACACGATACACTTATTTTAACTCTCATTCACCTAATACTCTCGACTTTTCGCATTCATCATTCTATGGTTTTTATCATCGTCTTGGTGAGATCCTATTAGTCTTAGATATTGTTACTCTTTTTTTGTTCATCACTTTGTTGATGGATGTTTTTTTTTAAACATCAGGGTTTATTTCACTTCTATAATGGTTTTGGGTAAACATATTTTGTGTTCGAGTTTTGCGTACGTGTTTCGTAAATATCATTTATGAAAGTGAGGAATTATAGTCAGAAGGATATACAAGTTCAGTAACTGGCATTTACGAATGCCCTTTAGTGTCCATTTCCGTAAATGACATTTTTAAAACCCCAAAATTCAAACACATTTTAATTCTTACCCCAAGAATCATCATGCAAGTGAAATAAACCCCAATTCAAGAAAAAAAAATTCCACTTTGATGTACGTTTATCTTTTGTAAGTCTTTTCAGTTCACATATCTTTTGTAAGTCTTTTCAGTTCACATTGTATTGTATTGAGAGTTTTTGATTATTCCAATTTTTGAGTTGACAGTATTCTTGAATATTTTCAAGATATTGTAGTTTCTTGATAATGAGATGTTTAAAATCATGCAAATAAAAAGGGATGGTACTTCTAAAACATATAGTGGAGAATAAATGAAACTATTAGTTGAAAAAAGAGCAAACAACAAGAGAAATGAAATAACTCGGAACAATTTCCTTAAAGCTTCTTGTAAACATTGAAAACAGCCAACGTGACGAGTAGAAGATAGGCCATGGATGCGATGAAAGACAAGGCCATTGCCGCCATGACTTGGTGGCAAAACTTATCAAACCCATTGCACACCTTGTCCCATTGCACATGTGAGTTGCCTTGGTAACCAATGAGACCTACAGCACCGCTAGCACCGATGGCGGAGAAGAGGAGCGCCACCACCACTAGATCTAAAATGGTTACCATCGTGGATACCTTCTTTACTCCACCTTTAGTTGCTAAGGTAAGGATCAAAGAGACTGCCGTATAAGAGCATGCTATTGCATTTGTGATCACAAAGTACCTGTAACAACAAATACACCCATTCCGTTCTCTATTAAATCGTTATTTTATTCTCAAAATTAACAAAAAAAATAAAATAAAAAATAAAAATCATTTCCATTTAGCGTAAACATGGGATTGGATCTAAGTAGGAAGTAACTGTATCATTAATACCTTCTTTTATTCCGTGTATGAGAGAGCTTCGTGCATTGAATTTGCATGCTTTTATCTTTTTTTTTAATTAAGTTACATGACATTCGAGTGATACTAATTAAACAAAATTCTTAAAATGGACACCAGTATAAAAGATGTACGTATATTTATGTCATATTAACTATTCGGTATGTTAGGAAGCGTCAAACATGTGGGAGCCATAAGCCCATAACTCATAGTTACGTTTTTTGGGAATTCAATTTGACAAATCTTACATAAGTCAACACATTAATTCTACGCAGAACAAGATAATATATCTTTTGTTATCTTGAACTGAAATAAATGTACCACCGTCTTTTAATTTTTCCTTTAAAAAGTTATTTAATATATAAAAAAGAAAAAAAAACATATAACTGAACACACATCAAAGATGTATATAGAGCATAAAATAACGATCAATTGTGGAAAATTACGTTTACGTTAACTTTGTTTATTTCATTGACGTATAAACAACTTTTATTAACTAACACTACCAAATCTGTAAAATTCGAACACTACACTCACCAGTCGACGAGGACAACACATTTACATCAAATTGTCTCTTTAAAACAAATAACTAATCAAAAGATATAAATATAATAAGTAGTGAAAGTATAAGATCATAAGTATAAAAAATGATAATAAACATCATAATGTTGGGGTCTAATTGCAAGCTATTGGAGTCAAAGTATTGATGTTCATATACAAGAGTTGCAGATCACAAAACGCAAGGGGAAAAAAGTACGTACACAAAAGCAGACATATGAAGCCATTTAGCGGTGACCGGCAGGTTGACCGGCGGTAGCGACGGGACGATTGTGACGGCAACGGTGGTCGTCTGCTTATTTACTCCGAGAACCACCGCTGCCGCTAGAGTTAGCGCCAACGCTAAAACTCTCACCGCCAAATCCGTACGCCTCAGTCTTGCTCCGCCGTTCGCCGCCGTGCCGGTGATCTCCGCCTTGTATTGCATCTCCATGACTGTAAAATTTGTAAGTATAGGTGAATGATGAAGATTGAAGAGGGAAAGAGGAGAATTATGTGAACGGTGGTGCTGAGATGTATGTATATATAGGATCTGAGGGTGTTGAATATATTATTATCACCGTCTCAAACAAAATACGGTTCTAGCTTTTGAAAGACTTTATATATCTTGATTTCGAGTTTTGGTTCCAATAAAATTCCTACATTTACAAATTTGTTAAAAAAAAACAAATAAAACAAATAGTGGTTTATAAGTTATTAAAGCATTAAGGTATTTGTTTTTCAAAACATGTGTATTTAGTTTTCAATGTTTTAATCATAATCAGGCTTTAAGCTATTTTGCTTTTATTTTGTAAATATTATACTTTATAAACTTTTGAATAAAAATTGTGAAATGCTTAATTTTACACACCATTTCGATATAAATTGTATTAAAAACATAGCGAGATCAAAATTTTACTTTTTTTTTATAACTTTAAGTATACAAAAGTTAATAAAATTCAGAATATTTTGCTATGATATACTTTTTTTTTGTTTCAATATAAATTTTATTCAAAAATCAAGTCAAGTGAATATTAGTTTTTTTAATAATTTTGTGTATATAATGTTTTATAAATTTTGGGTATACAGTTTCGACATTCTTAACTTTTTCCTACATTTCAATATTAGTTTACTTAAAATCGAGTGGTGTCAATGCTCACAAGGTCTATCAAATTCTCGCCGCACCGTGTTAGAGAATTCCACTAGTTTGATATTATTATCAAATCATTATAAAATATTTTGACTGAAAATATGTCTTAATTTACATATTATATTGATGCATAAAAATTTTATCATACAAAATTTAAAATCAGAGAAAAAATTAAATTTTGAATTCATATGTAGGTAATTAAAAATAAAAGCGATTAGACCATCACAAATAAGTGTTTTCCATGCCTCAAGAAAGGCTACGTGGACGCTTATGTTCTTCAACATTGCGGGAGGGACGACTTTGGGCACCTGTTCTTCCTCATGAGCTTCTAAAACCGACTTGGTGTGAGGGCCATGTACTATAGACACACACACACACACACATATATATATATATATATATATATATATATATATATATATATATATATATATATATATTAGAGCAGAGAGAATGGTTAAAAAATTTAAAAAAATGTGATGATGTGTTATGTTTTAAGTTTACTTATTATTATAGAGATGCTTGAAGATTTTAAAGAATGTACTTTAATGTGTCAGCTGACGATCTACGGTTTTGATTGTTTTAAGGTTTTTTCTATTAGTGATGCTCTTATAAGATGTTTGAAAGGTAATTATACAATATGTAAAAACCAGAATAAATATTCAACTGTAATGAAAATGCATGTTTGAAGTTTGAATGCTTCATATGTTTTGATTGTTTGAATGTGTACTAAAATCTAGATCTTAATGACCCCTAAATAACTAGACGACAAAAAGAGGTGGTGTTTCACTGTTTTGTGGCTACTCTAACATGATTATATAAAACTAGCTTTAGTAAACCCGTGTATTACACTGGTTAAATAAATAAAATATTAATATAATTATATTTATTAATTATAAAATGATATTCTAAAATATGATATGACTGAAATTACGTATGAGAAATGACTATAACTAATAAAACAGTGATATCAACTTTTTAAAATTTTAATTTTAATCATTTTTCCAAAAAAAGTAAACGTTTTCTTCTAAACAAACCGTATAAAAATGTCATTTTTAAAAATTTCCTTATTATAACTCCCAAATTTAATTATTTTTGGTTTTAAAAAAGTAAAAATTTAAAAATACCAATTATAAAATATTTTGTATTTTTAAAAAAGTTTTATGCTTTAGAAAAATTTATTATTTTATAAAAAATTTGTTTATTTAAGAATAACATTAATAAATAGATCTCTTTTCAAATTTATTATTTTATAAAAAATTTGTTAAATAATATTATTAGTAATTAATGTAATTATTTAAGAGGAGAGAGAGGCGGGGAAAAATTAGTAAGGATGATTGTGGTGCTGCCACGTGACATCTCAAGTTACTCTTTTATTAGAGTAGTAAGATAAGATAAGATAAGATTGACTCTATATATCAAATTATTTATTATTTTTTCGTCACAAGGAGCATATACTTTAACTTGACCTCTATTGATGCCTACAGATATCCCATTTTAAAACTTTAACGAGAGGATACGATAGAATTCCTCTTTTGAGTTTTTGTGCTCGCATTTCACCCACCCCACGATCTCATTCTTTTAATCGAATTTTCAAATTCCACATCTGTACTGCTTCCAAATGTATGATAAAAATAAAGTTTTAAATAAAATATATTATCTCATTCATATACTGTGATTTAAGAGCAGCAATGAAGAAAATCTCATTCTTAACATTACTACATCAGACCATTGAACAATGTGAACAATGTGACATGCCTCCGCAGACCACTCTCCGCCCCTTTCCTCTCACCTCCATCTCTCACAAATGTACATTTGTAATTGGATTGATTAGATAGACCAAAAATCGAATTGTAGACATTTGGTCTCTCTCTCTCTCTCTCTCTCTCTCTCTCTCTCTCTAATTCTCTTCTTCTGGTTCACGAAATTCACACGATCCTTCATACTAGTTTTTGATTTCGTCTGAGTTATATCCGATTGATTTATTCGGGTGAACCATCAAATAATTTCAATCTAAAAGTGATTTTCATTACTTTCAGATTATGTAGGCTTTGATTTTAAGTTTCTTACATGACTTTCATCTAGACGACTCGAGCTATTTGTCTCTCTCTTAACTATAGCATATCATAACATGAGTTACACAATGGAAAGAAAAGTTAATTATAAATAGAAGCATGCATAGTTAAAATCTATAAATTGGAAGTGAAATATGTATTTATATTTTTTACCAAATTTTTAAATAATAAAATTGATTGATCGTCAGTGGCCCAACTCTTCCGATTTTTAGTATACTTGGGAAAAAATGAATCTAAAAAGTCACTTGATTAAATTATCCTATTTAAATAAGATGAATATTGGGAAGTTTCTAGAGATCAAATCTATATATATATATATATATATATATATATATGGGTTGGGTTATACAAACACCTATTTATGTTATTTGGACATCCTATTGTCTCTATCTCTCTCCATGTATCTATATGTATGTATAGAAAGATATAGAGAGAATAAATTAAATTGGGTGTATCAATAACATACCTCATATATATATATATATATATATATATATATATATATATATATATAGGGTAAGGTTCTAATGAGAACCCTACCTTATTGTGAGAACCCTTTAACCCAATATAATCCATTGATTTATTTTACAAGAAATAAGATCATGACATGTATCCATTTGACTTTTCTAATAGAAAAGAGCAATTTGGTCATTTCACCTAACTTTCTCTTTCCTCCTATATTTTTTTCTTTTTTATGAGAATAACTTTACATTCAATTTTTTTATACATTTATAACTTTTTAATACTATATTATTTTTTTATAAAAATTATATCATTAAACTCGTATAATTTTTCTCTTTAATTCTCATATAGTCTCTATATTTTTTTGTTGATTTAGATTGGATGTCTATAACTATATCACTGTAATTAGTATTTCAAACACTTAAAAACTATTTTACAACATCTAAAAACATATGTTACACTAATATAATAAGAATACACCACTGGAATCACACTAATATAACAAAAATACACCATCTAAAACCATATATTACAGCATTTTACCATATGTTACAGTATTACACTGCTGTAAATGTAGCAAAACGATGTAACTACACCAATGTAAACCAAATGTAAAATATACATCATTAAACGATGTAACTACACCAACGTGATTTCAATAACATAACAACCAAATGACATTAAACCATGTAGATACACCAAACGACATTAAACCAATGTAAACCAAATGTAAAAAATTAAAGAAATATCACATTTACTTAGTTACATCGCTACAAACCAATGTAACCCAACGTAAAAATTAGGCGCGTTTCAACTGTTTAGGCGTTTGAGCACTGGTTGGAAGCTTGAAGACTGTTTGGGCGTTTTAGTTACATCACTGTAAACCAATGTAACCCAACGTAAAAATTAAGCGCATTACAACTGTTTAGGCGTTTGAGCACTGTTTGGAAGCTTGAAGACTCTTTGGGCATTTTAGTTACATCACTGTAAACCAATGTAACCCAACGTAAAAATTAGGCGCATTACAACTGTTTAGGCGTGTGAGCACTGTTTGGGAGCTTGAAGACTTTTTGGGCATTTTAGTTACATCACTGTAAACCAATGTAACCCAACGTAAAAATTAGGCGCATTACAACTGTTTAGGCATTTGAGCACTATTTGGAAGCTTGAAAACTGTTTAGGTGTTTTAGTTACATCACTGTAAACCAATATAACCCAACGTAAAAATTAGGCGCATTACAACTGTTTAGGTGTTTGAGCACTGTTTGAAAGCTTGAAGACTGTTTGGGCGTTTTAGTTACATCACTTTAAACCAATGTAACCCAACGTAAAAATTAGGCACATTACAACTGTTTGGGCGTTTAAGCACTGTTTATTCCTCGTTTTTCTTTATTCGTACATAGTTAAATCATATTACAATGTTACATTGTTGTACCATATAACAAATCTATAACAAAACCAAGAAGTTACAATGTTAATCTTCATATAATCTTGCAAACGACAGTATTAACAAATATAATCTTGCACTACTATACGAATGAGAGAAAGGTTGCGGTGTTGTTGTACCATATAATCTCCCAAAATATAACAAATCAGAAACAAGAAATGAGAGAAAGGTTGCGGTGTTGGTGACAGTGGTGGCGGCGATGCAGGTGGCGGGGGCGACGACGGGGAGGTGTGCAGATGGCGGTGTCGTGGAGATGAAAGAGAGGAGAGAGGGATGAAAGAGAGGAGATGGTGGTATGCTCGTGGTGGCCGGAAGGGAGAGAGGGATGTCGTGCAGATAGCGAGGGGAGAGAGGGATGGCGTGGTGGTGTGCAGGTATGCTCGTGGTATGCTTGTGGTGGTCGAAGGGAGAGAGGGATGGTGTGGTGGTGTGCAGGTGGCGGTGGGGTGGAGATGAAAGAGAGAAGATTATGGTATGTTTAAGGATTTTTGAATATAAAACCAAGAAAAAATAAAAAAAAAATCTTTGAAATGATGTTTCTGACAAAAGCATAAATCAAAAAAAGAGTAAATGACTAATATGCACTTTATGTCATCTCCACCATTCAAATAGAATCTATATTTTTTAATATTAAATCAATGGATAGATCTTGGGTTAAAAGATTCTTACAATTTCTTAGGATTCTTACATGAACCCAATCCTATATATATATATATATATATATATATATATATATATATAGGAGAGGGTTCCTGAGAAAATCAATAGTTATGTGAAAACCAAAGAAAACCACGGAAAGCAATAACATAATTCAAATTTTTTTTGTTATTTTAATTATTAAAATGCTATTTAGGTGTTTGGTACATATATGTTGAGCATACATACGAGAATGAAAAAACTTACGTATACGTAATACTATGTCGAATGAAAAATGGTTAAGTATACGTAACCTATGTGTGGCGTATATGTAAAACAATGCTACGGTTTTCATTTGATCCATACCTTTATTTATATATACTCACACATATATAAAGGGTAGTAATAAAAAATTTATAAATTATGTGACCGTTTCCATTGGTTTTCACTAGTTTTCTTATAATTTTATGTTTTTTTAGGATCCCTCATCTATATATATATATATATATAGTGGAGGGTTTCTGAGAAAACCAAAAGTTATGTGAAAACCAAAAAAAACCACGGAAACCAATAACATAATTCATAACTTTTTTGTTATTTTAATTGTTAAATGCTATTTAAGTATGTGATACATATATGTTGAGCATACATACAATAATGACGAGTTTTACGTATACGTAACACTATGTCGAATGAAAAATTGTTACGTATACGTAACCTATGTGTGACGTATATGAAAAACCATGCTACGATTTTCATTTGATTCATAACTTTATTTATATATATTCACACATATATATAGATGGTCGTGATAAAATTTTTTTATATTATTTGACCGTTTTCATTGGTTTTCTCTAGGTTTCTCATAACTTTGTGGTTTTTTTAGGATCCCTCCTTTATATATATATATATATATATATAATACTAAAAGAGTAACTTGGGGGACAATTGTCATATTTCTAGGCATCCTAAGTTTATTTTTCACGTCTGTCTTTCCTCTTAAATAATTATCTAAATTAAAAAAGATTAAATAATTTTAATTCTTTTTTAGATTACAATTAATTTTTAAATAAATTAGGAACCCATAACCACTTGTGTAGGAATCAGAAACCACCTCTGTTGTGCTCGCGGGAGTCAAACAAGGGGTGAATAGAAACCCCAATCGGAAACCACCTCTGTTGTTAACGGGCGGCGGCGACGACGATGGTAACAGGCGGTGGTAGGAGACGATGACACATCTACTGCATTCCGGCAGAAACCACCTCTGTTGTTAAAAACTAACGGACACTAACGGTGGGGACTAAATTTGCAACAAACTTTCAAATGTTTGGACTAAATTTGTAATTTTTAAAATCTAGGGACCAAACTTGCAATATGATCAAACCACAGGGACTATTTTTGCAATTTTCTCTTTTATTAATGTTTTTTCTACAAAATTTTTCTACTCTAATAAAAAAGTTGATATCATTATTTTATTACTTATAATTCTCACTTATACGTAATTTTAAATCATATCTTATTTTAGAATATCGTTTAATAATTAATAAAAATTTTATTTTATTTAATATTTTATTTTTTTCAACCCGTTTAATACACGGGTTTACTAAAGCTAGTATTATTTATATTATTAATATATTATTTTGAACAGCTACATCTATTTCATGATTTCTTTTTTTTTTTCATTTGATTTCTTTAATTTCTTTTTTATTTTTTTAACTAATTATCTTCTATTTAATTTTTTCCTTTAATTACATGCTTATTTTTACTTACGTTTTGATACAATAAAAACATTTAATAGTAGAGGTCTATAATATTTGGCTCTATTTAATAATAATACCGAAAAAGAGTGAAGGTATAGACCAAATATCATATTGATATCGTCAGTTTAGCATCGGTCGGTACCATTACCGATGATAATACAATACCGAAGGGTATCAATATCGAAAACATTAAAAGCGAATACCATTAGTGGTACCACCAATGGTGTTCAGTCGCTACCGATTTGGTATGATATCTATACGTACGAGTACTCCATAAAAATGTACGAGTAAACTTGATACATCTATCCCGCCTGGAAACTAAGCTCGTATTAAACTCACCTACTCACCCATATATAACTTGAATCAGCTATTGGCTTGACAAGTTGGTTCTTTTGTTTGTTTTTAAGATTTTAAGGGTGAGCATATAAAATCGAAAAGCAAAAAAAAAAAAAAATCAAAACGAAACCGAAATAACCAATTGGTTACTGTTATGATGGGGTCATAACCGAACCATTCGGTTACGGTTTCTATTTTCACTTCTTTTGTAACCGAAATAACTAAAACTGAACCGATATCTATATATTTTTGTATTGTCCACGTGTTTTTCTTGTGTTGAAACATATTTTATTGTATTTGTCATTTGCTTTCATGTCTTTTTCATGTATTTCCATATATTTTTATGCTCAAAACATGTTCAAAACACTTCAAAACAATAAAACCGAGCTCCACAACCAAACTTACAAATTCAAAACAGACAAACCAAAAATAACCGAAACTAAACCAAAACCAACTAAAAACCCAACCAAAAACAAAACCGATACTCGGTTTCGGATTCGGTTGCTTGAATTCCAAAAACCGAACCACCGGGTTCGGTTTCGGTGGAACACAAAAACCAAACCAAACCGACATTTGCACACCTCTAGAAGATTTTATATATTTTCTTTATATAAATAAAAAAATAACAGAGTTACATTAATCTCATGCAAGTCTCAAATAACACAATATGAAGTTACCAATATAAAAAAACGAGCTAGTTTATACAAGTCAATGAGTGAATTACTATAGCCGAATTAGTTCAGGAGCAAAAATCAGCCTGAGTTTTTATACAAGCTACCTCCTACTCAAACTCAACTCGAATGGTAATACACGCCAACAAATGAGTTACTAGAGCTAGATCAGCTCATGAGCCGAATCAACTTGAGTTTTACACGAGTAAACTACCTCAAACTCAATTTAAACTCAAACACTTATACAAACCAATGAACTAGAGTTTTTAAAACCCTCACACGATTTATAATCTCCAAACATCACATTTGGGTTTCCCCCTTTCATGAGTTCAAATGTAATTCATATAAAAAGTTTAACCTAAACCCTTATTTCATCTATTAATTATTTTAATAATTAGATTATTATTACAAATTTATATACAAGAAATAGAATTTCCTACTAACCAATTTAATTACTATTTATCTACCTTTATTATCAATAACGCATAATCATTTCTAAGGGCTTGTGTAGTGGCTCCATGAGGAGAGGGGTGGGGTGGATGAGGTGGCAACAATATGGGGGCGTGAAACACCATCCCCTTGAGGCGTGAGTTTTGGTGCGATGGGTCACAGGCATTGCCTCTTTGCTTCTTTGAAACCATCAAAAGTACGTCGAATGACACTCTCACAGGCACTTTAGTCATTACGTTTACCCAAAATACGTATCCCAACACGACAAGAATCCTTCAGTTTTCACAAGTAAATCATGTAAAGGTCAATTTCCTGTCATTGCTTCAAATATTTTCAAAAGGTTTATATTTCTATCAGAAACAAATGGTTGGTGATAAGGAACCAAACCTCAAGAACGGAGGACACCCAAACAAATCAAACTCAATAATTGTCAATGAGTCAACCCCTTAAGTAACCACCAAGCTGTGTACAACAAAACCAGTCATTTGACTGGGCCAGTTTGATTCAATATCCACATGTGGAGAAAGAATTACATAAAAATAAATGAAGTTTTTAGACCACCAACTTATTTGGTGAGTTTTTCACTTCCACGTGATCATACTTCAGGAAGAACAGGTGGGGCAATGGAACGGGTATTATACGAATTGCAGTGGCGACATTTCTGCCCCATTATGTGAAATATAACTTCAGATGTGTCGTTGCAGTCGTTACAAAGAATCCAAACCTTCTTGTGCCTGTAATCTTCAGGCATGACGGTAGCTTCAATCTGAGAGATAAAACAAACAAAATTAAGACATAAATAACAATCAACAAATCTTGTCTAAGAGTTTGCAGACAAGCTACAGTAAAAACAACTGAATAACAGAAAGGGAAAATTCGTGAATAGCCATTTTGACTAAATATATTACCAAATTAGCCATTGATATACATATTTTTTCTAATTTATTAATTTGGCCAAAGTTGTTAGCTAAAAAAGCTGTTTACCTTTTTTTAAATATCAATTTGACCGTTACATTTCTATGGCATGGAAAGCCAATCTTAACTGGACACTCGGGGTCAGAAAAAGATTTTGCGGCGATTAGACTTGCCACCAAAAGAAACATGATACGTGTCCAAATTTTGTGCTGATTGGTGAAATTTTCAAGATTTTCGTGCCGTATGAGAAAATTTCATTATCTTCAGATACGTGGCCTATTTTGATTGGATATGGATGTAATTATTTGTAACAGTCAAATTCAAAATTTATCAATGGCTATTTTAGTAAACACGTTTAATCTAATAGCTATTCGGGTAATTTTCCCTAACAGAAAACTGTTCCACAAGATATTGATTCACTGGACACACCTCCTCATCTAGTCTTTTCCAAATCATAGACATATCCATCACTGACTTGGAGCATATAGGACAGGAGAATCTGTTCAATAAAAGCATTAAACTTAGTAAAGATTAAAAAAAAAGAAGCATAAATGAACCAAAAGAATCTTAGAAATACTAACTTATCACGGCTTATCATCTCCTTACAACATTCAGAGTGCATTGTGTGTCCACATTTCATGACAGTAGTATCTTTCAGCGAGTCAAATAGGTACTGTAAATGCGGTGGTAGGAATATTAAAACTTGATGTTCTTTCAAAACCCAATAGTGGTTACAACCTACATATAAATTTCAAAGAAAAAAGAAGGAAAAAAACCTCATAGCATATAGGACAGTGATGGTGCATAGAGTTTTCAACACATGAATGGTTGTTACGTAGTTTTATAGAATAGCAAGATCCTGTGAATTATTGAATAGCATAAACAGATAAAAGAACCCAAATGAAAATCAGAAATCAAATGTTGACAATCAGAAGTGAATGTTGACAATCAGGTGATCAAATATTAAAATTCATAGCTATAGAAGATACAGATGCATACCACACTTCTTGCAATGGAAAAAATTCTCACGACCCCCAACTCTGAACGAAACAAATTGATCAGAAATTGTATGAGAAACAAAGAAAATCAAACTAATTCGATAGATATCTAAATAATAAACATATAAATATGATCTTCCTGCTCATATACTACTAACCTGCAGATGCCACAATCGTCACAGTGGAACTGCCCCTTGCTAGTCTGCAATGTTAAAATTAGCATCAGCGAAGAGGAAACATACTAATAGAATTCAAAAGGTGTATGAAATGACTTAGTCTAACATCATCATCAAAGAATTTGCAAATTTCACAAAAATACTCCCCCATATTGACACCACAATTCGTGCAAACACGAGCAACCTGAATGATGACAGAAACACTCATAACTACAATGAAACAGTAAACAAACTCAACAATCAATCAGTTGTAGTTTATGTCAAAGATACATACCGGCTGCTCAGTGTCACAAACAGAACAAATAACCTGCAACAATCATCAATTTCATCACAAAAGGAAACAAAACAACTAATAAAAACATCAATTGCAACTTCAGATTAAGCATTAATAGAACAACAAATGTCAGAAACGTACTTGCTTTACATCATATCGAACAAGATCATGCCGATCCGATGGACTGCTCAACATGTTCTGACGAAGAACAACAACACAATTTAACAATCAATTAGCAACTATTTAAGCACATAAACATAGATCTACAACTGTTGAATTAAATCGATACAAAATAGGTCAAAAACAATGAACGCTTTAACTTGATAAACATCGAATCGAACGAAGAGTATAGAGGCGATTGAGGTTCGATTAGTACCGTAGCTTCATTGTGACAATGGCGACAACCGAAGATCTCGTTGCAACAGGGAGCACGAATCATACATCGTCTCCGATAGTGCTTGCATCTAACAAAACCAATGGATTTAATCATTCAATCAAAAGTTTCTAAGTGTAATAGCCATTGGAAGCATAAGGAGGAAGAAGGTTGATTGAGAAACGTACCCATAACCCATCTTCCCAAAATCCTGGCGTTCCATCGGAAAGTAAGATTGGACTTTGCAGACACGATATGCAACGAAGGGGATTAATGAATCGTCCAAATTCTCTCTCTCTCTATGAACACACACAACACTTATATTCGGTAATTAATAATTAATTTAAAAGAATAAAAAAAACTATAAGATTGAGTTATACAAACACTCATTTATGTTATTGAAACATCCTATTGTCTCTATCTCTCTCCATGTATCTATATGTATGTATAGAAAGATACAGAGAGGATAAAATAAATTGGGTGTATCAATAACATACCCCAAACTAAATTAGATCATTCACTGTAAATTTCTTATAAATACGTGAGTGTGTTTTATATATTATAAAAAATGATTATAAATGGTTGTGAGTGGATAAGATAGAAAGTTTACTGTTTATTTGAATATTTGTGTATTCACTATTCAATCCTTATAAATATTTTAACATATTTGAAAATGATTGTGAGTGAAAAATAGAGAAAATGTAATAATAAATACATATAAAAGTATTTTTTTAATTAAAAAGCAAAGAGAAAAAATAGTAAATTTTAGTGTAATTATATGGAATAGAGATAGAAAATTTATGAATGCTCTTATAAATTCATAGTTGATATAGTTCTTGCTTTACGTTTAGTTGATCTAGCTCCCTTTTTACGTCTAGTAAGATGACGGATCATTTCTCATCTAATTTACATAATCTTATCTTATATTTTGTGTAAAAATTGTTTTTCATTGTTTGAATTATGATTTTAAAATCATAAAACAGTAACTCTACTTAATTTATTTTTAAATAATTAGTTTCATGCTAACGCAATATGATTTGTAAAAAAAACGGTTCACTTAATAAAAATTTGATGAACTTTTAGAAGCTTCATACATACACACCCCCGCATGCACATACATACATACATTATTATAGATTTATAGTAAACCTAATATTTCAAAATATAAACTTGTCAATATGATATCAACATTTAACAGTCTTGTTTAAGATGCATCTAATAAAAGATGTATTTTTATAACAACATAATATCTTTTTTGATATTTTAATTTTGTTCGGGAAGGAGTTACTGCAAGAAGTGGACATAACCCATTAACTATTACTCATTTACTAATGTCGGTGGCCACTTGGCACCGACAACAACACAACTATAAATCTAAATATATAATATCTTGACCAAATCTAAAACAAAACTTACTCTTGGCCTGGTGGTTTGAGTGTTGGACAATATTTGGATTGCAACTGAGTTTGAATCCAGCACACTACGATTTATTGTTCTTTATTTCTTTTTTGCCTTTTTAATGTTATTCTTAGTTAGTTTTTTTTTTTTTAATCTTGGTGTGTCGTAAAAGTAGCTATAGTATACCCTTAAAAAGAAAGGTCCGGGGCATTTGTTTATTTTTTAATATACTTTTGTACTTTTCGACGTTCGTTTACGTTTTGATGTAATTTTCTTCAGAAACGAATCAGGTCAAATATAAAGCGTTATCATACTAATATTTATGTACGCTTTGAGATGGTCTATGTTTCTACGCACCTTTTGCTTGGAAACACATTGGTTCAATATAATGCATTTTCATTCAATGGTATAAATTAGAGTGACTCTACGTTTTGATGTGAATTTAGTTCAGAAATAAGTCGGAGCGATTATAATATACTATTTATCATATCGTATACCACGCTGCTGCACGTGCTATTTCTATGTATGTTTTGAGTAGGTCTACATTTCGTTATAATTTTTTTTGGAAAAAAGTCCTATCATATATAATATGCCTTCATATATAATATGCTTTCATTTAACTGTATAAATTCGAGCTGCTCTACATTTTAACGTAAATTTAGTTCGAAAACGAGTTGGGTCAATTTTAATCTATATTTTATCAAGCCGCGTATAACACCGCCGCAACACGGGATGGGTAAAAGAACTAGTTTGATATTATTAAGCGTCATGAATCATTAATTCCCAACGATTAATAATTTTTAATGATTTTTATATGGATCAAATATATGTGACTAATAATGGAGAATTATTAAATAATAATTTTAAAGCTCGTTCACATGTGACTTGCTATAAACGGAAAGGTGTTGTGTAAAAGAAATGGATAAGCGATCTGACTTGACATGGGACCCACCAACCGCCACGCTCAGCCAATAAGCGGAAGAGGGAAGTCAATGTGGTGGCGTACATTGTGTTCTACGCATTTTGGCATCTCATTCTTTTTTATTTGTTTTTTAGAATACACTTTCCCTTCCTTTTTTATCTATATTTAGAAAAATAGTTAATTTCAATTTTACTTTCTAATGTTTGACAAAAATAATTATTTTCATCCAAAAAATTAAAAACATCAATTTACCTTCAAATGTTTCATAAGTTGTTTTAGTTTTAATCCAAAAGTTTTATTAGTTTGGATTTAAGTTGAAACAATGATGAAACTTTTGAACTAAAATTAAAACAAATTATGAAACATTTGAAGGTAAATTGATGTTTTCAATCTTTTGGAGGAAAATGGTTATTTTTGTCAAACCTTAGGGAGTAAAATTAAATTTAACTCTTAGAAAAAATAGATATCATAAAAAATAAAGTATAAACTAAATAGTAATATAGCAATGCCAAAGACAACATGAGGACGAATATTGTGAGCAAATCTATTTATGTGAAACCTAGTCAAAATAATGCGTTGTATTACTATGTTGTGTTAAAACAAATCTACATACATCATTTTATATTTAAATAATAAAAATACAAGATATAACTATCCGAGTCATTCTTCATTTCTTTGTTTATTTACTTTGAGACCCTAAAACCTACTATTATATAATTCAAATTTAGTAGATACGATGTTTATGTAGTATTCATGTAACGTGTTATATGTTAGAAGTCTTGTACTACTTATTAAGACAAAGCGAAAATAATAAAGGAAGAAGGCTAAACATAGCTAAATCTACTAAATGATTTTTTACTAAAAATAACCCCGCACGATACACTGTGTTTGTAAACTTTATTACGTGTGTTGTGACGATGACATTAACGTGGTTAGTTACATTAAAGAACATATGAAGTTGTGACAACTAAGTTTTAGATATCGAAACATAAATAAATAACAGTTATATATAGTAGCGTTGTTTTTTTTGTCGATATTAGTCTTATTTTTTACGGTACCGGGCTACTGGCACCGAAGGCAATATCCCCTATGGTGCCAAAAATAATACCTTATTTTGAATACAACTCCATTGTTAACAAAAAAAATCGAATTAGTAAAATAAAATTAATAGGTTAAAAACCATATATTATATATGCTCTAGGAGTTTGTGTTGGAACATTAGAAAATATAGTGTTTATTTTGAAAATGATGGGGAGAAATGAAATGGTGGTCAGTGTTATATGTCACCGACATTACTAAATGAGTTTATAAATATATGTGTATTATTATATCTTACCATGTGATATTGGTTGTAAGGTTTGTGATGTTAAATGATAGGTACTTAATACAAAGCATGAACCAATGAATCCTCCGCGTTTAAATCGTAAAAGCATATAGCATTGGATCCCATCAAACTATCATCAATGTCGTTTGATGATGTCGTTTTTTGTATTTTTGATTAAGACATACTCAGTAAGGGAAACCATTTTGGATAACGCCTTATAATTTGCCAAAGCGCAATTGGTGGTGGATCGCGGTGTTCTTCTTGGTATTGAATAGTAGCATTGACTATAAGGTTGACATCATGCACCCCTTGGTCGAAGACGCTTTTGTTCCACATATTTACCGTTGAACTACATTGTTAGAATACAAGTACACGACTCATGACTAACTTGCTAGTGAAATGTCTTGCTGACACAGTTCAAAACGCATTCGTTATTTTTAACGTTTCCTACAAATAAATAAACAAATTTAATATTATTGAAAAAGAATAAACAAACAAACAAATAATGTTACAAAATTTACTAGCAACCGGGTCCTCGGATACGTTGATCCATCCACACCTTTGCCAAAACGACTTATTCTTTATGAGTCCATTTTGTTAAATTTCAAGTCTACGGACCTTCTCCCGGTACTATCTTTTTCTGTTTTTATTAATATATTACTAGAAATAGGTGTGTGTTTGATGTGTTTGAGAGCATATAAAGTCGCTCAAGATGTCCAAGCTCTCAAGTTTATTCTAGTTCATTTTAAACTAAGGTGTTTCATAGTTAAATGAAAAGAAACCTCAAACTCATTCTTGTCATATTGAACATAGAAATACATTGTATTAAACTTTTTTAATAGCAACTTGATTTAAGACTCGTTTAATTCCTTGGACTGAAACTACTCTGTTTACACTATTATCCATTGATAGTAATCATGAGAAACCGAGCAAAAGGATTGATCAATAATCTCAAATGCTAGACCATGTCAATAGGAACTCAACCGCAATCACAATGGTTGCTGATCGAGCAATGGTAATCGCAACCACATATTAGTTGAAACCAACGACCCACCAACGGTAACTCGCTCGTTGCATCAATTGCACAGAAGTGGCACCCCATGACCACTCCCATAAACGAGAAGTTACTGGTAATCAATTGTTAAGCGGTAACTCGCTCGTCGCATCAATTGCCAAGTGTAATTGGAGTAAGATTTGGGTGTATACTCGTAAAAAATTAATCTATACTAATAATTATTTACATCTTTTGACACGTGTCATTCTCACAATCACTCTCCCAAATCATTTTCCCGCTCATCAACTTTTTATCCTACTGAAACTGCTCGCGGGTCATATAAAAGATCCGCCAAACATCCCTTAAAACCCTAGATCTATCTTTGACTCTTTCAAAATCATCCCAACAATTCTTCGTGTTGTGTGTTAAGCAAGGATTCAACAAGGATCTTAAGATCTTCCACAAGGATTTATCTTCTTCAATTCCTTCAATAGTTGAAAGGTTTAAGATTTCTTGATTATCAATTTTTTCTTCGGCCCGCTACATCTCCGATTCTATATATCGTCTGTTAATCAAGGATTTCAAGATCTTTCGCAAGGTTTGTCATCGTCTATTCCTTTAAGAATTCCCTGTTTGAGATTTCTTGATTATCAATTTCTTCTTTGCCCTGCTACATCTCCGATTTGTCATCTTCAATTCCTTCAATTTTTTTGTATTTCTTTAGCCCTTCAATATCCTGCTGGTGTATTAGATAGTTTATTGCAATATTTACACAAAATCTAATCATAAATGCAAATATAGATATGTTTTACACACCAGTTCGATGATTGTTTTGGTCTTCACTTAATTAGGGTGTGAATCTGGTTATAGCGATTTTTTTTTTCTTTGTTTGCATATTCGCTCTCTGTTTCAATTTATTTCATATCTATGATTTTTTTATTCAATTAAAGTGTTTTTTATAGTATTTATAAAGCTTAAAGTAGTCTTTAAGTGTGTGATTTAAAGTTCATTGTGTGCAGCACTAAAAGCCCCTAAAAACAGTCTTTAAACATGCACTTTAATAGGTGATTATGTGCAACAATAAAAGCACCATAATGTCTGTTTTTTTCATATATGCATCTCATACTTGCTTTGAAATACAATATGTAGGCTTAGTATCATTGTTATTAAATGTTAGATTAGTATTTTGTGATGCCTAAAGAATAGATGTTCTAATTGTTTATTAGTATTGTTTATCATTGTTATTAAATGTTAGGTTCTGCTTAAATGCTTGCATTAGAGTAGTTAAGCTGATCATTTTTGTTGATCAACTAATGACACGTTTTTTTTTTTTTTTTTGGAATTGGTTTGCTTTTGGTGATTTAATCAAAAGTTCAAACATGTACTGATTAATGAAGGTTTTATATTTTTGGTTAAAAAATTTATCTTCTTTTACACAACTAAAGGTAATACGGTATGAAAAATTTGTTGAAAGTTGGCTGGTTGATGCGCAGGTATTTATTTGAATTGTAGAAATATGTGTTGTGTAGATTTTTTAACGAGACAGATCATTCATTATGACACTTGTAAAATGTGAAAATGTCAGAATGAACAATCTTTAATGGTTGTCATAACAATTCTACAAGCTAACTCCTTTTGCTATTTTTATAAATCCTTTTCATTTATATCAAATACCTATTTTTAGAATTCCTTTTCATTTTGTTTTGGAAGCAAAGCAGAATTACTTTTCATTACAAGAATTTTAAGAAAAGTGATCATTTCTATGAAGGTTGTGTGCATGCCTCTCAATTGCAATCAATCACAAGGATTCTTAATTGGATGAGAGTGTTTCTTTATCTATCAACGCTAACTTGAGTCTATTTTTGTATGTTATGAGTACCAATACTTGACTTTCTTGTAGTAATTTTTACAGGGCATGAGTCATGGTTTGTATGATGATTTGGATGATTAAACAATTCAAGTTTTGGAGGGTGGACAGGAACACATATACACAAGACGGTTTTTATGGACTAATTATGAGTTATGACTTTTATCTTTGATTTATAATTTTTTCTGTGATTTGTAATTTTATACTAGAAATTAGTACTGATATTTAGTTCACTTAACTTTGTATTCTCATCATTTGAATTACAATGAAGAAACTTGAGATTGAACTCAAGTTGGGTACACTCATTATGATGTGGTTTTGACCAAGGAGTTTTATTAGGCTAGAATGAGCTTAATGGACTGTCAGGATTTTAAGATTTTGACCCATTAGCCTTCTATCCAGTGCGTTCCATATTGACTTCATTGACTTGAGTTATATCACTACTATAAGGCTTGAGATCACTAATTTCATGGGTAGGTAATGATTCGCTTCTTGCCAATTTGATTAAACAAACTCAAAGGTTGTCTCAAGACACAACTCATACATATACCAAACATCACAACTTCATATCAATATCAAGTTCAAAAAGTTAGCAATGCCTTTTATTAAATCATTATGAGTTCTCAGGTTTTAAAATCTAGAATGGCCTAACCCTTCACTATTTTATAGAGCAAGAAAACCAATTTTTACACATGGTCAAATATATGTTACATTGTCTAGAGTAAAAAGTAGTAATGGATGTAAACTATCAATAGTTGATAAAGATAGGAAAATTACAGACAAAACAACAAATGTTATGTACAAAAAAATATTTAGAGATATATGATTTGTAATTATACTTTGTTTTTAATTGTTACACGTACTAAAGATTATTTAGTTATGTAAATTTTTGTGCACATCATACAATTATAAAATTTCTATTATACAATCTCGTGTAACACACGGGTCTATAACCTAATACTAAATATACCAGTTATAAAATAACATATATGATGACAAAAATTCGTTAATAAGAAAATATATAATCCAACACCAACAATGTTCATACTACAGCCTGGATAACCACGATATATCATGTCAATACTTGTTAATAGTTAGATTGAAAGTAAATGGAAAACAATTATCCAAAAAATTAAAAGTTATACAAATATAATACACAGATTCTTTAATAAAATACACAAGTGTACCCGCTCCACCTAAGGATATACATATACAAGGTTTAATCCGTTAATTATTTTCCTCTACTTAAATACAACAATATATTCCTCTCATCTTTCTTTTTGTTGATCTAACTTATTATTTCAAGAAAGCCACTTGCTTTCTATCCTCTGCTAACCTATCCTAATGTAACATTAACCAAACCAAAACAAAAACTTACACTGAAGAAAATTTGCTCCTACTGCTACCACCTTCTTTCAGATCACCAAAGATACGTTGCCGGAAATCCGAAACCATCATCGGAAGTCCTTCCTGTAGCAGCACCATTGGTTGCCACCCAAGAAGCTCTTTAGCTTTTGAAATGTCTGGTTTCCTCTTGTGAGGATCATCTTCTGTGTTTGGCCTGAATTCTATCTTTGCACTCGGATCGATCGTATCTTGCACCACCTGCATTAACCCTTTTCATGATTTGTTGAATTCACAGAACTATAGACTGTATTATCTCTTGCTAGTATGAGCCACGGGCCTAGTAATTCGAATCAGTTGGATTGTCTATATATTGTATATACTATACCTTTGCGAGTTCTAGCATGGTGAATTCACTGGGGTTACCAAGGTTAAAAGGTCCAACATGCTGGCCTTCCATCAGCCTCATTAATCCTTCCACCTGTTCTTCATCGTGTATGCATTTTGTTTCAATATTTGATGGATGTTAAAGGTAGAAGACGAAGGAATTAGTATGTCTTACCAGGTCTGAAACGTATTGGAAGCTTCGTGTTTGCTTTCCGTCGCCATAAACGGTCATTGGTTCTTTCCTCAAGGCCTAATTGATGTGCATGACAGAATAACAAATTAGCTTATTAATATGGGCCTTTTTTCCACATTTAGTGTAATTAGCAGATGAATTTCATGGATATCAGTAGCAAGTGCGCATTAGCAACGTACAGCTTGGCCATCACTAGTAATCGAGTTACAAACTTCAGGCCAATCATCAACGGTAATTGAGTTACTATTGAGTGGATTCTGGTGCGAGTAGAGTTATTATTGATGCAACCGAAATACCGAATAACCATCAACATTATAACCGTCAATTGATATACTATTTAATCTATTTCACACATGATTTTCTGGTACTCGTTTTCAGAACAAAATTTTGCATATTATTTCATTTCTTTTTAAATTATCCAATTGAATTTTCTAGAGCACCATTGAAATATTTTTAATTTCAGATCGAGTGATCATTAGAGAATCCAAAGAAATTTTCTAGACTATTCAAATCTATAAAACCTACAATATGTATATAGAACTTGGATATATTATATATTTTGTTGGTAGGTATTCATACTTTCATAGTGCAATTGAATTAAGGTGTGTTTCTGAATTCTGAATACGAACCTGAGCTACAAAGTTACTAACAACACGTCCGTCATCAAGGCACATTCGTGGTCCATATGTGTTGAAAATACGAGCAATCCTAACCTGCAAACAATATCATCAACAAAGTATATGATGAGGTTAGGATATATATGGAGCTTATGGATGTCAATACTATTCATGGATTAAAATGGACCCGATTAAAATACCTAAGATAACCCGCAAACTATCTAGAAGAGGATGAAAGAAACCTTTTTAGATATACATTAGTCCGGATGTGGTCTGAGTTGATTATGAAACTAGCAAATCTATGTTCTATAACAGAAACTAGTCTATAGTTGATTAAATAGAACCTGATTTACTACTCCTAGCCGGGTTTTTAGTTTCTCTACGATACAACTGTTTTTTGTTTCCTACAAACCCATCCTGTTACTTATTTACTTTATATAATCCCTCTTTAAAGAAAATCAAATTATGTTAACTTAAGAGAGTGTAAGTGTTTTTTTTTTTAACAGCAATGGCTAGAATTTTTCTAGACGAATTGCTTTGGGTGAGGTTTGAACCCACAACCTTTTGTCCTCTTGGTTACGAGACTCCTCTCTTACCAATAGGCCCAACTCCCTAGTCCCGACCCATATGTTACTTTGTAATGCGGGGCTCAAATGCAGGGAATGGTGATTTTAAAAATGATTGTAAATCTATAATGTAATGAAACTTCCCTATTAATTTATTGTATAGAATTTATTATTATTTCACCTGTTTTAGGATATGCTTAAGAGAAAACCCAATAAAGTGTTTACAATAGAGTGGCAGGTAAACGAGCAACAAGTTACGCCGCGATCCCTTTTTAAATAGCAAACCCATTTAAAGATCAATTTACTAGCTTCCCTAATGTACATGGTTAAGTTTGGAAGAGCTTTAGAACCTCAATGTTAAGTCCTCTATGGTAGTCCATGGTGAGGGTCTCAGCAACACGCTTTCCTTCATCATAACAGCTTCTAACACCTGCCCATAAACATACCTGAACTTTATTAACCCATGAAACAATAAATGTCACCCCTTTTTTGTCTAGAACCAACAAAGGTGAAGCTACATTTACTATTTTACATAAGATTGACAATCAAAAGGTACCGACGACTCACCAATGGGGTTTACATTGCCCCAATATGTCTCCACTTGAGGATGTTCAAGAGGGTCTCCATAGACCTCACTGGTACTTGTTAACAAGAATCGTGCATTGATCCTCTTCGCGAGTCCTAGCATGTTTAATGTTCCCACCACGTTTGTCTTGTGTCTATTTCAGTCAAGGATTTTTAATGTAAACTCAAATAAAAACAAAGCACAGGACTTTCCACAATGGAAGCATCAGTCAGTGATCCATCAGTGAACATGAATGTTGTCAGTGATCCATCAGAAAATATGACATGGGTAAAAAATTCATCAATGAATCAGCAACGGATTTTACTGAGGGATCACTGATTAACGCATCGACGCTATAAGCATTGCAATTCATGAGGTGTATTATGTATATACAATGAACATATAAAAGGATATGATTGTCTTGACCGGATTGTATTTGTAATGGACAGGCGAAGCAGGGCAAGCAAGATGATAGATTTGATCAACTTCCAACAAGATGGGTTCAACCACATCGTGTCGAATGAGCTCAAACCTCGGGTTCCTAAGATGGTGGAGCACATTTTCTTTCCGACCAGTAAAGAAGTTATCAACCACGATTACGCTGTCACCACGAGCCATCAAACGGTCCACAAGATGGCTTCCCACAAACCCGGATCCACCTGTCACTAACACCCTCAATCTCTTCGACTTCAACCCGAGAGGTATCCTCGGACCTTGCATATGGTTAAACGTAAACTTCAACAAACAAACAACCTAAGATTTTAGTAACGGTATTGTGTACAGAGGCCGAACCGAGGGAAGGTCAAGATGTCCGCTGAACCCATGATCACTAAAATTTATCGGTTTTTTTATATAAAAAATTGAGTTTTTTTTAAGGAAAACAAGAAATGAACTCCTTAACAGTTGTTAATAGTAGTTGATATAGAAGAAAAGCCTATGATTGTCACTCACTAAAATGTACTGGTTCAGTCATTGTGTTTGGCCTTTTTCGTGACAAACAAGCTCCTAGCATAAAGCGTAGGTAAAGTTGTGTATATTAGATCATAAAGTCCTCTCTGGTCATTACGTAAAATGAGAGTTAAATCAATCACCATATTATTCTTAACAATTATAATAGATTGCACATATTTCGTTTTCTCTAATAATTATTTGCCTGTGTTATATACTAATCGATAGAACTACCTTATAGCACCATCATCATGAATATATAAGACCACATAAACCCTAGACGTGAATAATATGAAATTAAGACGATAAGGAATATCTCTGCACACCGGAATTAACGTGATCGGAGTGAAGCTCGTAGGCTATCCGCCGTGGTACAAAAGTCGCCTCAACAACGTGAAACGAATCGGAGATCTGTTGAGATTGCAACGTCGCCGACGACCGAACGACGACGACATTGGACACGAGACCTGCAATGGCGATTCCGACGAGCACAAACAGCAGACGTTGTTCTCGAAACACGTACCGAATGGACTCTGCGATTGAGAACCTTTTAGGGTTGATCTGGTCGTCGTTTTGAATCGTTTCCGGTGTCATTTTCAGAACCTGTGGGATGATTAAAGGGTGATTTTGGTTGATGAATATTGTAAGCCGGTGAATTGAGGGAGAGAAAGAACGAGGGATTGATTCATACGGAGGTAGATGTTTATGGTTTATGTGAGAGGAAGTTCGAAATTGACGGTGATTTGTATATGTATGTTTATGGCTCGTTGGTTTGTGCATGAACCCTCGCCCTTGTGTCAACTTAACCTTTACGAATAACTTTTTATGTTTTACTAAACGTTGTTCCTCACTCGTGAATTAATTTGTTTAAATGATCTTAAAAAGCCAATATGAAACTAGTTTATTTGATAAAAATATTACTTTTTAAAATAAGGTCCTGAGTTTAAAGTTCAAACTTATACCGGATATAATTTGATTTTGGATTCATTAACCGGTTAAAAAGCCACAAATCTTAAGAAATAACATTTTTGTTTACACCCATATTGAGAAGAAAAGGTAATAATATATTAATGCTTTTCTTTAAAAGCTTTTACATTTTTTATACTAAAATTATCACATCCTAAACTTGTTAGGCCTAGCACTTACGTCTTTTTAATTATAAAGTATACATTGTTTTTGAATCCATAAAAATTTGTAATATAGTGTCATACATAATGAACAAACCAACCAAGCACTATCGAACGACCTCCATTTGAATATGTCAGTTATTCAGACCAATTAAACTGACAAAAAGAGCTGGTGGTTAGATCAAATTTTTTGGCTTATTTCAAATTATTTATTAATAAAACTTACTTTGAATCACTAACAACTTAACATATGTTCATAAAAAATTAATCATGAAGACATAGTTCTAAATCATATAATTATAGGAAAAGATAAAAGAATAAGGGATTGTTTTTTGCCATTAAAATGTTACATTTTAACTATTTAAACTTAATGTTACTTTTTAATCATTAACGACCTACGTTTGAATATGTCAGTTATTCAGACCAATTAAACTAGAGAAAAAGCCGGTGGTTAGATCAAATTTTGTTTGGCTTATTTCAAATGATTTATTAATAAAACTTACTTTGAACCACTAACAACTTAACATATATTTATAAAAAATTAATCATGAAAACATAGTTCTAAATCATATAATTATAGAAAAAGATAGAAGAATAAGAGATTTTTTTGACCACTAACATGTTACATCTTAACTATTTATACTTTATACTCAATGTTACTTTTTAATCCTTACATGTTTATAAACCATTAAAATATAGTCTTTTAAGGATATTAAAAATAATAATAATAACAAGAATAAAAGTAAACGTAAATGTTAGAAAACAGTTAAAAATAGTAAGGCCCAGTCAAAGTAAAATGACCCGAACACAAAGATACAGGCCCATGATCTGGTGATCGGTGTTCGGTGAAGACAGGTGAAGGGCGACCATCATCGTCAACCTTGGTTAGGATCAGAAGGAGATTGCAAAAGTCAAAGTCAAAATCAATGGCGTCGGGGTGGGGGATAACAGGGAACAAGGGGAGATGCTACGATTTCTGGATGGATTTCAGTGAGTGTATGTCTCGTTGCAGAGAACCCAAAGACTGCTCTCTTCTCCGTGAAGACTATCTCGAGTGTCTTCACCACTCTAAAGAGGTACAATCTACTTCAATCCATTCGGATCCAATTCAAATATTCAATTCAATTGACCTCAAATGAAAATCGATCTGTGTATGTTTATATTTGCTAATTTTAGTTGCAAATTGAAATGATTAACGCAACATCGGTATGTGATTGATACTGTAATCTGTAAAAGCTGTTATGTTTAGCCTATGTAAACCCTAATTGATGATTTGCAACTTCCTACGATAATCTGCAACTGGATTGGGTTGCAACAAATAGTTGATCACCCTATTTCATTAACAAAATCTAACCATTAGAGGTTTTAATCGTCAATAAATATGACCAGATTCTGCTTGCTTATGTTATGTATATATGCCTAATGTAGATACTTCTTTCAGAATGGAACTATTGAAGTTTAAGTTAGATATTGATATGTATTCTGTTCATGGGTCCATCATCGTTCTATTTGTTGTAGTTATCAAAGTTATTTTTGGGTAGTTCCGTAGTTATTTGGAGATATATATGGCACTGAAATTCTTTTGCTCATGGGAACTCTTTTTCTTCCCCCACTTTTGTTTTTTGAAATGATACTACTAACTGAGTGATTAATCTTTGAGCTTCTTGCACCACTGTTTTTGTTCAACAAGCATCAAATAGCAAATTATTGCTGAATTTGATAGTTTTTTTTTTTTTTTTTTGGTTCTTGCTTAGATCAGTGGTTTATATTTAATACACCATTTCATTGAAAAGTAAAGTTTATCAAACACTTAAGAGCTTGATAGTGCTAATATCAAGATAGTTTCATGTTAAGGTTCGTAAGCAAAGTAATAAAATATTTGATATTCATGTTTTAAAGTGTAAAGTGCATATCATTCTGAACAACTCTAGACAGTTTCTATAATGGAGCTGAAGACAAGAAATCATATGATCTCTAATTCTCTAGTATAGACGTCTTTACAGATGGGAAGTTTGGAGTAGTTAATTATACATGTTATCTAATTGTAGTGTATAAGTTGTTAATTTAGTTTGATTTTGACAACCCAACACACAACCAAGTCATGTTATGTAATAGTATTATGTTTGATTATGAAGCTGAGCATGCCTGCACATACATATTTAGTGTATTTGTCTTAACACTGGAATTTATATCTTGGCCTGTTGGCCCAGTAAGAATGTATGTTTTGTCTTAATATAATTGATCATTTGGTTTTGTAATTTACATCAATGGGGCAAAAAAAAAAAAGAGAGAAGGAACCTAGCTCTCGTTGATCCGGAATACCCTGTTGTTTTCTTCCGACTAAAATCCTCAGCTACGGTAGCTACCCAATATCTTGTTGGTGACATATATTTTACATTATATATGTTATATCTGTTTTATGTACGATTGTATTCTATGTTGTATACAATTAAAAATTAACATACATGTCTGGTTTCCAGCTTAGAGTGAGGGAGAATTGAAAATTAGCATGTAAAATTGTTGGGATAATTTTGAATCTTTACTTCTTGAAATATAAGTAATGTTGACATCTTTCGGTCAACTTACTTGTTTTATAACTATTTTGAGAATGTCGAATTTCTCACTTTTATAGTCAAATATAATTATTATTTTTATACAGTTTCAACGACGAAACCGGATTTATAAAGAGGAACAACGTCAGATTAGAGCTGCTGCGCAGAAGGCAAAAGGTGGTGATGGAGATGGAGTTCCTCATCATTAGTGTAAAATTTTCAAAATGTCCGCTTTATAATAATGATTGAAGCGTGCTATCAATTTATTTCTTGAAATTTGGTGCAATTTTCTATGCCCCTTTGTTGTTCCAAGTAAATTGAGTACTTGTCATCAGCAACATGCTTTCAGGATACTGTTAATTTAAATTTTTGAGCGCACTATTTTATAACCTTAATTATAGACCCCTTTTTTATGTGTGCATATATGATTCTTGTACTCTTCTTAAAATTGGTTCGTATTGAACAATCCTCTATATGTGTATATGTATGTGTGCATAGATAGATATGCATAAAGTTCTGTTTTCTTTCTTCTCATCATCTGTTTTCAAACTGCTGATCTCACTGGTCCCACGTGTATTCTTTTGTTAGAAATTATAATAATATCATACTCTAGCTACTGCAGGTATAGAAAAATGAGAAGTTAGTAGATGCTCATTGACTTCTGAAGGTTTAAGTGATGAATGATGATACATAGCATGTGTTATTGATTGCAATTGTTTATATAACCCTGTCACATTCATTTATTACATGTTAGGTTGATCGTTACGTAACCCTGAAAATAATAAGTGTTTGCTTGCTTACCAGCTCTTCATATTTATGTTCATCTTTTAAGTTATAACCTATTTCATTTAATGAAACTTCATTTTGTTTCATCAACACTGTTCATATCAGTTTCCCTCTGCAAGCTGCATGCTTTGTTCTAAATGTCATCATCTCAGTTATGTTAGAATTGGCCTTTTGTTGCTGTTACTATCTCTCTTGGTATTTGGAAATCTAATAGGTTCAGTTTCCAGCATTCCAACACACTCAAACTTTTTCCGGGCTCTCCCGAGGGGGAGACAGAGAGTTTCGTGGTGTCAAAACGACCCCAACTTCTGCTCCAATCCTGAGAAGAACCCGTGGGGCGGTTCAGTATGTTGTTTTGGGAAGTTCTGTAAAGATGTTATGGCAGACCGCAACCATTGTGGGGGGTGTGGACATGCTTGTGGTTATGAATCTATCTGTTGTGATGGGAAATGTGTAGACATTAGAAATGACCCTAAACATTGTGGTGGGTGTTTCGAGGAGTGTCTTAACCCAGGTAGGTGCTCTTATGCCATGTGTAATTATGGCTGATAAATCAGCCATTTGGAATAAACTTGTGATTTTGATTTTGTTTTGGTGATACTCATCTTTGCGATCAAGGTTTGGCAACAAGATCCTCATGATTCTCTTCACAAGGTGTTCACCATTCTTGTGGTAATGGTAATAAAGCATCACCAATTGCTTGCAGGAATGGTTTGTGTTTATTATTTGCTTATTGTTATTTTTGCATGGTATTCTTGAAAGGGATTTTGACCCTACTATCTCAATCTCCGGCAAGTAAGGTCCTCAAGACGACTCTAGTTTTAGTTACCATTGTTTCTTAGCAGTGGCCAGATGGACCGTAGGACATTTTCCATACGGGACAAAAGTGATCTAAATACAGAACTATATAATCATGTAGACTAAACTATACAAAAGAAAAGAATTCATTTAGCCATAAATCTAGTAGTAGGGGTGTCATCAGAAAGAACGTCATTCTCACTCTCCACCTCAAAATACCTGTAACCAAATCCAAAACAAGAATAAAGGCTGCGGTAAGACAATCTTTGCTGTTCATTCTTCTGTAGATAACTCATGAAAAGGTGTTAGTGCGAGAATGGTAAAAGTTAGTCAACTCTGGTCTCTCTTTATCTCATAACTAGGTCTTTCATCCATTCATCTATATGGCTCGTTCACGTATGGGATCTTCTCATCTAACAAGGTAAATGAGTGGAATTACCGAACAAGACTTCACACTAGTCTCTAAAGTAGGCTTCTTTAATGTATACTTGAATGTGGACTACTTTCTCACTCGAAACCCCTTACTTTCATTTTGTTTCGATGTAGTGGAATCCGTTACTTTCACATTCTTCTTCCTCTTCTCGACCTCTATAAACCCATCATTAGGACTTGTAGTTGCCGTTACGTGCAAGGCATTTACCTTTTCAACCCAATCATCAGCAACCTAACCATCTCAGTCACATCCCAGTTTTAGAAAGCCATAGATTTCTTAGCCTCACAAATCACAAGAGCAAGCAATATGCCCACATGAGGACCCTCATTTATACTCCATAGATTATAAAACAAGGAACACCAAGAAAGTTACTAGAAGATGGTAATTAAACTTTACATGGTACACTAGAATCTAGATCATCACCGGCTGATACCTCTACTTATACCTTTTTGAATGGCTTTTTCATACATCTTTCTCTGGTAATCTTACCCATTATAATGGGTTTGCTAATCTGGCTAGCAATTTTTCCAATCGTTATTTCATAAAGTGAGTGGCAAATTAAGAACTAAGAGTGTTGTTAAATGCATAGGGTCCTTATGTGAGAAACATAGAAGTTATGTGAGAGAAAGCATAGAGATTTAGAAGAAAAAAAGATTGAAATAAAAGAGATATGGAAGAGAGAGATATAAAGGTTTATGTTGGGGTGTATTTAAGATCACCCGGTTAACAACTAATACTACAATGATCCAACCACCAAGTACCATCTCATAGCACACATCTTATTATTATTTTGTCAAGCAAACATACACACTCTCTACATCTATTCAACTCTTTAAATCATCATCTAACAACTATTGATTGAAAAATACATCATTTTATCATCAGATAATAATATCTTCTTTCTTAAATATAAAAATGATAAAAGCTCAAGGCTTTTAACCAAATGTTCGTAATACTAACTTACACCACATACAAATAAAATATTATGTCACAATACAAAATAGAAACTTAGCACAACATTACAGTTCTCAGATAGGCTGGCTATCTATAATTTAACAATACTTGGATTACTTCATGACACTACTTTTCAATCATGTATTGCAATATTCTTTTCATAAAGGTATATCAAACATATTGTAACGAGATGTGTAATTTTTATATTAAACTTTTATGTACACATTCCATGTCAACTAACCCTGAGAAGATGGCCAAAAAAACAAACATGATTGAGGAAACAAAAACAACTATTGCACAGAAAACTCAACTCCAAAATCAAACATTCTATGTTTATGGTTTTGAAAACCAAAACACCACATTTAGTCTTCAACTTTCAAAGATAAAATTTTGCTTAAATCAAATACCAGTTGATAGTCCAAAAATGAAACCAAACATTAAAGCAAGAACAATAGATCCATATTCAATAGAACAAAAACCAAACATTTAAAAGCAACAACTACAGCATGTGTGCAAACAGGCTTGGGATGATAATACTTCTTAACACTTCACCTCCTTTAACCCCACACCAAAGTACAAAAATGTCGGGTCAGTAGCACCTTCTTTGTAGTAAGCAAAGACCATTGTTCCATCATCATGCATGCTCTCCCCAACAAAACTACAAAAAAGATCCCACAAATTTAGCAATCAATGGCCTTTGCTTCTCCTGTAATATAATCATTTTAACACACATATGCAAAAAAACAAATAAACACAAGACTTACAACTGGAGGTCACTGAGCTTGGCTAGAAGGAACTTGGTTGCTGCCTCAATGTTTTTCTTGAAAAACTCTTGTTTCTCTTCATCAAGCTTGGGAGTAAGATTTTTGATGTAATTCTTGATGTAAGAAACAAATTGCTTCTTGTTGAAAGCAGGTTGCTCCTACACGTGCATTTTTTATTAATACTTATATATATACTCCTTGAAACTCAATTAGGTATCATAATTAGATGAAAATATTCACCTGGAGTCTAAAGGTGTCAACAATGTCAACCACCTTCACGGCTTGATCATCAACACCCTCATCCTCATCGGCTCCTTCAGCAGAAGGGTTTGCACCAATGTCAACATCTACTGCTCCTTGAACCACCCACTACAGAAACAAGTCCAGTTTAAAACTTTTAACTAAATACGAAGTATTTCCTGTAAAGGATGATACAAGAATCAACATATACCTTTCCCTCCACTTCCCATAGAATCCCATCTAGGATTTCCTTGTAAGGAAACGAGTCCGAAAGAAGCTCATCACCTAAAAACAAAAATACAGATTGAAACTTTTAACTGGATATGAAACACAAGTAATAATCATGGCATTTGAAATAAACCTTCAATAAAATTTCTTAGATATTACATCATGCAAGGATGATCTAAAGCTTTGTTAGCTTTGTTTTATAAATTTAGGCCATTTAATGGAAGACAAAGAACACAACCTAGCTCTGCTTAACTATGTGTAGAACACACGTAAAAAGAAAAACTGTTTCAAACACTATAAACAACAATCAAATAGCAGAGGATCCCAACCATTCTGTTCATCTCACTTTATAATAGATATTTGTTTAGAACACAATTACTTAAAAGACTACCAAAAGTTATTATACCTATCTATAAAGAAAGATTGATAACCAAAGGCAATTTGTGAAGCTAAAAAGGAAGATAAAGAACAGATTTGAAGAGAGACCAAAATCTGAAAACAAAGAAACTAGAATAACACCACAATTTAGAACCCCATACATGATAAATAAAAAGGTTAAAACAAACATAAACATACAAAAACATGAAATAACAAAAAACCCTAACGCAAACCAATACGCAGAACTGATATAACTACAAATCGGAGCATCTAACAAGAATAAACGAGTTTATTCATCCAACCTATAAATCACGCTAGATCTACACAAGTACAAACAATTATGCATAACCAATAACCAAAAACCCTAAAATTCCCAATCAAAAAGACATGTTACTGTGAAGTGTGAAGAACAACTAATAACCCAAACTTCATAGATCAATTATGCAGCACAAATCAAACAACATACAAAGTATCTATGAGATGAAAGAAGAGATTACCAGAAATCAAATCTTGATAAACCAACATGATTGCAAGATGCTTCTCGGATCGATTGAATCAAAAAGTGAAAAAGGAGAGCAAGTTGCGATGGAAGAGGGTTTGGAGAGCAGATATACAGCGAGTATATGTAGAGCGAGGGTTTTGGGAAGAATGTGTTGAATGTCAAATTACGTAAATAGGCCTAGTAATTTTTGGAATTGCCATATTAACCTTTGTTAATTATTTAGTATCAAAGCATCCGATCTACTTTTTCCTTCAACTTTTGACTTCGCATCTTTATGATTTATTCTCTTAGCATCTTTTCAAATACTCACCTTCACATATTAATATATATAAGTTTGAGGAACTATAGCCATTTTTAGTTAAAGGTTAACCAATGGTTTTAACCCACACGGCGGGTCATGTGTTAACCAGGCTTGATTTCAAATATAAAAACATTAACAAAAAATAAATCGCTAAAAAGTCACGTTTTACAAATAAAAAAAGAAAAGAATAGAAAAGGCGATTAATGAAAAGATAAAACCAAGTAGGATATATGCCAGCAATGATTTTGTTACCCTCAACATCGGTCTCGTTCGTCAAGGTACTGGAACGGTTACGGTGTCTGTAATATCCTGCTATACAAAAAATATTTGATTTTGAACAAAACTTCATTTTAAATTAAAATTATATCAAAAGGTCGATAAAAAATAAAAACAACTATGTATTTCGTATTTTTCTATGAATTAATATAAATGTTAACGAACAAAAATTATTAGAGTAAAACAGAATTAGCCAAAAAATTAATAAGTTAAAAACATATATCATATTATATATCATGAAGGAAAAAAAAAAAAAAAAAAAAAAAAAAAAAAAAAACTTAAAACACTATACACGCTTGGTGGAGGGGTGATGACACCTTTAGAGAGAATGAAAAAGTATTGAGAAGATGCGGGGTATCATTTTGTTTTATTAACATGACATGTTTGATATAGTTACATAATAACCACCATCTTTTATAAATAACAATTTCAATCCCTAGTCGTTGAATTCGTTATGTTTTTTAACTACAAAAAAAGAATTTACTCTCAATTAAATTAAAATTGTTAATTATTTATTAAATATCAAACTATAGCAAAATACTAAATAGTTCATCACTAAAATTATTTTTTATCCACCTAACAACAAATAACAAAATACAAAATATCATATTTAAAGAAATAAATATTATTTTTATGAGACTTCACAAGTGACCGACCTATGTAATGTGAGGTGGTTTGCTCAAATGAGTAACCCTTCGTATATTTATACATGGTGTTGTTATCTATTTCAGATGTTTCCTTCCTAGAATAACCTATACAAACTATTCATGATATTTACATGAAAATATATAGATGTAAGGAATCATGCAATATATTGTTGAGGCAATTTCCTATAAAAGCTTCATGGTCATGAAGCATCGAGAGTGCTCTAGAAAATTATAGGATTAAAGAGTTATGATCTAATTTTAAACGAGACGACAATTTCCTTGACCTAAACTCACCACTTTCTCATTGTGTTTTTATTATGGTACCGACTTTCCTTACCTATGGCCTTCCCATGAAGGTATTTGTTTCAGCATTTGTGGTAGCTACCTTGTTAATAGAGACCAAAACATCGGTTTAAAACAATTGCATTATATAATCGATCTACTAACAATTACACTCCTTGTTAAAGCTGGGTGTGAATTTCCCGTCCATAACATCCAAGAGTGGAATCAATTGAGAATTTAAGCGGAATTCTCGAACATTATATGTTAATTTAAGAAATAGATTGTTAAACGATTCTCATGCATATAAATTTTAAATCGATGATAATACAGAAATTGATTAAGCTTATGTAATTGGTTAGAAATAACAAAATACTAACAAACCAAGTATATTATGATCTTGAAGTTAGGTGACAAGTGTTGCATGCTTTTGTACACCAATCTTTTTTTGAGTTAAATATAGCTAGCCACCCATGATTTATAACTCAGCCATAATCATAGTATATTATCATCTAAGCCTTGTGAAACCGATGTGTCGCGTCAGGTTAGATAACAGATTTAATCAGATTTTGGGTAAATTGTAGTTTACAGGTCAAGTGGTGTATGTAATTTAGATCCAGTTATGATAAAAAATACCTAAACAATATATATTATGTTATTTATATAATTTTAATTATCTATGAAATAATTACATATGTATATAAACAAAATAATTAAATAATAATTACCTACTGAACTCAAGTTTAAAATTTTGTCACAGGCCTAGCTCGAGCTCTGTTATAGCGATATTGACTTCGATTTGGCCCATTAATTATCTTGATTTGCCCCGGTTGTATAATTTATGTTGATCTAGACGAAAGTGTAGTTATACTTTACCTAAATTAACCTATTTATTGAAAAATACATCATGATTGTACCATAGTATTATCACGTGAAAAAGAAGGAACCATCACACAATTGACTGATCAGAAACTGATTCTCTCTTTTGTATTCCATTGTAATCAAATAATCTTTCCATGAAACCCTTGTTATTTATATTTACAAGCATAAAATACTATCAGTTATAAAACACGGACCCTAAACAAATTTAAGTTGAAACAGATTTTGAAATTTCATAAAGATGAACAAAAAGATTATGATCTTATCTTAGTTAATAAAAGAACTAACTATTTACAGTTGTTTTGACAACCGAGTTGATAATAACATTTTTGATCCTTTAAACAACATTAACATCTTCTCGAAAACCAACACCTTGGCATGCAATATCCAGCATTGATCTTCTCTTTTTCGACACTCTTCTTAACAGAACTCCATTTTCTTCTATATGACTCTTCTGATATGCAATCATCACAACCACCATCACAATTTCAAGCACCACCTGAATACATATATACAAATGCCATTTACAACAAGCCACGTATATAACTATATATATATAGCTAACCATGAATCATAGCGCCTAAAAGAATCAACACGAGTAAGGAAAAGCGGTATGAGTGACTGACGATAGCCATTGAAACTAGAACCCAGTGATGTATTGGTGAGATGATGATGGGAAGCATCAAACTACAGTTTTTATGTTTCATGCCCTCATCATCTTTTACAGTGGCTGCAAATACAAGTTACCTGTGAAACCGATTCACAAAGTTGGCGTGATATTGAGGTTTAATTTCATCATTATTACCGAAAGAGTAATTAAATACACATCCAATCCAACTTCCAATCCCTCCCTTTATTTTCGGTCATCCCAAATGCTCCAACCCCCAAAATCTAGGAAAAATGTGATTGTCATGAAGACATTTCTCGTTGTCTGTCGATTCCTCCCGTAGATCCTTTTCTCTTCATTATAATGGTTGTTGAAGCATAAATCAGTTGGGATGGTCTTAAGGATTGAGTTGAGCCATTTACCATTGTCCTTAGCTTGGAGTCAAGCTACAAACATCATGAAGAACCTGTTAGAGGGGGAGCAAAGACGTAGTCTAGGGAACCATCCTCTTACAGTCAAGTAATAAAATGAAAGTGTAAAATAAATTAGAATTTATAATGTGTTTAGTTGAGAGATTAATCCTAATTCATTTGTAGATTTGGTAAAGAAATTGGAAGATGGTGGTAGCAGTGACAACAATGAAGGTGGGAGTAGCAATGGTGAGGGGGGTTAGTAATATGGATGAGTTGCTAGCGGATAACTAGGTGTGTGAGTTTGCCACTAAAAAAGACATTATAGTAATTCGATAACTAAGAACTTTAACTATTTTTATGTTAGGAATCAAGCGGCGCAGCGGAACCAACACACGAACCCGCACAAACGATTATCACGCAGAAAACAGAAAATAAACGACAACACAAGGATTTAACGTGGTTCGGTCGGTGTGACCTACGTCCACGGGCTGCAACTAGGGTTTTCTTTATTTGCTCAGTACCAAGATTACAAATACACGACATGGATATATATAGAGACTAATTAGGGTTTATAACCTAATAAAAAAAACTAAACATGGGCCCAAGCCCAAAGCCTTCACAAACCCAACAATCTCCCACTTGAAGGCTTTGTGATAAATTCTAGCCCGCCATTCAAGTACAAAGCAATCCAGTCGTCTAGTAACTTCAGTAATCTTCAAACAAGTCTTTCAAGCCTCCAGTTCCCAAAGAACAAGCTAAGACTTCATCACATCTCCTAGTTGCAGCGACCCCCTCATCATCAAGTACCAGAAGGGCCAGTTGAAGCTACCCCGAGCTCCAACTCAGTCGTGACTAGTCCCGCCAACGACTCATCCTCCATCTTAACCGATTTGGACATTTCACCGGATTCAAAAATACACCGAGGATCACCATCACTCTCCAAATTCAGCAAACAATCACCAGGAGAGAATTTTTCAGTCGTAGTCTTTAAAACCCAACGTTTCTTTGTAACTGTACGCGGAACACGTCCCGTACTCCCACTGTCACCGGATCCCCTGAATGGTTTAGACTTTCGAACTCGTTCACCTAACATCCCTGCTCCAGACTTCACGTTTGCAAAATGAACTCTCTTAGCACCGGATTTAGTGAACCAGATTTTGTCATGCTTAACCAGGACGGTCATACATCCCTCAGCAGGTACCTCAACCATATACAATGACCCACGCTTTATACCACGAGCAATAACTAGATTACCATTGATCACCTTCCATTTACCACCACCAAACCTCACTTCCAGTCCTTGTTCATCCAGCTGACCAACTGAAATCAGTTTCTTCTTCAGCCCCAGAATCACCCTAACATTCTTCAGGTTCCATGTAGTTCCCAATGAAGTAACCAGATCAATATCGCCCATGCCCGTTACCTCAAGTATCTCGTCATTGGCTAATCGTACCTTTCCAAAATCACCATATTTCAGATTCACCATCGTTTCCCCGTTGTCCATGGCGTGAAACGAAGCACCAGAATCCATGACCCAAGAGTCCATACTGTTTTCCACACTGAGTATCAATGCATCATCATCAGAAACATTCCCAATAGCAGTGTTCAATTCTTTCTTATTCGGACACTGACTCTTAACATGTCCCACCTCATTGCAGCTCCAGCACTTCATATTCTTTCTAGGTTTAGATGAACTCCTTCCCCGACTCCCACTGTTCCTGTTACTATCCCGACCCCTGCCAACATTTAACAGCTCACTATTCGATGATTCACCCGAGTTCTTTCTTCTTACATCTTCACCCATAATTAGATCCCGAATACCATCAAGAGTGAAACCTTTAGTCCCCGCAGAACTTGAAATTGCAGTCACAGTTCCAGACCAACTATCAGGCAGAGATGACAATAGCAGTAGAGCCTGAACTTCATCATCAAACTTAATTCCAACAGATACAAGTCTTGTTAAGATTGAATTTAGATTGTTGATGTGAGCAGTCACTGAGCTTCCTTCTTTCATCCTTGTGTTCACCAGCTCCCGAATCAAAAACACCTTATTTGCCGCAGACGGTTTCTCATACATATTTGACAAAGTAGACATCATACCACGGGCCGTGGTTTCCTTAATGATGTTAAAAGCAACATTTTTCGTCAAAGCCAATGTAATAACCACACGAGCCTTTTTGTCCTTTGATTCCCAATCAGCTTGTTCTATTTTCTCAGGTTTTTCTCCTAGTACCATATCCAAGTCCTTTTGACATAACAATGCTTCTACTTGCATCTTCCACCAACTGAAATCAGAACCGTTAAATTTCTCGATCACAACCTTCCCGTCTTCTGCCATCTCAAACAGCAAACAAGAAGCAAATCGAAACAGTAAACAGACACAGCTATGGCAGGGCCTGAACTTGACGGCTGTTCTACTGAACACTATCAATTAACCAATTTGCTCCCGCGTTTGGAAACGACGCGGCTCCAAGGGCTTCTTTGATCGACCACAGCAGCCAACCAAATCCAAAGCCCAAACCGAATTCTGCACGGTAATCGAACTTTCTTCTGTGATCGTTTCTTCAGTGCCTTCCGTGTGTACAACGAGCCAAAGCTCTGATACCACTTGTTAGGAATCAAGCGGCGCAGCGGAACCAACACACGAACCCGCACAAACGATTATCACGCAGAAAACAGAAAATAAACGACAACACAAGGATTTAACGTGGTTCGGTCGGTGTGACCTACGTCCACGGGCTGCAACTGTTAGGTTTCAAGCGGCGCAGCGGAACCAACACACGAACCCGCACAAACGATTATCACGCAGAAAATAGAAAAATAAGCAACACAAGGATTTAACGTGGTTCGGTCGGTGTGACCTACGTCCACGGGCTGCAACTAGGGTTTTCTTTATTTACTCAGTGCTAAGATTACAAATACATGACATGAATATATATAGAGACTAATTAGGGTTTTTAACCTAATAAACAAGAAAACTAAATATGGGCCCAAGCCCAAAGCCTTCACAAACCCAACAATCTCCCACTTGAAGGCTTTGCGATAAATTCTAGTCCGCCATTCAAGTACAAAGCAACCCAATCGTCTAGTAACTTCAGTAATCTTCAAACAAGTCTTTCAAGCCTCCAGTTCCCAAAGAACAAGCTAAGACTTCATCACATCTCCTAATTGCAGCTACCCCCTCATCATCAAGTACCAGAAGGGCCAGTTGAAGCTACCCCGAGCTCCAACTCAGTCATGGCTAGTCCCGCCAATGACTCATCCTCCATCTTAACCGATTTGGACATTCCACCGGATTCAAAGATACACCGAGGATCACCATCACTCTCCAAATTCAGCAAACAATCACCAGGAGAGGATTTTTCAGTCGTAGTCTTTAAAACCCAACGTTTCTTTGTAACTGTACCCGGAACACGTCCCGTGCTCTCACTGTCACCGAATCCCCTGAATGGTTTAGACTTTCGAACTCGTTCACCTAACATCCCTGCTCCAGACTTCACGTTTGCAAAATGAACTCTCTTAGCACCGGATTTAGCGAACCAGATTTTGTCGTGCTTAACCGGGACGGTCATACATCCCTCAGCAGGTACCTCAACCATATACAATGACCCACGCTTTATACCACGAGCAATAACAAGATTACCATTGATCACCTTCCATTTACCACCACCAAACCTTACTTCCAGTCCTTGTTCATCCAGCTGACCAACTGAAATTAGTTTCTTCTTCAGCCCCGGAATCACCCTAACATTTTTCAGGTTCCATGTGGTTCCCAACGAAGTAACCAAATCAATATCCCCCATGCCCGTTACCTCAAGTATCTCGTCATTAGCTAATCGTACCTTTCCAAAATCACCATGTTTCAGATTCACCATCGTTTCCCCGTTGTCCATGGCGTGAAACGAAGCACCTGAATCCATGACCCAAGAGTCCACACTGTTTTCCACACTGAGCATCAATGCAGCATCATCATCAGAAACATTCCCAATAGCAGTGTTCAATTCTTTCTTATTCGGACACTGACTCTTAACATGTCCCACCTCGTTGCAGCTCCAACACTTCACATTTTTCCTAGGTTTAGATGAACTCCTTCCCCGACTCCCACTGTTCCTGTTACTATCCCGACCCCTGCCAACATTTAACAGCTCACTATTTGATGATTCACCCGAGTTTCTTCTTCTAACGTCTTCACCCATAATTAGATCCCGAATACCATCAAGAGTGAAACCTTTAGTCCCCGCAGAACTTGAAATTGCAGTCACAGTTCCAGACCAACTATCAGGCAGAGATGACAACAGTAGTAGAGCCTGAACTTCATCATCAAACTTAATTCCAACAGATACAAGTCTTGTTAAGATTGAATTTAGATTGTTGATGTGAGCAGTCACTGAGCTTCCTTCTTTCATCCTTGTGTTCACAAGCTCCCGAATCAAGAACACCTTATTCGCCGCAGACGATTTCTCATACATATTTGACAAAGCAGACATCATACCACGAGCCGTGGTTTCCTTAATAATGTTAAAAGCAACATTTTTCGTCAAAGCCAATGTAATAACCGCACAAGCCTTTTTGTCCTTTGATTCCCAATCAGCTTGTTCTATTTTCTCAGGTTTTTCTTCTAGTACCATATCCAAGTCCTTTTGACATAACAATGCTTCTACTTGCATCTTCCACCAACTGAAATCAGAACCGTTAAATTTCTCGATCACAACCTTCCCGTCTTCAGCCATCTCAAACAGCAAACAAGAAGCAAATCGAAACAGTGAACAGACACAGCAATGGCACGGGCCTGAACTTGACGGCTGTTCTACTGAACACTGTCAATTGACCAATTTGCTCCTACAATAAACCTTGTAGACAAATATAAACCCGAACGTACTTTTCTTTCACTAAACACGGTTCCCCAAACAGTTGATAATAATCCGTCAATAAAAATAACTTGAAACACAAAACCCTAACCTTTACCCGACGAATCCAAGAGTTCTTCACCAAACTCTAATCGACGGCTTCAAAGAGTTTTAACCCGGTACTTGACCACAATCGCAATCAATCGACAATCACCAAAAAAACACAAACTATTATTGTTTTCTTTTCTTTGATCGAAGTACAGTAATAGCCAAAAAAAAATAATAATGATAGCAACTCCACCTTTTTTGGTTTCCTGCGCAACTCCCAAAACAAACAAAAAAAAGAAAAAAGGAAACCTTTTTTTTTTTTTTTTTCTTTCTTCGTTTGCAGGTATCAAAAACAAGAAACAAATCAAATTGTTCCTTTAATTTCTTTTGCACGAACTCCAAGATAAGATTCCTTTTTTTTTTCTTTAGTTAAATCCCAATGTGATTTCAATCACGATTCCATCGACATGGTGACGGCACGGCTTCGAACAGAGAGAAGAAAAATAACTTCTTTGTGAATCGTTTATCAGTGCAACCGTATGTTCAACGAGCCAAAGCTCTGATACCACTTGTTAGGTTTCAAGCGGCGCAGCGGAACCAACACACGAACCCGCACAAACGATTATCACGCAGAAAATAGAAAAATAAGCAACACAAGGATTTAACGTGGTTCGGTCGGTGTGACCTACGTCCACGGGCTGCAACTAGGGTTTTCTTTATTTGCTCAGTGCTAAGATTACAAATACATGACATGGATATATATAGAGACTAATTAGGGTTTTTAACCTAATAAACAAGAAAACTAAATATGGGCCAAGCCCAAAGCCTTCACAAACCCAACAGCAACTAGGGTTTCTTTATTTGCTCAGTACCAAGATTACAAATACATGACATGGATATATATAGAGACTAATTAGGGTTTATAACATAATAAAAAAAACTAAACATGGGCCCAAGCCCAAAGCCTTCACAAACCCAACATTTTATACTTTAACTTACTATACTTTTATTTGAAAGGCAAATGTACGACCTACTTCGGAGGACACGTGTTATCTTAATCGGGCCTACTTATCCGCTTCCCAGCCGGGTTCGCACACCCAACCTCATCAGAAGGAAACCCATAACTAGAAAAACCCTCTGGCTAAACAATCAACCACCAAACACACATTTTAACAATTCAATAGCTAAAAACTTTCACTAACTTTTATGCATTAACTTATTGTACTTAAACAATCAAATCAACCACCCAAACCACCAACTGCTTTTAAGTTAGATATGCTTAGATTATTACACTTTAACCATCAAAACCATCCTACCATAGCCCTTATATCATTTTCCCAGTTCGTTTTACCAACTTGGTATAAACAAAACAACAACAAAAGCTATATAAACAGCATCTGATATTCTATCCAAAACAGCAATGGCTGCAAAAAAAAAGCCACTGCAACTTTTACAAAAGGTTCCCATGACTCAAACCAATATAGCAAAAACATAGTCTGAGGATCATCTAAATAAAATAACATTATAAACGGAAAAACAAGCAAAACATATAACTACATTTGCATCAGCTTAGATTGCTAAATGGAGCCTTAACCAAACTGATTAATAGAAATCAGGGAAATATGTTACCTCATGCTTTGCCTAATAGAGATTGTTATGTACACCGCATGCATAGAATACAAACAATGATCAGTCAGCTCTCAGTTTCAATATCTCCTTGGCAGTTCTCAACCTAAAATACGGCATATGTTCCTACAAGAAAGCATGATTACAAAAGATTTAGTTTATGCTTAACGTCTGAAATCATCATAATGATGCAATTCATGCAAAATGCTTTAAATATTTATCCGATAAAGAAAATATGGAAAAAAGAAGAGCCGTATTGTCATCTAATTAGTAACAACTCACCTGGTTGAAGCAGAGGCCAAGGCCCCTGCTATAAAAGTCTGCATATTTAATCATAAATACACCACAGTCAAACCTGGTAAGAAAACAAATCATGGTCAATAGAGGAGACACATAATGGTAAAACTAGCAGACTGCATCGGCTTATCAGGTTTAAAGAAAAACAATTTGAAGGATTACACACCCATTCTCCTGGTTAGGAAGGTCTGTAACATATTCTTGCTGCCAAGAAGTAACATCAATGTCTTCCCCATTCTTATCTTTCACCTCATCAGCAAAGTATTTGGCCTGGAGAATATTAGCCATATGTAAGCTACATGCATAATGTATGGTTGGGAATGCATATGCATTACCAATAGCTAACAGCCTAACAGTAAGGTATTTAAAATTTAAAAAAAAAAAAAAAAAAAAAAAAAAAAAAACCTTCCTTCTCACGAAGTGAGAATCAAGCAAGGTAAGATAAAGTAAAATAAACCAAGAGATAGCAAGAGTAAAATTTTAGCTAAAGTCAAACGGGTTGAACGAATAAGAAGTCCTTGGAGTCTATTTTTAGTGCACACAATGATATAACCTCATGTATAGTTTTATTCAAGATTTTGATTATTCCTGTAATAGTATCGTTTCTCTAATTACAGGTAGTGTGTTTGTTATATACAATGCACAAAAAAAGTGTTTGAGGGTCAACCCGGTCCATTTAGGCCTGCACTAAAATTTACAAGTTTCAAACTGAACCGCTTGTTGACCCGTCAACTGACCTGCCCATTCTGCCACTACTCAAACCTAAAATAGTGGACAATGAATGACATTTGTACGCATGTGTGGTATATAAGAAGCTATTATGATACATACCAATACCCTCATTACTTGTTTATCAATTCCTCCAAGTGAGTCGAGATACTGGAATTTTTCTTCTTTTTTGTTGATAACAGCCAAACACCAATGTATTTCTTTGTGAACTGGGACAAATATCTGCTTATAAGATACGATCAGATACCGAATTTAAGCAAGAACAGCATGATAATTAAGAAATAGCGGAAAAAGTTATTTAACATTACTTTGTCGCACTCAAAGAGACTGTATCCCAACTTCCTCTGGGTAGTCCATCTTCTAACTGACTTGTAGTCATATCCCGTCTTTCCACTTATCAACTATTGTATCAACAAAATGTTAAAATAAGAATCATGAAAGACACCAGATGTTATAAAAATTAAGTCTCGTAAACCATGGTGACAAAGATGCTCTGTGTATGACAAAGAACTTACAATCTAAATTGTCCCCAATTAGAATTCTAGAAGGTTCAAATGATTGTGTATAAAAGCATTTTAAAAAAACAAACAAAATACAATATTGCAATTCTTTAGTTTGTAACTTTTGTTTATTATTATGACAAAACTGATGATTCTATAATCATAAGATATATGGATTATAAAACTTTAATACACATTTCAACAACTATTATCTATTTACCCTGGATTGTGAAATAAGTCAACTTTAAGCCTTATATTGTTGTCAAGAAAAGGCCTAAGAGTCACCAACACAAATGATACATGAACAAGGACAAGCCATTGTTCACTCTAATATTACAAATATCGTGTTACTAATACATGTAATACATATCGGTGGCTTGACTTCATACAGCCCTCAATGTCATTGCTTAATCATCAGTAAGAGATGATGGAGTGTTGACTAGGGCATACTTATGTTTAATATTTAGTAGGGAAGGTCTTTAATTAAAAAGAGAGGTACAAAAGAACTAGTTCAAATTGGATGCATGCGTTGAATATTTTACAGGGAGAACATTAAATATTTTGGTCCAGTTTGTACATTTTAGAAGAAAGATACTGATATCATTCCTAGTTATCCATTATACAAATTCTTCTAAAACTATTTTTTAACTGTATTTACCTTTTTTGTTAAGCGTTTCCTATTACAACTCTAATGTTTGATACTTCACTTAATAGTCAACTGCACATTTTTTAAAATATATCACTTGCTTTCATATCCTCCATATAATTAAACATAAATCTTGTAGACCAAAATGAATCAAAATATTAGGAGCCAGGTGGTAAATTAACTTTCAAATATCCCAAAGAAAGATATATCCTTGAAACCAAAATACTCCTGAAATACAAGGGATATGAGGATGATGTAAATAAAGCTAACAAGGAGGCGGAAAGGGATGAATTTAACTAACCTTCTTGTAGAAAAATGTGTTGAAGAAATGACATTTTAGAAACTTTTTAGGTTCCTTCTTTTCCCTCTCTTTCAGCAACTCAAGATAAACATTAATAACCTATAATATGGAAAATTTTAGCATAAAAGATCTTGCTCAACAAGTTATGTTGCAGCTAAACATAACACGCAAAATCAAAAACTACCTCGTCATTTAACCATGCACCAGGTCTTAAACACCTTAGGACCTCTCCAGCAATTGTAATATTTGAATTCTCATGAGTGACCAAAACCTTCCTTCTACAAATTTTAAGCAACATCTTACGTCATTATCACATGGCAAAACACACAAGGAATTCATTGATACATGTGTAACACACAAACACAGCAGCATAGGCACACACGCATACACATACGTATGTACTAACTCCGTACATACATACTACGTAGTACATAATACATACACACACATATACACATTAAACCATACCGGCTAGAATTAGACATTGCATTAGTAACCAGTTCCAGGTCATCCTCATCAAGGGGTCGAAAAGCCTCAAGCAATATGTCCTGAAAAATGAATCAGTTTAACATGAGACAAGAATGACTCATATAACTTCAAATTTCCAACAGAGAAGTTGCACAAAACAGTGCACCTCGTCTTTCTTCGCCTCATCTTTCTTTGCAGGAAGCAACTGTTTAGATAGAGCTCTCTTTTCCTCTACTAAACGGATATCAAAGCTCAATCTCCTCAATTGCATGTCTCGCTTTTCAGATGTATCATATAGCAACCTTTTATAATAAGGATAAAATGCATCTAAATCCAAAACATCTGGCCTCTGGTTCAATGATAAAGATTCTAATGGCTTCCTATCTATCAACTCCGAAACCATTTCTGCAGAAGCAGAAGGCTGAAACCCACAGTTCTCTTCGGCCTTCCCATCTAATTCCCTATATTTGGCTCTGATGGCCTCAACCTCCCCTAATGTATCAACATATTCTTTCTCACTTTCCACCATTGCAATTTCCTCAATACCAGAATCCCCTGAAGCATCATTCTCACCATTGACAATCTGCACATCATCTACATCCGTAACCTCTACGATATCATCCTCCATTCCAAAATTAACATAACTGCAACTACCAATTGCTGCTTCCTTCGAGCGATTATACTTTAAAAACAGAGAATTCACCGTTCTTCCACCACATATATCCGATTTTTGTCTAGCATGTTCACTACAACTATCATCTAATCTTTTGGAGCTTGCAGTAAATCCCTTAACAATTACACAAGGAGCTTGAATTTCTCCAACAATCGGGGATACCTGCTGCGGGTAAGAACGAAGCCTTGAAATCAAACTCTTGGTTGGAGCGATTGAAGTCGAATGAGATGATGATTTGAGCTTCTTTGAAATGTGAGGACGATCGTGATCGAAGGCATATGGTGATGACGATTGAAATTCTGCGTGGCGATTGTAGCGATTGTTCGTCAGAGCACCCATTATCGATTGAGAAAACAATCTAGGGTTTCGGTAAAAACCCTAGAAATAAAGATTTGTGATTTGGTCGAATGAATGTTAGCATGCAGACAGGGAAATCCCTTGAGCATTGAATCCCTAGATTCAAAGAGGAATTACGCACCACTACATATATTTATTAATTATTTATTTTTATTTTTTTTTTGGTTTTTAATAAATGAACTAGAAATCCCACCCGCGTTTTGCCGCGGAGCTTTACTATTGTACATAAAGTAGAAAAAAAATGGGCGATTATTGTGTCGTTTGATAAGATTGAGACGGTTTAAAATGAATAAGTCCATGCATTATTCATGTCGAACAATTTACTTTCAACATTGTATAAATGTTCATGAAAATATTGTAGTAAAAAACCCTTGTAACCTATTTTAAGAATGGTAATAAATAAAATAACCTTGTAATAGTTTGCATCCTATGTAAAATTTAATTACACGATTCAGATTTAAAAAAAAATTATAATACGTAAGACTAAAAAATTTTAGAAAAATATGTTTGTTGTAATGTGTGTAAATATGTAATTCCCTGTTAAACTTCCGCAGAGGAAAAATATTGTAGGTAAAATAATGCAAAACATTTAATAATTAAAAAGTCTTCACATTTAAAAAGTAAACCATTCTCAAATATCATTTTTGAGTTGTTCAAGATCATGTGCGCACACTCTCTCTTTAGTTTCACCGTCACCACCACGGGTCACCACCGCCGTTCACCACACCACTGCCGCCACCTCACCGGAGTTACATCCGCGAACCAGCGTTACCGATCATCACCACTGTCGTTGTCTTCAAAGACTATGTGTCCGTCACACACGCCGGCATCAGATCACTGCTACCGGCCCCCACCGCACACCATTACCGCAACCACACCAGCACTGCCACCACCATCATCACAACCAAAGATCTCAATAGATCTGAAAGTTGAACCCCTCACTGCGAGCTGGAGCACCGCCACCACTACAACACCGCTACCCTTGCCATCTAGAGTCTCATGTTCAGACTTTCATCTTCGTCTGAGGATTTTGGAGTTTTCATGGAATTTTTCCTTTTTTTCATGGGTTTTCAAAGTAACGCCTCCCGAGATGGTAATCCCTTGCCGAACTCACACCGGGATAGCCTAAAAAAGGAAACATACATCATCAGTTTGTACCTTATGCTTTAATGGTTGTACATATATCGTTTGCCTGGCGGTGGCGGTGGAGATGATAGCGGTGGCGGTGAAAGCAACGCCTCCCGAGATGGTAATCCCTTGCCGAACTCACACCGGGATAGCCTAAAAAAGGAAACATGCATCATCAGTTTGTACCTTATGCTTTAATGGTTGTACAGATATCGTTTGCCTGGTGGTGGCGGTGAGATGATAGCGGTGGCGGAGTCGTGGTAAGAAGGAAATCCAGAGTAAAGGGAAAAGGATCAACAGTCCATTTGAAAATGAAGCTGACGCATAAAAAAGATAAATACGACAACACAAAAACAGTTGTACCCTAAGCACACCTACTTGTACTATTATCTACAGTAAAATGTCTCACAGCAGTATGTTGCTGTTTAATAGAATATAAATAGTTGATTTTTAAAATAAATATAGTTAATTAATGATTCAACTTTATTTATAACACGTTGTCGCAATCTTGAGAAAAAAGTTGTGGTTCAATCATTGATGGCCATTTGTTTGACGGCCCAATCACCGTAATGTACTATTTGTAATTCATGCATAGTAAATTAATGTTGCCGTAAACTCATATTGTTTATCATAAGCTCTTCTTATAGTTAGAGTTATAAATTCGTTTATTTAAAGTTGCTTCCAAAGGATAATGTGAAAGTTTAGTTTGGCATGAATTTAGTAATCCGGTTAAATCAGGTTGCATATGAAGGTTAGGTTTAATGCTAATAATAGCATCCAATGACGCCATCTACTACGAAAAAAATTTAAAAAGATGTTTTGTGAACTGTAACGTCAGACAAACACTTGTTTTAAAAACATCTAAAACTCACTCCCAGTAACATCCAAAGACGTTATCATATTAACAAACTTTTATTATTAACAAATAATCTCTTTAAATATATTATATAAATAAATACATTGGCCCCAACATGCTTCTCATTTTTGGCATTGTTGTTGGTGAATGTTGTCTCCAAAAACAAGATACCCTAATGGCTAAAAAAAGATCACCTAAGCTCAAAAACGAACAAATGACTATTGGGGAAGCTCTTGTGGTTATAATGTTTCGTAATTGTTATCGTTTTTTTTCTTTTGTTTTTAATGGTTTGATGTTTCTTTTTTCTTTTTTCAAAAATAGTTAAAAAGATACCAAATATTACTAGACTTATTAATTGGCTTGTGTCACACTCGTCCAAGAAATCCATATAAAACAATGCGACTTTCAAGTTTACCCAAAGTCAAGACGTGCGGATCGAACTACTATCTTTGCCTAACATCACGTAAATACTCGAGGCTTTGGCGTATGCCCCCAAATATTAACATGGGATTTGAGGTGTTAGTTTTAGTATTTTACGTACGATATCCATTCCAGTACAAACTATTTTTTGCATGAGAAGCGTAGAAGCTTGAAAACATGTCACGTGTACGTTATTGGTTCTATGGGCGTTGATTGTTGTTTGCATTCGTTTACGGCATGTAAAATAATAATCGTTAGAGAGTATTATTATGTTAGTTTACCTTTTATACATGTGTTGTTGTAGCATTAGTCATATAAATGCGTGGCTATGATGGTGTTCATGTACGATTGTAATGATAAAACAATACAATTATTATGGTAAGTACCATAATTTTTCCTAGAGAATTATATACAGTTATTATGATAAGTATCATAATTTTCAGTAGAGTATAATATTCGGATCCAAATTTCACTAATACGTTGTAAGGTATCTGTGGTAAAAACGACGAAAGTGCAATCTCAAACTGAAGAAAGTTTTACTTGCATAGGAATATTGGCCCCTCATTTTTTATGGACGCCTATTTTTCATTTAATGTTGGAGAATTCATCAATTCTTTTCATGTGTGTTTTATGTCTTAATATTTGTGCATATGGTAGTTGGGGGAAATGAGAAAATTTAGAAGTTGTTTTACATGTAAAACTAAAAGAACGTGAAACGTGGTGTAAAAATTAGTTAAACTGCACAATCATGATATAAGTGTTCGTTACCTTAGTGCTAACGGGTTATTACAATAAAGTTGGGTTAACAACCGTTTCTTCCTCTACACTTGATTTTATTTATTTCATTGCAGTTTCTCTATTACATTTACAATCATCATGATAAGTAAAATCTAGTGAAAATCAAGTATGACAAAATAAATAATTATATTATTAAAATTAATCTAGACAACAAAAATAAAATTTAAGATTATCACTAACTATAATATTAGTATGAATTATTATCAATTATCAATATAATATAATTTTCTCACTTTTTTGTAAAACATCTTACGAGAATAGTTTGGATTTTCTGTACCGTATAAACGGTTCCACTCACACAGTCACACCAAACCTCTGATATTCCCACCGTAAACTCTCTCTAATCAAACACGTAGCATCTAACGACAGCATGGACATCCCACCGGAGATCATCACCAACATCCTCCACCGTCTTCCGGCGAAATCCCTCGGTCGCTTCAGCTGCGTTTCAAACCACTGGCTAGCCCAAATCTCCGACCCCCAATTCATCAAACTCCATCACAACACCCACAATCGCACCCACCTCCTCTGCGATTCCGACGATGGTTCACTCTACACACTCCCCCTCAACCAACAAAACGAAGCACCAAAGAAGCTCACACTTGAATTACCCCACGCAGATGTGTTCATCTTCCATGGGTCCTGCAACGGTCTCGTGTTGGGGTCCGCTGATGACTTCGTTAGCGCCCATTCGCTCGTTGTATTCAACCCCACGACTAAAGAGTTTGTGAAGTTGCCGGATTCGAGTTATGAGATGATTAATAACTTGTTGGAAATTGATATCATGTATGGATTTGGGTATGATTCGATGAGGGATGATTACAAGGTTGTTACGATCTCTTACTTTCATTATAACTATCTGATTCCTCCTGAATGTATGTCTGTGCACGTTTATAGCCTTAGGGATGATAATTGGAGGTGGGTGATTGATTCTCCGTATGATCATTCTCATGGGAAGAGTTTGCCTGCTGTTTATGCTAATGGGTTTCTTCATTGGATTGCTAATAAGGGTTCTGATCGATTTCCGGTGATTGTGGCTTTTAGTTTAGCTGATGAGGCGTTTAGTGAGGTGCCATCGCCCGATTTGGGTGATGGGTTTGAGATTTTGTGTGAGAGTGATTGCAAACTTGTTGTTCTTGGTGAAAAGCTTGGTGTGTTTTTGGGAGATGAGGTGTGGGTGATGAATGAGTATGGGGTAAGGGACTCTTGGTCAAGGGTTTTGATCCATGGTCTTGATGAAAATCCGATTGTTGAACCGAAGATTTTTTATGACAATGGTAAGATTCTGATGGTTAGTGGTAATCTAATGTGGACTGATGATGTTGAAGAGAAATCTTTCTGTGGAACTATTGATGTATCTAGGGATATTAAAGGGTTAAGGGTTAAAGGTGCTTATGTTGAAAGCCTTGTCTCGCCGAAATTTAGGTGAAACAATCAGGAATCGACGAATCTGAGTGGAGGATTCATACATGGAGGTAAAGTTTCGTTTATTTTTTAATCTTGTTTATTATTTACTTTAAGTTTTCATTATTGCTCTAACAAGTTGCCTTAGATTCTTATAGATAGCCAATAGCAGTAGTTTGGGACTTTTGGTTATGTTTCTTGATTGTGGATCTTGTATGATGTTGTCTTGTACTCTATTATATGGTCCTTGATCCCATCTTGTACATTGTTTTGACAATAGTAGGTGCACAACTGCACATTTTCAGATTTATGGAGAGCATCATATGCTTGTGTATGTGTTGATTCTCTCAAACCTATTCCACACAGTCTTTATATACCGTAAAGATTCTTAATCAACATAATTTGAGATGCCATTCAATGTCATATGAATCTGTTTGAAACAAATGGTAGTTAGGATTCTGGTGACCTTTGGTTTTCTTCTGTCTGTGTATGCTTTAACCTAGTATAATTGCATTGGATGCTTGTCTCGGGGTTTTATGATTAGCTAGCCTACTGATTTCTGCAGTCCTGCTTTCTGTGTGTTCTTGATGAAGTCTAAGACTTTTTTATTTGGTTGGAATGTTGGATATGATCTTCATGAGTTTATGGTCACGTATATCGCATTTGCATTGATACAGTGAGGGGCAAAGACTTCCGCCCTAAAAATTGTGTATTTCAGACTTTCAGTTATCGACTTAGAGTTCTAATTGTCTTTTTAATGGCTACAGTTGTAAAGGATGGTGACATTGCTTAAAAAGAAGACTGATGGAGGTGACAAAGTGAGTGGCTTGGATCAAGTATAGTACCCCGGTGGGATGGATAGACAGGGTATCAAAATGAACACGTTGAATTTGGTTAGCTTTTTCAAACGGGTCAGCAGCTTAGAGTATTGGGCGGTTGACCCGTTGCAAGTACCCCTTTTCTGTTTTAGCTTCTGGTCAACCTTGCAAAATATATAATTTGAACTCTAGGCTCACAGGTCTGTGATCGTTGTTTTGTGAACTTAAAGGTTCTTACTTTTTTAATTTTCGCTTGTGTTCTCTATTTTTGGTGAAGTTTTTGTTTCCTGACTCGTAATTTCTGGTTGGAGTTGAATATTTGATTTAGGTATTAGAGGCTTTTCAGGCATCCTGGAAAGTAAAGAGTATAAGCTGAGCAACTTACAAATAGATACAGAGTTTCAGTACCTTTTTTCAGCCATAATAGTTATATTATATATACATAGATACATCGAGCGAGCACATATATATTTTATAGAGGTAAAAGAGATTGATAGAAAAGTGTTGATTAACACATTACATGTTCTAAATAGCTACATACACAATATATGGTCATATCTTTACGGACCATTGTTCTTAAATACATGAATGGGTTAAAGGGTAAGCCAGTTTTTGTATACATTAGTCACTAGCTTTTGTAAAATCTATCCGTTTGATAACTTCGAAACTGCATGATTGGTAGTGATGACAAAAACCCGAACCCAGGATAGGAACTTGAAACGTGAAAATTTTTAGTCGGTTTAGGGAAGCCTTGTTAGGTTATTGCGCGGGTAATGGGAATTTTTATCAAATTCAAGGCCTTTTTTTTCTCCATCTTGTGTGGGGTTTTCATTGTAAACATCTACTATATACTTTATGCTATATACTTTAATCGTGTAACTTAATGAATGAGAAACAAATGCATGTTCACAACGCGCGCTAGTTAGACGATAATGGATGACCCTTTCCGATTTGCAACAAGGGAGAAACATTGGTTTTTCTACTTGCCGCAACCTTTCACCCGAATCCTACTAGGCATTCACCACCACCTGAAACTTATGGGTAGAGTGAACAAAGGACACCCCTCGATTTTTAGCTCCCTCCCGATTCACTGCTTATGGCAGGCGTGGATGAATACTTACTTTTCGCCTTCGGATCCAGACAATATCTTCGAACAAACATAAATTGAAAACCTAGAAATTGATGGGGATTTGATCACTTCGGATCCAGACAATATCTTCGAACAAACATAAATTGAAAACATGGAAATTGATGGGGATGTGATCAAGGGTGGCTTTGAAATCGAAGGAGGGTTTCTACCATTTTATAAGGTGAGAAGGGTCCCACGTTATATCAAATATTTGTTTAATATTGAGATGCATTTTGATCATTTTACGTTAATTTAACATAAAAAGTTGGCCAAAGTTTTTTTAATGATCGAACACACTTTTGGGCATCCATTGTAATTTCTTATAGTTGGTGACTAAAAGTAAAATAAGGTGTTATCACATATATCTTTCTTGTAATTATCTCTTATTTAAGTTACCAAATGTGTAACATTAAATCTATGGTCAACAAAATTCACTTCAGATTAAGATTAAGGGTGTTTATCAAATCGAATAAGTTAAAATTTAAATTTTTCAAACAATATTTGAATTCGAAAAAATTCGTCATATTCAAATCGAATTGAATTCAAAATTTTCAAGCCGAATTCAAAAAATATATTTTGAATTCGAATCAATTTTGACCTTGTTTGATTCAAATTTAGCCAAAAAAAATCAAACTAATATCAACTTTCAAGATTCATGAAAACTCAGTAGTTTTCAAATTTAAAACGATCAAAATAAAAGAACAATTGCAACATAAAACAATGTAAGTGCAAAATAAGTAAATTTAAAACAAATATAATTAAAAGGTTTAAAACAGCAACTAAAATGATAATTATATATATATTATTAAACAACGATGTCGGTTGCTACAATATCTTTTAGTATTTGTTTAGCTATTTACCTAAATTAAGTATTATGTATTGCTAATTGTGAATCAAATTTAGCATTGGCTTGGTGGTTTTCAAGCTTCTTCTCCTTCCACAAAGTCCAGCTTCGAGCCCTCTCTCTTTTCCTTGGCCTAACTTTTAGTTTAATTTTTTATATAAGATAATATAATAAGTTTGGACACATTAGAAATGAAATTAAATAAACTTAAATATTAATTATAAAGCTTGTCTTTCTATTTTTTTATTTTGGTTTTTTAGTTTCCCTTTTATTGCTCCTTATTTTATTTAAGTAAACTAATTCTTACTAACTAATTACATAACTTTTTAAATATTTATTTTTTAGTCAGTGATATTTAACAAATCAATTATTTTAAATTTAGACAAGCAACAGGTTTACGACGTAACTTTTTCGTGATTTCAAATATAATATACGACATGTTTTTCTATTATCTACGTTTAGTTTCCAAACAAGATCCGCAGCAACGCGCGGTATATCATGCTAGTTGAAATGGTTTGGATATTTAGAAATTGAAATGATAATTTGGTTAAATCAATCACACTTGGTTATCTTCTAATAAATTAAAGGTTTAAAAAAACCTAAGCTTTATTTATATATAAAAAATAATAAAAATAAATATATATATATATTTCAAATTCGAATTTCGAATCAAAGATCACAAACTCTGAAATTCCTTTCGAAATTCTATATTAGACTACGAACTGAATCAAAATTGAATATAAAAATTAAACTGAATTAGGAATCGCTGATAATTTGAATATAATCGAATTCTGAGTTTTTCAAATAAGATGAGTTCGATTGTAACTCTAACCAAAGTGCAAGGGTAGGAAACGAAAATGAATATCAAATGTAGAAAAAGATTTATCAGAAACCAATCTTCATTCTTCTACGAGGCCTCTTTATTTGATCCTTTTCATTTTATTTTGTTTATTCGTTAATTATTATTCTATACTTTAAAAGTGAAGGGAAAGAATAGTGGTTTAACACTTTAACAATGGTTTACATGCATTTCAATATTTCATGCACCACGGTACAAGTTTTCGATTGAGGTTTCTTCTCTTCTCTTCCATCACCAACGTTACCTGAAACGTCATCACGATTACATCAGTTGGTTTTATTTCATTAATTGTTTCCTTCGGTTGCTAGATTACATCAGTCGATTTTATGGTTTGATTCGATTTGACTTGTAAGTTCAGTTCCTTCATTAGTTGGTGTGATTCATGGTTGGGGTTGATTTTTATGTGTCTATACTTTAACTGCAGTGTTGCAAAAATCGGAATTAATCGCCGATTAATTGGCGATTAATCGGGAATCGGCCCATCACCTAGGAATTTTTGGCTAATCGGCCAATTAATCGCTAGGCCGTCAACGGAGGTCAAAATCGGACCTAGGCGGACCTAGGCGGTCTTAATCGGCCAAAAACCTGTAATTCCGGCTAAATTCCGGTGGGGTTCCGGCGAGATTCCGGCGACCTTCGCCGGAAGGTCAAAAATTCGGGCCAAAAATTGAAAATTCCGGCTAAAATCTGGAAATTCCGGCCAAATATGTTAATTTATATATAAAACTTAACTTTTTTATTAATTTTACATATGAAAATGTGTGTATTTATATATAAAACTGAAAATTATATATAAAAATCCCAACCCGATTAATCGCTAGTCCCTACCTCGCCGCCCGACTAGCGCCTAGCGATTTTTACAACATTAACTTTAAGTATGACCCCAACCCCTTTTGTTTATTCGTTGTTATGTAGTTTTAGTAATTACTTTAATATATTTATGATGATTGTAGATTGAACAATTATCTTTTGTCTAACTCAATATTTCACAACATATAGTTGTTAAGTAAATTTGATAAGACAATATTTCATTATTATATAATTAGGGTAGTTTTATAGTAAAAAAAATATTTAATCTAAAAAATCTAAAAAAGATTATGAGTTTGACACGTGTCATTTTTATTATTTTGAAAATGATATCATTTTAGTCATTGTGTCAAATACAATAGCTCATTGTGTCCTATACGTTCATTATATCACATATAGCACATTATATCATATATTATACATAATTTGTTACATGTATTCATCATTGTGTTTTACTTATTATATCGTTTTGTGTTATTTTTGTTATTTTTTCTAAAGATTATATAAACTTGTTATCTATCATTATGTATTACAATTAGAAATAAACAATGATATACTTTTACCAATATATTTTTTTTAAACTTATAATGTTGAAGATAACATAATGTGTTATTTTTGTTATTATCTTTTTATAGATTATATAAACATGTTGTTATCTATCACTGTTTTACAATTAAAAGTATATAATGATATTATTTCATCAGTGTATTTTTCAAAACTTATAGGGTGTAAGATAATATAATTACGATTAAAAAACATAATGAGACATTGTGTTATTTTAGCATTGTTTTTACTGTATTAGATTAATTAGTTGTTAATTTATTAGTGTGTTTTACATATTAGAGATACACGAAAAAGTTATTGCACCATCATATTTTTTAAAATTTATTATTTTAGAAAAACACAATAGTATTCAGAAAAACATAATAACTAACAAAAAAAAAACAATAAACTGCACTAAAAACACAATGACAAAATATAAGCTTAAAAATATAAAAAGATATTATATTTTTTATAACAATACTTTACTTGTTTTAAAGATAAAAAATGCTTATTTTTATGATGTAATTTTTATAAAAAATACATCGTATGTAAAAGTTATGAATGTTTTATAAAAAACTGGTGAATTGTAAAAAATCAATAAAAATGACTATATCTAAAATGCACCTCTAATAAACTTTTTTCTACAATTTGATCTCAACTATTGATTAGATAGATTGAAGGTTAAAATTACTTTTTACACTTTATAGCTTTGCAAAACTTTGTATTTAAACATTTCTCATATAATTAAAATGACTCATAACGTTTTACTAGTATTTACTATATACTTTTTTTTTGTATATTTGTAACAATGCAATGTTTGAGCGTGAAATCTTATCATTTTTTAAAATATTAGTTACTATATTTTTATTTATATAGTTTTTATAATATTTAGCCATTAAAAACCATTGACAAATCCACTAGGGCTTGGGTGTAGCAGTTTGAGTATTGAGGATGATAATTTACTCATGATTATTTAAATGTTTATTTATGTAATGAGTACAATTATATAAGTGTGTGAGTCGCTGGTAAAAAATATTGATAACTTAACTTTGATAGTAGTGTTACACGATTTAGTTACATTCAAACTAGGAATTAAGTTTATAATTGTTATCATTATATTTAATAAGTAATTAATTAGTACAATTTTAAAACCAAAAATTTGGAATCTGAAAGTTTTTCATTTATATGTTACCAACGCTAGATCTCTGAAGCTTCCACCTAGTCCAATTTAATTCACACAAATTGATGTTCAAGAACGGCCCTGATGGCAAAGTTTCCCGAGGGTTCATCACTAACATTTGTATTATCTTCCATTAAATCTTTTGGTCACTTTACGTCCATTTTAAAGTATTTACTGTTTTTACGTTCAGAATCTCATTCAAAAATACTTCTCAACCGCAAGCATTATATTTTAGTTTCCGGCCATCGTAAACATTTCATACATCAAAACTATATCATGCAAGAATCATGAAAGTAAAAATATCAAAAGGAGCTTGAATTAAAGCAAAGCACATTATTGATCTTCACGGTGAAGCCTCATGGTGATTAAATGGAAAGAATAGACTTTATGTTGATCAGAGCCTAAAATATAATGCTTGTGGTTAAGGGTTTGGGTATTTATGAGTCAAAGAAGATTTTGTGAGAGATAAGAAACCCTTCGAAGTGAACATAACGAGGCCAAAAGATTTAACTAATTTATACATATTAATCGGTTTTATCCATAGTGGAGAGTTTTTGATAGTTTTTATGTTTGTGTGACAGTTCATTGATGTTCCCCTTATTAGGGTGGTTTGTTATTAGATTTAATGTTCCCGCCAGTTCTCTCTGAATATGTTAAAAACACTTTTATTTATTTAAACTTTAGATCATTTGAACTTTATAATTTTAAACTAAAATAGTTTTTAATTTTTAACTTTTCTTTTTGAAATATAAAATTCCATTCAACGAAAAATATTAAATTTGTTAAATTGCCTCTTTAACAAACATATAAATTTTGTTCTATATATTTTACTAAAATAAAGGTGTTGGAATCAAAAATAAATATAAAAGATGGTGATGATGTGGTAATACTTTGTGATGTTTTTAGGTACCTCTTATTTGAGAGATTTTTAGTCTTTTTTTCAAAAATGAATGTTTTTTTATGTGACAGTTGACTAAACATGTTTTTTGATGCTTGATAAGGTTTTTTTGTTTTGTTTTTGTTGATGCTCTAACAAAAATAACTAATATATAAGCAAATTTGTATTAATTAATTAAGTTGGGTCTAATTGGGTAGTGCCCCTATTTTTTTGGGTTCTAAGATTGTTCCGCGGTAGAACCTTTGGTGTTCTTTGGTAGAGACCCGAGTTTGACTCTCCTCACAAACAAATTGGGTGACCAGCATATGATAGTGTTAGAGAATGTCAGGTTAAAGTCCAAGCATTGTACAATGGTTGGGCAAAGATTTCAAAATTTTAATTTTCTTATTTTAAATTTTTATTTAACGAAAAAATATTATTTACTCTTCGTGAATTTTAACTGTATGTTTTAGTTGATCTCTCATCTACAATCTAAAAAAATACAGATAAGTTTACGATATGAATTAATACTTTGACATACAACACTTTTAACTTTAAAATACGGTGTATGATTATTTTTTTAATCAAGCATCAAAATTTTGAAGTGATAGTGGAATAAACTAAAACCATAAAAATATTTTGCTAACTGTACCTTTCTTTTTATTTTTAGTTGTTACATCATGTTTTAACTTAAATTTAAATTAAATATGTGGCAACTTAAAAAAAAAACTCTCAACCTTGTAGAATTTAAAGTCTCAACCTCTTGAATCATCTTACAATTACGACCTCTCATTAGGACACACGCATGAAATAAGAAAAGCATACACACGCACGCAGCCACATCAGTAGTGTGTGATAGAAAATCAAGTGTAGTAGTGTGTGACAGTAGTGAGGTGTAATTTTGTGGTTGGTTGGAAATTAAAAAACAAATAGAAAACACACACACAACAACTCACATCCGTGAACAACTTCACATTCTTACCACAAAATCTCTATCACGCACACGATCACACAAAGAAGGGGTGGTGATAACTGTTAAAGGCGTGATAGGCATAAGTGACAGTCCTTCATGCCCGCACTATAGATATTCTTAAGTAGTGTTTTGTTGCGAAAAAATAACCAGTGAAATAGATTAAGCTATCATAAAAAATAAAAAAAGATGATAAGTTTATCAATGAAAAAACATCATTGTATACCAATTATCCATATTTTTCTTTATATCAAACAACACAAATTAATAATTTATATTATTCTAACAAAATAACCAAACATAACAATAGAATACTAATAATCTATTTGGTTCACTCGTATATTTTATTATCTCGTCAATTCTATTACCGATATTCCATAATCTAATGTCCAGGAATGCGAGGTGTTCTGGTGCCACGTGTTTAATATTTTGCAACTCCGAACAATGGCACGCTGTCTAACACGGAGACACATATAACATCCATTCCCTTAGAATAAATTTTCGCCTCAAACCCAAATCTGCTGAGGAATCCCACTGATTTCTCAAGTGAATTTTACATCTATGGCGGCCTCTAAGCTCTATATCTTCTTTCTAATTTCCCTCTTTTTTGCCCTAATTTCCACTCTCAGTGAAGCTGATAGTGTCGTTGAAGAAGCTGTAGTTGGATCCGATGACTCCGAGCCTTTACGACTTGAATTGGATAAACTCACCTCCAAGATCCATTCACTTGGTTTGTTCTGTTCTCTTACATCTCTAACATCGAGTTTTGATTAGCAATAGAAGTAATTTTGTTAAAGTTTATCTTGTCTTGTCAAGGTAGTAACTTGTGGTGTAAGTTAGCTTGTTAACCCTAGTTCCGTACTGAGATCTGAAATTAGCTGGTCATTGATCTTGGAATTGCAGTTGGTCATTGGTTTAGCGTTTTGTCTGATTCAAAGTGATCTTATAGTGCATTTGATTTCGTAGAATCACTTGTTGACGAGAAGAATCAAGAGTTGAAAAGCAAAGATGAGATAATTGCTCAGAAAGAGAAGGTAATTGCAGAGAAAGAGAAGGCAATTGTAGAGAAGTCTGCTAGCATTACATCGTTAAAAGAAGAGGTAGCTTCACATGAATTCTAATAATTTTTTGGGTTTATTTATGATTTTTCTACAGAAATATGTGAATACTTTTGGTATGTTGAGCAAGATCCAATTGTTTTGTTTAACAGGTTAAAGGGTCCTTAGATGCTAATGAACAGGTCAAAAAAGCTCATACACGGGTTCATGAATTGGAGGAGCAGGTTGGCATGATATATTATCTACCCAAACATGACAAGATAACATTGAATAATAAGTATTAAATTGTTACAGGTGGAGAGACTCCAAATGGAGATAAAGATGAAGAACAACTTAAGGGAGGCCTTGGAAACTCGCACAAAAGATTTGGAGAAGAAAGTGGTTGATCTAAACCAAAAGCTTCATGATGTAAGTTGTTTAGTATTTCACAACTCTAAGGAGATTTGCATTGATGTTCCTTATGTTAGTGTATCTTATGGTGGTGGATATTTTTTGCAAACCAAAGTCTAATCTTCTTGTGTTTAAGTTTAAAACATGTGTTGCTTCTAGTTGTTAAAATGCCCTATAATTCAATGTCAGTTTCCACCCAACTTTATGAAGAATAGAAGACATGTATGTTTGGACCATCTATGGTCATTATATAAACAACGTTTCTTTCTAGTTTGTGCAAATAAGAAGGTTAAATCATATATTCTGTTGCAATTTATATGCCCTATGATTTGAAAGTATTTGAGCTAAGGAAGGACTTCTATTGTCTATAGGCTAGTTTATAGCATTTAATATAAAAATTTTATGAACCAATGCTTTTTGTTAATTATAACTAATTTATTAGAAGAGTTAAATGCGTTTTACGTCCCTGAGGTTTCATATAAATTGCCATTTGAATCCAAAAGTTTAAAAGGTTGCCATTTGCATCCAAAGGTTTCACAAAAATTGCCATTTGAATCCACTTAACTACTCCTAGTTAACGCCGTTAAGTTTTTCCGTTAAGTTTCCTACATTAGAGGTATTTTAGTCAAAACAATTACAAAATAATAAAAATAAGATCTACGTGATAAGTTTTAGGCGTTCAGTGTATTTTGGTAATCATCATTGCTATTTTAATTTACGAGAAATGATAGGTCAACAGTTATTTTATTTTATCAAGAAATTTATCTCAGGACGTCCTATTAGATAAAATAAAATATAAGTTTAACTAACTAAAAGTGATTCATTTCCAACTTTATAAAACATACAAAACAAAAAAATATATAAATAAACAAACAAGTCAAATAACATAAATTATTTGAATTATAACCATAAAAGACAGATTATCATAAAAGTATAAGAACAATTAATTATATGACATTAACTACCATGAATAATAATCATAAAATATCAATTATCGTAACCATAATTAAACTTTAAACAAAATAAATCTATGTTTAATAAAACGGGCAAAAGTAACACGATTACTAAACCAAAATACATTAACAAGACAAAACAATAAAATAATATTATAAAGTCAAACATAACTGCAATTATCAAAAGAAGCTAAACATATAAAAACCCTCACGTGAGTTGGTATTTTATTTTCTAATTTTTTTATTAAAATAACTCTCATGTTGGAAACTTAACGAAAAAAGTTAACTGTGTTAGTTAGATGTAGCCAAATGGATTCAAATGACAATTTTAGTGAAACCTTTGGATGCAAATGGCAATTTTTGTGAAACCTTTGGATGCAAATGGTAACCTTTTAAACTTTTGGATTCAAATGGCAATTTCTATGAAACCACAGGGACGTAAAACGCATTTAACTCTTATTAGAATGAACCTTTTTAATGTTGTTTGCTTGAAGCGTGTTGTGATGGTCTTCTTGCCAAACCATGTTTTCTGTTAATGGTCTTTTCTAGTCCTGAATATGTTTAATCTTTTTTTCATGATTAAGAGTTAAGACATAATCAGTTTGTGGGTTGGGTTAAGTTCAATCCTCATACATTTTTGTTTTTAATGATATATTTTCTTTCAGCTTCAACAAGTTGTTGATGAACAGAAGACAAAACTTCATAAAACTGAGCGTGCTCTAAAAATTGCTGAGGTTTGTCCACCACAAAGGTGTTTGGTATGTTGACGTGAATATGAGAACCTACAATGTCCTTACATGTGTAATCATATGCAGGAGGAACTTATGAAGGCTAAATATGAAGCAACATCAAAAGTTAAAGAACTGACTGAGGTAAAACCTGAAAGTTAGCTATCTCACAATGCTGTTAGCTCTTACAAGTGTTCATGTTCCTTTACTACATTTCTATTCAGATCGAGTGATTTTACCTGCATTTAAGAAAACCTTATTCTGTGTTCTGTAAACGTATCCAGGTTCATGGTGCATGGTTGCCACCTTGGCTTGCAGCTCATTTGGTTGGTTTTCAGGTAGTTTTCTTTATACGTCATTTGTGCCTTAAAGAATTGGATTTAACTACATTAGTATCTTGCAGTCTTATGTAGTGAGCCACTGGAAAGAGCATGGGAAACCTGCTTTTGAGTCACTTAAGCAAAAGGTAATATTTGTATATTTAGCAGAGTAGTAGGCATTATTGCATAGGCCATTTATTAAAACGTTAGGCCCTTTTTGGTTAAACTGTTCATTTTGTCCTTATGAGAAGACATGTTAAGGTCTCATTTTGTTGGGGCAGGCTTTCGAGAGAAAGGCACACGCTGAAAAATGGGCTGAACCTCATGTGCAGACAATCAGAACTGTAAGTGACCTGATTTTTTAGTTATTTTTCAAATTGTGCTTATGTATATTGTCACATTATGTTAAAATTCACGGTGCAGATGGTTACTCGGTCTTTTTATTTGTTAATATATGTTATTCGTGACTACTGTGAACTGTTTGCAGGATGTAATTCTTTAGGATCCAGCATGCTTATTTTTCTTGTTCATATTTTTCTTGTCAATGTTTTTTTTGAATAGTTTTACTTATATTTGATTTTGCATTTCTAAATATACTCAGAAATGGATCCCAGCTGCTAGGGAACGATGGACGTTGGTAGTAACTAACGTTGAACCACAACTACAATTACTAACCAAAAAGACCAAAGAGGTTTATATTCAATCCAAGGATGCTCTATCTCCACATATGCTCAAAATTAAGGAAGTTGTGGATCCTCATTTTCAGGTATGTTTGCTTTTTTCCTTGGTTATGAAGTGTCGCCACTACAAATCAGTTGATACTTCACATATTCTGGGTGATTTAATACACTTTAAAAGTTGATAGAATTGTTAACTTGTGTGGAGAACTGTGCCATGAAAAATTACTTTACATATTCACACTTTAAGATGTATGGGGAAATTTACTAAATCTTAAATTTTTTTACACCCCATGAATTCCAAGCGTGGACCTTTCCCAATCTTCATGCTATTATTTCTACACATTATAAGCATTGATCTTTTTATTATTATTCCATGACACTTGCAGATGTGACTAAAATTTAATACTTTTTTCGCACTTATGTAGATATTTTATACATCTTAGTGTGTTCTAATTAGTAAATTACATGGTGACAGACTGTCAAGCAGGTCTCCAAGCCTTACATTGACCATATTGCTACCGCAACAAAACCGCATCTTGATAAAGTTCGGGAAACAGTGGCACCTTACACTAAGGAGGCAGTTACTGCTTATGGGAAGTTTCTTGAATCAGCTACTAAATACCATCATCAGGTATAGCATACTAGAGTCTGGTATTAGCTTATTATTCACAAGTTTTTTTTTGGATTCTGGCAATTTAGAGTTGTACACATACAGTGGATCGATTTGTGTTATGTTCTATCTCTAGTGGGTCAAATGAGTTGAGCTAACCTAGTTAAACTGGAAAGGAAATATGCTAAATGGGTTGGGTGGGTCAATTGGGTGAAAACCATCTGAAATTTAACAAATGCATATATCCTTTTTAACCGCTTATTAATAAAGCTACGCATTGTCTTCGCAGAAGTATAGTTTTTAATTATATTCAACTTATTGATTAATTTATTTTTTTAAAAGAAGTACAAAGAACATTTGAGCCGAACCCACACTAAAAAGTTTCCAAACCCATTCCGACCCGTTACACAGCCCTCCCAGCTTGCCATACCTAGTTTTTTTTTCCTTTCCCTGTGTAACTGTATTAGATATCCAAGAGTCTGCATTGCTGTTCTGTACTGGAATCTGATGCCTTTTACAAGTTTGTCTGCATATACTGCATACTATTTAATTCTCTATTCCTGTATTTTAGGCGTATCATTTGTCTTTATTAAGTATTAAGTGGCACATAAGCTGCTTCTTGTTGTAATCCTGATCACTATCTCAAAGTACTTTCCTACTGAAGGTGGAAGGCATCGTTGAAGAAACGCTGAAAAAACATGAAATTAGCAGCGCTGTTGCAACTAAGGAGTTGATTTGGTTTACAGTACGTCCTCACTCTTTCTCTCTAGATATGTGTGCGTGTGTGGGTCCCCCTGATAGTAGGAAGAAGTTAAAGTTAATGATTATTTTTTGTTGCAGGCCTCTGCGTTGTTGGCACTGCCTATCTTAATCCTGTTCAAAACTTTGTCAGCAATCTTTTTGTAAGTCCATCAGTTTTTAATCTCTACTAAATGTTGATGGATTAAATAACTTCTGATGGTCATTTTGCACCTCATGTGTTGTGACTTAAGAATATAAAACACTGGTTCTCTTGAAATGCAGTAAAAAAGCTAAACGACCAACTCGCAATCCTAACCAACCACGTCGCAAGGCTAAACGTGCACATCCAGACAAGTAATAATACACAGATCTTCTGTAAATGTGAACTTAAGGTATGAGATCGTGAACATGAAAACGACTGAAAATTGTTGGCAAACTGCACATCTGTTCTACTAGTTGCTTTAAATTTATTTTGGTTATTGATGGATTGTTGTCAATTACAAGGGTTTGTGTTCTTTTGCAGATAGAACTGATACTTTGTGCACGGAGAGATTTATGTATGTAAAGGCTGTTGTATGTTTGTAATGCATAGAAAAGACCAGAAAGGAAGAATAGCGAGTATAGTAGAGGTGTGGGTATCATAGTCATTTGTGGATGTGTTGGTAAATTATTATTTTGCTTCCCATATCGTTTTAGGTGATTATTTGACTACTAGAATTACATTCTTGAACCTAAAGCTCTATACTATAGGGTAAGAGTAGCACTGGCAATCAGGTTGGGGCGTGAAGGCCACTCACTGTCCCTGTATCTGTACCCATCATCATTTTAAATATGTTATTTGGTTTCCGTTATCGCGTTTCAAATCTCTACACCACATGTTGACAGTAGCATACCGGGTGATGAGGATATTAAGTGCGGTGAGGGTAAAGATGAGTGACAAAAAACTGATGAGATTGGACACAACAATGCCACAATGGTTCAATGGTTACTGTTTGGTTTCATATTGGATTTTGTTTTCTTCATTTCCGTGTTATAATTATTTTCTAACACATTGAGCACCTTTGTTTCAAGTGAACTATTAATGAATGAGAACTGAAATTATAGCAATATAGTTTTAAATAGTAGAACGTGAAAATTTCTTGCAAATAAAAAGATCCCATGATTTTTAAAATCTCGAAAGATATTGGATAATTATACCATCAATAAACCTCTATTGGAAAGGCTGATTTACCAAATAAGGTTTTGGATGGACGTTGCACAATTTTAGATATTTTAATTTATTATTGTTTTTTTTATTATTAAATAATTATATTAATTACTAATGATGTTAATCTTTTTTAAGATGAAATGTATTTTTTTAAAAATTTAAGAAAAATATATTATTATAATTATTTCTAAACAAACGAATTGTCATAAAATATAAAAATTTACGAAAACATCAAACTTTTTAAAATATAAAATTTAGAATTAGTGTTTTTAAAAAATAGAAGTTTTATAAATTTAGATAACTAAAACTTAGAATTAGAGTTATAAATTTTTTTTTTTTTAAATGACATGTTTCTAAAACGGTATGTTTTGGAAAACATGTTTAAACTTCTTTTTTCGAAAAAATAAAAAGTTTTTAAAAAATGATATCATTGTTTTATTTCTTGAAGTGCTTACTCATACTTAACTTAAATATATCTTATCTTAAAATATCGTTTTAAACTTAATAAATTTTGTTACTACCTATTTAAATAAATTTCGTTAGTACCTATTTAAATAAATTTTGTTACTACCTATTTTATATTTAATTTATTCCACCCATATAACACATGGTACTAACTTGGTTTTCTAATATTAATACGATTAGTTGATGCATTAATAATTATCAGTTAAGACATAGTAATAATTTAAACCCTGTTAGTTTTTTTTTTTTTTTTTTTTTTTTTTGATAAAACGAGGCAAACTGAGCCATTATTTAACTACGCCGCCGGTTAGCCTCTGTCAAGTTCGTATTTTGGTGTCTAGCATTCATCGTCACTTAAAATCTATCTTCAATGAGTCTAGTGGTTCAGATCAGAAGATAGAGATTGAGAGGTTTCAGGGTATAAAAGTTCTAGATTGACGGACCTAATGATTGATTTTAGTTTTCTACTTAGTGTTTTGGTCATATAACTAGTCCAAATCATCAAAAATCTAATAGTATTAACTCTCAGTTAGTAAAAGATCGTTGGAGAAAAATAAACTTAGAGTTAAGAATGTCTATTAACTTTCCAAACGAAAGTCGAAGATTTAAAATCTAATAACCATATAAAAATGCACCACCTAGCTTGTTTCTACTTCCGAGTGCTAAAGCCGAAACATAGACGTTTCCTCTTGGTGAAGGTATTGATTTTAGCTTCATTGCCATTTTAATATCCTAAAGGACATTAAATATTTACATCATCATAAAACCTTAATTGAAAAGGTTGACTTATTATCTTCTGTTATGTATATAATTATACTAGGTTAGTATCCCGTGTATTACACGGGTTAAATAAATAAAATAAAAAAACAATTAGTAAAAAGATTTATAAATTATAAAACCATATTTGAAGATAAAATATGATTATAATTGCATATCAATAGCTACTTTAAGTAAATAAATAATATTGTATTTTTCTTAAACTTTTATTTTATAAAAAAATATGGGTTTTAAATATTTTTTTTTAAGAAAAATGAATTTATTTTAAAAAAATATTTGTTGTATTTTATAAAACTTTTATTTTTAAAAAGTGTGTTTTTAATAAAAAAAATAGGTTTTAATTTATTAAATTATATTATTTTTAGTATGAAAATAGCATGATTAATATTATTAGTAGTCAATATTAATAATAATAAGAAGAAGAAGAAATGAGAAAGTTAGTATGATAAAACTTACAATTGTGTCAAGTCTTATTTTAATTTTTTTTTATAGATAGATAGATATATAGATAAACAGATATGCTAAAAACCCATATATTAAACGGATTATAAGTTAGTAATAAACACGAACAGTTATAGTATGATAATTTAATATAAGATATGATTAAAATTATATATACGTAATAGTTTAAGAAATAAAACAATTATACTATTTTTTTAACTTTTTTTTTATCTAAATAGTTTCATTTATAAACATTGTTTTTAAGATTTGTTTATAACAAATTTATTGTTCATAAAAAATTTGTTTATTAAAAACTCGAGTTTCTCGTTATTCTGGTTGTTTTAATAAAACTGCTTTTAGAAAATTTTATATTTCTTATAACTTTTTTTTAAAAAGGACTAATTTAAAATATTTTGTTTAAAAAATATTTAGTTTTTTAGAAAATTTTATATTATATATAAATTTTTTTTTTATTATTTCTATTTTAATAAAAAGATGTGATTTTTAATTTCTTAATGAATTTTTTTTTAAAACATAGCTTGATTTAAAAAATATAGACGAGAGAAAAATATTACAATTAATAAAATTGACTTTTATTAAGAGAGAAATATTACAATTAATAAAATTGACTTTTATTAAGAGAGAGAAATTAATGTGAGTGCTAAATTAACGTAATATACTTTTGAAGGGAAAATAAAATGAGAATGCTTAGAATAATAACAAGTGTCAAAAAGATGGTTTAAAACAATGACAAGTGGCAAAAGAAACCTTGTTTTATTAGAGTTTATAGATACATCATTTACTAGTAAAGTATAGCTCTTTACTTATAAAAATAAAGATCATCTAAATATGTAACTAAATTTTTTAGAATAAATTTTATGATAAGACCTAATTTCATCTAACAAGATAAACATCATACTACCAATCATAACTATCTGCAACTAAATACAAGATAAAAACAATACCTAACATATATCTTGACATATATAACAATTTTTTTGATTAATTTTAAAAAGTCACCGTGTGTCTCTTGAGAATTCCAAAGGATAAAAAAAAAAAAGGTTTCTTCATTTTGAAGTTCTTGCATGAATGATAATCAAATTTATCGAGGCAACCATTTGTTGTTCAGATTTACACAGAAAAGTAGAACAGAACTTTTAGCTTAGAATAAGATGTGACCGCCAGGTAGCTTCTTGTGAGTGGTTAAAACTGAAACATTAATTAAAGATTAAAAATTAACCTTTCCTCTTGGTGAAGCTATTGATTTTACTGGTGGTACCACATCTCCATATTACACATTCACCTACAATCACACACCCACCCACCCACTGACCACACACAAAAGGGTTACATAAACACAACAGATGAGTCTTCAAATGGGCTGAGTTTTCTTCCATATATCAATTGATAACACAACATTTATAGCACAGTTGGTGCAGAAGCATGAATCAAATGACAAGAATCTGTAATGAGATTGCAAAATCCAATATCTTTATTTGGAAAATTGGTGGTTTTGATTTGGCAAGTGCAGATGTTAGCTGTTGAAAAGGGGGAGTGTAATGAGTTGGGGTGAATTGATCTGGTTAGTTGCAAGGTCGTTAAGACCCCCACCTCCATCATCAACACCATTGGCCTCAGCTGATGCAACCTGTAAGTCAAACACCTCTTCACTTTTGCTACAAATTTAACCACATTTACACATAGAAAGCTAGAGATTAGCAAAAATATATGCAAGCTTTAAGCAGTTTTCATATCAATAGATATATAAAAGGAATATATAAGGCAAACCAGATCTAGAAAATGAAGCTAGTTTTTTTTATATATTTGCAAGATCTTAAATGATGTAAGACATGGTATTTACAGTACTCTGGTCAATATTTAGCAAGTAGATTATTTCAGCTTGTAATCTTTTTAGAAAAAGTTTCAATTTTTATGGATGAGTTCATTGAAAATTGTTTGCAAATTTGAAAGGAACTGTAAAGTCATATGACAACATCTGCTTGTATGTTGTGACACAACAACAAACAGCTTTTGTGTTTAATTGCAAAATCTGTGTGAAATAAGCAATACTGATAAGCAGATGGATGCCTTAACTGAGATTTGTTTGCAATTTTCTATGGAAACCTGAGAAAGAAACTTACCTGCTTTTCCAGTTGTTCATTTTCTTCAGTTAGCTTATTTTCCTGTTCTCACAAATATACTAGTAGTTAAGCTTCATATTATTGCGTTTATTCAAGCTCTTATCACTGTCATTATGCTATGAAACAGGATAAAGGAATATGGTCTCATCATAGCGAGGTGAATCGAACTTTAACGGCCTTGCAATTAACCAGATGAATTAGCCTCCACTTACATTAAATCAACTGGCTGGAGTCCACACATCCGTAATTCTGGTCAATTTTCTAAATATGACCAAGTCTTCATATAGGTTGCTTATATATGACTAATTGATAATGTATGTTGCGGTCACCTACGTTTTCGAAATTTCCCATAAGGACACCCAAGTGGTGCAGGTCTTGGTGCTGTGTTGGCCCAAAACATCACTAATGACGAAGATACCTTAACATTTTTTACAATACAACAAACCCTTGTTTTGGTTTGTTAAGAATCAAAAGATTTGAGTTATAAAAACTACAGTTTTTGTCATTTTACAAATTCTCAGTATGTTTTTTTAGCAGGATTGTTGTATAAATAAAACTGAGTAAATGTTTGGGTAATCTTGGATGATTGGGTATAAATCCAATTATATAAGCAAGAGTGAGAATCCAAATTTGTTTACTCTGTCATTTTTACATAATACTCTAGCATCCCAGTTATATAAATTATATCCAAACCTTGGTATGTCATTACAGTTACCAACTTAATCAAGAATAGCTATCCAGCACCTATTTAATTTGTCTTAGTCTTGGTCCTTGAAAATATATCAAAACTTGTGACTGGTTAGGTCCTCCTACCTTCATTTTTTTGATTTATCTATCAAGTCCTTACAAGTTTATTTGTTTTTAATTTGGTAAATGAGGGACTATAGCAAAATTTTCAAATGTCAATAACCTAATAGATCACAAAATTGCTTTGTGAAAGCATGTACAGTTTTTTCAGGCACAACCCGATTTCAAAGGAAAAGGCTGGAAAGAGGAAAAGAATTTGCAATGTTTCCACATTTTAGTTTTAAGGTTAAAAAACAGGGCTTTTTAGTCTGCCTTATAGTCTTGTGTAAGAAGATCAGTTGGAACATGTTTGGTGTTTTTTGTGCTTTCCACTAACAATTTCCTATCCTGCAGCTAATGCCAAACCTGGACCACAAGGCTCCTGCACCGCAGGGTCCCAGGGAGGGGTGTGTGTGGGTGTGGTGTGGGTGTGGGTGTGGGTGTGGGTGTGGGGAGGGGGTGTTTTGCGCTTGTCGCCCCATCACTCATTAAGATATATAAATGTTTTTATCTAACTTCAATTGCAGCAAGCTGCAAAAGGAATGTGGTATCTAAGGTGCAATGTCTATTGTTTATCAGCAACCCAGGCTGACCTACCATTTGATTGCGCTAGTTCAAGCGTCAATGGGTATGTTTGGCACACATGTGCTAAAAGCTTATGCTATTTTTTCCAAAAAGAAGCATTTCTTTATAATAAAAGGAAGCTTCATTTGGATTCAACTTCAACTTTGATTTTATGCAAATACATGCATAGCAAAAAAATCTACTCAAAGTAAACTCTAAAAATAAGCTTGAAACTTCTAAGAGCAAAATTACTCTCAAGACCCCCTTTCACCTCATGCCCTTTGGAAGGTTACAGTTAAAGGGATGTCGGTTGCTGTTGTTAGAAATTTAAAATTACCCTTTTATAAACCTATTTCTAACAAGTGATACGATTTTAAATACAATAATTCATCTAAATTAACTACTTCTACTATTTTAGTTTTGTCCATACAAAATCTTTTCTCATGTCGTGAACCTTAAGAGTACACGCAGAGAAATCATAGTATGGGCATACCTTTTCTTTAAGGGTTGATATGTAATCCATCATCAGCTGTGTCTGAATCAAAAAACCAAAATTACACTTAGTAAGTCCTTAAAGTATAAATAAGTAGGAAATTAGTTGTAACTACGAAACACAAGATGTGCATGTATTTACCAATTAGAATGCTTAACTACAAAAACCACTGGAAATGAAATGTAAAGCCTTGAGAAGTCCTAGTGGTTGCTAAATTGTCATCATTTTTTTATGAAATACTAACATTGATTATCGTCATAAAGAAAAAAAACAAGCAAGCTTTCTTGAGATCAAACTAAGATTCTATAAATAGATGATTAATGCAAAAGAATTGAGCTTATAATTCTAATGGTATCTCTACCTTGATTATCTAGTTAATTAATACATTACGAATTCTAGTTTTTTATTTCACAAAAACAGCAACACATTCAGTCACAAACTTTTTTTACAACGTCAAAATATAATATATATATATATGTTCTATTTGTGAAATTATTTGTCCAATTTTTAAACCCATGAAAGGCCTTAACCCAAGCATTTTTGATGCTTAGTGTTTGATAAACTATGAGAGAGGGCATCCCCATGCATACATTTCTTAACCATATTATTATAATAAATTGTTAGACTGTCAATGGTGAAATTAACTCAATAACCACTGCACTATACCATATCTGCATGCTTATATGCACCATATAAACTAGGACCTAGCTAGTACTCAATGCAGTGTTGAACCCCTCACATTGGAGTTGTAGTGTACATCCATTGATCTATCAATTTTTGAAACTTTATGGAACCAGATATCACGTCTAAAGTTTGAATGTTAACGTGGAGGGGGTGGAAGAACCCAAAGAACCCAAAACTTTCCGAACCATAGCCAATCAAAAGTTGGCACATCATGCAACCCAAAACTATCCTAAAGGGAGGGGGTTAAACCCTTTGAACCAAAGCTACCCTATCTAACCGAAACACACACACACAAACACGACCTTTTCAATGGGTTCACAAACCTATCTACCTACCCTAACGGGAGGGGGGTGGAACCCTCTGAACCAAAACTACCCCATCTACTTGAAACGCACACATACACAACCATTTCAATGGGTTCATGAACCTGTCTACCCACAACACCAAGCCATAGCACCTGAAAGCGGGGTTCCTGATCTACCCAAAACAACTTGAAGGTGAACCGGTGCTCGTCCCCCTCCACCCTTAGGGTAGAATCAAATTGACTTTGGGAACTTACTATTATTATAGCCAAAGTATAGAGAAGGCATGGCGTGCTTAAATACCATAAAGCAATCAAGGTCACATCGTTCAATAGGATAAAATCAAGAGACTAGTCACGATTTGTGCAGGTTTGCCAATTATGAGTGATGGAGATCATGTTTTGCGCCACAATTTATTTAGTGAACCCATGATAGTTCTACCTATATGTAGTGTACGAGTCATATATGATTTCATGCACCTCCACTTGGGGGGAGGGGGACTTGGAAATATGAGCCTATATCTCATGCATATCAGAATTAATAATGATACTAGGGGGGTTGTTAATCAAAGTAATCACTCAAACCACGTAAATGTTAATCAAAGTGATCACTCAAACCACGTAAATCTAGCGTTCTTTATTTTCTTGTGCTATAGTATTTGTGATATTGTAGTAGTCAAAAGTCGCAAATGTGGGAAGGGCTTTCTGAATTGATCTTAGATAATATTTTCTACTTAACTCAAACAGCAAACAACATCAAAAAGTAAGATAATAAAATAAGGACATAGAAGAGGTCTACATAAAAGCAAAGAAGCTTACCTATCTAACTATAACCCGATGAGCACTTTTCACACTTGATCTCTCACTCTTTTTATGTGTGAATGATTGTAAAGTCGTCTCCCTCTCCCTCTCCCTCTCTCTCTCTCTTTCTCTCTCTCTCTCTCTCTCTCTTTTGGTGACTTATCTTTTCTTAGTTTTTTCTTGAAAGATGGTGAAAAGAGAAAAATGAATGACCAAATACCAAAAGCTTTGCTTTAGGCAAAAGAGACCGCTTCATGCAAGACACCTCAATCGTCTTCCACATTTTCCCACCTCCCCTGCCACACCCTAGAGGTGAGCTTTTTAAGCCACAAGGCTAAAAAGTTCGAAAAATGCACACCCATGACAAAAGCGTAATATTAAAGAAAAAAAACAAAATAAATATGACCTGAATAGGAATTTTAAACGAATAATGTCATTCTACAAATATAATATATATGTAATAGAATTAGCACTTAGAAAAAAGAAAAGAAAAGAGCAAGGTAACATTAGGCAATACTCAAGATGCCTAAAGGATAAAGAGAATGTAATTATAGTGGTAGTAGTGTCAAGTAGTGTTGAGTTCCACTTGTGCCCTAGCCAAAGTACACTCCTCCATTGATCCTTATCTCATGTCTCGTCTCACGTTGTGTCGCCTCACCTAGGTGTGCATCTCGTGTGTTTTTGACTAATTACATGGGTGTGATCATGTACCCATGCATGGTTACTATGTGTGAATAGTTTCCGAATAAACATATCTATTACAGAAGGCCAATCAATGAGTTGAGTAATATATAAGCGAATCTTCCATGGTATTTTCCATGAACGCTCTCACCTCAAACATGTATGTGTTCTAATTAAACTTGAGTCAAGGTGATGAATTGGTAAACCAGGAAGTTGGGAGATAGAGTGGGTTCATATGTAAAGATTGTTACGCGAGATTTTTTTTTTTTTTTTTTTTTTGGAGTTTGGGGAGGGGGGATATGGAGTCCTCGCAAATCTAGAATATATATATCTAGAGGATTTTTAGCAGTCGCAGATCTAGAAGTATTTAAACATGCATGTTTAGGAGTCTTTTATTAACATTTAGAAAGTATGTGTATCTATATTAAGTTGATAGGTTTAATCAGTATTCGATTAGATATAGGAGTCTTGTTTTTTAAGGCTTTTCTAGTATAGGTAGCGGCTTAAAGTTAATATAGTTTTTCAGCAAGTCTTCTAGTCAATTATCAATAAAAAGCGTTGCAGTTTGTTTATGCAAAGATTGCGTTTGTTTTGTTTGATTTCTTGGGATTGATTTCCAATAGAGCTTGGAAGGGGTTCTAGAAGGTTAATCTTTCAAAGGACCCGTTATCTTTAGTACTAATTAAGGCATTTCACAAAATATATAGCAAAAGCACTACTAGTAGCAGCCTTGGTGCCAAATATCCTTAATTAAAAATCCTAACATCATACAAATATCGCCTCAGTGTTTGCTTTGTGCATGATAATTTTGGATCTTTTAGTGAACCCTAACTTTTTAAAACACAGTGAACAACATTAAACACTCTTTGGACTGAACAAGAACTTTTAATTCTAGTATCATAATCTTCATTTCTTCACGTAAAAGATTCAGAGTATCTCATCTTCAACATTTATCAGAGGATGATAATAGTATATGACTTGGTTAACAGAGCCTAAAAACTTTGATATAACGATAAGAAATGACCATGATAGACGACTCCCTGAAAAGAAGAAATGAATAACTACACGAATACGCACAAAAAGTACTATGAATGGTATCTGAACCCAACACATACAACAATAAAACAGCCTAGGAACAGAATTGAACATAATCACCTTTCTCAACCGTGTTTGCACAAGAGCAGCATCAAGTTCTTGTTCTAGTTGTGTCATGTCATTCACAGAGAGCTCATCAGCGTTATTCTTTTCAGCAAGCCTGTGCAAAGAGTTTAATTTTATCTCTGCTTGATCCATAGTAATGGGCCCATTTCCATATGCAACCATTTTGATCTTCTTTCGCATTATTTGTTGGACCTTGTTTCTAATATTACATGTTTGTGTGTGTGAGCTTGTGTAGACTTTGTTACCTGTCCACGGTCTGTAGAAGCTCTTTACATGTACGGAATCTTTTGCACTACAAGAGAAATAACTAGCTCATTAAGTCATCAGCCAAATACATGTATAATACCGAGCAAAATTATGGGCATTGGGTAAATAGTTGTTTAAAACAATATTTCTTACTAAATCATCGAGCGCTACATTGGTGGCTGTCCCTTCTTCTTCAAGACATTTTCTTTTATATCTAGAAAGAATATGCTCCACACTGAAACAAGATTAACTGATTAAAAGTAATTTTGTATAAGATGCAGCACATGAATTCAAATATCTTCCACTGTGTCATACTCATTGATTAGATTATGCAACACTTTTAAACATTCTGAAACATGAATTGAATGCAGGGAATAAACTAATGATGAAACATTTAAACCACTATCTGTTGCTCAAAGAATGTGCAACCCTTTTAAGCAACTATTATATGCATCTCTAGCAATTGTACGTGATATTTTAAGGGTTGTCCCCCAATTGTGCATCTCTTTCATCTTGTGAATATCCCAGTTTTCTTCAATTAGCAAACTATTGGGATGTGCCATGCATTCTCGCTTTTGTTTATATTAACACCATAGAATTTGGGTGGATCCTTGTCTTCAAATCTTTTCCACCTCTTCCACGTAAGCGGACACTCCACTTAGTAGACAAAAGTGGCTTATATAAAAAAATGTCCATATGTGAGTAACAATAAACGCGAGAGCACCTTCCACGCCGCTTTGCTTTACTTGGGGCGGAAGTATTAGCAGACATGCATGGTTTGACCAAAAACTTGAATTTAAAATTTGAGTTGAGTTTCAAAATTATACAAGGTTTAAATATTTCTAGCTAGAAGATGCTTGAACTCGGGTTGTGGTTGTAAACTTGGTGTACTCTCTAATTTCCCAAATCTTGAGCATTAAATTGATGTTATAATTCTTTGATACATGAATCCAACCATTGAATGATAAAACTTTTTTTTCATGAGTCCAATTCTAACAACTTCATTGAGCACATTGTACAATCCTCCTCTGAATAACTTATGTTTGTGTTATTATTTCCGGCATGGCTGCCCCAATCAATAAGCTAAGCATTTCCATGCATGTCTTGATAAAAGAATAATATTTGAAGAACTTCAAAATGTTTCCTACAATTACGATACAAACAAACCAACATATACATACATACTCAGCAAAATCCCACTCTTAGAGTAGGGTTTGAGAGGTTGTGATAGGTGTAAACCTTACCCCTACCTTATGGAATACAAATGCAACTCATAGGAAGACCCTGGCTCAAGAGCATTTTCTACAATCCTAATGATGTGTATCCCTCAACTAAAAGATTAAAGGTTCAAATCACAATGTAGGTTGCGATATATTTATGCTAGAAAATCTTGAAATCGTTGCTAGAGAAAGTGGCATGATTTTAAATGAAATTTGTGAAACAAAGGGTAGAATTAAACTTAGAGTGATATGGATAGCGGCTAGAAGAACATTCATACATTGAAATTACAAGTACAATCATGTGATTATCAATGAAAACGATCTATTCAATTCTCCAGCAAATTAAAACACAGATAAAAAATAGTACCAAAAACCTAATCATTTCCACAAAAACGTAAAGGAACTTACAACAACGTCACATCTCGATCTCAAATCTCAAATCTCAATTACAGATCCTACAGACGATGTACGTGAATCAACATCCACATAAAACGAGACGTACGTACACTACTCAATACCCTAGAAATTAACCTCCGTACACAACTCACAACTGTGTACTATAACCACAGGTGTAGAAATTAATGACTAAAATTAAGGATGGAACATATGCGTGCAAATTACCTATAGCAAATTACATATAAAACGAGATGAAATTCACCTGTTAGTACTTCCGCTGCAGGATTCATAGAGCTTCCCTCGGGAGGAGAAGACGATGACAGCAACATCAACGTCGCACAAAACGGAGAGATGACGAGCTTTCTTAACCAATCCTGATCTCCTTTTGGAGAAGGTGACTAATCTGCTGCTTTTATCTTCGATCCGCTTCATTTCAAGCTTCCGACGCCCCATTCTTAATTCAATCGATCTCTTGCGAACCGTCTGCAAGTAGATTAACCTTTGGAATTCTGGTGGTGTGTATCTTTTATCTTTATCTTCTTCTTCTTATCTGTTGTTGTCTTTATTAATTGTTTATGTAACCGATTACGGTGGTTAGACCGTACTCGTAAGTCGTAACGCCAGCTCCTACTTGAATAGTCATCTTCGGTCACAATATCATTTTGACACGTGCTTATCTAAACACGCCGCCAAAAAGCAACACTTTTACTATTTTAGTAACTAAAACCAAATCAATACTATACCCGGCAAAGATGGACAATGTAAAAGATGGGTTTGGGTCAGAATTATGGGCGGAGCATAGTTTGGATTGAGGGGGTCTTTTTTTTTTCGTCGATAGTGTTAAACTTTAGTACGGTAGTGTAAATTTTTGACCCGGTGGTGTAAATTTTTATATAAAACTCGAGTTCGCCCTCCCGCTAAAAAGAAACAATTTCGCCCCCGCCCCCCTACGGGAGTGTTCAAGCTCCGCCACTGGTCAGAATTAATATGTGTTAGGATGGGTCAACTCTAAAAATTTGTTAGAATTCTACTTTTTCCAACAAAAATCATAAAAAAAACCATGAGGATACAAAAAAATGATGATTTAAACATGGTTACTCACAACCGTTATGTTGTTTGGCATTACTATTCCTAACTAATCAAACAGATATAAATTAAAATTTTGAAGCAAGAATTAATTTTCTTTATGAAAGAACCTGCAGGTTGTTTTGATACTATATATTTGATTTAAATATATTTCTCTTTTTGAAACTGGGTGATGAGTTCATCATCATAAGTCATTTACCTTTATATATTATCATCAAAGCATCAACTAGACCCAGTGCTTGAAACATGAGACAAAAATCAAAATTTACAATCAACTAAACAGATAGCATACTTCAATTAAATAAAAATCAAAATAAATATCAAATTTACACAATCTGTTTGCAATGAACATTTTTAAAAACAAAAATAAAAATTCAAAGGAACCGACAAAATGCTTTCGAGATACAATCTGCCCACCATTTGTTGGACTAAAGTTTTACTATTTGTTCCTTCTCGGTAAGGTAAATCGTATGGTTACCTAATTTTCGAATCCAATCGGTTTGTTTCGATAGATGAATCAGAGTTCAAAACTTAACCCATTCGTTCCTTTGATGATTCAAAACTATGTGGAAAGACCATGAACTAAAAAGGTGAACCCTCGTCTATTAAAGGTTAAACTTTATCAATAGGAAGAAGATTGCACAACATCCGACACATCTTTGAGGTACAATTGAAGAACAACATTGAGGATTTGAATCACTAGGGAACATATCTGGATGCAAGTTACAGTAGAACCGTGGTACGGTTGTGTTTGTTAGGTTACGAGCAGAGAAGAAGAAGATAAGATATGAATCATTTTGCATCTTAGTTCTTACTTTACAGTGATGAAGAATTGTTAGGTGAAAGACGAAGTAGGTTAAGAACCCATTCTTTTTTATTTGGCCCATCTTGACCCGTTTAGTTTATTTTTTAATTTTATATTTACCCATTCTGACCCCATGAGAATAATACTTAACCCATAATAGTCCATGAATTTTTATTTAGAGACCATATCAACCCAAATTTAAAGAGTTAGGCCAACATTGCCGGGTCTAATCAATACTAAAAATGTTATAAAACTCGTGATTTACTATAGATATTTTACGAAAAATTAAACATCATGTTTATTATTACGATTAGCATAATAGATCAGACACGACATGGTAAGACACGGAGATATGACATGCTAGACACGACCACAAGAAGATAACTTATCATGTTATTTTTTTCAAACACGAAAACAAACGAATTAACCTGTTTAGAAACATGTTAAAAACATAAAATATGAACACTTTTTAATACTTTTTTTTATTTTATAAAAATTACACTATTAAGCTAATCATAATTTTCTTTTTAATTCCATTATAGTTTAGCCTAAAAATTTAAATTTTGACCAGCGTAACGAACATTTACATCAATGTGATGAACACTTATGCTATAATCAACAGTGTAACAAACACTTACAGTGTAACTACGCTAGTGTAACAAACACTTACATCAGTATAATGAATAAAGTTAACTCACTATAATGACAAGTATAACAAACTTATTTATTTAAAACCATCAATTTAATGAAAATATTAAGTAGAATACACAGATCCAATACATAAATAATAGATCTATAACTAACTTCATCGGAAACAACCAGATTCGACAAACCCCGCTACAAATTGTAAGCTCTACATTACAAATATATTATTTAATAAAAAAACTAGATGAAATATTATGTAACATGGGTGACTACGTTGACGTAATAATCTATTACACTGATGTAATAATGTGTTGCACCACTGTCATGGGGTATTACATTAACAAAATACCCTTATTTAAAAAAATAAAAACAAATATAGGACCCACATGAACATCATATTTTCCAAAAGACTTCACAAGATTAAATCAACCAAAACATGTAGACAAAATTCGAACAAATAAGGAGGTAACAAAGTTCGAATAAATAAGTAGGTTTCAAATATATTAACCCTTTTGAACAGATAAGCAGCAATGAACTAACCATGTGAAAACTTACATCAATTTGATAGCCTTTAAGATAAGAGGCTAGCTTTTGTATTGATCGGGACAACTAGCTAGATTATTGGTCCACTGCCTCCCTTTTGAAATAAGCTAAGCATGAACGCAAGAAAGCCTTCTCTTAAGCAAGCAAGAAGAAAGACTTTTAAGATGGAAAGCCTCTATTGAGTAAGATTGCTTGCTAGTTTCCATCTACCCCCTTCCACCTTCCCCTTTCACTTCGTATACTCCACTTCTTATTAGTTAAGTAGAGAACACTATTGGCCCTGCCATCTTGCTTTACAGACCGAACGTTGGAACTTCTTTTATTATGTTATATTGTCGGTTCGGCGATCGCATTTCTCTTCTCATGGAATCTTTTTATACGTTGATACACGAGTTGGATTCATCTAAAACAACTTCATGCATTGCACCTATAATAATGTTTTTAAATGCTACTATGGATCTTGATGACAAAAGATGCAAGTCTTGAGAGAGAACAAGGCTTGTTCACACTCAGACGGGCATCGAGTTGTGCGATTAATCTCTATTTCAGATATAATTTTCTTGTTTTAGATGTAGTAGCCGACATTGGCGCTTGATTTTCTAGCGAGATTTTTTAGAATATTAAACAAGCATCAAACACCATTGATTTAGAAAAAAAAAAAAGAAATTTGCAAGGAGAAATGGAGTTATTGTTAGAAAGATTATGTTTGGATTTTAAAAAGAATAAAGAAAAATTGTTAGTTTTAGAAAGAAAAGGTGTGATGGTTGTTTCAAAAAGTCAGAAAATACATATTGCTTAAATGACTAAATTACCATTCAATGGGCATATGGTGACAATATGGTGACAAGGCGACGTGAGCAATTCTAGACCACAAAAATGAGTTGACAGACCATCACAATAAACATAGGTTAACATCATCTCTCTCTCTCTCTATATATATATATATATATTATCTAGCATATCATATTTTATAAAAAAATATTAAAAAAATAAATAAATAACAGGACTTATAATGTAATCATGTTATTTACCAAATTAAAGAAAATCTTTATTACTAAATAGGAGAAAGGTACGGGAAATCAAAATTTAGAATTTATAAAAAGTTGACACTTGATATCCAATATTTAATAGGAGAGAGAATCAGAAAAACGAGCTTTTAGGTGGTCTATATAAAAAAAGCATATGCCTTTCTTTATTTTCATTTATTAAAAGAATAACTTTTTCATTAAAACTAACTCCAACTCTAATAATATATGTGAGTGTGTGCGCTTTATTAACCGTTTACAATACATGTATTTCATCATATTATTATGTGTTAATATCTTAAGAAAAAAATATATTTCTTTCATTAAAAACCGATTTAGCCACCAAAAGAATGAATTGACCCTCCACAAGTTATTGTGGATTTGTGGTATTATATGTTGGATTCTATAATTATAGACGAGATATGTGAAATGAAGATTATTCGTTCACTTTATATAAATATTAGCTTTATAGATAAACATAAATTATATATTTTATTGCCAGCGGAAAATATAACCGCTGGCATTTTAAATATCAACCGTTAGATTATGCTAATATTAAATCTTAGCCGTTTAAAGTCGGCGGTTATTAGAAAAACAACGGTTGCGAGCGGTTGGTGTACATCTCACTAGTGGCGCTCCAACGGTTTTTGTTTCCACGATTCTCTCCCCACTTCCTGGTTTTTTTGCCCCCACACTATGTAATCCTTCTTCTCCCGACCCTCACTCCCTCATTCCTCTCAAATCCGGCGACAACACTTCTTCACCATGATTCGTTGATGTTATCAACTGGTCTTCATCTTCATCATGGTTCTTCAATTTCCTTTCATTGTAAGGAAAGCAAACGCATCAAAAGAAACCACTACAAACTCAAAGCGATAAGAATGTGGTCCCTAATCCCAATGAAGGTATGAACATTTCTTCACAAAACCCTTCTAATATCATCGATAATTTTTGATTTCATCTGATTGCGATTTCGGTTTGATCATGAACAAAAGGCGAATCAAGCATCGATGATTCGATGGTAGGAGATGCAATCGACACATGAACGAACTCAAAGGAATTCATGATTTTTGTGGATAGGAACATATGAAGGATGAAGAAACACAAAATCAAAGATGATTCCACTTTAGATGTCAAGAGTATCAACACCAGGCCAAAAAGGTGGTGGTAGTGGTTATCATGATCGATAAGGGTATGATGACAATTCAACTTCTACATCGAGGACTTCGTCTTGTAGAGGTATTATCCCGAATCCATTCTGATTGATTACAAAGTTCAAGCCTTTCATTGTTTACATTGTCACACCATTAAGATTCGGGGTTTCTGCACATGAAACTCATACAACAGTTTCCTGTAATAATTTTGATGTGGAGTTCAATCATCCTGGAGTCTGAGGAGCATACCAAGGTTTCATATCAGCAACAGAAACTTCTAGAGATAATCTTGCTTCCTTGTACTGTCCACCTTTGCTTTAATGTACCGTAGGCTTTTTGAGACGGTAATTTATCATTGATCTTATGATATTTTTAACTTATGTTTCTTTTGATTAAGGTTTAAAAGGGATTTCCGATTGGTTATTATATTTATTATCAATAAAAATATTGATTTACTACATTTTCCGTCAAAAGAAGCTTATAGTGAACATGCTATCCACCAGGGAGTTTAGCTCGCATATGGTATATTTTCACTCACCCTTATCGTAGGTAAATTGTTGGAATTTGTCCATATATGTTATTTTAGATTAATTATTATGTAGCTCAATCGAAGATACTTGGGGCAATGAAGCTGTCCATATATGTTATTTTAGATTAATTATTATGTAGCTCAATCGAAGATACTTGGGGCAATGAAGCTGTTGCTCAAACAGTCACCTTTAATTTCATCTTCTGGCAGGTTGTTTTCTTAAGTAAGTGTTAATTCACCAGTCATAATGACTAAGGAAATATAATATTCTCATTACTTTTTATAAATGCTTTTTAGTTATTCATCATTAGAATGCTTGATCTGAATGTTTTTTATTCCTATTACATACTTTTGGGTTATCCCAAAAACTAAAGAATCACCTCTTTTTTTCCCCTTAATAGTTATTACTTGAATAACTTTAATTGTGTCCTTTAGTTTATCATTATATTGTTTTTGCTAAAGGATGTTATAGACATCTAATATTTGAATTATTGACACATATGCCAACTCAACATTGTTTATGTTTGCGTATAGATATGCGATGACACTAAGGCGGGCTGCAAGATGAGTACGTGGGCACATGGCTGCAAGATGAGTACATGGGCACATGGCTGCAAGATAAGTACATACTAGAAGTTGGATTCTGCTCCTGTAACTCTTGTAGTTGACCTTATCACAGGTCAAAAAATGTTTTTATGGAAAGCATGATCCAACCCCAAAGTTGATTGGAGATACATAATTTAATTTATTTAGTTGTTAATCATACATAGTAACATGAGTATTTTAATTTTTAGTTATTATATTAGATGTTTGAGGGGCGTAATATCTCAACATGAATTTAACAAGTTCTAATTAAGCATACACTTTGTGCTACAATAGGATCACTAATGCGCAAAATTCTCTCAATTACAGGATGTGTTACAATTCATGGATAGTAGCCTGAAGGATCATCATTTTAGCCTGTCTCACAAACGTCCAATAGAAAGCTCTCACGCTTCGCCTTCTAAAATCCAAGGTCCAGCAATTGTTTTCTTTTTCTTTTATTTAGTAGTAATTTTGATAATTTTAGTTTAATTTTTGTTACCTATATTATGGTCAGTTAAGATTACGAATCTTCTCTTGATTCCCTTGTAAAGCTTCTCAGATTCGATGCGGAAAAAAGGAATCATGTTGATTTATCATGCCTAGCAAAAGCTTAGACACACAATATCTTCGAATGATGTACTCATTATATCATGTGTGCTCACTACATCCATATTCAAACAATACATTTAAAACTCACCTCCTGCTAGAGATAAATTTTAACCCAAACTATAATATAATTACAACTTACAGCTTACACCTATAGTCTCACTCATTTATGTACAATAGGGAAGAATGCTCTGAGAGTTTGAGTTCAGTTCCTATTTTTGGAACATCATAAAACCCACCAAGTCGTTCTCTATTTTATTAGCCACATCTATACTACTCAATTGAGAACTTATTTTATTAGCTTGGTGTCGTCATTTGTACTAAGTTAATTCCTGTTTTGTTGGTTGCTACAGGTTTTTAAGGTAGAGGTCATAAAGTGGTTCAAAACAAGTTCAAGTTAAAGTTGGCACTCATCTTGTAGGTACATCTTTTTTTCTATTTAGTGGTCTGTCTATGGAAACATTATTACATCTTTCATGTTGCTAAATATTTGGATGCAATATCAAAAATGCAGAAACAGGACATGTTCTCTGAAATCAGTTTTCTTGATTTTAAGTTTGTAAGTTTATAATCAAATACATTCAGAATTACAGATTCGTTCAGGCATATTGTGTTACACTAACCAGAAGTACTGTGAACAATACTCATTAAAATGCCACTTTCATGCTCAGATGTATGCATACTACATTTGTTTTTTTATTAACTTTTTTGTTTCTTTTGTATATTTAACTTTTAATTAGACCTGTTGTAATAAGTTATATTTTTAAAGGCTGAAAGAAGAAGATTCAATACTTATGTTATGGAAGTTAAAGGTGATAGGCTATGCATAGAGACCAACCTGTTCACCACACAAAAGTCCAAGGTTGTATTCACACTTCAACTGCTACAGTGACCATCATGCCTGGGGTAGTTAATTTCAAGTGCTTTTGCCATCTGATGTTCCTTCTGTCATTATTGATAGTAGGCACCAATGACATAATGTAGCTTAGTTAGTTATAATTTCTAATCACATATACTAAATATTTATATAATTATTTATTAACTTTATTATTGTGTTCTATCAAAGTGTAATTTTTAGGTAATGAATCTTATTAGTGATGTCAAAAGAAAGGTTGCTCTAATGTGAATGATATGACTGATATTGTTGTCGAGACATTTAAAATATAGAAGTTATTAATAGTCAAATCGTACTTGTGATCTTAAACAATTCATTCAACAAGGTAATGTAGGTGAGTTTTAGGGGTGTTTATTTATACTCTCTTATGCATATATAACAATTTGGGATATATTGTTGAAAAGATTTTCATGTATTACCATCACATACTCATTTGATGTAATTCTATAAACCAAACAATATTAATTACATCTTGAGTTTAAGAATTCTAAATTTCTATTGTCATTACATATGTCCAATGTACTTTTTCTGGAAGCAATTTAATGAATATCATATATTATAGCTTAGCATTGCATTGCATTGCATGGAGAAGACACCATGCACGGTATATGTTATGACAAAACCTAAGAAATCAGAAATGCTACGTCGAGGTTAAGTATTTGATTTTGTAACATGAAATAATAATTTTGTTTCATTTATTATTGATAATTTTTCGTAACATACTTGATATGACTTTCTTTAAAGATAGAATATTCTTTGGTATTATTTTATTTGAAGATGAAGATTCTTTATTTTTATGTTTATTTACTGTATTAACAAACTTCATATAATGTTATTGCATTTTTGGTGTAGGGATATGTGTCGTTTATATACTTGTAATTCTTATAATGTAGTTGGTCAAAAAAAGTTTCACTTTGATCTTAAACAAATAGTGTTTTTGTCTCGAATGCAAAGAGAAATAGTTATGTCATTATGATATGAAATTACCCGGCCACCGGACGGGTATAAAACTATTAAATAAGTTAGTAACTTGATGCTATTGATTTTCATAAAGTGTATAGATAACGTTGTTAAACTTATATTATAAGGTTGTTTAATAGATATTAAATTAAATTTAAAAATACTAATCAGTTTGTAAAAATACGTGAGTTTTTACTTCGTTTAGGACTTTGAAATTGTTTGACCACAACTTTTACACCCAATATGATTGGCAAACTTATTTTTCGCATATTATTATCGGCTTATATTAATATAATTGTTTTATTTAAATAGGTGGCTCACATTTATTAGGGGAATTTATTAGGGGTATGTTAGTCATTTCGTTTTTTTCTTTTCACATTTTCTTTTATATATTTATATTTATACTATTTGTACTATATATATAAGCATGAAAATATGACAGTATTATCATATAACTTAAATTTTAGAACACCAAACACAATGCATTAAACATACAGTATAAATGTTCTATGCAGTTATTCTTATTTTGTCATTATATAATAAACTTATTATAACTAATACATTATTTAATTCACATTATTAATACAATATTAAATATTATGACATTATTTAATTCACGATTTTAAATATTATCTTATTTATAATACTTTAAATTAACTATTATATTTATATATGCTATTTGTATTTTTATAATTAGATACTATTTAAATTAAGTATTATTTTTATTTAAAAAACTAAAGTATATAATTATTAAATATGTTTGTAATAATAATAATAATAATAATAATAATAATAATAATAATAATAATAATAATAATAATATTATTATTATTATTATTATTATTATTATTATTATTATTATTATTATTATTATTATTATTATTCTAGAGGCATTTTGGGCAATTAAATAATTTTAGTATTTATAACTAAATTTGTTAATTAATAACATATTATTCGGTAATAGTATAATAACAATATATTAACGAATCAATATATCATGTGTAGATATCAATGAGAATTCAAGTACGTGTTTATATCATTAAACTCATTAAAACCAAGATTACCCTAAAACTATCACAACGATGTTCTCCCATACGTTCAAAATCAAACCGCGACGAAGCACGGGTCTAATTTGCTTATATATGTGTGTGTAAATATATATATATAAGGATGAGTGATGGACATAAATTTCATTTTACTCATAGTTTAAGACATCTAACATAATTTAATAAGCATACGATAAAACTGATCTATGCAATAATTTTTATTTGGCTCCCATTTAATAAACTTTTTATAATTAATACATAACTTAATTCATATTTTTAATACATTATTTAATAATATGAAGTTAATTAATTCACTGCATTCAATACTAACTTATTTATAATAACTAGTGCCTGAATACGCGCTTTGTTACGGGTTGTTAAAAATTTATAACACTTTATTTCGATTACTTGTATATTAGTATTCAATTCATAGATATAGATAAAATTTATATTGACAACTCTGTTTTTGAAAAAAAAAATCATGTTGAAACGTTGATATAATTTAGAACATCATAACGACAAATTTAGATTTTATAAACCATCATATTTTTATTATTATAAGTGAAAAACGATATAAGATTCAGAATCTTAAAGCAGTTTTGAGAGCTTGTATATTTTTAGTTTGATGACTTGTATATTATTACATATTATTACTTATTACTAAAATTGTTTTTATTTTGTAAATAACTATTATAATTACTTTAAATATTATTATTATTATTATTATTATTATTATTATTATTAAATTCAATGAATTCATATGGATTAAAAAAATTAAATTAATATCCACCTTAATATTGTCATACTAACCCTATAGGTGTCTTAAGGTCAAGATAAAATTATTATTTTGACATACTAAAATGATTTATAAATAGAAGATAATATAGATATTCATTATTGCTTTCTATATGTTATGTATAATGAATTGGCTCGGGTGATGCGCGAGTGCTACTGAGTCTCTTTTTTGACCAGCCTTAAATATTGATTATATTATTATTATTATTATTATTATTATTATTATTATTATTATTATTATTATTATTATTATTATTATTATTATTATTATAACTATGTAAATATTTGGTAAATAGTATTTAGTTAATAATATAATACTTAATTTAAATAGTAAAATATAAATAAAAAATATAAATAGTAATGTTAATTTAAATTATTATGAATAAAGTAATACTTAATATAGTGAATTTAATCATATGCATTAACTCATATATTAATTAGAATAAGTTTATTAAATGAGGATAATTTAGGAACACTTGCATATAACACTTGTAACATATGCTTAAATAGTTGTTATATGTGTCTTACAAAAATAGAAAATTACCAATCTATCCCTGCGTTTTGTATTATATAGTAGTAAAGAAAATATGCTTAAATAGTTGTTATATGTGTTTTATAAAAATAGGAAATTACCAATCTACCCATGTGTTTTGTATTATATAGTAGTAAAGATAAAGATTTAAATTTGTATTTACTATTTATATTTTTATAACTATATACTATTTAAATTAAGTATTATCTTATTTTATACTCAAGTATATAATCATTAAATATTTTTATATTTTAATATTTATAATAATCATTATATTTTTTCTTCTAGAAGAATTTTGGGTAATAATTTCAATATTTAAGACTAAATTTGTTGGTTAATGTTATATTATTTAATTTGTTTCGGAAACTAATTACAATAATAATAAATATAACCATATTAATAATATTAATAATAGTAATAACATTTGGGTATTTTATATATAATTATTTATAACTAAATTTATTAGTTAACGACATATTATTTAAAATATTTTAAAAAAATACTTACAATATTAATAAATATTGTAATAATAATAATACTAATAAATTTATTATGATAAGGTTAATAATAACACTAATAATAATAAAAGTTATATTTAAATTAACAGCAACAATAATAAGGCTAATAATACACCAATGACATTTTGTTATTCTATTAATTAAAATTTAATAGTATGTTTTTGTCAAGTTATTGTATTTGTACCAATTTAAAAATAACATATTATTAATCACAATACAATATTTTACATTTAAAAAGATTTTTTATTTTAACACTTTTAAAGTATACATTTTAATGATATCATGACCTATCTAATACCATATGTTCACTAATAGTATCATCATGGTATACACGAATTGTTAAAACATATGTAGATACCCACGAAAATCCGAGTACTTATATCATTAAACTCACTAAAACCAAGATAACCTTAAAATTATAATTGCGACATTCTCATATACATATATATACATACATATATATACATATATATATATACATATATATACATATATATATATGTATATATATATAGGAGGGATCCTAAGAAAACCACAATGTTATGAGAAAACTAGAGAAACCCAATGAAATCGGTAATATAATTTATAAAATTTTTTTTCACTACCCTATATATATGTGAGTGAGTATATATAAATAAACGTATGAATCAGATGAAAACCGTATCGTGGTTTTACATATACGCTATACATAGTTACGTATACGTAACCATTTTTCATTCGACATAGTGTTACGTACACGTAAACCTCTTCATTCTCGTATGTATGCTCAACATATATGTACCAAATACTTAAATAACATTTTAACAATTAAAATAACAAAAAAATTATGAATTATGTTATTGATTTCCGTGGTTTTCTTTGGTTTTCACATAAGTATTGGTTTTCTCAGGAACCCTCCTCTATATATATATATATATATATATATATATATATATTACTAATTACTAATTAGAGAAGAAAGCTAAAACTTCAATAGATCGTAATAGTTGCATGCACATCCTACATGGTAGAGGTCTTAGGTTCGAGCCCCATATTTCATGAATGTTTTTGATAATAATAATTTTGTTGTTTAAGTTTTTATTCGTTTTGATTGTTCACAGTTTCATAGTTTATAGGACAATGGATGGATTTTTAGAACCTCAAAAGCAACAAAAGCAATATTATTGAGTTTCCAAAACCATCTCTTTCTTCTTTTGATGGTCTACTATTTAAAATCGTCTTTTTATTCTTTATTCTAAACAAGTCTCTTGTGGGGTTGATGGATCAATTTGAAGATTTATATATATGTATAAGCGTATGTATTACCTTGAAATAATGTCATGTACATATATGCATACTACAATATCACCTCTTCCATTGTTCTATAAAAACCTAAAAACATAATGAATCTTACAATCACTAATATTCAAACTTATTTCATTAGGGGCAATGAATTTATGGTTGTGAAAAGAGAGAGCAAGTAAAAATCAGGTTAGTTTATATGATAGTTGTAGGGTTTAAGAAACATAAAAGTTATAACAATTGCACGTCACTAACCATAACTAGCCCTCTAATTCTTCAAATATCTACAAATATACCCTTTTTGGTCTATATCTATTGATTGGTTATAATCAATGGTTAAATACATGATTCAAGTTTTGTGTTATGTATTTTTTTAAAGTATATATTTATCATAATAGAAAAATATAACCAATACACCAAACATGACCCATTAAAATCCGTTATCACAAATTGCAAAATGCTAAGATATAATATTATTTATGTGACAAGTCAAGAAGTATATAACAAATAAAAATGAATGGATTAGAATATGTGATAGCCCATACTTTTTAACTTAGAATAAAATGGCACCGCCACCCTAGCTTGTTTGGATTTTTATGTGGGTGGGTGGGTGGGTGGGGGGAGCAAGCTTGTTTTGACCAATGTTTTTAAAACTGGACCGGACAGTGAACCGGACGTCTTACCGGTCCGCTGGTTGGACCGGTTCAACCGGTCGGACCGGATATAAGAACCGGATAAAATTATAATTATTTTTTATAAATATATGTAAAAAATACAAAAAAATAAAAAAATATATAAAAAACTCGGTTCAACCGGTTCGACCACTGGTTCAACCGGTCCGGTTCCTGGTCCGACCGCCGGTTCGACCGGTTCAACCGGTCCGACTGCCGGTTTGACGTTAAAACTGTTTTAAGCGCCGAACTGGACCGGATTGGAGTCCGGTTCCCTGTCCAACCGGTCGGACCGGCCGGTCCGGTCCGGTTTTCAAAACCATTATGGTTTTGACATTTAAGTGCTAGAACTGAAACACAGACGTTTCCTCTTGGTTAAATTATTGATTTTAGTTTCACGGTCCTTAAAATTAATATCCTGAAGGACATTAATATTTATATCATCATAACAAAATCTTAAATAAAAAATATTTGCATAACTTACCATCTTCTAGACTTCTAATATGCATATATGATTACTGTAACATACTACAAATAAAGACATCTTTTACAACAAATATTTTTGATAAGACCTAATTCTACCCAACAAGATAAAAATCATACCACTATTTCACTATTTCATAACATGTAACTGTAAGATGATAAAATACTAAATTAATTATTATTGATAGTTTAAGTTATATTATATAGAATTTTCAATAAAACCCTAAAAATCTAAACAGACCCTTGGGCTCAACCCTAATAATAATCATTACTAAATACTAATAATAATAGTCAAATTCTTTCCCGCAGTCAGAGCGGTAGAGAATCGGACTCTCAGACTGGAAACAATAAAAAATAAACATAAAGAACAATAAAAAATAGTCTCAATCTCGGTCACAACTTCGGCCAAAATTCCCTAATCTTGCAATCTTCAATCCAAAACCTTAAATGCAATCAACAATATTAAATAATAAAGTAATCTTGCGAGGGGCTTCCAATGCTGCAGTGCGACGACGGCATAAGGCAGCGCAGCGGTGAACCGCGGCGTGGTAGAGGCGGGCGGCAGTGGATCGTAGTCCAGCAGGCGCCGCCACAACGGCAACATGATCGATATCCTGGTCGAAAAGGTAATAAAAAGAAAGAAACAAGATGACACCCGACGACCGTGGTCGTGGGGTGGTGTGTCATACCGAAGGCCGGTTACCATGGCCAGACGGCGTTCTTCGGTGGCAACGGACCGTGGTCTGGAAAGAACAAACAAAGGAGAAAAAAAAAAACAAGATGGGATATGGGCATATGGGTTTTGTGGAGAAGAAAGATTTAAGATAAGTGGTTTGAATCTAAAACCGAGACGGATCTTTATTTAGAACGGAAAAGATAAAATAACTAAAAGCAAAGAGAATGGACAGGGCGGGGGCGGCCGCCGCCTCCCTGTCTAGGGTTTGAACGTGGTGGTGACGGCTAGGGTTTGTATTTTTATTGTGGTGCTGCGGAGAAGAAGATAACCAGAACCCTAAGGCTCTGATACCATGTAAGATGGTAAAAGACTGAATTGATTATTATTGATAGGTTAAGTTACATTATATAGAATTTTCAATGAAACCCTAAAAACCTAAACGGACCCTTGGGCTCAACCCTTATAATAATCATTACTAAATACTAATAATAATAGTCTAAGAGCATCACCAATGGTGAAATAAAAAAACACCCAAAAACATGCCTAGTCAGCAGGCACATCAGAAAACCACTCATTCTTCAAAAACCCAAAAAACCTCTCCAATGGTAAAACTTAAAAACACCTAAAAACATTGCCACATCATTATCACCTTTTACATTTATTTTTTAATATCAATCTTATATATTAGAGTAAAATGCTATTTTCGTCCCTGACGTTTTGTTAAATTTGCCATTTCAATCCAAAAATTATTTTTTTTGCCATTTCAGTCACTGTAGTTTACTAAATGTTGCCATTTTCATCTACTCCATTAACACCGTTAAAACTTTATTAAAACTCCGTTAAATATGAGGGTATTTTAGTCTTTTTCAACACCCTAATTATCCAATTAAAATAAATTCATCAATTAATATTCAATTAAAACTAAAAAACACATAAAAGGACTTGTGAGACCGCTCGCTTCGATTAATTCTAACACAGTTGTTCGATTAAGGTCTACTGTGAGATTTCAATTAATCTTCAAGTTTTGTTTGAACGTGTACTGTTGTTCGATTGAGGTCTACTGTTGTCACGCTAAAATACCTTAATCAAAGACCTCAATCAAATAAAGCATGTCAACAACAAACCTCAATCCCACAACAGAGCTCAATCAAATAACGGCACACATTCGAACAAAACATAAAGATTAATTGAAATCTCAAGGCAGACCTCAATCGAACAACATGGGTTAAAGTTAATCGAAGCTTTTAAATCGAAGCGCATGAACTCACTAGTCGTTTTATGTGTTTTTTAGTTTTAATTGAATATTAATTGATTAATTTATATTAATTGGATAATTAGGGCGTTCAAAAATACTAAAATACCATCATATTTAACAGAGTTTTAACGAAGTTTTAACGATGTTAGTGGAGTGGATGAAAATGGCAACATTTGGTAAACTACAGTGACTGAAATGGCAAAAAAAAAGTTTTTGGATTGAAATGGCATATTCAACAAAACCTCAGGAACGAAAATAGCATTTTACTCTATATATTAATATAAAATATAAATAAAATATTTATATGTCTTTTGTTAGATGGAAATTTTAAAACTTTAAAATTTTAAAATATAAAAGTTAAATACTTTTTAGAGGAAAATTTTAAAATTTTAAAATTTGAAATTTAAACTTTAAATTTAATAAATAATAATTTATTGTAAAAAATTAAAAATTAAATTTACTGTTCAGGCGCATGAGCACTGTTCAGGCGCATGAGCACTATTCCAACGCATTGTTCAGGCACTTGGGCACTGTTCAGGCGCATGAGGTTGACTTGAAACGCCCAACACTTAAATTAATATTGAAAAACTAAATATTTTATTAATATAAATATATTATTTTCTTTTTTTTTTTTTAATATTAAAACACAACCCTAGCCCACCTCTGAAAATGTCAGATGTTTTTTGATGTTTATCTCCATAAACTTCTACCTTCAAAAACAAACCCCCTCAATGGTTCTTGGTCTAAAAAACGGATGATGTGACGTTTTTAAGGGCTAAAAACGCCCTATTGAATATGCTCTAATAGTAACTGCTAAAGACAAGTTAAAAATAATACCAATATATATCTTGATGTATAACAATTTCTTTAATTAATATTAAAATGTCACCATGTGTATTATGAGACTCCCAAAGGAAACAATTTAAAAAGAAAAAAATATTTCTTCATTTTGAAGCTCTTGCATGACTGACGATCAAAGCTTATCGAGGAAACCATTTGCAGCTCAGATGACACAGAAAAACAGAGCACAACTTTTATTTTACAATAAAATGTGACCGCCAGATAGCTTCTTGTGAGTGGTTAAAACTTAAACATCTATTAAAATTTAAAAACAAACCTTTCCTATTAGTGAAGCTATTGCATTTTAGTGGTACCACATCTCCGTATTACAGGCATTCACCTACCAATACACACACACACACACACACACAAAAGGAGTATATAAACACAACAGCTGCAGATGAGGCTTCAAATGGGTTGAGTTTTCTTCCAAATATCAATTGATAACAAACATTAATAGCACAGTTGGTGCAGAATCTGTAATAAGATTACAAAATCCAATATCTTTATTTGGATTATTGGTGGTTTGAATTTGGGAAGTGCAGATGTTAGCAGGTGAAAAGGGGGAGTGCAATGAGTTGGGGTGAATTGATCTGGTTAGTTGCAAGGTCGTTAAGACCCCCACCTCCATCATCAACACCATTGGCCTCAGCTGATGCAACCTGTAAGTCAAACACCTCTTCACTTTTGCTACAAATTTAACCACATTTACACATAGAAAGCTAGAGATTAGCAGAAATATATGCAAGCTTTAAGCAGTTTTCATATCAATAGATATATAAAAGGAATATATAAGGCAAACCAGATCTAGAAAATGAAGCTAGTTTTTTTTATATATTTGCAAGATCTTAAATGATGTAAGACATGGTATTTACAGTACTCTGGTCAATATTTAGCAAGTAGATTATTTCAGCTTGTAATCTTTTTAGAAAAAGTTTCAATTTTTACGGATGTGTTCAGTGAAAATTGTTTGCAAATTTGAAAGGAACTGTAAAGTCATATGACAACATCTGCTTGCATATTGTGACACAACAACAAACAGCTTTTGCGTTTAAATTTGTGTGTGATATAAGCAATAGTGATAAGCAGATGGATGCCTTAACCTAGATTTGTTTGCAATTTTCTATGGAACCTGAGAAAGAAACTTACCTGCTTTTCCAGTTGTTCATTTTCTTCAGTTAGCTTATTTTCCTGTTCTCACAAATATAAAAGTAGATAAGATTTGTATTATTGGCCGGGTTTATTCAAGCTCTATTCATTGTCGTTATGCTATGAAACAGGATAAAGGAATATGGCCTCATGGTAGCGACGTGAATTGAGCTTTAACGACCTAGCAATTAACCAGATGAATTAGCCTCCACGTTAAATCAACTTGCTGGAGTCCACACACCCGTAATTCTGGTCAATTTTTCTAAATATGACCAACAAGTTTTCATATAAGTTGCTTATATACGACTAATGGATAATGTATGTTGAGGTCACCTACGTATTCGAAATTTCCACCCAAGTGTGTAGGTACTTGGGGCTGTTTTGGCCCTAAACATCACTAATGACGATATACCTTAAAATTTTTGACAACACAAGATACCCTTGGTGGGGTGGGGGGGGGGGGGGGGGGGGGGGGGGGGGGGGCCTTTGCGCTCATTGCACCATCACTCATTAAGATATATAAATGTTTTTATCTAACTTTTAATTGCAGCAAGCTGCAAAAGGAATGTGGCATCAAAGGTGCAATGTCTGTTCTTGTTTATTATCACCATGCTGACATACCATTTGATTGTGCTAGTTCAAGCATAAATGGGTATGTTTGGCACACGGGTGCTAAAGCCTATGTTATGGAAAAACAAGCATTTTTTTATAAAAAAGAAAGCTTCATTTGGATTACAACTTCAGCTTTGAATTATGAAAATACATGCCTAACAAAATAATCTACTCAAAGTAGATCTAAAACTAAGCTTGGAACTTCTAAGAACAAAGTTACTCTAAAGATACCCTTTCACAATCATCACATACCTAATAATATTGATATATATGCAACACTTAACTACTTTTGTGTAACACTTTTGCATAGTTGACAAACGCATATAACGCAACAGCTTCATGCGAGCTAGCTTTGCCAAACATTCCTTACATACCCTCAACTATAGCAGGCTCCAAAGAGTAAGAATCATTATTTGAGATATTAGTTATTTTTTTTAGGCAAGTTGCAAGCCCTTTGGAAGATTGTAGTAAAGGGATGTCGGTTCCAGTTGTTAGAAAATTGAAATTACCCTTTTATTAACCTATTACCAACATGATGATACGATTTAACAGATGATAATTCACCTAAAATTAACTACTTTTACTATTTTAGTTTTGTCCAAACAAAATCATGTCCCATGTCATGAACCTCAAGAGTATATGTGTAGAAATCATAGTAGAGGCGGCATACCTTTTCTTTGAGGGTTGATACGTATTCCATCATCAGTTGTGTCTGCATCAAAAACCAAAATTACAGTTAATTTACAAGTCCTTAGAATACATGTGGAAAAATAGCTGTAACTACGAACACCTTCACACAAGTTGCGCATGTATCACCAATTAGAATGTTTTTATCACAAAAAATACTGGAAATGAAATTTAAGGCCATGAGAAGTTCTTAGTCCTAGTGGTTGTTAAATTGTCGATATATTTATGAAATACTACCATTGCTTATCGTTTGACCAAAAAAAACACACACCAAGCTTTCTTGAGATCAAACTAAGATTATTATTAAAAGATTAATGCAAAAGAATTGAGCTTATAATTGTAATGGTATGTCTCCCTTGATTTGCTAATTAATTAATATTTCATGAATTGTAGTTTTTTGATTCACAAAAACCAGCACCACTCTAGAGTTTGTTAGGTATCACAATTAGAGTAGGTTCCAGCGGAAGCAATCAAACACACACAATCACACAATATTTATATAAAGTAGACACGAGAGAATTATAGTGGTTCGGTCTAGATGACCTACGTCCACTCTGCAACTAGGGTTTATATTATTATTGTGCTCAAGAATACAATTACATCATGGGTCTATTTATAATGCTAGATTAGGGTTGTAATTAAGGTAATAACTTAGGCTCCAATAATTAACTAATTAACCCTAATTAGGGCCGGCTAGCCCATTCTTTTGTTTATCATTAGCCTAGCAAAATAGGCCTGAGCCCCGTCCTGCTCGGCCCAAAGCCTTCACAACCCAACAATCTCCCACTTGAAGGCTTTGCACAAGTCTACAAACGCCGTCCAAGTAACCCAGATCCAGTAACTCTAGTATTCTTCATATCCAAAAGTCTTCCAAGCTTCAATTCCCATCAGCTAAGACTTCATTGTAACCCCTAGTTGCACCCCCTCTCATCAAGTACATGAGGAGATAGTTGAAGCTCCCCCGAGCTCCAACCCATTCTCTATCTCAACTGGTATGCACGATCCACCAGCTCCAGAGATAACCCGAGAATCATCAACACTCTCCTCATTCAGCAAGACATCCATAGGAGAGAATTTAACAATCGGAGTAGTGGTCTTCACAACCCAACATTGTTTTGTGACTGTACCCGAAACATGCCCCGTGCTCCCACTGTCACCAAACCCCTGACCTGGTTTAGACCTCCGATCCCGCTCAGCTTGAATCACCTTGGCACCAGGCTTCAGTCTTGCAAATTGAACCCTCTTTTGCCCCTTTGACTCAGTGAACCCAACTTTGTTTTGAGGAACGGTCATACTTTCCTCAATAGGTACTTCCACCATGTATAACGATCCCCGCTTGTTTCCACGAGCAATAACCATATTTCCTTTTGTTACTTTCCATTTACCTCTACCAAACTTTACTTCTTGTCCCTGTTCATCCAGTTGACTAACAGAGATAAGATTTCTCTTCAAAGCTGGAATCACCCTAACATTCTTCAAGTTCCAGTAGGTTCCCAATGGAGTTAACAGATTAACATCACCTATGCTCGTAACATCAAGGATATTACCATTTGCTGTTTGTACTTTCCTCAAGTTGCCAACTTTTAGATTCACCAACGTCTCCCCGCTGTGCATGGCGTGAAACGAAGAACCGGAATCCATAACCCAAGAGTCCACACTGTTTTCAGCCTCGAGTAGTAATGTGTCATCATTACATTCATCCTCAGCAGCAGTGTTTACCTCACCAGATTTTTCTTGTTTACGCTTTGGACATTGACTCTTAACATGCCCAATCTCATCACAACTCCAGCACTTCATAGTTTTCCGAGCTCTAGACGAACTTCTCCCTCGACTCCCACTGCTCCTGTTATTTTCCCTTCCCCTGCCAACATATAACAAACCAGAAGATGATCCACCACCAATGCTTTTCCGGCGGGTTTCCTCACCTAGCACAATGTTTCGGACCCCGTCAAATGTTAATCCATCAGTCCCCACCGAACTAGTAATAGCCGTTACAGTTCCAGACCAACTATCTGGCAAAGAAGATAACAATACTACAGCTTGAGTCTCATCATCAAACTTCATGCCCACAGAAGCTAACCTGGACATGATCGAGTTAAGATCATTAATATGCTCCAAAACTGAAGTTCCCTCATTCATTCGAGTCATGAATAACTCCCTCATCAAGAACACCTTATTGGCAGCAGACGGCTTTTCATACATATTTGACAGAGCCGTCATTATACCACGAGTTGTGGTTTCATGCATAACGTTAAATGCAACGCTCCTCGTCAAAGCCAATGTAATAGCCCCTCTAGCCTTCTTGTCCTTTGAGTTCCAAACCGCTTCTTCAGCTTTGTTCATTGTAGCCGGCTTTTCTTCCAATACTACTTCCAAATCTTTTTCACCGAGCAATGCTTCTATTTGCATCTTCCACCAAGCAAAGTCTGTCCCGTTAAACTTTTCAATTCGAACCCTCCCGTCTTCAGCCATTGCAAACGAGAAACGAATACAAAATAGAAACAGAAACCGAAGTTGATGAACACCGTGAGAAAATATTAACCTTTGAAGAAAAAACCAAAGAATCCAAGCTAACCGAAGCCAAGCACACCTCCAATAAAACCCTAAAACCCGAAGATACCTAAACCGGTAACTTCACCTGCAGAATCGAGAGCAATACCAGCGACCCCAAGGATTCAAGAAAGAAATCCTAATCGCGTATCGCCAAAAAAATAAAACCCGGACAACCCTAGATCTCGAACCAGCAACGATCGATAATACCACAGCCCTCTCGAACAACCTTCTACAATTTCAGTGTGTACACCCGGTGTGTTTCCGAACCTCGGCTCTGATACCACTTGTTAGGTATCACAATCAGAGTAGGTTCCAGCGGAAGCAATCAAACACACACAATCACACAATATATATATAAAGTAGACACGAGAGAATTATAGTGGTTCGGTCTAGGTGACCTACGTCCACTCTGCAACTAGGGTTTATATTATTATTGTGCTCGAGAATACAATTACATCATGGGTCTATTTATAATGCTAGATTAGGGTTGTAATTAAGGTAATAACTTAGGCTCCAAGAATTAACTAATTAACCCTAATTAGGGCCGGCTAGCCCATTCTTTTGTTTATCATTAGTCTAGCAAAACAGGCCCGAGCCCCGTCCTGCTCGGCCCAAAGCCTTCACAACCCAAAAGAGTTTGGGTCCACAAACTCTTCTAACAACGTCAAAATACATAGTTATGTTCTATTTTTGGAATTATTTGTCCAATTTTTAAGCCCATGAGGCCTCAACCCAAGCATATTGATACTTAGTGTTTGATAAATATGAGAGAGGCTAGAGCATCTCCACGCATACATTTCTTAACCATATTTGTATAATAGATTGTTAATGGTCTCAAAGAAGCTAGACCGTCAACAGTCTTTTTAACCCAAGCATATTGATACTTAGTGTTTGATAACTATGAGAAGCTAGACTGTCTACATGCAACCTATTATATTCAACTTAATAACCACTATACCCATATCCGTATGCTATATTCACCACATAAACAAGGGCCTAGTACTCAAATGTTGAACCACCCACGGAGTGTACTGTGCATCCATTGATCTATCAATTTTTGAAATTTTATAGAACTAGAATCCATATAGAGTTTGGATGTTAAGGTGGAGGGGGTGGAACTCAAAGAACCCTAGCCATACCCTAATCAAAATTTGACACATCATTTAAACCCAAAAATCCAAAACTACCCTAAAGGGAGGGGTGGGACCTTTTGAACCCGAAACTACCCTATCTACCTGAAACATACATACACACTCAACTTCTTCAACGGGTTCACAAACCCAACAAGTCTACTCACAACACCAAGTCGTTGCACCTGCGGTGGTGTTCCTAAACTACCCGAAACAAGAAGGTGAGAGCCTAAGCGTGACCCTGTCTACCCTAAGGGTAGAATCAATTTGAATATGGGAACTTGTTAATTATTCCTATGCTAAGGTATAAAGAAGGCATAGGGTGCCTAGATACCATAGACTAGTCATAGTTTGTGTGGGTTTGTCATTTATGAGTGACGAAGATCATGCTTTGCACTATAATTTATTAAGTGAAGTTATGTTGATAGTTTTAGCTATATGTGGATGACTTTAACATAGTCTCCATGGGGTAGGAGTCATAAGTGATTTGATGCACCTCAATGAGACCTCATCTAGAGGGGATTTTTTCCCGGGGGGGGGGGGGGGGGGGGGGGGTCGGCGGCTCAAGAGAAGCCACTCCTCACCCCTCGAACAAAACTTGGAAATATGAGCCTATATATCATATCCCAGTGTGAGTTGCTTTATTGCGAGTCGTCAAGGCGAAAGATTTTCTGAAACTAATGTTAGATCATATTTTATATATTGTTAACTAAAACAACAAACACCATCGAAAAGTAACATAACAAAATAAAGGCATAGGAGAGGTCTACGCAAAGTAAAGAAGCTTACCTATCTAACTACAACCCAAGGAGCACTTACACACTCAATCTCTCTCTTCTTATATGTGTGAATGATTGTAAAGTCGTCTCTTTTCTCCCCCTCTCTTTTTGGTGAATCATCTTTTCATATTTTCTTCTTGGAAGATGGTAAAAGAGAAAAATGAACGACCAAATATAAAAAGTCTTGCTTTAGGCAAAAGGATCTGCTTCATGCAAGACATCTTAATTGTTTTCCATGTTTTCGTGTCCCCTGCCTTACCCTAGAGGTGAGCTTTTAAACCATAGGGCTAAAAAGTTCAAAAAATGCACACCCATGACAAAAGCACAACATTAAGGAAAAAAACAAAATAAATATAACATGAATAGAAATTTTATTTAAGAATTTAACATCACTTCACAATATAATATATCTAATAGAATTAGCACTCAAAAAAAAAGAAAGAAAAGAGCAATGTCGCATTAGGCAACACTCAAGATACCTAAAGTAGCGGTAACAATGTCAAGTGTTGTTGACTATTGAGTTCCACTTGCGCCTAGCCAAATTACATGCCTCCATTAATACTTATCTTGTGTCTCGTATCACGTTGTGTTGCCTCACCTAGGCATGCATCTTGTGCGCTTTTGACTAATTACATGGGTGTGATCATTTACCCATATGTGGTTACTATGTGTAAACAATTTCCCAATAAACATATCAATAATAGAGTAAATTCAATGAACGCTTTCTACTCCAACATGAATGTGTTCGAATTAAACTTGATTCAAGGTGATGAACCGGTAAACCAAGAAGTTGAGAGATAGATTAGGTTCACATGTGAAAGATTGCTACGTGGGGAAAATTTTATTTATTTATTTAGTTATTATTTTTTTTGGGGGTGGCGTGTGGAGATCTTGCAAATCTGGAATATTCAGCTCTAGAGGATTTTTGGCAGCAACAATTCTTGATGTATTTTAGCATGTGTAGGATTCTTTTATTAATATTTAATTTAGTATGTTTCTCTTTATTAGGTTGGTAGATTTAATTAGTATTTGACTAGAAATAGGAGTCTTGTTTAGCAAGGGTTTATCTAGTAAATTAGATAGTGGGCTAAGGTTAATGTACTTTTTCAGCAAGTCTTCTACTTGATTATTAACAATTGATATCAAAGCTTGGAAGAGGTTCTAGAAGGAATCTTTCAATTGATATCAAAGCTTGTTCGACTTCTTGTGCTTGATTTCTGACAATTGATATCAAAGGCTGAAAGAGGTTCTAGAAGGTTAATCTCTCAAACTAACCACTATCTTTAGTAGACATTTCATTAAATATATAGCAAAAGAACTACTACTCTAACATCATACACATATCACCTCAGTACGTGTTGCTTTGTGCATGATGATTTTGGATCTTTTCCTAACTTTCTAAAACACAGTGAACAGTGATCACTTTTAGACTGGACGAGAACTTCTAATTCTAGTCTCATAATCTTCATTTCTTCACATCAAAAAGTACCAAGGATATATTCAGAATATTTCATCTTCAACATCCATCAGAAGATTATAACAGTATATTACTGAGTTAACGGGTCCTAAAAACTATGATATAACAAGGAAACCCATGATGGATGACTCCCTGGTAAAGGGAATGGAAATTATGAATAACTATGTACACGTATAAGCACAAGAAGTACTATGAATATTACTTGAACCCAACACATACAACAATAAAACAGCCTAGGAACAGAATTGAACATAATCACCTTTCTCAACCGTGTTTGCACAAGAGCAGCATCAAGTTCTTGTTCTAGTTGTGTCATGTCATTCACAGAAAGCTCCTCAGCGTTATTCTCTTCGTCAGTAAGCCTGTGCAAAGAGTTTAAATTTATCTCTGCTTTATCCATATTTATGGATCCATTTCCTTATGCAACCATTTTGATGATCTTTCACATTATTCGCAGGACCAACCTTGTTTCTAATATAACATGTTTGTGTGTGCGAGCTCGTGTAGACTTTGTTACCTGTCCACGGTTTGTAGAAGCTCTGTACATGTGCGGAATCTTTCACACTACAAGAGAAATAACTAGCTCATTAATTCAACAACCCAATACATGTGTAAAACTGTTAGCATAATAATGGGCATTGGGCAGATAATTGTTTGAAACACTATAACTTACTAAATCATCGACCGCTACATTGGTGGTTATCTCTTCTGTTTCAAGGCAGTTTCTCTTATATCTAGAAATAATATGCTCCACACTGAAACAAGATTAACTGATGAGAAGTAATTTGTATAAGATGTAGCACATGAATTCAAATATCTTCCACTGTGTCATACACAGTGATTAGATTATGCAACACTTTTAAATATTCTGAAACAACTTAATGCGGGGAATAAACTAATGATGAAACATTTAAACCATTATCTGTTGCTCAAAGAATGTGCAACCCTTTTAAGCAACTATTACATGCATCAATAGCAATTATACGTGAATATTTTAAGGGTTGTACCCCGCTTTGCATCTCTTTCATCTTATGAATATCCCAATTATCCTTCAAGGGCTCCATGGTTGAAGGACAAACCAAAATAAATTTCCAACAGCACTAAACCATTATGTAAGAGGCCCAATTACTAAGTCTTCCACAATTGCTGCCCTCGATCTGGCTTCAAGTCATTTCTTTCATCATTACCACTTGTTTGAGCTTTTTTAGCTCAACAAAAATTAAGTAAACAAGACAACTTAACAAGAATCTACCACATACAAGTCGGCCAAAAAGAGCTATATTAAAATGTGTGATAAGGAGATTATAAAGTTTCACCCTATCAAAATTTCATATACAAATGGTTAATAAGAGATGGCATACATGGTAGAACAAAAACTAGAACTTAGAAACAGAAACACGACCCAACGACCCAACCAAGCCCTGCTTAAGGTGTAAGATCTATATGTCTAAACTTGAACCCGACTACACACAATTGTCCCAAATTATCAATCATAGAAATCTCTAGCATACCATGTTGTCTACAATTGCTAAGGTTAAATCAAATATGTGTCCTATCAATAGTCCTTGCATGAGCTGATGAGCACATTTCTTTAAGGCGCATTCAACACCATTCACATTTAAGTTCAATATCTTACTAGTTCACATCAAGCCTCGCGACATTACTAATGATATTTAACTTGGATGTATAGCACCAAAAAGGATCATTGGGTTGCCAATTAGCAAACCACTGGGTTGTGCCATTCCCGTTTCCAATTGTATTAACACCATTGACAGTTGTGTGAATCCTTGTCTATTTTCCACCTCTCCCATGTAAGCAGACACTCCGGCCACTTAGCAGACAAATTAAAGTGGCTTACATAAAGTAAATGCCCATGTGCGAGTAAAAATCAACACAAGAGCACCTTCCATGCCACCTTGCTAAACTTGAGGCGGAAGTATTACTAGACATGCATGGTTAGACCAAAAGAATAGGCATAATAGAAACTTGAAATTAATATTCAAGTTGAGTTTCAAAATTTGATAAGGTTTAATAATTTCTAGCTAGAAGACGTTTTTTGCTTGAGCTCTTGGGTTGTGGTTGTAATAAAACTTGGTGTACTTTAATTTGTAATTTCCCAAATCTTGAGCATTAAATTGATGTTATAAATTCTTTGATGCATGAATCCAACCAATGAATGATAAAACTTTTTTTTTGCAAGAGTCCACTTCTAACAACTTTATTGAGCACATAGTACAACTCTCGTCTGAATAACTTATGTTGTTATTATTTTTGGCATGGCTGCCCCTATCAATAAGCTAAGCATTTCCAATATGCATGTCTTGAGAAAACTGAAAAGAATAATATTTAAAGAACTTCAACATTTTTTCTACAATTACGATACAAACAAACATACTTACTCAAGCAAAATCCCACTCATAGAGTAGGAGTGATAGGGCCATAGGGGTAAACCTTGCTCCTACCTTATGGAATACGATTGCGGCTTGTAAGAAGAGCCTGACTCAAAGAGCTCTTCTACAATTCTGATGATTGTATTAAATCTTGAATCGGTGTATCTCACAACCAAAAGATTAAGGGTTCAAATCATAATGTAGGTTGCGATATATTTATGCTAGAAAATCTTGAAATCATTGCTAAAAAGAAGTGGCATAATTGTAGATGAAGTTTGTGAAACAAAGGGTAGAATTAAACTTAGAGCGATATGAATAGCGGCTAGAAGAACATTCATACATTGAAATTACAAGTATAATCATGTTATTATCAATGAAAACGATCTATTCAATTCTCAAGCAAATTAAAACACAGATAAAAAATAGTACCAAAAACCTAATCATTTCCACAAAAACGTAAAGGAAGCTACAACAACGTCACATCTCCATCTCAAATCTCAATTACAGATCCTACAGACGATGTACGTGAATCAACATCCACATAAAACGAGACGTACGTACACCACTCAATACCCTAAAATTAACCTCCGTACACAACTCACAGCTGTGTACTATAACCGCATGTGTAGAAATCAAATGACTAAAATTAAGGATGGAACATATGCGTGCAAATTACATATAAAACGATGAAATTAAATTCACCTGTTAGTACTTCCGCTGCAGGACTCATAGAGATTCCCTCGGGCGGAGAAGACGATGACAGCAACATCAACGTCGCACAAAACGGAGAGATGACGAGCTTTCTTAACCAATCCTGATCTTCTTTTGGAGAAAGTGACTAACCTGCTGCTCTTATCTTCGATCCGCTTCATTTCAAGCTTCCGACGACCCATTCTTAATTCAATCTCTAGCTCTTCAATTCCGGCGATCGATCGAATCGTCTGCAGGTAACTTTTGAACTTCCGGTGGAGTACGTACGTCTATCTAATTTATCCCTTATCTGTTGTTGTCTTTATTAATTGTTTATGTAATCGATTGCGGTGGTTAGACCGTACTCGTAAGTCATAACGCCATTCCCTAACTTTTCTTAAAAGAGTAATTACACGGATAGTCCCTGGGGTTTGCACGTATTGCAATTTTAGTCCTTACTTTCAATAAATTACAGATGAGGGCCTGAACTATGCATGATATGCACACCAGGTCACCAGTAGTCCCTGACGCTAACTGAGGTTAAATTTCTCTGTTAAGTCAATGTTAAATTACCAATATACCCCCACCCACCACATCTCTCCCCAACCCTACATCTTCTTATTCCATCTTCATCTTCTTCTTTCATCTTCATCTTCTTCATCTTCTTCATCCATCTTCATCTTCATCACCATCACCACCACCACCACCTCTCCATCACCATTTGAGAAATCAAACACTACTATTAGTCTAAGTTTTTACAATCGGAGTTAAATCGGCGACGATGGTGGGTTGAGGGTGTAGCAGCGTGGTGGTGGGTCGAGGCTGTAGCAGCGCGGTGGTGGGTCGAGGCTGTAGCAGCGGTGCGGTGGTGGGTCGAGGCTGTAGCAGCGGTGCGGTGGTGCGTCGAGGCTGTAGCAGCGGTGCGGTCGTGGGTCGAGGCTGTAGCAGCGGTGCGGTGGTGGGTCGAGGCTGTAGCGGTGCCGTTGTGGGTTGAGGGTGTAGCAGCGGCGCAGTTGTGGGTCGAGGGTGGAGCATCGGCTGCGGTGGTGGGTCGAGGGTTTAGCAACGGCGGCGATGGTGGGTCGAGGGTCTAGCAGCCGCGATGGTGGTGGGTCAACGGTGTAGCGGCTGCGGCGGTTGTGGGTCGACGGCGTAGCAGAGATGGCGGTGGTGGATCGAGGGTATGATAGCGGCGGCTGTGGTGGGTGGAGGGTAGAGGCAGCTGTGGTGGTGGGTTAAGGGTAGAGGCGTGTGGGTTGAGGGTAGAGGCGGCGACGGTGGTGGGTTGAGGGTAGAGGCGGCGATGGTGGTGGGTTGAATGTAAATAATTATAATGTGGAGAAGAAGATAAAATAACGGGTATTTTGGTCTTTTTTATAAAACTAATAGAGAAACTTAACTTCAGTTAGTATTGGGGACTGCCGATGTGCGTACCATGCAAAGTACAGGCCCGCATCTGTAATTTATTGAAAGTAGGGACTAAAGTTGCAATACGTGCATACCCCAGAGACTGTCCGTGTAATTTACTCTTTTTTCTTTGAATAGTCATCTCCGGTCACCATATCATTTTGACACGTGCTTATTCTAAACAAGCCGCCAAAAAGCAACATTTTACTCTTTTAGCAACTTGAACCAAATCGATATAAAATTATAAGAAAAGAATATTAGAGACTAATGAAATATCATATATATTTAAGATTAAGTGTTGCAGAACCCTTGAACCAGGGTGCGATGCCACAACCAGTGGGCGCGATCGCAAGGGCGTGAGATCTAGAGACGCGGGAAAGAGCCATTAGGAGCAAGGGATGCGGGAAAGAGTCGTTAGGCTCATCTAAAAAAATATTCACCCGATAAATACTACTCCATTTATTATAAAAAAAAAAAATGATAGCATTCATATCAACTTATGTTATTCATCTATAAATTTTTTAAAAAATCATCTCACTAGAAAACATTGAGGAATTGGGATCATTTGTATCAACCAAGTTTTGATTTCTTAAACGATGAGATTTTTACAAACTTATGTTTAGTACATAGATAAAATAACGACAAGTATTAAGAACATGCTAAATACGAAATCCTCTAAAGCTCAGTTGAAGAAAATTGGCTTTCTTACTCGCGACTTTAGTTCTCTTCTGAAATCAAACAAAACTTTAATAGAGAAAGGACGTATTCGAAGGGAATTGAAAGAGTAAGGTTAGTTAGATTACTTTTTATTTATTATGTTTTTTTTAATTGTTTATGTTTTAATGAATTCTATTTGATTATAATGTTTAATTTTATATTATTATTGTTTTACATTAAAAAAAAATTAATTAAATAATTCGTTAGAGCCTCTAATCATATAATCCACAACAAGGTTATACTACTTGATCAGGAGCTCTATCCAATGTACAGTCAGCATCCAGTCAAACCACATATCGTAATATTACATGATAACTTGATCGTGGGCTCTATCCCACAACACATAGCCTAAGCAAAACTAAAAACATCATATATATCGAAGTTAAATAACCTTTTTTTGTTTATGATCGTTTTACCCCTATATAAGATATAACTAGCTATAGTAAACCCGTGTATTACACTGGTTTAACAAATAAAATATTAAACATAATAAAACTTTATTAAGTATAAAACGATATTGTAAGATAAAATATGATTTAAATTACGTATGAGTAATAACTATAATTAATAAAAAATTTATATCAACTTTTTAAACTTTTGTTTTAAAACTTTTTTCTAAAAAACATAAACATTTTGTTTCAAAACAAATCATATTCAAAAATATCATTTTAAAAAATTTCTTACAATAATATTTAATTATAATTATTTTTGGTTTATAAAAAATTTACTTTTTAAAAACACTTTTTAAAAACACTAATTTTAAAAAAGTTTGATGTTTTATAAAAATTTATTTTTTTAAAAATAACATCAATAAAAAGATTTTTTTTTAATTTATTAAAAAACTATTTTTATTCTAAAAGAAGTTATATAATATTATTGGTAATTAAAATAATTATTATATATGAGAGAGAAGCGGAAAAATTTTGGTGAGATGAAATGTGATGCTGACACGTGTCACCCCAAATTACTCGTTTATTAGAGTAGAAAGATTTTTTTTCAGCTAGATCCAACACACCATTTGTGTATTTCTTCTCATTTCATAAATTTGACTATTAATTCGTTACTCGGATTTGCACACGGTGAAGAATATGATATTTTTATTACCTTTTAAGAGTATATATGATATTTTAGATTTTGGTTGGGTATATATGACATTTTACAAGTTTGTAGGGGTATATATGAAATTTCCCCTAAGAAAAACTGAAGAAAAAAATCAAGAAAACATAGAAATACGTTAGGGTCTGTTTGCTAGTATTTTGATAAAAAAAAATTAAAAGCTACCTTTGAATCAGTAAGAAGTTAAAGTGTTTGATTTACGAAAACACCACCTATTAGTGGTTCCCATCAAATCTTAATGAGTAAGTGATATAAAGATGCTGAATGAAAGACTTCACAAACAAATTTACCCCACCCTTAAATCAAAACGCTCAACGTGAATCAAGAACCCATCACTCGTGCACCCCAACGCCAACGTTGCTCCTCACTAGAGCTCCTCTCCCTCACGACATCTATCTATAGCACCACCCCTTTCCTATTTTTCAGAGACCATCTTTGTTGCAATGCTTGTGACCCCTCGGCCGAATGGATAAGTTACCACGTGAACAAATGAATCGGGAACGCGTATAAAATGGGTATATATAACCATGTTCAACATTAGTTAGTTGCTACTTTTTAATTTAATAACTAATTATCTAGTTGGTAAACACGTTTCAACAGGTATAGCAAACTAATTATGTTTATGTGATTTCTAATTTGGTAGAACCTAGGTGACGCAATTCTTTCGCATATTTATAACACGGGTGTGATCATCTTTTAACTTGTTTTGTTTAAAGTAATTGTTTAGTATAATTAATCACATCCATGTCTATTTACAGGCAAATAGATAATAGTTCGGATTTAATTAAGTAACCTAGTTAAGTAAACTACATACTTTATAAGCCTTGAATTAGCCGTTTGTACATGGTGTTTTATATTTTATGCACATGGCTTTTAAATTCGTTGATGACGTTTCACACTTTGGACATCAAATTCCAACATGGCATTTGATTTGTCATTGTCTTTTACAATTGGGTCGTTAAATTTAACCATGCACTAAACGTTTGTGCATGGTTTTTAGTTCTAGTGATGGTGTTTTACACTTTTTGACATTAAATTTTAACATGGTGTTTAGTTTGTCATTGTCTATTACCACCAGAGCTCTTAGTTTTATCATGATGCTAAAATGCCATGTACAAAAAGTATGAAAAGACGTACATGAATGCCTGTTGTATAGCTTTTAAAAAAATATGTTCTTTAGAAAACAAGACTACAATACCATACTCATACTAAAAATAAAAAGCGATCGATTTTAAAGTGTAATATTTTAAAATTGCTAGCGTATAAAAAATTAGGAACGCTTAAAGAAAGGAAAGAAGTTGCATGTGACTTGCATAAACACTCTTCCTTCGTATACCGGACGTGTCTACCCTTTTTTCGCTTGACATGTTCCGCACTCTAATATTTTGGAACTAAGCAATTTAACGGTGTTTTTAACTTGGGTGATTTTATAGTGTTTTTAAGGTATGTAATTTTATGGTGTTCACGGCATAATGATTTATGGTGTTTATGACCTGACAGTTTAAGGTATTTATGACCCGCGTAATTTTGTGTAACTTTATCGTGTACAAAAACGTAAATTTATTTTCTTAATTTTTATATAGCAATACTATACTCATATTTAAAATAAAAAAATACTCGTTATTATTATAGTGTAATTTTTATTAAAAATAATAATATATGAAAAAGTTATGATCACTTAAAAAAATGATAGAACATACATGTGACTTGTATTAGCATGTTTTTAATTCGTTTTTTCCTATATTACACATCTGTGTGCATGATTTTAATTAGATATCAATATTTTATCCATCGATGGTGTATAATTTGAAACTACTTACCGAAAATCACTGATTTTATCTCAACCACAAAACACAAAGAACTTATGTCCGAGATTTCTTTCTATACTTTCTCAGGTTTTACTACACTAACACTCAATAGTTTTAGAAACTCGTGTATTACATGAATTGTATAACTAAAAATACTAAAACTACTAATCCATGTTTACTTGTACTTAAATCAATATTTATATCCAATAAAAATGAATAAATGAAAAATAATGAGAGATCATCATTCAAATGAATACTTACATGAAGACATCAGGCTTCTTTCTGTATCTTTAAGATACAAATTAATTAATATAAAAGTAAAAAAACCAAATATGAATGTCAAACCAATTATATATATTATTAATTTCCAACAACATTATCCATTATGGTTAGTACTTTATGTATTGTAGGTTGTATATTACTTTGTTTTTTATATTAATTAGTTTTACTTTTAATTCTAATAGTTTTCATCTTTTACGTTCAACCCTTGTATTTTTTTTTCTCTTTCAACTTCGGTCTCATATATTTTTTGTCTTTGTTTTTATGTTATAGTCTAAAAGTTTCAAGTTAGCATGCCGCAACATATGTATGTGATTCAACGTTTTTACCTCCATTTTTCTCGTGTAACGGTCACGTTGTATTTTACATTTCGGTCTAATTTTTGCACATTAACATGCCGCAAATGGACATGTATAGTTTAACGTTTTTATGTCTACTTTTCGTTTGATCTTATTATTATTTTTTTTTATGTTTGTTTTATGAGCTTTTCTAGAGGTAGTGGTGTGGCATTGATGCTACTTAACATGATTTTACGCCTCCGTCGCAAATATTAAAAAACAACATGGTTGATACACTGATGTTTAATGTTTCATAATTTGACCATTGAACTTTTTAGGGCATGTTTGGAATTGCTTATTTTGATTGAAAAAGACTTTTGACAAAAAGAATTATTAACTTATAACTTTTCAAAAAGAGTTTTTAAAAAAATGTTTTGATTAGCTTATAAACTAAAACGTTATAAAATGACCAAAAAAGACATATTTTAAAATGATGAGAGTTAATAAGATGTAGTAGAGGGGTATAATAAGAAATTAGACCAAAAGTAGTTTTCAAAAGTCAATAATTAACCATCTCTTGACTTTTCAAAACCTTTTTTTCATCCTATATGAAAAGTCAGTTTCAAAAGTTATTTTAACTTTGCCAAACACTTTTTTTGACTGACTTTGGCAAACACTTTTATTTAACTTATTAACTTCTCAAAAATTAATAAGTCAAAAGTAAGCGGAAATTAAGCAATCCCATACATGCACTTAATTTGCAGGTAGCTCCTCATACCACTTTTTTCCCACTGTATATTCATTACATTGAAGGACCAACAAAACCTAGGAGAAGCTAAGTGATCGTCGCATCCGCCAAAACTACTGCCTATTAAGTGATTGTCGCATCCACCAAAACTACTGCCTATCACCCACCACGTTTAGAGAGAGAGAGAGAGAGAGAAGGTGCTCTCCGGTCAACTCCTTTCCTACTTCATGCTCAAACCGGCGGAAAAGAAGAAAACGGGAAGTTGAGAGTTGTGATGACATTGAATCTAGGTAGTTGTGTTCGTCGGTGGTGGTTAGCGATGTTATTAAGAACTAGAGAGAGAGAGAGAGAGAGAGAGAGAGAAGGGGGTGATGGTGGACTGGTGGTGAATGAAGAGAGAGAAATCCAGCGTGTGGTGGCAGGAAGCCGTGGCGGTGGATACTCATGGTGGCGTTGGATACTCATGGTGGCGGCGGTAGTGTTGGTGTTGGTGTCATGGTGGTGGTGGTGGGCGGCGGCAATGGTGTTACCGGGGTGGTTGTCGGTTGTACAAGCTGGTTGAACGGAAAGTGGAATAACAAGGGAAGAGACGATGGGGCCAGCTGTTGTGGTGTCGTTGACCGACGGTCTGATTTAAAAAACTACAACGGAGATGAAGAAAGGGAAGAGATGAAGTTGTTGAAGGGTGGTTTTCACAAGAATACAAGATGGTTACTTTCAGATTTGTATATTTTTATTGGCAATTAAATTTGTGCAGAGACTTTTATTGGAAACTTAAATACAAGTTTAAAATTTTCAATGATATTTTTTTTTAACGGCAAATATACGATCCTGTTTCGCAGAATATGTGTTATTTTAATTGGCCCACTTATCCGTTTTACAGACGGGACCGCACCCTCAACTTCCTTAGTAGGAATTTCATTAATAAGAAAACTCTCTGTCACAACTCTATTCATTTTGTTTAGAATAAGACTTTAGTGATAGTTATCAAAACTTAAAAGAATGGTTTCAATTTTTCTTTTCTTTTTTATTTTTAAAGCTCAAAAGTTTGTTTATAAAGGCTTTTCTACTTTTAGTTGTCTTACTATTCTTTTCTTATATTATTATTACTATTTTCAATTACAACTTTTACTTAGTTTTATTGTTTTCTTTTAATCAGGGCTTAATTATAATTATTCTTTAAAACATAAGTTTTTTTATATGACCACCGAGATCTTTCTTTTGTTTGCATTTGGACGTCAACATATAAATTGTATTGTTTTAACAAACTTTTATGTAATAGAAATAATAAGTTTTTACTGGCTCTATATTGATTTTATTTAATTTTACTTTTGATAATGTTAAGAAACAAACCAATTATGCACAAATATCATTATTGTTGATATTGTTGATATTAGTATTATCAAGAATGATCATAGTTGTTGGTATTATAGAAAATGATATCGATGTTCGTTTTTATGGTTTTTGACAAGCCGTGTCGAAATGAATCAATGACCAAACTTTCGATGCAAAACAAGGGGTATAGCGACCAAACTCCCGCGCACGTAATGCGGGAGAAAACATTAGTTTGTATTAAATACCAAATCAAAACTGCTAAATACACGTAAAAAGCCAATACCCAATATATATCTTGATACATAACAATTTCTTTAATTAATATTAAAATGTCACCATGTGTCTTTTGAGAATCCCAAAGGAAACAATTTAAAAAGAAAATTAGATTTCTTCATTTTGAAGCTCTTGCATGACTGATGATCAAAGCTTATCGAGGCAACCATTTCCAGCTCAGATGACACAGAAAGTAGAACACAACTTTTTAACTTGCAACAAACCGTGACTGCCAGATAGCTTCTTGTGAGTGGTTAAAACTGGAACATCAATTAAAATTTAAAATAAACCTTTCCTGTTAATGAAGCTATTGCATTTAATGGTACCACATCTCCATATACACATTTACCTACCATTACACACACAAAAGGATTATATACACACACAACCGCAGATGAGGCTTCAAATGGGTTGAGTTTTCTTCCAAACATCAATTGATAACAAACATTAATAGCACACTTGGTGCAGAATCTGTAATAAGATTACAAAATCCAATATCTTTATTTGGATTATTGGTTGTTTTGATTTGGGGAGTGATGATGTTAGCTGTTGAAAAGGGGGAGTGTAATGAGTTGGGGTGAATTGATCTGGTTAGTTGCAAGGTCGTTAAGACCCCCACCTCCATCATCAACACCATTGCCCTCTGCTGATGCAACCTGTAAGTCAAATATATGTTAACTTTGGCTACAATTTTAACCACATTTACATATAAAAAGCTACAGATCGATTAGCAGGGATACATGTGAGTTTCAGGCAATCTTCATATCAAAAGATATATAAAATGAATATGTAGGCAAACCAGATCTAGAAATGATGCTAGTTTTTTTATATATTTACAAGATCTTAAATGATGCAAAACATATATGGTACTTATTGTCTGGTCAAAGGCAGTAATATTTAGCAAGTAGATTGTTTCAGCTTGTAATCTTTTCAGAAAAAAGTTATCAATTTTGATGGATGACTTCATTGAGAAATGTTTGCGAATTGAAAGGAGCTCTAATTCACAGGAAAACATATGCTTGTATGTTGTGACACAACAATAAACAGCTTTTGTGTTTGGATTGCAAAATTTGTGTGCGAAATAAGCAATACTGATAAGCAGATGGATGCCTTTAATGAAATTTGTTTGCAATTTTCAGAGGGAACCTGAGAAAGAAACTCACCTCCTTTTCCAGTTGCTCTTTTTCTTCAATTAGCTTATTTTCCTGTTCTCACAAATATAAAAGCAGATGAGCTTTGTATTATTGCGTTTATTCAAGCTCTAATCATTGTCATTATGCTATGAAACAGGATAAAGGAATATGGTCGCATCCTAGCGAGGTGAATTAAACTTTAACGACCTTTCAATTAACTATATGAATTAGCCTCCACATACAATAAATTGATGACTGGCTGGAGTCCATTAGCAATCAAGTTATCACCACACTCGTAATTCTAGTCAAAATTTCAAATTATGACCCAAGTCTTCATATAAGTTGCTTATATATACATATTTAAGGATAATGTATACTGAGGCACTCATGCATTCGTCATTTTCCATAAGGACACCCAAGTGTGCATTTAATTGGTTCCGTTCTGGCCCAAAACATGACTAATGTTGTAAACACCTTACGTTTTGAGAAAACAAAATACCCTGTTCTGGTATATTAAGAACCAAAACATTTTATATATAAAAAGCCATAGTATATTCCATTTTACAATATTTCAGCATGTTTTTTGCAGCATTTTGTATAAAAGAAACTGAATACATACTTGGGTGACCTAGGATTGGACATACTATCCATAATTGATACAACACAATTATATAAGCACCAGTGAGATGCTAAATTCTTCTCCTTTTCATTCTTTACATAATACTCTAGCATCCCAATATATTATAGCAATAGTGTCCAAACTGCGGTATATCATTGCAGTTACAAACTTCATCAGGAATAAATGTTACCTTCAATTCCTATTTATACTTGTCCAAAATCTTTGTGACTTGTGAGCACTTAGGTCCCCGATACTCATTTGTTGTTTGAAAATATATAAAACTAGTCTTTCGTGAGTGGTTGGGGTCCTCCTACATACCTTTGGCTTTTGATTTATCTATGAAGCCCTTTACAAGTTTATTTGTTTAATTAGAAACTGAGGGACTAAAGCGCATTTCTCAAATGTTGAGGACCTAGTATGTCACAAAATTGCAATGTGAAAGTATGTAGAGTTTTCTCAGCCACAAACCGATTTCTATCAAAAAAGTATGTTAGAACAGGTTTTCATGATTTTTGTGTTTTTCAAAAATGTTTTCTACAGAATACCATCAGTTTTCTGCATATAGCGCACCCTTCACTGTCTCAACTTCATATTACATTATTAAGAATTACATGTTTTATTATTGATGTACATGTTCCTTTACCTCAATTTATACTTTAACTAATTTTGCAGAGCACTTTCGTATAATTATAAAATGCAGCTAAAGCAACAGCTCCAAGCGAGTTAACTTTGCCAAACATTCTTAACCTTAACTATAGCAGGCTTCTAGGGGAAATAGCCTGAATCATAATTTTGATGTTAATTACATTTTTTAGTCAAGTGACAAGCACTTTTGGAAGGTTAATTGAAATCATCCTGGTATAAGCCTATTACCAACAGAATTAATGATATGATTTTAAAGACGATTACATACAAGACTGAATAAATTGTATATCCATAAAATTATGTGCATTTTTAAAGGGTAAAGAACATTTACCAATTACATTGTGCATTAATAATATCTTGTAAAGCTACATGTTAATTTCTTTATAATGGTCATTTATTTTGGGGCTGCGCATTTTTCGATACACTACAAGAAAGGAGGCCTATCGTGATGACAAAAATCATCGCTATAGGGATTTAATAACATACTCACATGTATATGTAGAAAACTCATAGACCCACTTTGTCGTTGCTATAGGGATTTTAATAACATACTCAAGTGTGTATGCTGAAAACTCATAGTAGAAGCATACCTTATCTTTGAGGGTTGATATGTGTTCCATCATCAGTTGTGTCTGCATTAGAAAACGAGAAGTCAATTTGTAAGCTCTTACTAACAACTAGTTCTATCCTCTATGACAAGTCTTTTGAATATATTATGTGCCATATAGGTAGGAAATTAGTTGTAACTTCGGAATACAATCATACACAAGCTGTGCATGTATCACCATTTAAGATGTTTGTACTACAAAAACCATTAGGCATGAAGTCCTAGTGGTTGGCATAAAGTGCTTAGAGACCCTCAGACCAATCGAAGTTACGTAGTGCAAGCTAGGCGATAGTGGTTTGTCAATTATCGATGAAGGGGAACATGTTTTGAACCATAATTTATTAATTGAAGCTTTGTTGATGCTTCTATTTGTAGATGATATTACCACTGTTAAGTTGTGAAATTAAATTGTTACTAGACAGCCTAGCCGTTGCCATAGTGCAGGACTCACAAGGCTTTGGTGGCATGGCCGCACCTGGGGTGGAGAGCGCCTAAGAAGAAAAGGGGCCAAGGGAAGCCATCCATAGAACAAATATCAAAATAATGATCCATCCTATATGGGAACTCTTACCTAATCCAACCAACATAAATATATCTCCTCTTATCAAAATCCATAAGGATTCTAGCATGGTGGTAGACTAGGTTGGTCCAAGTGATCGGTTGAACCATGTAAATCTTGGGTTCTTTACTTTCATGCACACTTGTGCATTGCCTTTGTAACAACTTCAATGTTATCATAGTAGTCAAATTCGTAAGGCAAACATGGCTCGCCTTGGTTTTGAAAGGCGTGAGGTGCTCTATCGCAAGCCCTAGGCTTAAGGAGTGAGGCGAAGGTGTCTAGGAGGTAGTGCCAAATATTTGTAGAATACTTACTAATTGATTCTAGATAGGATTTTGAGCAAAAGGGTCTAGAAGGCAGTGCTAAATATTCGTAGAATGCTTGTAAACAAATTCTAGATAGGAAATTAGTAAGTTCTGTGGTATTAATTTATAAACCAAACACGGTAAGATAATAAAATAAGTACATACACAAAAGTCTATGTACTACCAAAGAATCTTTATGTATAAGTAAAGAAGTTTAGCTATATCAAAGTACAACCCAAGGATCTCTTTTAGAGCCAAACTAGTCACAGAACTAATTCTTATTCATCAACATTCTTCCTATATTATCTTTGCACACTCTCACAATTAACCTCTCACTCTCTTCTTATATTTATGTTTGATCCTAAAATTGCTCTCTCCCCTTCCTCTTGTGCTTTTAACCTTTAAGTACAAGAAAAAATTGAAATGTAGTCAGCCATCTTAGTACGTACAACCTAAGGAGCTCTTTCAAAGTCAACTTAAAACTAAAGACAAGCTATTTCTTATTTATTGACACACTCTCCCTATTTGGCTTTGCACACTCTCATTCGACCTCTCACTCTCATCTTATATTTATGTCGATCTGACCCTAAATTCGCTCTATCCTCCTCTTGTTGCTTTCACTCTACCCCTCCCAACCTAAGTTGTATAAAGACGAAAGAAACGGCTGGAAAAAGCGACCGCTTGATGCCTACTTCAAGATTCAGCGCGCTTCAAACATCTCCAGGCGTTTTCCATGTTTTCCAGATTACCCTTGTCTCCTTGCGCTGAACTTTTGGGAGCTACATGGCCCAAAAGATGCACACACTCATGAAAGAAGAACAATAATTGAAAAAACAATATATTTGATGGCAATGTGACATTAGGCAACTAGTTGAGATTCCTTAGGGATGAGGATAGCAAATTTCCGGTCGTAGTCATGTAATGTTCCAATCAGACGATACATGTTCCATTTTATTTGTTATGTTTAGTTAAATTAGTTGCTTCTTGATGAGAGGCTCACACTAAAAGGGTAGATTTGTAGACTGTGATTCATGCTTAACTAATTGCAACTTAACCAGATCTTGGTGTTAACAAGTTTCTAATATTCCAGTGAAGAACAATCATAGATCATCAGAATTTAATTGTCTCTTGCATAAATAGACCCACCTAAGGAGTCTTTCAAAGAACCAACTACATTTAGTAACCAAGTCATTTCACTAAGTATATATATATAGCACAAGAACTGCTACTGGCTGCTTAGTGCTATAATTCTTCAACAAAAACCCTTACATATCGATCACTGAGTGTTGCTTTGTGCTTGATACTATTGGATCTTTCAGTGAAGCAGACCTTACTAATACACAGTGAGCATTTTCAGGACTAAACATGAACCTTCAATTCTAGTCCCACAATATTCATTTTTTCACATTAAAAAGTACAAGGATGATCCCATAATATTTCTTCATCTTCTACATCCATGATCAAGAAGATGATAATAGTATATGACCTAGTACTAACAGGGCCTAAAGACTTAAATATAACAGCAACAAGAAGACCACAACAGATTACTTCAGAACAATCTGAAAAGGGAAAACGAATAACTAAACTTAGAGACACAATTAGTACTATGAATATTATTTAAACCCAACACATATAACAATAAAACAGACTAGGAACAGAACCAAACATAATCACCTTTCTCAACCGTGTTTGCACAAGAGCAGCATCAAGTTCTTGTTCTAGTTGTGTCATGTCATTCACAGAGAACTCGTCAGCATTATTCTCTGCAGCAAGCCTGTGCAAAGATTTAGATTTAATCTCTGGTTGATCCAAATTAAGGGATCCATTTTCATATGCAACCATTTTGATCTTCTTTTGCATTATTTGTTGGACCTTGTTTCTAATATTACATGTTTGTGTGTGCGAGCTCATGTAGACTGTGTTACCTATCCACCGTCTGTAGAAGTTCTGTACATGTACGGAATCTTTCGCACTATAAGAGAAGTTAACTAGCTCATTAAATCATCAACCCAAAACACGATAACATTGTTGTTAGCAAAACAATGGGCAAATATCTCTTTAAAAAAATTATGCTTACTAAATTGTCGCCCGCTTCGTTGGAGGTTATCTCTTCCTCTTCAAGGCATTTTTTGCGATATCGAGAAAGAATGAGCTCCACACTGAAACATAAGTAGTTAGAGAAATTAAATGATTAAAAGCAAGTTTGTATGAGATGCGGTGCATGAATATGTGCAGTATTTTTAAACATTTCAACACAACTAATGATGACGTATTTAAACCTAGAAGAATGTGGATTAAACTAGACTTGAAACTAATTTGGACAATGCTTGTTTGGCTTTTATATGCCTCGGTAACAATTGGTATGTGAATGTATTAAGGTTGTCCCCCAACCATACATCTCTTTCATATGATTAAGGAGACTCTTCAAAATGATGTGAGTTCCCTAATTATCCTTCACGGACCACACAGTAGAAGGAGAAACCAAATTAAAATCCCACAGCACTAAACCATTGAACTACAGCCCTATTTAAGTCATTTCTTTCATAATTGCCACATTTTTAGCCTTCAAGTCTTTTTAGCTCAACAAATTACCTAAACAAGAGTATAATACGTACAACGATAGCAAAAAGATCTCCATGAAAATGTGTGATGATGAGATTACAAAGTTTTACCCTATCAAAATTTCTTAGACTGATGGTTAATAAAGAGGGAACACATGGTAGAACGTAAACTAAAACTTGGAAGAAGAAACACAACCCAACCAAGCCCACCAAGGTGTAAGATCTATATGTCTAAACTTGAACACAACGACATATAATTGTCCCATTTGATCATAAAATCCACTAGCACGAACTAGTATAGTATAGTTCTCTTACCACATAATAACTCATATGTTATATCTTGAGCGTTTACATTGTCAGTCGTCCTTAAATCCCTAATCGGAAGCTACTTGTAGGTGAACTTGGTCGATGATGATATCCTCTAAAGTTTATTTCTTTCTCGTTGTGTTGCTAAGAAGCTCCACACTTCTTTCAAGCCAAAAGAAGTAAATTGTGGCTCCAACGATACCTCTAAAATTGACGTCTCAAATAGTGTTGTTTTACCAATGCTTAGAGAATGAGACGTGGTTGGTGGTTTGGGGTCCTTGAATTTGGATGACGTCCTTTATATTGTTACATATAGAATCGCTAGATGGGGGTACGGTGACATTGATTGCATTAAGATTGCAGAATAGGCTACTTGTGATCTTTGTTGGTTCAGGTCCCTTGAGAAACAAACACAAACACACTGTTGTGGATAAAGTTCTGTGTATTCCCTTAGTCAAAAACAAATACAAAAGATCCTTTTATAATACTCCTAAACATTTTGAGCTAAACAATATTTAAGAAAATAAAAGAAATAAAATATAAAAAACCCACGTGAAGCCTCCATGATGACACCCACGATTTACCCCTATTACTCGGTCAACACATGACCAATTCACATAATAATAAACTCTAATTAAAACAAGTAAATCATGTGAATAATATGAATTCTTCCACTGCAAGTTTGGATCTGACCCATATCTAAAATCCACCAGAAACATGACCTGTAAGCTACTAAACCGTGACCCGTGAACCAAACCCGATTAACCCAACAATCTTCATCTCACCAATTTATCATGTATTGTCTTTCTTCTTATGTTGCTAAAAAGCCTCACACCTCTTCCAACCCAAAAACAAGTACATCGTGGCTCCACGAAAACGTCTTCAAATCACATCTCGTATAGACTCGTTCACATACAATGAGAAATCAATAAGTGGATAGTGGTTTGAGGTTCTTGAATTTGGATAACATTTTTATATTGTTCCATGTAGTTAAAGAGTAGGACCCCTATATTGGGTGAATGGGACTACTATGACACCGATTACACTGGATCGTAAATTTTATGTCAACATCTCTATGATATTGAGCATAAGACTAAGAAATCTTGATCACTGTCTATGATACTGGTAATCCAACAAAATGAGTCCACCTTTATGTTCTCTTAACCTATATCCTTTTACACTTGAATTCTATATTGTTATCCATGTCACACTGTCTATGATTGCAAAGTTTAAATAGGAGATGTGTGCTACTAATAGTCCTTGCATGAGCACATTCCTTTAATTGAGGTGCAGTCAACACCATTCCCATTTATGTCCAATGTCTTGCGATTCTGCAATCAAGTCTCAAAACACTACTAATAATATTCTACTTGGATGTATAACATCAAATGTGATGCCTGTTAGCAAACCACTAGGATGTTTCATTCTTGTTTCCAATTATGAAGACGTTTGGGTGGATCCTTGCATTTAAATATTTCCCACCTCTTCCATCGACCCCACTTAGAGGACAAAAGTGGCTTTATATAAAAGAATGTTCTATATAACAAGTATCCATCAACATATTGTGTTGGTTGTATCTAACCCTTCTTTGTTTTGCAAGAGCGCGTTCCATGCCACCTTGCTTTACTTGCAGTGGAAGTATTACTAGACATGTTATTTTGCAAGTGCACCTTCTTTCTTTGATGCATGAGCTCAACCACTCTATGACAAAACTTTCTTTTGGATAAAGGCTATTTTCAACATCATCTTAATTATATTTCAAACCCAACCCCCCCCCCCCCCCCCCCCCCCACCCCCCTCCAAAAAAACCAAATAAAAAATAAAAAACACCCACCCACAAAACCTTAACAGCAAAAGGTTAATTAAGTTCCAATTCCAAAAACTACATAGAGTGCAATGATGGTACAATTCTCTATGAATGATATGTGTTCCTACTTATCCTCTTTATCGTACCTTTAGAAGCCTAGAGTAGTATATGACGAGTATAGTGTTATATATCTATATAGTTGGACTGAATGTAAATGAAAGTTTTGAAACACATGGAAGAAACCCAAAAAAATATATATCGTATACAAACAACCCTATCAAACAATTTTAAAATCCCAAATTACGCGCATAAAATGACATATATTTGCCCTAGACCTAACACCCATCGTATCATAACATATCATCACATGGCAGAGATACCCTAGAGTTAAAACCTAAAACCTAATCTCCGTACAGAAGAGTATGCAAGAAAGCACATGACCTAATTCACCTGTTAGTACTTCCGCTGCAGGATTCATATAGCTTCCCTCGGGCGGAGAAGATGATAACGGCAACATCAGAGTCGCAAAGGACCGACAGATGACGAGCTTTTTTAAGCAATCCCGATCTCCTTTTGGAGAAAGTGACTAACCTGCTGCTTTTATCTTCGATCCGCTTCATTTCAAGCTTCCGACGCCCCATTTTTCTTTCTTCTGGTGAATCGTCTGCAACCTTTGGAATTCGGGTGGAGGTATCTTTTATCTTCTTCTTATCTGTTGCTGTTGTTGTCTTTATTGTTTATGTTTCCGATGGATCACTGTGGTTAACGAAGGAGGCATGTCCTCTCTTGTAATTCTACTTGAAAATGTTGTTGACAATGACTCTACTTATCTCCGCTCACCATACCCTTTTGACACGTGGTTTGTGGAAACACGCCGCCTAAAAGTAACATTTAATTAGGAGAATTAAATATTCAAGAAAAAGAAAGGAAAGAACATTGAAAAAAGGTGGAAATGTTATCTTTTGATTTGATATAATATCTTATATCTTGTTAGGAGAATTGAAATAAACAATAAAGTATGTTATGTAATTTATATTTCTAATGGCTAATTGAATTACTAATGACAGGTTATAGGTTAATGACCTATCTCGTCGGTCCCAAACGTAATCGACGTTCGTTTTCATGAATAAACTCATTTTATGTGAAAAAAACCTTCTGATTCAACTTGAAGTTATGTTTTTTTTTTATCATATATGAGACTTGAACACAATACATCCTCTTTTTTTAACAAATCCTTGGGGTACTCATTACGATTATTTGGGCTAAAGATCGTTGGTAGGTTTTGACATTTAGATGACTTTGCATTGTAACATGTGAACCTTATAGTGTTGGTTGATTGAATAAAGTTTAGTCTTTAATGTTTTTAAGAAGTTATTAACACAGTGGCTCTATGCACCGTCAATTGGTTATCATTTGGGTGGTTCGTCGATTCTCGTATGAACTATATGATTATGCATTCCAAAACAATATATCGCAGATCCACAATAACTTGTGTCGGGGCAACTCAATCTCTTGATGCCTAAATCGAATTTTAAAACCAAAATACTTTTCATTAAAAATTAAAAAATATTTTTATTTGCTTAAAATCTTAACGCATAATAATATGATCAAACACATGTATTGTAAACAATTTATAAAACACGGACACTCACATAGATAAAAGGTGAAGTGAGTTTTAGTGAAGTAAAATATGTTGTTTATAAATAAAAATAATGGAAGTGTGTGAGTATTAAACATACCACTAAAAGCTGGCTTTGTCGCATCTCTCTCTTGTTAAATATTGGACGTCACGTGTCAACTTTCGATGAATTTTATATTTTAAATTTTCCATAGCTATGTCCCATTAAATATCATAATTTTCTTTAAATGATTTTGTAAATGACATGATTATATCATTAGTGCTATTATTTATTTATTTTATAAGACGTTTCCTATAATACATATATATATACACACACACATACGATATGCTGGTTAATTGAAGATTTACATAAACTATATATATTCCTCTAATAGAGAAAAGTAAATCTCGATCAATGTATTGAATTTAGAGAGTTTATGATATAATATAAGTGTTTTCATACAAGAGGAAAAAATGCTTTTATTTATGATACCACCTCGATATGTATAGTTGATGTGCGTGCTCTCATAAACCCTAATTAAAAAATTGAAGTTAATACATTCTCTCCCACTGGCTAATTCGGTCACATGTTTGTCATGGTCCGCTTTATTGTAACTGCATCCCTTCTAGAACATCTTTACACGTATCTTTTATTTCTACTGATTGATAAGATCCATTTAAGCAGGCAAGCATCTCCATGCGTCTTCGTTAATATATATGTTTAAAAAGTTATTCAACATGTGCAATGCATAAGTTTATGAACATAGTTATTAAAAATACTGTTTTTTGTTATCCTTGTTAAAAATTAAATACTAACGAGAACATCGAATAACTTATTGAGATACAATTTGTGCAACATAAATTAAATTAATTATAACGATAAATGACAAAGTTTTTATCTTAACACTTTCTCGTACTAAGAAGACAAAATCAATTACAAAACATATCTAAATATTCATAAAATAATGTACGATATAGTATATACTCGAAAAAAATTCGAGGCTCCAAAAATATAAAAACCCATAGCCAAACGACGACTTATGTTTTTATATGACCGAGTCACACTTGATTAAAATAATACATTAATACCTTATAACAACTTTACAATAAACATGAAGATTTGTTATCGGTAAAATATGTATAGTAAATCACAGCAAGTTACGTTCTGTTGATATTTTTTCTCAATTTACTCGTAACTAGCATTAGGACCTCGCGTTGCGACGAATCCATAAAATTATGAAGAACACTAACGTTGCGAGTGCGCGCATTGAGAAAGGCGTAAAACCTATTAAAAAAACAATATCAAAACGTTATCATGTACCCACACATTTAAGGGCTCGTTGATAATACACGTAAATTTGTATAATAGAATGAAACATCAAGATTTTACATAAAGAAATTAAAAACTGCACAAACTCATTCATTGCAACGGTGGCATGTCACAACGTAAAAAACAAAATCGTTAAAGCTAACCACTTGAACTTTATATATAATTTTAAAAATTATATAATCATAAGCTATTTTTAAAAAAATAGTAAAAATGCACTATCAATGTATTACTTAAAAAAAAAATCTGTAATCATAAACTAAAAATGGTAAAATACATTACTATTTTTGATCTATTTTTCAATATGTATGGAGAATTGCATTAGGAATAAATGTGTACCAATTAAATAGCTCTGTTTTTGTAATAAAAATAGAATTGCTAGTGGAGAAAGTAAAAAATAAAATGTTGGTGATGGGTTTTGAAACCAAGACGTAAGCCATGTTCCATCAAAACCCAAACCATTGAGCCAAATAATTTCTACTTTTCAAAACTTAGATTCAATATATATATAAATCTTCTTAATGAATAAAAAATTAACGTCAACACTGTAGAAACCGACGTAGCTAAATTATATATATATAATTTAGTATCGATTTGGTTTAAGCTACTAAAGTCTAAAATAGTAAAATTTTACTTTGTTGGCGGCGTGTTTTGATAAAGCACGTGTCAAAATAATACGGCGACCGAAGATAAACTATTCAAGTAAGAGCTGGCGTTACGAGTACGGTGACGGTCAAGTGGTCAACGATATTTACAAAGAAGAATTACATACACCAGAGGACATTCTGTTCCTCCATTTACCACTGTGATCTCATCATATCTATCGGTTACATAAACAATAAAGATAGCAACAGATAAGAAGAAGAAGATACACACCACCACAAGTCCAAAGGTTAATTTACCTGCAGACGATTCACCAGATCGAAGAAATAATAATCAATGGGGCGTCGGAAGCTTGAAATGAAGCGGATCGAAGATAAGAGCAGCAGGTTAGTCACTTTCTCGAAAAGGAGATCAGGATTGGTTAAGAAAGCTCGTCATCTCTCCGTTTTGTGCGACGTTGATGTTGCTGTCATCGTCTTCTCCGCCCGAGGGAAGCTCTATGAATCCTGCAGCGGAAGTACTTACAGGTGAATTTAATTTCATCGTTTTTATATGTAATTTGCTATAGGTAGTTCGCACGCATATGCTCGATCCTTAGTGATTTCTATACATGTGGCGCCTATAGTACGCAGTTGTGTACGGAGGTTTATTTTTAGGTTTTAAGTACTGTATAGTACGTACGTCTCGTTTTATGTGGTTTTTGATTCACGTACATCGTCTGTAGGATCTGTAATTGAGATTTGAGATTTGAGATGGAGATGTGACGTTGTTGTAGCTTCCTTTACGCTTTTGGTGGAAATGATTAGGTTTTTGGTTGTTTTTTATCTGTCTTTTAATTTGCTGGAGAATTGAATAGATATATCGTTTTCTTTGATAATAACATGATTGTACTTGTAATTTCAATATATGAATGTTCTTGTAGCCGCTATCCATTCGCTCTAGGTTTAATTCTACCCTTTGTTTCACAAATTTCATTTAAAATCATGCCACTTTCTTTAGCAACGATTTCAAGATTTTCTAGCATAAGTATATCGCAACCTACATTATAATTTGAACTCTTAATCTTTTAGTTGGGGAATACACATCATGAGAATTGTAGAAAATGCTCTTTGGGCAGCATCTGTATTCCATAAGGCAGGGGTAAGGTTTACCCCTATCACAAGTTCACAACCTCTCAAACGCTACTCTATGAGTGGGATTAAGCTAAGTATGTATGTACATGCTTGTTTTTTTGTATCATAATTGTAGAAAACAAGTTAAAGTTCTTCATATATTATTCTTTTATCACGACATGCATGGAAATGCTTAGCTTATTGATAGGGGCAGCCATGCCAAAAATAATAACACAAACATAAGTTATTAAAACGAGAGTTGTACTATGTGCTCAATAAAGTTGTTAGAAGTGGACTCGTGCAAAAAAAAAGGTTTTATCATTCATTGGTTGGGTTCATGCATCAAAGAATTATAACATCAATTAAATGCTCAGGATTTGGGAAATTAAAAAGTACACCAAGCTTAATTACAACCACAACCCGAGAATTCAAACAAAAAACCTCTTCTAGCTAGAAATATTTAAACCTTGTAAAATTTTGAAACTCATCTTAGATATTAGATTCAAGTTTCTATATATTCTTTTAGTCTAACCATGCATGTCTGGTAAAACTTCCACCCCAAGTAAAGCAAGGTGGCATGGGAGGTGCTCTTGCGGCTATTGCTACTCACATATGGACATTTTTTTATGTAAACCACTTTTGTTTGTTAAGTGGAGTGTCTACTTACATGGATCCCCATAAACGTCACATCCCAATGATTTGCTTTGGCAACCCAATGATCCCTTTTGATGCTATATATCCGAGTAGAATATCATTAGTTGTGTCCCGAGACTTGATTGTGAACTAGCAAGATATTAAACTTAAATGGGAAAGGTGCTCACAGCTCCTTAAAGAATTGTGCTCATGCAAAGTTATTAATAGCACACATCTTTTATTTAACCTTAGCAATCATAGACAACATGGCACGCTAGAGATATTTATAATTTGATAATTTGGGACAATTTTGTGTAGTTGGGTTCAAGTTTAGAGATATAGATCTTACACCTTATGGGGCTTGGTTGGGTCGTTGGGTCGTGTTTCTGCTTCAAAGTTCTGGTTTTTGTTCTACCATGTATCTCGTCTCTTGTTAACCATTTGTATATGATATTTTGTTAGGGTGAAACTTTATAATCTCATTAGCACACAATTTAATATAGTTTTTTTGCCCCACTTGTATGCGGTATACACTTGTTTACGTAAAATTTGTTGAGCTAAAAAAACTCGAACAAGTGGTAATGATGAAAGAAATGACTTAAAGATTGAGGGAAGCAATTATGGAAGACTTAATTATAGGGTCTCTTTTTGGTTAATTTGTCCTTCTACCATGTAGCCCTTGAAGGATAATTGGGATATTCACAAGATGAGAGATGCATAATTGGGGGACAACCCTTAAAATATTCACGTATCAATTGCTAGCGATGCATATAATAGTTGCTTAAAAGGATTGCACATTCTTTGAGCAACAGATAATGGTTTAAATGTTTCATCATTAGTTTATTCCCTGCCTTCAATTAATGTTTCAGAATGTTTAAAAGTGTTGCGTAATCGAATCAATGAGCATGACACAGTGGAAGATATTTAAATTCGTGTGCTGCATGTTATATAAAATTACTTCTAATCAATTAATCTTGTTAGTGTGGAGCATATTCTTTCTAGATATAAGAGAAAATGCCTTGAAGCAGAAGGGACAACCACCAATGTAGCGCTCGATGATTTAGTAAGAAATATTGTTTTAAACAACTATTTCCCCAATGCACATAATTTTGCTCGGTAATTATATGTATTGGGTTATTGACTTAATGAGCTAGTTATTTCTCTTGTAGTGTGGAAGATACCGTACATGTAAAGTGCTTCTACAGACTGTGGACAGGTAACAAAGTCTACACGAGCTCACACTCACAAACATGTAATATTAGAAACAAGGTCCAACAAATAATGCGAATGAAGATCAAAATGGTTGCATATTATGGAAATGCATGGGTCCCTTAATACGGGTCAAGCGGAGATAAAATTAAATTCTTTGCACAGGCTTGCTGAAGAGAATAATGCTGATGAGCTCTCTGTGAATGACATGATACAACTAGAACAAGAACTTGATGCTGCTCTTGCGCAAACCCGGTTGAGAAAGGTGATTATGTTCAATTCTGTTCCTAGGCTGTATTAGTGCTGTATGTGTTGGGTTTAAATAATATTCATAGTATTTCATGTGCTTATACGTGTAGTTATTCATTTCCCTTTTCCAGGGGGTTATCTTTTTTGTTGTTAAATCAAGGTTTTAGGCTCTGTTAACTCAGTCATATATCATTATCATCTTCTGATGGATTTGAAGATGAAATATTATGAATCCTTGGTACTTTTTGATGTGAAGAAATGAAGATTACGAGACTAGAACAAGAAGTTTTTGTTCAGTCTAAAAAGTGTTCACTGTTGTTCACTATGTTTTAGAAAGTTAGTGTTCACCAAAAGATCCAAGGTTATCATGCATAAATCAACACTGAGGTGATGTGTGTATGATATTAGGATTTTTTATTAAGGATATTTGGAGCTAATGCGGTTAGCAGGGGCGAAGCTTCTATGGGGCCGGGGTGGGCCACTTTTTTTCGTCAGTAGTGTTAATTTTCGGCTCGAAAGTATAAATTTTTGGTCCGGTGGTGAAATTTTTTTAAAAAATATAGAGTTGCCCCCCCTTAAAATAGTTTACTTAAGCCCCCGCCCCCCTTAAGATTTGGCTCAAGCTCCGCCACTGGCGGTTAGTAGTAGTGCTTTTGCTATATATTTAGTGAAATGCCTTAGTACTAAAGATAGTGGGTCCTTTGAGAGAATAACCTTCTAGAACCCCTTCCAAGCTCTGTTGGAAATCAATCCCAAGAAAACAACATGCACATTTTTTGCATAAACAAACTATGACTCCTTTTTATTTATAATCAACTAGAAGACTTGCTGAAAACCTACATTAACTTTAAGCCGCTGCCTATACTAGATAAATCCTTGCTAAACAAGACTCCAGTTTATACTCAAATACTAATTAAGCCTACCAACTTAATAAAGATAAGCACACTAAACTAAATTACTCCCATATTTAGGCTTCTAAAATTCTCTACGTCTCAATATTCCAGACTTTCTATTATAGATATGTTTATTGGGAAATTGTTCACACATAGTAACCACATGGGTACATGATATATTACACCCATGTAATTAGTCAGAAGCGCACAAGGTGCACGTCTAGGTGAGGCGCCACAACGTAAGACGAGACACAAGATAAGGATCAATGGAGGCATGTACTTTGGCTATGCACTAGTGGAACTCAACAACACTTGACACTACTACCACTAGAACTACCCTCTCTATATCCTTTAGACATCTAGAGAATTGCCTAATGTTGCATTGCTCTTTTCTTTTCTTTTTCTAAGTGCTAATTCTATTATGTATATTATATTATATTAAATAAAATTTTTATTTAAACATAGATGCATGAAAATACGCACGTATTTGACCCGGATTATTTTTGAATAAAAACTATATCGAAATATGGATAAGAATAAGTACGTTACAACTTTACATCCGGAATATTATAAAACAATATATTTTACAGGTTATAAGAGAAAAAACAAAATATCATTACAACTAATTATAATATATTATATAATATTTAAATAATATTAAAATATTGTACAAGGAAAAAAACAAAAAGGTTACTATTCATAATAGTTTGTGACTAATATAGATATGATTTCTTAAATTTTCTAATCCATATCATATCTATTTTGTTTTTTTCCCTTAATATTGCGCTTTCATCATGGGTGAGCATTTTTCAAACTTTTAAGCCTTGTGGTTTTAAAAGCTCACCTCTAAAGTAAGGCAGGAAAATGTGGAAAACGATTGAGATGCTTACATGAAACAGTTCCTTTTGCTTAAAGCAAAGATTTTTGTATTTTGTCGTTCGTTTTTCTCTTTTTACCACCTTTCAAGAAGAAACTAAGAAAAGATGAGTCATCAATAAAGGGGGTGAAGGGGGGGGGGGGGGGGGGGAGGGAGAGAGAGAGAGAGACAACTTCACAATTATTCACACATATAAAAGGGTGAGAGATTGAGTGTGTGAGTGTTCATTGGGTTGTAGTTAGATAAGTAAGGTTCTTTACTTCTACGCAAACCTCTTCTATGTCCTTATGTTATTATCTTACTTTTTGGTGTTTTTTGTTATTTGAGTTAACAATTTGGAAAATACTATCTAATGTTAATTTCAAAGGCGCCTCATAGCTTGTGCCTTGATGACTTGAATTATAGAACCACGACGAGCCTTTCCTCCGTTTGCAACTTTTGACTACTATGATAACACAAACGTTGTATTAGAAGAAAAATAAAAAAACGCTAGATATACGTGGTTTAACCGATGACTATGATTATTGATTAACAACCACACTAGATTCGTTATTGATTCTGGTATGCATGAAATATCTTTATACAGGTAAGACTAGGTAAAAGTGTTTGGATATGATATAAAGGCTCACATATCCAAGTTTTGTTCTAGGGGTGGCTTCTCTTGAAACCCAACCCCACCCCACCTCACCCTAGGAGAGGTCCCTATCAAGGCGCATGAAATCACTTATGCCTCCTACACCATGGGGACCATGACAAAATCATCTACATATAGCTAGAACAAACAACATAGCTTCGGTTAACAAATGATGGTGCAAAATATGATCTTTCGTCACTCATAAATGACAAACCCACACAAACCATGACTAGTCTCTATATTTTACACCATTTCACAATGTGACCCTGATTAATTGGTCTATGCTATCTAAGCACCCTAGGCCTTCTCTATACTTTGGCTATAGGAGTAGTAAGTTCCCATAGTAAATATGATTCTACCATAACAATTAACGTGGAGGGGGGGTCGAGCTTGGGTTCACCTTCGGGTAGATCGGGAGCAGTACGTGTGTGTGTTTCGAGTAGATAGGGTAGTTTTGGGTAGACTCCTTGGGTTCGTGAACCCGTTGAAAAAGCCAAGTGTGTGTGTGTGTTTCGAGTAGATAGGGTGGTTTTGGGCTCAAAGGGTTCCACCCCCTCCCTTTAAGGTAGTTTTGGGTTCAAATGATGTGCCAACTTTTGGTTTGGCTATGGCTTGGGTAGTTTTTGGTACTTTGGTTCCACTCCTTCCACCTTAACATCCAAACTTTAGACGTGAACTCTGGTTGTATGTAGTTTTAAAAACTGATAGATTAATAGATGCACGCTAAACCTCCTGTGCAAGGAGTTCAACAGTTGAGTACAAGGCCCTAGTGTATCCAGTGCATATAAGCATACAGACATGGGAATAGTGGTTATTGAGTTATGTTGGCTGTTGACACTCCAGCTTCCTTGAGACTGATAACAATACATTAATGGTTAAGAAATGTATGTATGGGGAAGCCCTGTATCATACTAAGCATTAAAAATGCTTGGGTTGAGGGCCTGGGGCCTTTCATGGGATTAAAAAAATGGCAAATAATTTCACAAATAGACACAAGTATGTATGTTTGACATTGTCCGAAGAGTTTGTGACCAAACTCTAGTGTGGCACCTTTGTGATTTATAAGCTCAATTTTTTTTGCATTAATCATCTGTTAATAGGATCATAGTTTGATCTCAAGAAAGCTTGCTGTTATTTTTCTTCAAACGATAAGCAATTGTAGTATTTCATTAAAATATTGACAATTTAGCTGTCACTATTCTGGAGGTCTTGGATTTCATTTCCATGGTTTTTGTGGTAAAAACAATTTAATGTGATACATCATACATGCACAGTTTGTGTGAAGGTGTTCGTAGTTACTACTAATTTTCTACTTACATATTTTAAGGACTTATGAATTTACTGTAATACTGGTTTTTGATGCAGACACAACTGATGATGGAATACATATCAACCCTTAAAGAAAAGGTATTGCCCTCCTATGATTTCTCTGCATATATGATTTTGTATGGACAAACCTAAAATAATAAAAATAGTTAACTTTAGATGAACTATTGTCTTTAAAGTCACATTATTATGTTGGTAATAGGTTTATTAAAGGGTAATTCCTAAAATTGTATCATTGTGTTGGTAATAGGTTTATAAAAGGTTAATTTCCATTTTTTAGCAACCGCAACCAACATCCCTTTAACTACAACCCTCCAATGCCAATACCCTAAAAAACTTATTCAGACTGTGGCTCTTACAACCCTGCTTTAGCTGCATTTGACAATTATATAAAACTGTTAAGCAAAAGTAGTTAAGTACCATACATCTATATTGTTAGGTATCTGATGATTGTCAAAGGGTGCCTTTAGAGTAACTTTGTTCTTTGAAGTTCCAAGCTTATTATTAGATCTACTGTGAGTGGATCATTTTGTTAGGCATCTATTATCGTAAAATCAAAGTTGTAATCCAAACAAAGCTTCCTTTTTCTGTAAAGGATTAATGCTTCTATTTGGAAAAAATAGCATAAGCTTTAGCACCTCTATCCCAAACATACCCATTGATGCTTGAACTAGCACAATCAAATGGTAGGTCAGTCTGGCTTGATGACAAACAACAATGGTCATTAAGCCTTCGATACCATGTTCCTTTGCAGCTTGCTGCACTAAAAGTTGGATAAAAACAATTAAATCTTAATTAGTGATGGTGCGTCAAGCCCAAAGTGGCCCACACCCATGGGCCCCACACATGCGGGAGCCTTGTGCAATGTGCACCAGGTTTGGCCTTAGCTACAGAAAACTAGGAGTGTTCTTTAGGAAATTATTCGTGGAAAGCACAAAAAACACCAAACCTGTTCCAACCGAATCTTCTTACGTATGACTTTAGTGTAGACGGGAAAGCCCAGTTTTTTTTACCTTACAACTACAATGTTGAAACATCCCAACATTTTTCCACTTTCCAGCCTTTTCCTTTGAATCGGTTGTGCCTGATAAAACTCAACTTACTGTCACAATGCAATTTTGTAATCTATTAGGTCTTCGACAATCCTGCAAAAAACATACTGCAAATTTGTAAATGGCAAAAACTATAGTTTTTATATGTCAAATCTTCTGATTTTTACTTCATAAGGTATTTTGTATTATATGGTACCAAGTAACTACACACTTGGGTGTCCTTATGGGAATTCCGAATACGTGGGTGACCTCAACATACATTATCCTTTAACTGCATATAAGCAACTTACATGAAGATTTGCTGGTCATAATATAAACAATCGACCATAATTACGGGGGTGTGGTGATAACTTGATTGCTAATGGACTTCAGCCAGTTGTCGATTTATTGTATGTGGAGGCTAATTCATCTGGTTAATTGCAAGGCCGTTAGAGATTAATTCACCTCGCTACCATGACACCACAGTCCTTTATCCTGTTTCATAGTATAACAACAATGATTAGAGATCGAAGAAACACAATAGCACAAATCTTATCTACTGTTTTTGTGAGAACAGGAAAATAAGCTACTTGAAGAAAAGGAACAACTGGAAAAGGAGGTAAGTTTCTTTCTCAGGTTCCCTTTGAAAATTGCAAACAAATTTCAGTTAAGGCATCCATCTGCTTATCAGGATTGCTTATTTCACACATAAATTAATTGCAATCCACACACAAAAGCTGTTTGTTGTTGTGTCACAACATACAAGCAGATGTTTCCTTGTGATTTACAGCTCCTTTCAATTTGCAAACATTTTTCAATAAAGTCATCCATCAAAATTGAAACTTTTTTCTAAAAGATTACAAGCTGAAATGATCTACTTGCTAAATATTACTGGCTTTGACCAGACAATAGATACCATGTCTTACATCATTTAAGATCTTGCAAATATATAAAAAAAACTTGCATCATTTTCTAGATCTGGTTTGCCTTATATATTCCTTTTATATATCTATTGATATGAAAACTGCTTAAAGCTTGCATATATTTCTGCTAATCTCTAGCTTTCTATGTGTAAATGTGGTTAAATTTGTAGCAAAAGTGAAGAGGTGTTTGACTTACAGGTTGCATCAGCAGAGGGCAATGGTGTTGATGATGGAGGTGGGGGTCTTAACGACCTTGCAACTAACCAGATCAATTCACCCCAACTCATTACCCTCCCCCTTTTCAACAGCTAACATCTGCACTTGCCAAATCAAAACCACCAATTTTCCAAATAAAGATATTGGATTTTGTAATCTTATTACAGATTCTGCACCAATTGTGCTATTGTTGTGTTGTCAATTGATGTTTGGAGGAAAACTCAGCCCATTTGATGGTTTTATGGTTGTAAAAGAAGCCTCATCTGCTGTTGTGTTTTATGTACTCCTTTTGTGAGTCTGTGGGTGGATGTGTTATATAGAGATGTGGTGCACCGCTATAATCAAGAGCTTCACCATGAGGAAAGGTTTTATTTTTTATTTTTTTTATTTTTTCAGTTTTGGCCACTTGAAACAAGATACGTGGCGGTGACATCTTATTTTAAGCTGAAGTTTATGTTCTCTTTTACCGTGTAACCTAAGTTGTATGACGTGGAAATTATTTGTTAGGTGAAAATTAGGTTAGTTTTTGTTTGAGGAAAGAAACTTTCTCCATCATCATAGCTTCAAAATGAAGAAAGCTTTTTACTTTCTCTTTTAATTTTTCCCATTGGGATTTGGAAAAAGAGCCTCAAACATTATTATTATACATATTAAAATATATATTACTAGTTTTACACGTGTTTAATCAAGAAAATATTAAATATTATAAAAAATTTATTAGTAATTAAATGATATTTTAAAATAAGATATGATTAAAATTACGTATAAGTAATAATTATAAGTAATAAAACAACGATATTAACTTTTTAAACTTTTAATTTTAAACTAACTTTTTTCTCAAAAAAACATTAAACTTTGTTTCAAAACAAATTGATTTAATTACTTTTGGTTTCTAAAAAGCTTATTTTTTAAAAAAATTAATTTTATAATATTTTGTATTTTTAAAAAAGCTTGATGCTTTAGAAAAATTTCTTATTTTATAAAATTTATTTATTTAAAAATAACATTAACAAAAAGATCTTTTTTTAATTTATTAAAAAATTATTTTTAATCTAAAAAAGAATTATATAATATTATTAGTAATTAATATAACTATTTAATATGAGATAAAAGCGGAAAAATTTTGATGAGTAGGAAAGTAGTGTTGCAATGTGTCACTCACAATTATTTTTTTATTAAAATAGAAAAATATGTGGTATTTTATGTTTAACTAGCGGATTAACTTGTGTATTACGATAGGTTGTTTCATGTTAGTTAAAAGCACCAATTATACAGAAAAATATTTATTAACATATAAAATTAGCATCTAAGTAAGTTCTTAAAAAGTAGATACAATAATGAATTTTTCACACAGTTTTTCTTCTCCTCTTGCTTGATATAAAATTTGAGATATAGTTTTGGTAAAAACGACTCTTTGTCAAACATCTAAAATATTTATCAATAAATTCAATTATTATTTTATTTGAAGCTTATTATATCAAGAGCTTCAAATATAGGAGGGAAGAAGCCACCTTCGATCAAAGGCAATGGTTTCTATTTTTTATTTCTCTAAAACGACGGTGCTCGATTTTTTTATCTTACAAAGGCAAATCACTTTACCAACTAATATTAAAATTCAGATGACGAAAAGCTATAAAACCTTAAAATTTAAAAAATTTTACAGCTTCTACTTTTGATGTTGATTGCTTGAAATGCACTAAGAATTCAAGCAAACCTTTGCACCGTCCGAAGAACGGTGTGAAAGTGTAGTGTTGCTTGATGCTCGTTTTTGTCGCCCAAAAAACTTTTGTCGGAAGAAAGGCGCAAAGGTGTAGGGTCGCCTACGCTCCCTTCCTTCATTTGAGAAATTCCAGATAAAGACCAGTTATAGCTTTAGATAGAGAAAGAGGATGAAGAATACGAGTCTATAAAAACTTCTAGCTATAGGAGGGATACGCGACATGAGTAGGGGGTCAACAGTTTAGAAATAAAGAATCAATGCTCCATCTCACCGTAGATGAAAAATTAGATGACCTTAATTTTACAAATCACCATTCATTGCCATTACCTTTTAATTATAGAACAATTAGCCTCAAAATGCCGGGGAAGAGTTGTTTAGGGGTTGTTCAACTCCGGTTAACATAAATACATTCATGAGTGGTTATATATGATACATAACTGCATTTTAGCTTCAAGATATGTATGTTGATGTACTTGCTTTGGCACCATTGAATTGTTGATTTTGAGATTCACTAATAAGCTTGTGGTCAACATTGGTCAAACTTTATCGATATTAGTCAAACACTGATACCAGCCATGGATGGGACTTATGATTGGCATTCACAATCTTTGGATTTCAAGTTATCTAAACAATAGACATCTTAATTTGACATATGTGTTTTAAAATTTTAGTTGTTGCTATGGTCGTGGCTTTTATATTTAAAATATATTTATGGATGTATATGACTAGCATAAGTGAGTCTAATTCACATCTCATGATTGAGTTCTGATCATAAAATCAACTATCATGCTTGGATAGAAGGTCCATTTAATACTAATGAGGTTGGATAAGAGGTCCATTCAATTCACACTCAGTTTTTTCTATCAAAAGTAAATATGAATTTTGATAAGGCTTTTGATGTTTCCCTGAAGGTTCTTACTGACAACTGTATTAATTTCGCTTCCTTCTCTAGCGAGCACTTCTCCTTTGCTAATAAAAAGCCTTCTAGCTAGTCTTTTTAAGAGTATATATACGAAAGAAGGATTTATCTAAAGGATTGAAACCACTCGTTCATGCATTATAGTTCTTTTTTGGTTCTAAACAAACCCATTACAGAATAAGTTATATTATACTAAGCCTGCATGTACTAACCATGAGTATCAGCTATCTAAACAAAAAATGTCCACCGAATCTAATCATGTTTGTTTATATGTAACGAGTTAATTTAGGCAAAGTTAAAAAGGTCGGATGTGATTCTAGAAGTTTAGTTTATTTCTTTAGTAATTATTGTCTGTTAGAAAAAGATAATTATTAGTTGTTGTTCAGCGACTCGAGTTTATCAAAGAAGTTTTAATTGTTCTTTAGAAGTTTAAGCGTTTAGGGATAGATAGAGAACGTTTTATTTATACGAATATTTATAGTCTTACATCTAAAGAAAAATCGACCATCCTTATCTTAAACTTATTACGATTTAACCTGTTTTGATTGAATCCAACATATAAGACAACTGTTTAATAGGTTTAAGCTTGACGTGATTACAGCTATAACAAGCCAAAGATAGAAATTTTAGAATTAAAGTATATCCTAAGTATTCTAAATCCCAACTAAAAATCCTATTTATACGGCAATTGACGATTTGTTTTTTTGATTAGGGCTTCTACTATCGTTGACTATAAAAACAACTCGATTAGCCTATTCCTTTGATTTTGATTTTAATTTTGATTTATATTCAATTATTCATCCCACACGATACGTTCGCTTATCTCCATCACTGCTCAGAGGTAAGTTTCTTAATTTACTAACGTTTTATTGAAGATCTGCAATTTTGGTACATAAATATCTGAATTCGATCAGTTTGCTTATTTTATCTCATCTATCTGAACCCTGATCAATTCGTAGAAAATAGCTTCGTCGATTCGACTCTTGTAAGCTTTCTAATATGTGGATCTTGATTGTGATTTCTTTGTGGGTGTGAATTTGAAGATTTTTTGGAGATATAATTAGGGGGTTTTATGTTCTGATTTTTGGTGAATTTGTTGTGCGTTTGTTAGAACATGTGAGTATGTGAATGCATCTTTTACTTATGGGTTCTTTTTATTTTTTGAGAATTATTGATTCATGGTGTGTGCTTATGTACTTAATTCAGATACCAGTACTAGATTTGATCATTAGTATGCAGTGTTAACTTTTTTGGGATGAAAAAGCCAAAAAGGCAACCTTTTACTCTGGTTACAGTTGCATTATTTAAAGCGCAAATTGTTATTCCAATTTTGATGATTTTGATGTTTATTTACCAATCCAAACGAAGTTATAATGTTACTCTTCAACTTCAAGATTGATGCTTTAAACAATCTTAATGAAAAGTTGCTTTATACATCAAGATTAATGATACCTGTTGTTGCTTCACGCTATCAGTTTCACTTGAGATTTTACAGTATGTTTGTGTATGTATTTCTAGGTGTATAAGTGATTTGATTCAGGTACTTTTGACAAGTGGTTTGCTGCATTTATGTGTTTTCATATAATAATGAGTAACAATTTTGTTCATCACTGGTTTGATATCCCTCAAGTTATGCCATATGCTAACTGCAATGTTTTTGAATTCATTGCTTTACTGTCTCAGAGTAATTTAAATTACATAACGTGCAATGGAGGTTACCACCAAACGAATGTCTGTACTGGTTGGAACCCTTGGGATTTTGTCTTTCGTACTCGGTGTTATTGCTGAAAACAAAAAGGTATTATTAGCTTTTCAACTTACCCTTCAGTTGTCTAATATCATATGTTTATAAAAAAAAAAATCAACTGGCCATTAGCGTAACGCAGTGCAATTTGTTTTTTATGACATCTTTATCTTTTTTCGTATTTGCAGCCTGCATCTGGAACCCTGATCACAGGGAAGGATGTTGTTATCTGCAAGTATCCTGCAGACCCTACAGTGATATTAGGGTTTTTGTCATTTGGATTTCTTTTCTTCTCAACTTTGGCTGGAGGGTTGTCGTTGTTTTATCCGTACAAAGGGAAGTCTATTCCTTTGCCTGCGTTGTTTCAAAGCACCACTTTCTTCGTGTTCTTCCTGATTGCTTTGTAAGTACACCATCACCTTAATCTTGAATACTGTTTCAAATCTACATGTTGATTGTTGTAGAAAATAGTAATCAGATGAGAAAATACTTGAAATTCCTCTTAAAGAATACTATGTAAGTACCAATAAACTTAATGGAAACAGATGCATAAATATTTAAAAGGAAAGAAAGAAAGAAAAAGACTTGAGTTTTGTGGCTTATGAAAAGAATAAGCAAGATTTAATTTTTCTGATAGTCTGGATAAATAAAGAATTGTAATAAGACTTGCGTTTTAGTTGTAATTTATTTTACTTAAAGGAGGAACGGGTAAAACGAGTTAAAAGCGACCTTGTATTTTTTATGCATGACCAAAGATTTGGATTGTTATTATGATAATATTGTTTATGCAGTCATCATGTAATCACAATGAACATGTTAGCTTGTTAATAAGTAAAAGGAAAAAAACAATTAATATTGGGCCAATCCCGCCTGACTTGGCCCATTTCAACCCAAACCCCACCATGACACCAGTTATCCAACTGGCCCGGCCTGGCCTGGCCCGGCCTGGCCCGACCTTTCTGCGACCACCATTGATGTTTTCAACTATTTACCACAATGTCAGGGGTTCGACTGGACTAGCAGCTGCAATGCTCTTATGGCCAACAATTACAGAGCACATACACCGTTCGAGCAATGTACATCACAACCTTGAAACAACTTGCCCAACAGCAAAAACCGGGCTGCTCGGTGGTGGTGCGTTTCTAGCTCTTGATGCAGCTCTTTTCTGGCTGGTTTCCCTCATGTTGGCTGATAATGCAAGAGAAGATTACTTTGATGATGTTAAAGGTGCTGGCAGTGATGCTCTCGCCACTGAATATGATGCTGATGCAGTTGTTAAGGGCAGTGCTTAAATTTAGCCCCCCATAATGATTTCGTTCATAGCTTTATAATATAAACTTGAGTTTATATCATTTATAAGTGGCAAGTAAAGTGGTCTGAAGTCTGAACCTTTGTAAATACTTTTATATATTATCTATTCATGAACCACATGTTTATGATAAAGCTTCTAATCTTATTATGTGTGTTAAATGAGCTGTTTCTACTTGAGGTATGTTTCTCATAGTACATAGGTTGCAATTTCTGCTAGCTATTACTTATCTATGTGTTGATTTAGGTTTAACTTTCTCTCTAACGGGTTAGAGGTAAACCTTGGAGCAACAATAAAGGTCACTAGTTGGAGTCGTTATTCAATAATACAGGGTAAGATTGCGTACGATAGACCAAGTTTGTTGACACCCTCCTGGACCCTATGGATACAAAAACATTGTATCTTTAACGGGTCAAACAATGAAACAAGATATTGCTAAATGCAAACGGGTCAAACAGTAAAACAAAATATTGCTAAAGCAAATCAGTCAAATTGGTCATTTACGACTTGTTTTTGCTAATAGTACACATAAAATACAGGATGGAGAGTCTCAAACTGACTTGTAGGATGAGTTAGAATGCTTGTAATACAATCAAACTTGATAAACAAACAAACTAAAGTGCTTACAATATCATTTTCCCATTGTTTGAATTGTCACTAAATCCAAAATATCATGATCCTTTTGGATTCAAAACTCTTTAAACTCTGGAAGAAAGATTTACAGAAATCAGAAATGGAAAGTCGAAACAGAAAGATCACGATTATATCTTATCATATCCAGCGCCTGCGATTTCGCGAAGAAGATTGATTCGCTCTTTGAAACCATCGATCCCATCCACCATCAGCTGGCCCTCTAGTCCTGTTCATCATATTCTGTCAGCACGATCATTCATCGAAAGTTTGAAACCAAATATATAAGAATTCAAATCTCCAATCAATGATTTGCAGCATCTTGCAAAAATAATAAAATAATACACTAAAAAACAAAAATGATGAAGACGACAAGACTCTTACACAGGAAGCAGAGCATCTGTACTTGATTCAACACTCGATACCAGCCTATACGTACACCAGATAATCAAATCAAATCAAATCCAACTGAAAACCAATAATCACATAAATTAAAAGATGAATTTGATTATTTGAATTCACATACTGTTCACACACGAGCGACGATTCACCAAGCGTTTCCAGCTGATCCAGCTCCTCCTGAATCACACCAATCGTATTTCTTCAGCCAAATCACAGTGTGCGTGATTAGTGAAACAACGAATTGAAAACAAGTTCACGATCCAATTCTTACCTGAATGACCTGAATTTGTTGATTCTGTTGAGAAATTATGGCAGCTAACCGATGCTTCCCGATGAAATTGGAAGATCCGAGGCCTGAAAACGTTCGACGATTGTGGCCATTGATGTTGGGCTGTGATGGAGGCGTTGATCCGTTGGCACCGTTAGGTTGAGAGGATGAATCCATGGTGGATTGACTGCAGGTTGAAGGTGAAGATGGTGAAGATGATGGTGATGTATAATGTATTGGGGTTTTGAGAGTAAAGTTGTGGAGGAATAAAGAAATGGATGAGGATGCACATAATAAACATAAAAAACTCATCTGCTTTTTTGTTCAACTGGTTGGTCAACAGGCTGTGTGAATGTGAAGGAGCATGGTCTTCGATATTGGCAAGTGGATGTGTATGGATACTCAAAAGAAAACACAATTGCTTTTAATCTTTTATATTTTTAATATAGATTTTTATTTTAACTGAATCTAATTCACGTCTTTTAAGTGAGACTTGAACTTATTATTTTAAAGAAGAGTGGCGTATATATTTGTCACTAACCTATGTTAGTGGTTGTTAAAAAGAATCCAAATACAGATAACATCTACAGGTAATCAATACCATTAAACCAAAAGCAGTTGATATTTTTGAAATAGATAGATCGTGTTTGAACATAACCAATTTGAGCAAAGATATAATCATTCATATAGTCATATACGCACGAAAAATAATCATATATATTTAGAAAAAACAAAAGTGGTTAAAAACCATCTAGGTAGCAAATATGATATATTTTTTTAAACGACAAGTTAGCAGTTAGTAAGTTAGTAAAATCAAGTTAGTAAATATTAGTTAATGTTAAGTATTAAACTTATGATCTTCAAAAGAAACAAAGCTAAACTTCTCAAATCAAGATAGCAAATCTTTTTACTTTAATAAAAAAGTAACTAAGAAGGTGTTTGTTTTTCTTAAAAACCTCTTCCCCGCCTCTTCATCTGCGAGCTCGCAGACGCAGGAAGAGGTTTTGAGTGTGCAGACTGTTTGATTTTTGGAATACTTTTTAATTAAAAATGTCTTTCTGGGGTCTGTATGAGGCAGACATGGATCTTTGTCTTCACATGTCTTCAAACCTCTTCTCAAACACCTTCAAAAGCATTTGAGCCCTAAAATCTCAAAACACAACCCTGCTCCTTCATCACCAGCCACCATCCTCTCCTGTTCGCAACATCCGTCACCGGCGACCCTCCTGCCCGCGCTCCTCCTGCCGGCGACTTCTCCAGCCGCCCCCTCTCCTCCGGCCGGCTCCTCCAGCCGCCCCCTCTCCTCCGGCCGGCGCTCCTCCAGCCGCCCCTATCCTCCAACCGACGCCTCCTCCAGCCGCCCCCTCTCCTCCGGCCGGCGCTCCTCCAGCCGCCCCCTCTAGTTTATTTACAGACGTTAAAAAAACAAACAGTCTTCTTCTTGCAGATTGCAGAGGTTTGGTCCACCTCTTCTGCTACATATGTAAATCTAATACGCAGACTGCAGACATTTTACCTATTAAAAAACAAACACCACCTAAGTGTGACACATGTCATCATCATATTTTTTCTCATCAAATTTTTCCATCTCTCTCTTATTAATAATTATATTAATTACTAATAATATTATTTAATCTTTTTAAATTAAAAATAGTTTTTTGATATATTAAGAAAATATCTTTTTATTAACGTTATTTCTAGAGAAATAAAATTTTATAACATAAGAATGTTTTCCAAAACATCAAACTTTTTATATATAAAATATTTTAAAATTGATGCTTTTAAAAAGTATAATTTTTATAAACTAAAAATAATTAAAATTTTGGGATTTATAATAAGAATTTTTTTTAAAATAATATTGTTCTAAAACAGTTTATTTTGAAACAAAATGTTTAATTTTTTTGAAAAAAATATTTAAAAAGTTGATATCATTATTAGTTATAGTATTTACTTGTACGTAATTCAATAATATTATATCTTAAAATATCTTCATATAATTAATATATTTACATTTTATATGTTCAACTTGTGTAATACATGGGTTTACTAAAGCTAGTTTAATATAATGTAATGATACATATGCCTTGTAATTGCTTAAATGTAGTTTTGTATTAAACACTCTTTCATGCAACACGTTTTTAATAAAAAACTAGTTATTTTACCCACCGCGCGTTGCGGTGGTATTGTTCGTGGCATGATAAAGTATAGACTACAATTGATCCGACTCGTTTCTGAACTATATTTATGTCAAAACTTAGAATAACTCTAATATATACCGTTGAATAAAAACGTATTATATTTGATTTTAACCCATTTTCAAAAATTTTGTATCAAAACGTAGACCGACTCATGACATACATAAAAAAACACATGTTATGGCGTCGTATGTTGCGTAATAAAATATAAATTACAATCACCCCTACTCATATCCAAACTAAATTTACGTTGAAATGTAAAGTAACTCAGATTTATACCGTAAAATGAAAATGTATTATATATGATTTGACGTATTTTCAAATCAAATTTACGTTGACACGTAGACCAACTTAAAACTTACATAAAACTAAGCACGAAAACGTTTTATATTTGACCTGCCTCATTTATAAACAAAATATACGCCAAAACGTCATGTTAACCATGTTCAAGAAATGAATGAAAACGTCAAGTCCACTGTTACGGTAGAAATAGAAAGGCACGGACAAAAAAATGGACAATTTGATAATTCACAGATGGGTCGAGAAAAACAATATATATATATATATATATATATATATATATATATATATATATATATATATATATATATATATTGATTGTAGCATTGGGGTTTCGAACCCACAAGCTTGTTTTGAAAACAAAAAAAGTTTAACGCTTGATCTAAGGTAAAGTTCTTGTCATATTGTGAAAGTGATTATACTAAATACTAAAACAAAAGTCGTGTGGTCCACTCCTTCAGCCACCAACCTTTACAAATAAGTATTAGTATAATTTTGTCTATGGAATAAAATATACGTCGTATGATATGTATGTCACGAATTGCATTTGGTCTTCTTATGGAATAATCTTTGTTGTTTTAAAAAAGAAAAATAAATGTTTTTTTCTAATAATTAAAATAAGTCAAAGGTTAACAGAAAAAAGGATATGTCAATAATAGTTTGATCTGATTGTCGATTTAACCACTCGAGAATATACTTTTTTGGCCTATTAAAGTCATTAAACTCAAGAGATTTTTTAATCATGTCAAATATATTTAAACGTCGTTGAATTTTTTCAATTTTGAGCATGGGCTACTTTACCTATACCAAGTTGGTGTCTTTTATCCTTACCCAACAGAAAAACCTAGAACTTAAAACAATTAGGACGGATAATTGGACTGATGTTCGGGTTTGAAACCAAATACTAGTTTAGTTTTAGAATTTCATGGTTTTCAGTGCGGTTTTGGGATTAGGTGGTACCGTCTTGATTGTTCGAGTATATTATTATATTATAGATCAGAAAAATATAACTAAACAATATACTAAAGTTTTTTAAAAACTTAAAACTACAAGTGTTCTCGTATAATTCATAATTTAAAATTGTTTTGTTATGCATAATTTAGAAGAGACAACGTATAAAAAGACATCAAAATCATTCTACAATCGTATACCGAACCCCTGGTTGGGGGCCTGGAACAGAGGCGACATTCCTCCTGATCCGATCGCCACACAATTAGTTATAAAGCTTGAAACAATGGACGCTTTAGGGAAGATACCGCTACATTAAAACTTCAAGCAACCAAACGAGGGAAATGTCGTAGCGAATGAGGGGTCGCTATGAAGATGGCTATATCAATTATTCCAGTTTTAACATGCTCCCCTGTCACAAAATCAAATTCCCAACTTTTGATGGGGGATTTGATACGCTGGGTTTTGAAAGCCGATAAGTATTTCTGATTTTACAACACTCTTGATGAAGAGAAAGCAGACGTAGCAGCGTATGTTTAGAAAGAGATGCTTTGGATCTCTATTCATGGTTATCCATAGAACAATAAAGTCTGAAGAAATAGTGAATGCACTAGACGAGTACTTTTTTAGCTTCAAACAAACTGGTTGTGTTCAATAACATAGGCAAGATTTTGCTTATAAATCAGCCAGAGTTTCAAATTGGCCAGACCATCGTGTGCTGGGAGTCTTCCCTTAATGGGCTAAAAGAGGAACTGAAAGTGGATGTACGTATCCATAAACCTCGTTCTATCTATAAGGTAGTCAGCCTAGCTCTTGAGTTTGAATCCAAACTTAGCCACGCCCTGTCTAGAAAAAATGTCAACTCCACTAACGCAACAACAAATCCGAAACGAGCCTCTTCAAGCACTGTTAACCAGGTTATCCTCGTCCAGAAACCCACTTAAAACCACAACACCGATGCAAAAAAAATAAAGCCATTACATCAACGGTGAATGCTTAAGCTGTGGGAATAAGTACAGCCCTAGATATCGTTGGAAGACGATAACCTTTAAGGTTAGAGATAACCGATACGGGAAATAACAAACAACGATAAATGTATAATATTTTAGACTCAACACAATGTTTATGAACTTTAGGGTTTAATAGTTATGTATAATATATAATGTGTGTATATTATATGAAAACACTAATAGAATGAACTAGTTTCCCTTCTCTTTTTTCTCTATTGTTTACAATACATTAATAATAACATAACGCTCTCTACAAAGTCATAGTTTTTGTTAGCCACCACAAACGAATCACCTTTTGTTCCATAATATGGTTCTCAACTCGCACATAGCCGCTTATCGTCATACGAACCTAGTAGATTCCCACGAAGGGCAACACAAAAGATAGCACCCTGCGCATTGAAAAAAAAACTTTACGCAACCGTTGGAAATCACTAGCGTAACCGAAAAAAAATTGCTCTGACGACTAAAATTTGTTTCCGATCAAGATCCATACATGAGGTATGAACCAGTGTTACCTCTCATCTTTCTCTCTCGTTTATTTTCTATTTATAATAATTTTTTATGTTAAGTGTATGTTTGGGATTGCTTATTTCCCTCTTACTTTTGACTTATTAATTTTTGAGAAGTTAATAAGTCAACAAAGGCGTTTGGCAAAGCCAAAAGTACTTTTAAAACTGACTTTTTATATAAAGTAAAAAAAAGGTTTGAAAAGTCAAGTGAGGGTTAATTATTGATTTTTAAAAACTACTTTTGATTTAATTTCCTATTATACATCTCTGCTATCTACTATTAACTTTTATCTTTTTTAAAGTATGTTTTTTTTTTTATATTTTATTACATTTTAGTTTATAAGCTAATAACCAATACAAACATTTTTTTAAATTTCTTTTAAAAAATCCTAATAAGTTAAAGTTATTTTCAATCCAAATAAACACCCCCAAACTTTTTCTAAACATCCATAAAAGTTATTTACAAAAATACAGGTTTTCTGCCCAACAATTAACCCACTTCTATCTGTTAACTTCGATTACCACCGATCCACCATGTCGTCGCACGCTACGGCAGCTGCCACGGTGGCCGCCGTCGCCGTGAAGCAGCTTGTATTTCACCCATCACTCACTCTCCATCCGGTACACCACAATCGCCGCCGCATCTCCTCTTCTCTTCTCGCCGTCGCCGGTTATTCAAGTGCCCTATCTTCTTCTACACGTAACCGGAAAAAGCTAAATAGAAAAGATAATTCGGTTAGTTGTAGTAGTAGCAATCGCAAAATGTTAATAGATTCAGTAGTTAAGAGAAGGACTCGATCGGATAAGAAGTTCGATGAGGATAGCTTTCGTCAATTTGGTGACACCGGGAGTCATATTCCGGTGATGCTCGGTGAGGTGCTTGAGGTTTTTGATTCTCGTAAGCTTCACGCGTTTGTTGATTGTACTCTTGGAGCTGCTGGACATTCTTCTGCTGTATGTGAATCTAATTCAACTACTATCGTCTATCTGTTTTGATTACTTGCGTTTGATTGATTTAAGTTAGTGTTGGTGTTGTTTGCTTATTTGTGACTGTAATTTTATCCCCAATTTCGGAATTAAGATGCTTTGATATGTTGGGAATTACAAACTAGGGTTTTGGATAAACGGAAATGGTATTGATATCTGTTTAGTTCAGATGTTGAATCCATAAGCTTATGTTTATAGATAAGAACATCATTTATGTTTGTTGATAAGAACATAAAGTTCATGATATTAGTAGCGGATAATTTATAAAAGTGATGTCTCTTGGGATGCATCTTCTGATTCAAAATGCTATCCTTTTGCCCTTGTTTATGCTGCAAATGACAGATAATTCAGGCTCATCCAGAAATGCAGACATATGTTGGACTGGATTGTGATCCCGTTGCCCATGAAAAGGCAAAAGCTAAGATTGATTTGATTCGAACCGCCACCAACTCATGTGACTCAACGTCCAACCTAAAAACATATACATTTTTGCGAAATTTCAAGAACATCAGGTCCACGTTATCCGAGGTTGATGAGAAGCTTCTGGTTTCTGGAATCGATGGGATCCTAATGGACTTAGGAATGTCATCTATGCAGGTATGTAAATTGTTAAACCTTTTGTAATAGTTAAAAGAAAAAAGGGGAAGGGGTGTTAGCAGTTCATGTAATCACAGCATCACAAACACAATTTACTCATGTTTCAGCTAGCTTGTCTTTAAATTTGTTGAAGTAGTTTTATTAAGCGTCTAGGACCTTGAACATTGATGGTTAATATGTACAGTTTTACTGAAGTCATCCAGTCATGTATTAATTTTCTGTTTCACAATGACATTCGTCCATGTAAAAGCGGTGTTATCTATATCATATGCAGGTAAACAATGCCGATAGAGGATTCAGCGTGCTTTGTGATGGTCCCCTTGATATGAGAATGGATCCTCAGGTCAGAACTGGCATGTTACTGTGGCTAGTATTTAAGAGTAAATAGTTTAATTTCAGATTAATATTTTGAAAGAAAATTACATTGTGTTCTAAATTTCCGAATGTGCTAGTGTCATAAATTAGTTGCCGGTTTGAAGAATGTTCATACATTTGTTTCACTCGACTGACTGAAACAGGGATATTACAGGCAAGCTTAACAGCCGAAGACATTCTTAATTCATGGCCAGAGGCAGAAATAGGACAAATTTTACGTGATTATGGGGAAGAAAACAATTGGTGGGCTCTGCAAAAAAGGATTGTTAAGGCCCGTTTAAGTGGTGGATTGCATTCTACTGGTGAACTAGTTGATCTAATTCGGAGTTGTACATCTGGTGGAAAAGGTGAGTATTTTCTCCTTTGAATTTCTAGGTTTTTATGCATGCATGCCTGCTAAATTGCTTAATAAATTTGATCATATTAGTTGCAGGGGTAATTTCAAAGCTTTTTTGGTTACGTGGATCGATATGTGCTGCATCTCTTTTCAAAAGGGTCAAATGGTTTTAATTTTAACAAAAAAGAGTGTGTTTAAAATGCATAAAACCTCTTAAATTTATTTTTAACAATGCAAGATTATTATTGTAAATGCAAATTTCAAGTGACGATTTCAATCATTTTACGGGTGAATGGGTTGATTTGTGTTATCTCTCTTTTCAAATGGGTCAAATGGTTTACGCTGAAAAAAGAAACTAGCTAAAACAGAAACGGTCACACGGGTTGAAGGGAAAACATCCTAAATATGTTACTTTTTAACAATGTAAGATTATTACTGTAATAATGCTGTTCTGCAGGAGGGAGGCAGGGTTGGATAAAGACAGCAACAAGAGTATTTCAGGCTCTAAGAATAGCTGTCAATGATGAACTGAAGACACTAGAGTCTTCATTATACGATTGTTACCGCTGTCTTGCACCTGGCGGGAGGCTTGCAGTAATATCATTTCACAGTCTGGAGGACCGAATTGTAAAACAAACGTTTCTCAACATCATTAACACCAATTTAGTTGATGACAACAGAAATGATAATCCTGAGATTTATGATGAAAAAGAACCATGGGTTAAGCAGATGATCCACGGGGTGGGTGGAACAATCCTCGCAAAAAGACCGATTACACCTTCTGAAGATGAAGAGAAACTAAATGTTCGGTGTAGGAGTGCTAAACTCAGGGTAATACAAAGACATTGAAGCAAAATTAGAGGGGAAGATTAGGAATATATTATAATCTTATTGAAGAGATAGAACACTTATTCAAGAAATGAATTCCTTCGGGTTTTATTTATTTTTGTTACTCATGGAATCTCTTATTTATTTATTCTTTGTGTCCGTGAAATTCATGTTTTTGGTGCTTCTTAATGAATTGTTAAAGCCTTAACGGTAACGCTTCCATATCTATAAGCGGGGTGCCTAGCTCTATGCATTTCACAAAACTTAATTGTCTTCTTAAAGACGTTCTTCCCTTCCCTCTCTTCCAACATCCTTTCTACGATCTCATTACTTTCTTTCACGACATATCAGGGGTCTTCTATGTGTTTAGCGTTAGGCGACAATCTTACGCTTGTTTATGATCTATAGTTATTTTATTTTTATATATAATCATAAGTTTATATACAAGATGCTATATATTAATTAGTTATTTGATATTTTTTTAATATATGGATATTAAATAAAAATTAACATGCGTAAAACTCTGGTTCAAGATCATTTATTAAATAAGCTTGAATATAAAACCGAACTTGTTATAGCTCGATCTTGATATTTTTTGAAGAGTAAATACTAAGTAGCTTATAAATGGCTCAACTCGTTTACATCTTTATGCAAATTTATTCGTATCCTAATGTATGTTCGCGTATGCCTTAGACCCTTCATGTTTTTTTAACAAGCTTTTACACTTAAATACTACCTATTTTATATTTGTAATGATTTAAACACATATAAACTTTATAACACGATAAACACTATACCATTAAACTACTAGTACTATTCAACAATATATCTTTCAAGAATACAACAATGATATCAGATTACGTTGCTGTTAGCATAATTAAATCGACCTAATTATTTGCGAATCGACATATGGATAATGCCTTTATAACACGGGCACTTCAATAGTCCGACTTCTATTAATCAGTTGTCGGTCGCACGTATTTACCCTCGTTCTCCCACGTGCGAAGCCACTCTACGCTCATTGGTGACGCTGATGCTCCGTATATAACTCTCTCTCTCACACACACTCATTTTTCTATCAAGGGTTTTCTCTACTTTACAGCTCAAACTTCAACTTCCTGCTTCTTCCTCAGCTTTTAGATCTAATAAACGGTGAAATTCACTTCCACACTCCTTCAATTTCTGCTTGTAGCTTTAAATTGAAGTCACATAGTTGTAATTTGCTGCAATTAGGCGAAATTAGTTCCATACCGATTCAGTTTACTGTTTATCGGTTTAATTTGAGCTGATGTAGTTGCAGTTGTGATGAAACTCTGTGAAACTAAGTCGAGTTATAGTCGCCTTACTTGCTCTCTGGTTTTGTTTAGTTAGAATAGTACAATGATGGATTGTGATTTGTTATGGTGAACTCTATTGAGGTTTTTGTGGATTGTGTTGACTTAATGTGTTGAACGGTGTGGTAACCAAGGGGATGATCGGAATAGTAGAGCATTGGTGTGTGGTTGTAGTGTCATAAATTCGTTTTTATGAATGGGGACTATATCATTAACATTTTAACATGTGTGACAAACATGCATACATATGTTTACATATTTTCTAATTGTTAATTTGTGTATTCATGCTTTGTTTAGTAATTATGCTTACATGGAAACATCGAATATTTTGGCATCGTTGGATAGAATGACAAATGGAGAAAAATAATCGGTGATAGCAGCAGGCTAGAAGTAAGAAGTTGCTAGATCTTTTTAACTTCCCTTTATCTGCATACATTATTCTTGGGATTGGTTTACTCTCATAAGTGCAGTCTTGTAGCATAACCTTTTGTTTCCTTTATATAACTAAGTTACCTTATATGATAATCTTAATCGCTTGCTTTTGTTGCAGATGCATACATCTTATTCTTAGAAAACCTTCTAAGGTTTTCTTAGAATTGTCTTATGTTTACTTGTTTCATTAATCCGTGCATGCTGCGATCTGTTTTGCATCGTACTAGAAACAATTAGAAAGCTTGATTTTCACACCAAAAAAAGGAGGTCCTTAAAATGATGTTTAGTATCTATCTTTGCACTCTTCTCCGTATTCTTTTGCTAACCGCTTATTTGTTGTGTTTTGTTATGTTGATATGCATCTTTCTTTACTTTCAGGTTCTAGTGAATAGTAGTCTATGAATGTTTGGCCCAAAATAGAAAATTGCTGCTACCAGGTCAGACTTTAATCACAGAGCAATCAGAACTAGTAAATTTTAATTTGAATTCCTTCATGATCACATTAACGGTTACTTGCTAGCGCGTATATAGGTTCACGAGATGGATACATTTAATCAGCACTTTTGTCCAAGATAGGTTTTTTACCGCATTGGTGTGTCAACTGATATGTAAAAACTTCATTATTATGCTTAATCAGCAAAGCAATGGGCATTTTCATGATAAATATACAAAAGCCATTGCACGTGTACATTCTAATGTTATGCTGTTTAATGAGCATCTGCCAAAGTCTCACTCCTGATGGTACGCCAACTTTGTTCTTGCTTAGCTGACATTTCTTTTTATATATAATCTATTTTCATAAACTAGCGATGCAAGAAGCAAATTTCATATTATAGTTATCAATGGTTGTATCTATAACCAAGTTCATACATTACATTATCACACAACTTTATTTATTTATTTTGTAATCTCAATGCTTATTTTATAACACAGATCCAAGATTTCAATGTCTTTTATAAACAGAATCTTGTGCTCATTATCCAGGTGAAGCTCTTGTTAACTTCCGGACAAATATTATAAATTCAGATGATGTGCTTGGCCAATGGAGGCCTGAGGATCCTGATCCATGTGGGTGGAAAGGGGTAACATGTGATTTAAAAACCATGAGAGTTATATCTTTGTGAGTTATCAGTTATCACAATCTTTTCTTAACAAAATAGGTTATTGTTATCATTTGTTTTTTCTGATCTGTATGTGTGTGCTGAAATCACTGCGGTGTTTCAATCTTCCCAGGAATGTTTCTAATCACAAGTTAAAGGGACCACTGTCACCAGATATTGGAAGGCTAGATCAATTGAAATTCTTGTATGTGATTTTGAAATTATCTTAAAAAGTTTGTGCTGTTGTGCATGATTACAACAAACGGGAGACACATGATACAACTACTGATGATGTATAATTGTATATGTAATGTGCTCTAGAGATCTTCATCACAACAACTTCTATGGAGCAGTTCCTCCAGAGTTAGGGAATTGTACAGAACTGCAAGGATTGTAAGCCATTTGGTCAATGAACTCTGTGGGAGATGAAGTTTGTGCTTTTGACCATTTTTGTTTGGTGGAATTTTTATTTATTTTTCTTTATATTAACAGATTTTTGCAGAATAATTACTTAAGTGGATTTATTCCTACTGCATTGGGAAATCTTTCAAAGCTTCAAACATTGTAAGTTAGATTTGTTCTTTAGGTTGGGAAACATACATACTTATACAGGAAAAAAAAATCCTGAAACTCGAGGATAGAAATTTCCATTTCTAATCACAGGGGTGGGTTTCGATTGTCAAGACAAATGGAAGTGATAATTAGTATGCGTGTATGATATGGTTTTATAAGTAACTGATCTTGTTTTATTTACATATGATATCTATAGTGAATTTTAAAAGGGCGAACATGATATCATGAAATAGAAGAATATATATCAAATTTTGAAATTTTACAAGGACATATATGTGATTGGTCCATTATTTGATGTATAAAATAAAGCAATGCCCATTAGGCCATTACCTAGAGCTACAATAGGTTTTGCTTCCTTATGTTGTAGGGATATCTCTAGCAACTCTCTTGATGGAAGCATACCCACATCAATTGGGAATTTAAGGAACCTTGTAAATCTGTAAGCATGTTTCTTCTCTTTTCCCATTCGATCTTTTGGGATTTAAATTTTTTTTTTTTTTTTTTGGAACCTTCTATTAATATGTATGCTTTGTACTGCATGAAGCAATGTGTCATCCAATTTTCTAGCTGGGCCAATCCCAACTATTGGTGTTCTTGGCCAGTTTGGAAGTGATTCGTGAGTTCTAAATTTCTCATTCCCTACTTATCACATTGTTTAATTTAAACTAGAAACATAGATGTGCACTGTATACACACGCGTATAAAAAAATCTAAGATTCGTACATATGCATAAGTACAATGCAACTACACTTATGAGATAAAATCTTGCAGATTTGTTGGAAACAGCGACTTGTGTGGGAAGCAGATTAATAAGTTATGCAAAGACGAAGTTGGAAATCAACAGCCTGCAGGTCTACTTACTTTGCTTCAGTAAAAATTTAATTTTTTTTTATAAAATTAATTGGCTATGACAGTAATTGCTAATAACTCTCCTCATGAGTCTCTTGTATCACATAAATGTTGTATAAAGAGAAGGGGAACGAAAAAAGGGAAGCCCATCTGTTTTATTCATCTCTACTTAGCCGTGTTTGTAAAATAATCTCTTAATGTAGTCTCTTTTGCAAATATGTATACTTCTGTTTTCCTTTTCTAAAGCAGCATGTTGCTTTTGCCTTTTGAAGTTTTACAATTAACTGATTTTTATTTTAATCTATCTTCGTGTAGGGAGTCAGAATGTGAAAAGGAATTCTGGACGGCTATTTATCAGTGCTTCAGCTACTGTGGGTGCATTGTTGCTGGTTGCACTTATGTGTTTCTGGGGTTGTTTTCTGTATAAAAGATTTGGGAAAAATGATGTTAAAGGGCTTGCAAAGGTTGTCAGTGGAGGTGAGATTCTAATAACCCGTTTGATGGATATTAATAATAAGAGAAATGGAGAGATTTATAAGCTTGAAGTCCTCAAAGAGATATTTTAATGTTTAGTTGGGGTGAACTGCATAAAAGGGCAACCAACTATAGTCCAAATTCTATTTTGGGTAACCAACTTTGTTCTCAACTGATAAACCCACTTCAAACTTCCAAAAATTTTGATCTAGGGTAATGTTATTTTTATCAAAATGCTTATGTGACGGTACTTTAGAAAGTGTTGACTTTTGTTTTAAGTAGTGTTGGTACCTATCGTCAAGGTTAAAGTAAATGCATCTTACTTGAATAGTTTTTATATGTTGTCAACATTTTTTTGTCGATTAGTTCATATTGAGCTTATATTGGTTGTAATAAGTTTATAATCTCAGGTGCATCCATTGTTATGTTTCATGGAGACTTACCATATTCATCAAAAGATATCATCAAGAAATTAGAAACTTTAAACGAAGAGCACATAATTGGTGTTGGCGGCTTTGGAACAGTCTACAAGCTGGCAATGGATGATGGGAATATTTTTGCCTTAAAACGAATAATGAAATTGAATGAGGGATTCGATCGCTTTTTTGAAAGGGAGCTTGCAATTCTGGGAAGCATTAAACACAAATACTTGGTTAATTTGCGAGGATATTGCAATTCTCCCACATCCAAACTGTTACTGTATGACTACCTGCCGGGTGGCAATCTTGATGAAGCGCTCCATGGTAAGACTAAGAAATATAGATTCTGGGCAAACTGCATGAAATAGAAGTGAATTTTACATATTTTTTGCCAATTTTAGCAACCAACTTTGACTTAGGTGCAAAATAGAAACCAACTTACCCTTTTAGCAACCAGGTTACATTTCATTACCGGTTGTTGCAACAATTGACATGTTCAACCAAGGACAAGATATCAATTTTTGGCTAATTATTCAAAAATTGCAGATGTGGTATCTTACCTGGCATGATGTATATGCCATGTGACATGTGATGTGATATTAAATTGTTTTAAATTTAAATTCTAAAGAAAGAGATCATTTTTTTAAACTTGTAAATATTGTAGTGCATTTTTCTCTTTGTTAATATATTGGACAAGTAGTTATGTAATTGCTAAAACTAATAGCTAATGATGTTTCCAGAGAAAGGCAATCAACTAGTCTGGGATGCACGACTTAAGATTATTATGGGAGCTGCAAAAGGGCTGGCTTATTTGCATCATGATTGTTCACCTCGAATTATACACAGAGACATAAAAGCAAGTAATATTTTACTTGATGGAAATTTGGAGGCTCGAGTTTCTGATTTTGGACTCGCAAAATTGCTCGAGGATGAAGAATCTCATATTACGACCATAGTTGCTGGAACTTTTGGTTATCTAGCTCCAGGTAAGAAATAGCGATTATGGCTTTCCATTTTTGTTTGGGCACACTGCAGAATATTGAAAAAAAAATTTATACTCTAGCCTGATTTTAGCAGTCAGCATTACATTAGGTGCAAGGCATAAACCAGCTTATGATTTATTATCTATTGGCTATGGGTAATGACATGTGATTCGGTTGCTAAAAAATTGTAAGTTGATTTCTATTTTGCACCTGAACTTGGTTGTTGCTATTGGGAAAAGCTACTGAAATAAGTGTAAAGTTTGCTGCTATGTGTTTGCCTTATAGTTTCCCCTCAAACCACTGATCTTATTTTTTTAATCCTCTCTTATTTGTGTTATATACTTCACTAGAGGTGTTTCTTCAATTTGTTTGTGTAACTTTTGATGCAGAGTATATGCAGAGTGGGAGAGCAACAGAGAAGACAGATGTCTATAGTTTTGGTGTACTTATGCTCGAAGTTGTAAGTAGAAAAAGGCCCACTGATGCTTCTTTCATAGAGAAAGGCTTTAATATTGTTGGCTGGGTATGTCTCCATCCTGTTTATCTATTTCACACATTCAGCCTTATAATCATATGTTCATATCCAATCAATGTGTTTGCGTACACTGTACAGATGGCAACTTTGGTCAATATGTCTAAAACAGGATTTGGATTTTATTTACCTAATGGGTAAAGCTATTAAAAGTTAGCTAAACTTGAAACCAGTCAATAGGGTTGACCGGATCAAGTGATCAGAAGTCAGCGTAAAGTGTTTTTATATGCTTAACACATCCTAGATGGTTTTATATAGAAAAATAAATTGTTATTTTTAACAATATAATTTTATTGCTTTTCCTAGTACATTAATCGTTTATAATAAGGCCATTGTCCGAAAACTCTACGTATTTTAGCAAAAAGATGGACATAAGTGGATGGACTTCAATTTTTCATGGTTACATCTTTTTAACTTCTATAATTTACGGAAAAGGTCCTTCATATAAAGTCTATGGACTTTGCCATGCAAAGCAAATACCTTTAGTCAAATTTTAAATAGTTAAGGATTGAATTATGCCAAAAAGGACCATTTTGTTAAAATTAAAGTACAGGGACTTTATCTTTGAGTTTTAAATTCCAAAGAGATTGATCATGAAAAGTAAATGTCGTTATAGGACTTATATGCTGATTTAGTGGACGTCCATAGGGTTTTTCGACAATCGCCCTTTATCTTATGTTTAAAAACATGGATTCTCAACAATTACCCTACTGAACCCTGTTTGGACGCCTATTAATAATTATTCATTTTGACCTAAGCCTGTTTTTACTTGTTACCCATCATGCATAGATCCACACCTCTTTACCACCTCCATTTTGTTTAAATTTGTGTTACTTGCACTATTCAACCTTAAGTCATTAATTCTTTGTGGTCTCATTATTTTTTCAGTTGAATTACTTGGTAACAGAGGGCAGGCAGCATGAGATACTTGATGGCGACTGCGAGGGTGTCCGGCATGAAACCCTAGACCCTCTACTCTCGGTTGCAATTCAATGTGTTTCTTCAAGCCCAGAAGACCGTCCCACGATGCACAAAGTGGTGAAAACACTTGAATCTGAGGTTATGACTCCATGCCCAAGTGACTTCTATGATTCATCATCGGACTAAAGTTCTCTTTTTCTACCCTTCCATGCACTTACGAGATCAAAACAACCAAACGGGAGATTGACGAGCTTTATGTTCTGCAAATTCGGTTTTCCACACGATGATCCGTTCATTTGGTGATTATATATATATATATATATATATATATATATATATATATATATATATATATATATATATATATATATATATATTTGCTTGTGATGCTAGAAAGCTACCGTTTAGCATGTGTATATGATGTTGGTAATTTCATTTCTGTATCATTCACGCTTTCTTCTATAGTTATATTGCAGTTTTCCAACTGCAATGCTGGTAACATTTAATTACTTATAACGTTGTGTTTTGCTTTTCGTACCACTAGATATAATTGCAATATATATAATCCTGTAAACTACATATATATTTTGGAATCACAAAATAATAATCAAATTTGTATATTTTTCAATCAAGTTTTACTTTTTTACTATAACCATTCAAGTTTCATTTTTTGTTCTTTTTGCATGATTTATATAATTGTGAAACTTTTAACAAACGTGTAATTTAAAATAAAATTTATTTAAATATAATAGAGTTAAAGACACAGATAGTCTTTGTGGTATGCCTAAATTATAATTTTGGTTCTCGAATTAAAAAAAAACTACAATGTTATATAAATGTAATCGAGTTAAATGGGTTTTACATTCTTGAGGTTTCATATAAATTGTTGTATGAATCCAAAAGTTCAAAATTTGCCATTTGTATCCAAAATGCTCACAAAAATTGTCATTTGAATCCACTTAACTACTCCTAATAATCGTCGTTAAGTTTCCTAAATTAGAGGTATTTTAGTCAAAACAATTACAAAATAAAAAATCAACTCTACGTGATAAATTTTAGGCGTCCAGTCTCTTTTGGAAATCACCATTGCGATTTTAATTTACCGGAAATGATAGGTCAGCATTTATTTCATTTTATCAAAAAACGCATCTCTGGACGTCCAATTAAATAAAGTAAAATATAAGTATACTAACTAAAAATGATTAATTTTTAACTTTATAAAATATACAAAACAAAAATGTATATAAATAAACAAACAAGTCATATAACATAAAATTATTTGAATCATAACCATAAAAGACAAATTATCATAAAAGTATAAGAATACTTAATAACATGACATTAACTGCCCATGAATAATAATCATAAAACATCAATTATCGTAACCATAATTAAACTTTAAATCAAAAAACTCTATATACAATAAAACGGGCAAAAGTAACACGATTACCAAACCAAAATACATTAACATGACAAAACAATAAAAGACTATTATAAAGTCAAATCATAACTGTAATTATCAAAATAAGCTAAACATATAAAAACCCTCACGTGAGTTGGTTCTTTATTTTGTAATTTTGATTAAAATAACTCTCATGTTGGAAACTTAACAGAAAAAGTTAATCGTGTTAGTTAGGTATAGCCAAATTGTAACACCCGGCTTCTCATACCACAAATATTATGCGTTTTGTTCACGAGGAGCTCACGGATTTGTTTTTGTTAGCCTGGATGAAAACTTCACAGGGAGGTCACTCATCCCTGGATTGCTGCCACCTGAGCACGCAACCGTGAAGTTATCCTCTCATCCACAGGCAATACGTCCAAAAAGCGTTAGTAATATTAGAGACCAGACATTACTTATGAACGAATAATCTCTGTTGTAGGCCGATGTGGGATTTATGTAGGGCGTCACACAAATGAATTTAAATGACAATTTTAGTGAAACATTTGAATGCAAATGACAATATTTTAAACTTTTGTATTCTAATAGTAATTTTTATGAAAACTTAGGGACGTAAAACACATTTTTAAGTTTAATGAACAGTTAAATTTTTTCCAGGAAATGATTAAAACAGTGTTTACTTAAAAAATAAAGAATTCAAGCATTATTTTGAAAATAAAATAAGTGTAAAATAAAAGTAAAAGAAAAGTCATTTTTAATAGAGAAAACAAAAAACAAAACCAAAATAAAGATTATTAAACCCGAATGTTGAAGTCAAATTGGTTTCACTTCTCACTTTCCCCCTTTCTACAACCCACTGAACCCCAACTCCAACCCCAACATCATTTCTCTTCGCACATCGAGGACTCTCGTACCCATGGCTACCGGTTCTCACGCACGCGCCGACGCTCCGGCCGGCAGATCCGGCGGAAAGATCCTGAAAGATAAGCGAATTTCCACCAGAAAGACTCCTTACGACCGCCCTACTCCGCCGGAGCCTCACCACCCCCTTCTGCAACCAGAAAGCCCTAATTGGCTCAACGGACTTGTTTCTCCTGCTAAATTTGTCGCAGGCGGTGCTTCCAAAATATTATCTTCGATTTGGAACCCTAAGATTTGGGGCGCTCCTTCTTCCACTTCTTCTGATAGTGATCGTGACTCAGGTAGATAATCTTATTTTGGAGTTTTATTAATGTCGTTTAGTTGAATTGATTGTTTGGTTACGTTACATGAATAAGGTCCTCAAAATACAGTTCACGGTATTTATCGGCAAAATGTTAATGCAAAGCTATTAGCTTATTAATTTAATATGTGTATATGTTGCTTTAGCAGTTGCGCTAGGGTTTGTTACAGAGTTCAGAGCATATTCCTTGGGGGAGCTTTAATTGAAGTTCATTTTGTGAAGAGGAATAAGTAAAAACAAAGTTAGTTAAGTAGAGTTGATGACTATTTGAGAAGACTGTACATTGGGGTTGTAGGTGCGGTCTGTCTTCTTCTAATATTTGTAAGTAATAGAGGTGTTTATGGTTTTCTTATAAAATCATAATCATATATGAAATATATGATGGCTGTTTTAGTTGGAAATTTATTGTAGGTTGGATGTGTGAGACTGTGCTCCACATGTTGAAACAACTATTTTAAACTTGAGAATAACTATTTGTTTTAGGTAGTTTTGGTCCATTCAACTTTTATAGTGGGATATTCATTCTAAGTTATGTTTTGATGTTTATAGGCGATGATGCGTTCTATTTTGTGCAACACAAGGTTTTCTGTTTATAGTGATCAATTGGTAGGATATTGGGCTCAGTGTTTCAATGTAAACTTTTGGTATGTTGGCAATTCTACCTACATCACATTGACCATGAAGCATAAGTTATTGTAGGGTTGGTGTTGGAAGATGATCCATATTTAAATCTCGAATGACAATTGCCCTTTATGCATTTAATCAGAAGAAACTGGAATAACACTGATTCCATGATCCAGAAAATTTGATTTGAACACTTGGATATTTCATAATTTCATATTGTTCCTACTTTCTATACTTTGCAGAAGATGAATCTGGAGATGATGAAAATCCTTCTAATGGGGCCATGGAGCTGAGTGAGGTAATTTTTCATTTCTTTATTCTCATAATATCTTTCACAAGCAGTGCCAGCTTTTGACCATAAACTAACTGTTTATGAACTTGATAGTTCAAATTAGTTGCATACACTCTTTTGTAAATGGTAGATTGGTAGAAAGCTGTTAGCTGGCAAGTAGCTCCTCATGAAATTATAGTCAATACATACATGAGATTATTAACATATGATAATTAAAGTTTGATACTGTGTATACCTTTCTAAGTGACTATTGTTCCATTGATACAAATACTAACAAAGGATTGACAAGATTCCCTCCAAGCTGAAAAGAGTTGATTAGCGAAAACATCAGTTGATCATTGCTTAATTAATTTTTTGAAATGTGTAATTCCATGATTAGGTTGCCACCTAAGCGTTTTTAAGCATGGATTTATAAAATAATATTTATTAATGGTTACAACCTCAAAAACTTTGACCGGTTACTTGCACATGTTCTAACTAGTGTTTTGATGCATTGTGAAGTCAAGAGGAATCTTGACCGCATGTGCTTATTAACTATGAATATTTTAGTGCAATAAGAAAGGTTTAACTATATATCTTTACTGCAGCAGAAGCCATCTCAGAAGAGTGAAACTTTGCACTTAATCGAACAACTACTTGTGCTTGAACATTTTTCGAGGTATCTTTTGGTTAAGTTATATTTACTATTACTTTCTAGTAGTATTGCCCCAAACTTTTTGACATCATGAATATTATTGGAATGATACATACCTTGGTACTAATGATTCGAGCTTGCCTTAATTTGTACATTAGTGAAAGACTAGCTAATACAGTGTTTGCGAATCTTATCTAATGATTAGCTTTAAGCTCACAAAATTTTTTTGTTATATATCTTACAGGGAAGAGTGTGATAGACTAATAGAGATTATCAATTCACGAGTTGTAGATTATTCCACAAGAGAAGATGCGGATGCTGGACCAAGTATGATTCATAGCGACATGAACAATGGTATATCCAAGAACACATGAATTGCTTTTCTGTGTTAAACCTTTCTTAATGTGGAAAATGAAGTTTTTTTCTTTTAATGTAAAACAGAGACTTCCGATATCCGCAGCGAAGCTATCACGGAAGCAAAAAAGTGGGTTGCTGAGAACATATTTAGATCTGGTTTAAGATCAGACTTGGACAATGGAATCTTTGCTCTTAAATCTGTTATGACACCACAGGTTACGTTTTGACTTGTCTGATTTGATTTATAACATTTTTTTTACTGTGCAAGTATAGTAACATGAAATTGTAGAACTTGTTTTTGTTGCCAAAAAATTGTGTACAGTAGTAATATTTATAGTACATCATAAATGAAATGTGATTACTTTTTGTTTAAATCAGATTCCTTTATGACCCAAAAAACTTTTGGAACCATTTCCCTTAAGTAATTAGATTAGGATAAGTTTTTTTTATATAAATTTAGGCAAGTTTTGAGGTTTAGTGAAAATAGAATATAGCAAGAGTTGTTCCAAATTGAATTACATGATTATTTGTTTGAGATTGTGCTGCCATCACTATTGAGGTAAGTGATTAGACCTTCTAGCTTATTTCTTCATTATACAAATCTACATGTGTTTAAAACCTGTAATTTTATTACATTGTTTTGAAATTGAACTTGCAATGAAACATGAATAATATGATTTTTTGAATTTGGATCAAGTAATGTCCCAAGAGATTTATTTTCTGAATACTTCTTTTATCCAGGTGACTGTAGGGGAAGAAAGCTCACCCATTGATGTGGCCAAATCATATATGAAAGCTCGTCCTCCATGGACATCTCCTATAAATCATGATACTTCACTGACCACTCCATCACCATTAGCTACAGATTTGTTTAAAGAAAGAACACCATTTTCTTCTGGTGGTGGTGTATCTTTCTCATCAGCAAAGGTGATAACCTCAACGCATCATGCTTTTTTAATTAAAAAAAAATTCATTTTATCGTTGAATCTTGAATTTCTAGTAACCCTTTCTAGAACACAATTAAGTTTCAAAATAAAGTTTTAGTTAGAGGTAATTTTAGATTAGGATAAAATAGGAAATACAGAGTAGTTAAGATTCGGTTTCTATGTCTATATGTTCACTTGTCTTGATCATTAATTAATAGAATATAGTATTTCAGTTTCTCAAGTTTTCACGATAAGCATCTACTATGTATTGGACTAATTGTCTTTGTATCTGCTATTATAATACTTTTAGATTAGGCCTGTATTGTCTTTTCGAATGTACATAAATTAGTGTGTATTACTTCACAATTCTCTTAATCTTGTTCCTTCTCTCTAAATTTAGCAATCACCTAAAGAGTCCAGAATGGCATGTGAGTTTAACCAGAACCTGTCTAACAGCCAAATACCTAAAATGCCTCTTAAGAAGACAAATTTAATAAAAATATGAATCTAGAGCAATGTCCCTAGATTTCAACTTGGGACAATCCAAAATGGAATAAATCATGCGACTTTACTACTACACTTTCATCTTCAAGCCGGGATCTATCTTTATTTACCTGATCTGTTAAAACTTAACATCTTGATGATACAGAGGGATTATCTTTCTGCTGGATCATGGAACATTCAAGATGAAATTCGTCGGGTGCGCACCAAGGCAACTGAAGAGATGCTAAACAGCCATCGATCTGTGAAACTTGCATTTTCTACACTAGAACATGATACTACAAAACATTCATCAGCAAATGAAACATCAATGAATGTTGCAGGAAGAAATGAGCTGATTAATTTGGGAACACCAAAATCGGTGGATGAAGTTGTGAACCTTGCTGCAGATGGGAGTAATCCAATCCTCTCAGGTTGTATGTGAAAATGTGTGAAATATAGTTGTCCTGAAATATTCAAACTTCTAGAATGCATACATATTATGATATTAAAATAATAAAATCGCTATGTCAGATACGAGGACTGCCCAGAATGATTTAGCCACCGAAGCCATAACATCGCATCCTACAATGCCAGTTCTGGAGCAATATCAGGTATGCAATGGCAACAAAAGTATGCTAATCTAGTCCATCCTTCAATGCATGCACACCATTTTGGTGGTAAAAAACACACTCTTGGAATATGCTTACACCAAATTTATTCCGACTCCTATGTATGCACCAAATTTTTCATCACTTTCCTCGCACTAGATAATTTGGATTTACACATTAGTTTGGTCCAACTAAATTATTTAGGTAAAAAGTTAAAAACAAATTTTTTTATTGCAATTGTATATTTACTTAATTATATAAGATACAACTTTTTAATTAACTTATTAATAATGTTTATATTGAATAATCAAAAAATCTTAAAGCAGATATTCAATGTGGAATTCATTTGAAAGATCTCAGCGAGTTCTTTTTTATTAGTTAGTTTTTAATTTCAATGTTACAACAAATTTGGCATAAAATGGATGATGACTGCTATTACACCAAAAATTTTACACCATTTTGATTTTAAGAATATGGGATGTATATTTTCATTTATATTATTTTAACCAGCTAACTCACACATCCTCTGATCCTATTCCTAAATTTACATCTTTGTCTACTATAGGACTTGAACCCTAAACTTCAGGGGCGGGACACCCTCTATCGTAATTTTTAAATCTAAAATTACATAATTTCCCTTTTATAGAGAAAGCTAAAATCACGTGATTGTCTCTTATAGAGTTTAGGTGATACTGATCTTGGTCCACAAGATTTAAATTAAAAATGTGTTCCAAAATGCTTCCTTTGTTATGCCATTATGGACATTATAGACTTCTAACTAATTGACAACCGTTTTTACCAATATGTGAACCATTTTTATCAGTATGTTACTTTGTTAGTTAAGTGGTACAATCTGAAAGTTACTGAAAATCAGTCCATCTATTCCATTAACAATACATCAATATATACACAATAATACCTAGACTCTAGGAGATAAATTAGGAAAGGATACAAACTAATAATACAAGATATACACCAAATAATACAAAATATATATTCCGAAAATATGATAAATATATTTCGGCTAATACGCCCCCACAGTCGAAGCGGTAGAAGAACGGAGGCAGAGACTGGTCTTGAAACGATTGAAGAGCTGTCTAGGAAGCCCTTTGGTGAAGATGTCGGCATATTGGTAATCCGCGGGAATGTGTAGAACTCGAAGAGCGCCTATGCGGACCTTCTCCCGGACGAAATGAATATCAATTTCTATGTGTTTTGTCCGTTGGTGCTGAACTGGGTTTCCAGAGAGATATACAGCAGAGACATTATCACAGAAAATAATGGAGGCTTCACGTACGGGAACAAGTAATTCGAGCAGAAGGTTGCGAAGCCAACTCGTCTCAGCTGCTGTATTGGCAACACCCCTATACTCGGCTTCGGCACTTGAGCGAGATATGGTGTTTTGGCGCTTAGAGGACCAGGACACAAGATTATCACCAAGAAAAACACAATAGCCCGAGGTTGAGCGTCTGGAGTCCGGACAACCCCCCCAATCTGCATCTGAATAGGCTGTGAGCTTTAAAGATTTGGAGGGAGAGATAAACAATCCATGATCAAGAGTGCCCTTGAGATACCGAAGAATGCGTTTCATAAATTGGAAGTGAGGTTCCCTCGGAGCATGCATAAATAAACACACCTGTTGCACCGCATATGAGATGTCTGGCCTGGTAAATGTTAGAAACTGTAGGGCTCCAGCTAAGCTTCTGTATAGTGTGTCATCAGCAAGTGGTGCGCCGGCTGTGGCACTGAGCTTAGAGTCAGTGTCGGCCGGAGTGGAGCACGGTTTACAATTTGCCATATTGGCACGTGCGAGAATATCTGAGGCATAAGTCTCCTGAGATAAGAATAACCCTCCATTCTTTTTAGTGACTTGAATACCGAGGAAGTGATGAAGATCCCCGAGGTTGGTCATTGCAAATTCGTTGGACAGAGATGAAATAATATCCTGTAATAAGCTGTCATCAGAGGCCGTTAGTATTATATCATCAACATAAAGCAAGAGATAGGCCACATGTCCCCCTTTTTGATAAACAAAGAGGGAGGAGTCACTGGTGGTGGTTCTAAAACCACACCGAATGATAAATGTGGCAAATCGCTGATACCATGCCCGAGGTGCCTGTTTAAGGCCATAAAGAGATTTCTTCAATCGACATACATATGAGGGATGTTGTTTATCCACAAAACCTGGGGGCTGGAACATGTAGACTGTCTCGTTCAGATGGCCATGTAAGAATGCATTTTTGACATCCAGTTGATGTATCGGCCAGTTACGAGAAGTGGCAAGGCTAAGAACAGTCCGAATGGTTGTTGGTTTGACCACAGGACTGAAAGTGTCAAAACAATCAATACCAACCTGTTGTGATTTCCCGTTAACGACTAGGCGAGCCTTATATCTTTGAAGGGTACCATTAGCATGGAACTTATGGCGAAAAAGCCACATACACCGAATGATGTGTGCATCAGCAGGTCGAGGGACCAATTCCCATGTGTTATTGTCCATTAAGGCCCTGTATTCATCAGTCATGGCCTGATGCCAATGAGGATCTAATAGTGCCATAAGGTGGGATTTGGGGAGTGGGGAAATGGTTTCCGAGGTGTTGTGAAAGGCTGAAGGGGTAGGATGTGTTGTAGAACCGGACTTGGAGCGGGTGGTCATAGGGTGGGAAGGTGCTGGTGCAGGTTGTGTGGTGCGATTTAGGACAGTTTCAGGCTGGTTGGTGGCGGGTGGGTTTGAGGTGGTGGTGGCTGAGGGGGTCTTGGCAGCTGTGGGTGGTGGGTTAGCACCCGATGCCCGGCCTTTACGGCTGTAGGTAAGGGGGTAGAAAGTGAAAGGGGGAGGTGACGGAGGGGAAAGTGGCGTAGTGGTGGCAGGGGCTGTAGCATTGGTGGGAGGAGGTTGTGGTGTGGGTTGGGCCTGAAATTGATAGTGAGATGGACTAGTGAATATGGTGGGTGATGGATCAACATCTAAGAAAGTGTAATCATGAGTGGTGTTATGTTTGGAATATGGGAATTGAGTTTCATCAAAGGTCACGTGTCTGGAAAAGATGACTTTCCCCGTGGCAAGTTCTAGGCATCGGTATCCACGGTAGTTGGCGGGATAACCAAGAAAGACACACAGGGAAGATCGGGTGGCGAGTTTATGTTGTCGAGTGGCTGTTTGGTTGGGGTAACAAGCACAACCGAAGACACGGAGATGTTCATAAGACGGGTTGCGAAGGTAAAGAGCGGTGGTTGGGGTTCGATATTGAAGGAGTTTGGAAGGAAGAATATTGTGGAGGTAGGCAGAGGTGTGCAAGGCTTCAACCCAAAATGTGGGAGGAAGAGAGGCATGAACGAGAAGAGAAAGCATGATTTCGTTTAGACGGCGGATCATGCGTTCTGCTTTACCGTTCTGTTGGGAGGTGTGTGGACAAGAGAACCGAAATTGAATACCATGTGTGGAGGCAAAGTGTTTAAACTGGTTGTTGTCGAACTCACCACCATTGTCACATTGAAACGATTTTATTTTGTAATGGAATTGGGTATGAATATATGTATAAAATGTTTTGAATTTGGTTACAGTTTCAGATTTGAATTTTAGGGGAAACACCCATGTATATTGGGTGAAATCGTCTATTAAAACCATGTAGTATTTATAACCGGATGTACTAGTTATAGGGGAAGTCCACAAATCACAATGTACTATATCAAAGGGTAAAACAGTGGAAGACATAGATAAATGAAAGGGTAAACGTTTGTTTTTAGCTAATTGGCAAGAGTTGCAAACACGAGTTTTACTAGTCTTATTACAAGAAATTAAATGACGAGAAGATAAAAATTCCATAACAGGAACGCCCGGGTGGCCTAGGCGATCATGCCAAAAAGCAGAAGCAGAAGCAGCAATAAATGATGATGCATTGGTGGCGGAAGCGGTGGCGGAAGTGGTAAGGGGATAAAGTGGCCCGTCAGTGTTGTGACGGGTCAAGATCTTCCCAGTCTTGAAATCCTTCACAGAGAAACCAAATGGGTCAAATTCCACAGAAACACAATTATCAAGAGTAAATTGTTTAACTGAGATGAGGTTTTTGATTGTGTTTGGGGTATATAAGATGTTATTAAGGTGAAGGTTGGTGTGCGGGTTCGGGAGTGTGGCACTACCGGATCCAAGAATTGGCATTTTATGACCATTACCAACGAATATGTGCTTAATGGAAGTGACAGCATGAGAATTAGAGCAAATACCTGGGTCGGAAGAAAGATGGTGGGTGGCAAAATATATATTCCGAAAATATGATAAATATATTTCGGCTAATACAATCATCTCGGGAAAAGGAGGGTACATTGCTACAATGGTTTAATTCTAATATTAGTTTTCGCGTATTCTTTTTTTTAGAGGTGGCAATCTTATACCTATTTAGTACAGGTGGCTGGTAATATGTTTTATCTTGTAAAATAAAATATAAATAGCCAAAAAAGAAAATGTCAAATGGTTGAACAAATCAAATGGGTCTAAAGTTATAGGAATAAATTAATACAAGAAATTAGGTGATAAGTAAAATAATACGAGTTTTCTAACCATGTGACAAAATAATTTCTTATTAAAAAAATTATAACATTACGAAAAACAAGTTTTTGATCAAGCCAACGGAACCAGAATTTGCATTTTTCCACCTGAACGGGTTATTTTTAAACTCTAACTAGTAAAATAGAATAAAAAGTAATAAAAAAAGTAACAAGTTGTACAACTCAGATATCTTTAAATTCATCATAAGTATATTTTCATTGCATAAAATCTTCTAAATTAATTCCTTGTTTACACCAGATTAACGAGTAAAAGAACATAATTTTTATAGTCATTTAATGCAATATTTTCCATCAACAAAAACAAAAAGAAGGCATGTTTTTGGCCTGTTGCCCTACCAAACCCGACCCATGTTACCACCTTTACACATTTCATCCTTCACTTTCTAACTGGTTAAACTTTTGGTTGTTATGCAAAGGATATCCAACCCGACAACAAACAAAACGGACTAGAGAAGGAAGAAGACTCCACACAACATGATGAAAGAAATTTAGGCCATGAAAACGACAGTATGGCTAATGATATACATCCAGCCGAAGGCAATTGTGTTTTCATGACCGAATCCCCCGACATACCCCTTGTTAGTGATTCTCAGGACAGTCTGGATACCATAGACCAAAGTCTGACCCCAAAGAAAAAAGATGGCATAAGCGGAAACCAAGTGGCGACCAGATCTAGTAGAAGGAAAGGAAGAGGTAAATGATAACGTCGCAGGAGGGTAGTTCTGTAACTTTGCTTAATTCGATCAAATGTCATGTTACTGTAACCTTATTCAATCGCACGTATTTAAGAAAACAGACGATTGAGACCGAGTTTGTGTTTACATTTAGGTTTTAAGAGTAGTTAGACTGTATTGTTAAGTCCTAGTATTATGACTAATCTAGTGTTTGACTAACCATCTGTAATTCATAATCATATACTTCGCGATTGATGTATTGTAATTCCTGTAACTTTTCTTTCATTCGAGCATTTCCACAAACACCGGGCTTATATTGTACATATATTATTTTTATTATTAGAACTGTATATGGAAAGAAAATTCCTATGGAGTTCCACATATATAGGATTGTTTTAGCGACTGGAATTTGAAAGTAAATCTTCGTATGATGTTTGTCCCACAAAACATGCAAATTTTGTCGGGTGACCGAACAAACAAACCGTCAAATTTAGTTGATGTAAGCCTATAAATGAGACCTTGGGTAAAAGCTTAGTCTCTTGTCTCCTCTACGGCCCATCTTCCGACGTCACAACTTCCATCATCGTTCTTCTACCAAGGTACTACATATCTCTACATACTCGTTACATTTTTCTTCATTACTCGTCTGGAACTCATGGCTCTGGACGCGTAGGCTATCTGATCATGACCCTGTTGATGCTAATTCAAGGGTTTGATCATGACCTTGTTGATGCTAATTCAAGGGTTATCCCTTCGCTTAGCGCATGACCTGAAAACAATATATCTATCTTTATTCGTGTGTGTAATATGCCGTTGATGTGAAAACCATTTTTTGTTTGAATATTGCAGGTCCTCTAACAAGCGGTGATTTTATTTTATTCTAACAAGTCACAAGTGTTGATTGTGTTTGATCAATGCCAACAAAAGGAAGGGATATTAGCGTGAAGGAGAAAAGAGGGCGTTCACCTCTGTTGCCCCGAAAAGTTGACACGGGGCAACAGATTAGAAGCCAGAATCATCCAACTCCAGAGAGAAAAAATGCCTTGGCCTCCACGGAATCTAAAAAACTTCATATATATGATAAGCATACAGTGAGTTCCACCATGTATGCTCTAAATTCTATAAAACAACATTCTGTCGACAAAACCAAACTTGTACCACAATCTAAAGTTATGGCTGTTAGATCAAAGTCTAATGACAAAATGGTTACAAATTCACACATGAACACAATCGGTTCTACTAAAACTAAGGATGTCAACTGCAAGAAGCAAACGAGGCAACCAACAAACGGTTTTGAAGGCAAGAATCAAAGGTTGTTTGAGGCAGTCTCATCTTCTAAAGACGATCACAACGTTGTAACTCACTTGGAAGATAATAAAACCGCCTCTCTTTGTGAGCCTTCGGTTCCGACAGGGTTAAGAGAAGATCAAAACATGGCTGAACCCGATACATGTTCTCAAGACAGTTTAACAACTGATGAACCGCGTATCAGCTTTGAACATACAGATGATGATCATGATCGACAAGAGACGACTTCTGATGGTTCTGATGATCACCAACCTTGTTTTGAAGTCGATCAAGATAATCAAGAACCGGAATATGAACAAGGGGTGCAAGAGGTAGACCTTGGATCAAAAGATGTCAAACACGAAGAAATGGAACCCGCGCCTGATGAGCTTGATGCTAAAGAAGGTGGTGAAGAGGTACCTAAAGAAGAAGAGCGAACATCAATGATGGTGAATAACCACGAGGTTGTGGCTCATTGGAAGATGGAAACCGCAGCATATAACCATGTGATGGAGGTGACCCTGAGTCAGCTTCAGAAGCAAAGGTGGAACAACGTTAAAGCATTAATTGGTGCCTATGAAAATCTTATTTCACTTGAATGTAATTCCTTGCAAAAGGTAATAATTTAATTTAAAATGTGTTTGTATGAACATAAGTGAAAAAATATTAACAAATACGAAATCATGCTACATTGGGATTACTTAGTTGTATATAATTATAATGCATTTCGGTTTCTACAGTCGATATTTTTAGAACTGGATTAGACACTGAGTTGTTCGTTTTATCGGTCCACCAGTCATATCAGGTTTAAAGACCGTATGATATCATAATTATTAAAATTTATATTATATATATATATATAATTTAAAACAAAATATGGAGGATTAAAGCAATAAGATATTTGAAGAAAATAAAAGTTTTGAAATCCTATTGGACTGATTCAAATGAAAACATTTTAAGAGGCATAATCTCATCGATCAGGTATTCAGTGTAGGTTTGGCCGGTTGAACACCTCAGCCTTGAAAGCATTGTATATTGTGCCTAGACGTGAAATGATCCAACAAGACATAACAATGATCGTAGCTTAAAGGCTTAATTTTTGAATTTTTTTTTTTCAATTTCAATCTTGCCCAAAGTTTAATATGTAGTTTATATTTTGTATTAACAAGTTTCATTTAACAATATAAATTTATGAATATACATTTATGAACTATGTAACATTATAATGATCTTAGCTCTACCTTAAATCTTTTGAAAAAATTAAGCTTCTATGTTTTTTTCAAAATGAAAGTTAAGGAACCCCAACTTCCATGAAAATGCTAAATCCCTAAAAATACATCCATGTTGAACTTTAAAGGAGAACTGGGGTGAAATTTTATGAATCGAACAAACCAATAAAGTTATTAAATTTTCTAAAAAATCACTTCTTGATTATATTTGCATGTACAAAAAACTTAAATCAATGGTGCTATGAACATACGTAGTTGAAAGTTATAGTCACTATACAGATCTCTGATTTCTCAAGGCATGATTGATCACTATTAAAGACTTCGTAACTAAGAATGTTAGCTGCTAGTGTACTCAGATCAGTCAATGTGAGAATACCACAAGGCGTTGGGTGTGTTTAAGGATGAAGAAGGTGTTTTGATATTTGTGTAACTAACAATTAAGGAATAGGAGTGAAGCTATGGAAATGTTTAATTGTTTGGATCCTAAAATGGACTGAAATACCCTCACACGAGAAGCATGTGGAGCATTTAACGAGAGAAATAGACAATCATCCATACAAAGAACTTTCGGTGTTAAAAAAATAAACAGTTGCAAGTCAACTTTATAGCCTCTTAAAAATTTGAGGCATCCTTGCAATATTGACATTCCATAGAATCATTTGTCTAATTAACTCAAACAACTATTAAGAGCGGACAACTAAAATCAGATCTAAGGGTGCCCCTAGGGGTTATTGCATCCTAGTTAAAAAAGCTTCAAACTTATGTTTAGCCAAATTCTTATAGGGTGGGGACGCTCACGTAGTGAGGCCACGGCATGTGCCGGCGCCGAGCGGTAACACCGCCACCGCCCCCCTCTACGTCGCATATTTCTTTCTTCTCAACGTGTGCTCGTCGTGAAGTGTTATGTGTGGGTTATAGTGGTGTCGTGTGACATGGTGTGAGAACATCGACGTAACCAAATTTGAGTTTGTGGTGTAGTGTGGTATGGTGTGACGTGACAAAATATGATTGATGGGTGTGTGGTGTGCTGTGATGTGTATGGTGTGAGCACCCCTCCCACCCTTAACGGACGATAAAAGAGGTGAGTGAACTATTTTTTTTTTACTTTTGACAATCTGACTAAAAAGATTTTAAGATCAATACACTTGTTTTATAAGGGTTTTCGTTTATTTGTTTAAATAACATTTTAACTGAATAAACCATTAAGTCTAACAAAACAATAAACAATTCTAAAACGCGAAATCCCAACACGCGTAACATGCGTATGTATTAATTACAAGCAACTTTACCTCTGTTTCATTCTAGGGTTCTTGAGACCTCATTTTCACTGCCTCCTGCTTCTTTCTAGGGTTTTTCTTTGAGGTAACCTCTGCCCTCTGCTTGTTTTCTATCTAATTTCTATAAAGTTTTCTCTGATTTAAGTATTGTTATTCTTCGATTAGGTTTCAAATGACAAACCCTAGCTTGTTCGAAGCCTATTTGCACAAGTTTTTTCGTAGCCCCACTTTTATCACCCAATAGTACTTGTTGAACTTTCTATGATGTTAGCTTATAGTTTTCTTCTGGTTATTGATTTGATCAACACTAGTGGTTGTAGTTTTTGATGAATTTTATATGTTGGATCTGTAAGACGGGTTTGTTCTGTTTTGTTTGAGCCTCGCGACTGTAAGCTCATAAGTTCGATGTTGGGTGGGTACAATAAAAATACAGTTCGGTTTATAGAGTTTTAGTTATTATTTGGGAGTCAAATGAGCTCATAAGACTTATGTTTGTACGGCAAAAATGATAATTATGTGAAACATATTTTTAAAGTGCCATATTTGAAAACTTGAGTGGAGCTTGCTTTAATTATATTGAGGTTCTGTTTTTTGATCAAACTCTTTGTTTTTTGAAAAATGTTGAAGTTTAGGCTGAAAATGAGACAATTGTATCATCTCTTTTGCATTTTTGATGACATAATATGGTCTCTTGTATCTTTAATAACTTAATCCTGGTCAAGACATCAATTTCAGTAGACACATAATGATCTTTGTTGTTCTTGACAGGTATTTATTGAAGATGTCGCGTGTGTATGTTGGTAATCTGGATCCGAGGGTTAATGAACGAGATATTGAGGATGAGTTTCGCACCTTTGGTGTTATTAGAAGGTAGTTACGGATATTTGTTAATTGTTATGAGTAGAGGATGAAGCTCCATTTAGGGTAAACTGTTATTGTTGGTTAGTTTGGATGTCTCTGTTAGACTGTTATCTTGAAGTGATTGGCTAAGATTTGTTTAATGTTCTAAAGTGTCATGCATGATGCTTACATATATGGATTATGGAGCAGATTATGTTATCTTGAAGGGAATGTTAAAGTTTGTTCTAGCAACCTTATAGCATTTTTTGTGCCAATATCTGGCCTTGATGCTTATTTAGTTGAAATATCATTTGGTTGTGCCATTTTTGAAGACTGAAGACGTTGTAAAACATGGGTCTTTTTATACAATATACACTACAAAGGTACATTTGAGCATTTAATTATGGTTTATGTGTAGGTGTGTTTTTACAAACACATTAGGTCCCACAAATTTCCCATCAGTGTCTTTATTCTCTCTCTTTTTTGATATAATATGTTGTAATTTTTTTCTCCTTCAAATGGATTATATGCTCACTATCTTATGCAGAGCTTAGTTGTCTCTAGACTGTAGATTTCTGATGGAAGTTGTAAGTTTGCTTGATACATTCATTTTTAGTTTCATCTGATTTAGTTGATGCTAGCAGCATCCTATGGCTTGGTTCTTCTGATTTCTCACTATTTTTTCTTTCTTTTGGTTGTATCAAATGCTCCACTACTTATTATGTTATGCAATTTATGTAATTCTTGTTATTTTTCTATTTGCAAGTGATCTCATAGATCCTTTTGTCTCTGTCATTTTTTTGGGTTAAGGGGACCGCCCCCGAGCATAATTAAAGAGTATTTAAGATAACTTTTGTCTGCGTCATGTGCAGTGTGTGGGTCGCAAGACGACCGCCTGGCTATGCTTTTGTTGATTTTGATGATAAACGTGATGCTCTGGATGCCATCCGTGAACTTGATGGTATTATTATTATTTTTATTTACTTTTGGTTTTCATCTTGTATGCATCCATACACATGGATTCTGTTCAGCGTTCTTTGGGCTTTTATATATTACTAATTGAAACAGGAAAGAATGGTTGGAGGGTAGAAATGTCTCATAACTCTAGAGGTTCTGGAGGCGGTGGTGGTCGTGGACGTTCTGGTGGTTCTGATCTGAAGTGCTACGAGTGTGGTGAGCCAGGACATTTTGCTCGTGAGTGCCGTGGTGGCGGTAGACGTCGTAGCCGCAGCCCGGCTGCCAGATACCGCCGGAGCCCTAGCTATGGTCGGAGGTTAGTTTGCTGAAACACAAGATGATATTTTTTGTTTTACTACATTCCAATTAAATGTTTGATCACTTAAATATACAACTTTGACATATTTATTGGAAGCAGGAGCTACAGTCCCCGTGGCCGATCACCACCACGTCGTAGTGTGTCACCACCACGCAGGAATAACTATGGCAGCAGGTCACCACCACGCAGGAATAACTATAGCAGCAGGTCACCGCCATATCGTGGTCGAGATGAGGTTCCATATGCAAACGGGTGAAGTGCCTTCATATTTGTTTGTTATTTTATATTTTATTTAAAGGTGTCAATTTGAGATGCATATTAATTTCTTCATGTTTTGCCATATATCCGATTGAATCTTTTTCAGAAACGGGATTAAGGACAGGCGTCGTAGCAGGAGCTGATTTAATGGAAACCAGCTTTTCAAGAATCCTGTAAAATGTTCTCTGCTGACTTGTTTTCAACTTTAATCGACATGTTGGTGAAGGTTCTTAACTTTTAAAAGTACCGAGTTTATTTATTTGCATGTTATAGTTATTAGAGTTATTTATAGACTCGTGGGTTGAATGTTACTTTTCATAGAACAATGTTAAAGACATATGCTTGTTTTTGTGTCGAGGTGTTATGCATCTTCGTTGGTTTTCTGCTTCTGCACTTCCTTCTTCGTCTCATCTCCTCTGCTCTGGGATCATCATTTGAATGATTGTGGGTCCCAGTTCGCCTTGTTTACCAACATGTAGTTGTTCCTCTTAATGGCATCGAGACATGAATGACAGAACAGGTACTTTGATCTGTTCGTTTTAGAGATATTACTAGGTACCTAATTGTCATTTTGCCTTTTGCAGTCGCATGCCCTTTAGAAACTTACCTGCTAGTGATTATTCTCTCTTCAGTCGGTAAAGGCATGTAGTTCTTGAGGTGTAGACTTTGCTATGAATGTGGCTTTTGTGCTCACTATAATATGGTATTTATTGTGACGCAACTGCAGCAACCAAGCCTGCATTTTGCGTTTTGAAACATGTTAAACTGATCCGGGCCTTCGACCATGTCACTTGTTATGGAAAGAAAAACTTTTTCTTATTGACAGATGATGTTGCTAATAACTGACCAAAGTCTCGTTTTGTTCATTTTGTTTTGATGCCTGTTATTATTGCTTATGGTCGTGAAAACGGAAACTGCTTTCGGTCCTATATGTGAGAAGTGGAAGTGCAAAACAAGTACGTTAAATCTGTTGTATAAACAAACAATGAAGGGGTGTTACTAGGTACTAGCTTTGGTACTTGATCATCTGCTCATTGCATAACATAATGAGCTGCTGTGACACCGAACTAACTACATTTACCGCAAACTAATCACGTTATTTTTAGTTCTAATGACATCGAGTAACTAGTATTTTCCTAAGATGGGATAAATTTGATATTTGCTCATATCGTGTATTATTTATGTTCATCAAAATTCTTGCTTTAACATTACAAAAATACAGATGACTAGAAATTTATTCATCTAGTTCTTTTTCTTGCCTTAACCTTAATGAGAGATTAACTACTCTAATTCAAGCCAATGGATCCAACCTCTACCCCACTTGTCTCAAGTTAAATACTTAAATATGCATGTTTGTTAGTCAAGCTAAAATAAGATAAATTCTACAAATTGATATTAATTATAATAATATAAAAGTATTTTAAAAAACATAGTAAGATGATGTTGTGTGTTTCTCCCCGAGAAAGCTAATATAATACACAATAGTTAAAACTATATGGGCATAAAGAAGTCATATAGTAATTATTAAAGTTAATATGATCGAATTGACCAATATAAAAAAAGGATGTGTGATTAAGACGTGGTTGGGGGTAGCTGTATATAAAATTTGTAAGCATGTGGGGTAGGTAAGAACAGTAGGAGAAGTGCACGTATGTTTTATATAAAATTTCAAAGTATAATATATCAACATGCATAAAAATGTAACAAAAAAAATAAGTTACTGTGTCCATATAACTGTATTACAAAGGTTCTCATGGTTTCCATGGTGGTGGAGGTGGTGGAGCTGTAGGAAACAACGGTGGTATAGCTGAAAATATAGAGTTCTTGTCAACACCTTCACCTGCAGTCGCTGTGAGCGACACAAGTGCAGCAACCAAACCTGCGTTTCCAGCCATGGTGGGTTCGGTATAGCTGTAATTTGAACGCACGTCTCTGTACTTGTCGAACCGGTCTGGACCACCGACCATGGCGCCCGTGATGTTGTTTGGGTTAGGTTTACCAGAATACAACCATTGAAAGCCACCTTTGCATGAGTACTTGACTCGGTTATTTGGTATCGATGCACCTCGATGGTGAACGTGCCTCGGGTATTTCTTACCGTGCCCCACTACATAGCTCATTTTCATCGGGTTTTTGCCCAAAATATAATCCATCTGTAAACATATAATAAGTTAACCATATGTGTAAAGTTATATGGCATCCTGAAAACATGTATACAAATTTAGGTTTTATACCTGAGAAGTGGCGAAATCCCTTAGCGTTTTCAACGGGAAAAACGTCGCGCTACAATACCAGCCAGGAAGATTAGCAGCTTCCAAATAGTCCGCATAAAGCGAAGCCATAAACACCGCATTGACGACGTATTGCAGATTTTGTGGCCGGCCTTGGCTAAGCTCGATTAGCCCTCCTACAGACACGACATATCACATGTTTCATGACTCGATAACCTTGAGTTTTAATGTTAGTAAGTTAACGTAAAATGTGTTATACAACCGTACCTTTAGTCCAGTTAAAGACTTGGTATCGTTGAAGATACGAGCACATCGTGAGCGAGGTGGCATTGTGATAGCTACGTAACAAACCCTCATATGGGAACCCGGGGTTCAAGAACAAGCGAACCCTAGTTAACAACAGCATGGCGGCGGGCGACTTGTTATCCCAGCTAAGGACCCGTTGACTAGGGATATCGGTCAACGCTCTTGCATGTCTAGGTAGTCCTTCATTCGTAGCTAGCCACAGGTAACTAGAGTTACCTGTGGCGTAGTACATCCAAGCACTACCCCACATGTACTCATCATAGTACCCTGTGGAATTATAGTAGGGTGCGATAAAAGGGTTGCCTCTACTATATGGGCTACGCTTGCCACCATCTCTGGCAAATTTCCATACAGTGGAAGCACCACGCAAAAGCTTTTTAGAGTATGCGACATTGTCTCTAAAGACAATGGAGGCAGCTGCTAGTGCAGCTGCCATTTCTCCAGCAAGATCAGCGCCAGCTGTGATCATTTGTGTGGGCCGCTTGTAGTCCATGTTTTCGGGCCGTTCCCAACACGTGTGATCATCGGGTGTGGTGGAACCGTTTTGAGATCCACCCACTTGGGCATAGATGTGGTCGATTGTGGAAGCCGAGGAGTTGAAGGTACGAAGCAAGTAATCGGTTCCCCATTTAATAAGCTCACGAGCGTGAGCATACTCGTTGATAGACCTGTATTTGTGCTCGTACTCAATCACACTCCAACTCAACATTGTCATGGCGAATGACATCGGGAAATGGAACTTAGTGTTGTCGCCTGCGTCGTAGTACCCACCGACCAAACCACCTTTGATGTCGGTTGCATCGGCTCCGTCTTGTAGCCCTGAATCCCCTCTCCATTTGATACCGTTGTTCTTTGGTAACTTCCCGGCTGCATGCATACGTTTTTCTTATGTTAGAATGTTGTATGGAATATGAACTTTTTCAAAGTAGATTGTGTTCAAATTAGATAATGAAAACTAGAAGTGTTCAAATTGGATCGAAAAGCTTTCACATAAAGTACAAAATTACTATTTTTTATTTCTAAAAGCAATTTATGTATTTTCTAATATAACTTAATCACAACTTAACCCACTCTCAAGTTTTTAATTGTTAAGTTGATAGGTTAAATTAATGTTCCCTAAAGGACAAATACAAACTTATGTCACATTAATTCATAATAGTTTTAAGTTTTAACAAATGGAAGACGTTAATAAAAGTTGAAGATTCAACACGTAGTTTCGCCAGAATCTACACTCTAAAGAAACTTTCAACTCTATCAACACACATTTTCAAAAGTCAATCATAAAAGTCAAATGATTGAAAAGATGATTCAAGATCGAAACGTACATTTCTGGGCATTGAAGAACAATAGAGCCTTATGCAAGGCCTCCGTATACTGATCCGGTGGCGGCGGCCGTGATTTACGCTCTGGCAACGACGTCGCGATTATGATCGGAAGTCCGATGACCACAAAAGCCACAAAAACTCCGATCACCGTCCATTTCAACGCTTTCCGTTTCACGACGATGCACCCTAAGTCCACATACCTATTCTTGTTCTTCTTACGTGAAGCATCATCGGGATTCAATAGCCAACTCTGTTGAGTCTCATCTAGGGCTCCACTGTGTTGACTTTGAATGTTGTATGATGATGCTCTATCGAGGTCTTTGTTGTTGTTGTTGTTGTTCCTTCTGTTTTGATCATCGTGATATTCGTTCGCGATTTCTAGTGATCCTCCCCAGTGATTTGCGGCGTACATTCTCTCGATCTACACTCCAAGACGACGTTGTTTGGAATGAGATCAGATCGAGAGCGGGAGTACGTACGTACGATCACCTGCGAAAGGTTGGTCTTTTTCGTGTCAATTGCTAATAAGAAGAATATACGCATGCAACTAGTGGAAATAATGTAAAAAACTGATGCATGTTGTTAATCGTCTTTGATCATATAACTATAATGAAAACTACAGTATTATTATTATGTAATATCGATCAACTATACTGAGGATAACAGAAAATGATATAAACATATTTTACGCGTTATAAAACAAATTTGTAAAGAAAATGCGTACGAGAACGCTCTAGATCGATGGATGCATATGGAAAGAACATTGGTGTTGAGTGGCTTACCTTAAAGTATAAGATGGAAGTAAAGCATCAAATCTTGAAGGCCATATACATTCCTTTTAGTTGTGTTTGATGAAATAGTGGGATAATATTAATAGTCTTCGAGAGGCCGTGTTGACTTTAAAAAGGATGGCGACATACATTAACTTTTTATTATTTTATATTATTTTTTTAAAATGAATTTGGTGATGAGATGAAAGCTGGATTTTAACGAATGAAGCATGTTTGAGGCCTGCATACACTTGAATATGAATTGTTTACATGATAATGAAAGTTTAGCAACTATATATATACGTTAGTTAAAGCTTCACATCTTTTACTTTTTCTTATATCAAATTTGGGAATATTAATTGTCACATACTCACATATATACACGGATGGAGTATGTTGTTTTTGTAGAAGAGAGACTCGCGTGCATATATACTTCTACATCTAAACTACACCAACTTCTAATTTACCTTATAACAGTATATGAACATGATATTTTTTAAAAAGTATTTGACTTTTACAACTGAGTTACCAACACAAGTGACAGATGAAGTATGTTGTTTCACATTTGCTTGTGGGCGTATATCAAGTAATTTATTAGGACAATTCCCATTATCTATAGAATTGTAAAGCAAATCATCTATGAAAAACCTTAAAGTAAACTAACAACTTTCTAAAACATCAATAAAAACTTCAATTTCAACAAATTGTTACATGTTTATACTTTATAGTCAATTTATTGATCATACCAATTATAAAAGAATATATATAGACTTAATTACTGTTATTTAGACTCTAAGGGGACAAAAATGACAGTGAAATATTTTGCAAATTATTTTATTTTTGCTTACTGAATATATTAAGAAGTATAACACGAGTTCATAATGTCATTTTCTTAAATAAAAGAGGGTCGGTGGAAAACTTTTAACAAACTCTAAAAGCCTACACAGGAAGAAAAACGAGAATACGGTTGACTTTAAACGCTACCTACCCTTGGTCTTTCATCTTAAACAAATTTTTTTTTTTTTAATTTTGGAAATGTGATATTTCACCGTCTCAAATAAATAAAATATGAGTATAATTTTGTAGGAGAAACTAGGTATATATAAATTTAAACTATTAATATTTTATGGAGAAAATTAAAAAAAGGCATCCATATGTCCATATGGTATTAAAATGATTTTTACCTTAGGGGTTGGTGGGTAAACATCTAGATTTAAAGGTATTGTGTTTAGATCTCTGAGTAAAGAAATTCGTCAATAATAAAAATGTAATCATCATTTATATTATATCATTAAGTTAAACTTTAGTTCCTAGAAAAACATACTAAACTATCTCTATCTCTCAAAATGCAATTTAAACTATTATTGGGCAATATAAATATGAAACAATAAAAATTTTCCAATCCTCTAAACTTTGTCGTTAATGTTAATGTAAGAGACGCCTCTAAATTTTAGGTCCATTAAAAAACAGTACTAATTCTTTCTAGTCTTGTAATTCGGTAATTCTTAATTTTATAATTAGAAACTACTAAAAGTTCAATTTTTGTAAAATAAAAATAGGCATCGGTGCGAAAATTAGGGGTTTTCTCTTTTCATGGCATAATGCAAGTCTCTACATTTAAAAAATTTAAACGAAAAACTATTAATCTTTAAATTTGAATTTATAAGATATTGAGTATATATTTTCAATGATTAATATTTAAACTAGTTTTATATTGATTTTCATTATATTTATATACTAAAATAGTAAGGACACTTATATTTCAAATTATAAATTAAAGATAAATTTGAGTATAAACTCTTAACATACCTTTTAAGTTAATTATTACATAACAAAGGGTGAAATTAAAGAAAATCTATCTATTATAATAAAAAAAAGATTTTAAAATGACACTTGCCACAATTTTAGACCATCTAATTCTAATTTTCCTGCTTTTTTTTTTCTATTAAATAATTACATTAAATACTAATGATGTTAATTAATTTAATCAATCAAGAGAGAAATGTTTTTATTAATGTAACTTTTATAGAAACAAAAATTTTAAAAATAAGAAAATTTTCTAAAACATCAAATATTTTAAAATTACGAAATAATTTAAAATTGGACTTTTTCAAAAATATTTTTTTATAATAAAAAATTAAATTTTAGAGTTAAAATAAGGAAATTTTTGAATTTGAAGTCTTCTAAAATGGTTTGTCTTGCAACAAATTGTTTATTTTTTTATGAAAAGAAATAAAAGTTTAAAAAAATATTATTATTTTTTAATTAATTATATCATTACTCATATTTAATTTCAATTTTAATCGTATCTTATTTCAAAATATTGTTTATAATTAATAAATATTCATAACTAGTTATTTAATATTTTATTTATTCAACCCGTGTAATACTATAAATAAAGGTAGATGAATATGCAAATTGAGTGAGAAATTTATATTTCTTTCTAAATCTTGATATCTGACATGTTTTCATATAAAATTAATAATATTACATTTGACTCTAAACTTGATTATTATAAAACATATAACAATTAAAATCCCATAAATAAACGTCACCTCTTACATCAAAGGAGATCAAGAATCAATAAAATCATCACGACATTTCAACGGATTCCTATCTGTTATATATTAACACGTTTTGATGAAATATTGCATTATTAACTTGAATATTAAGAACGATCGTAGAGAAAAGCAATTAGATTTAAGAAAACTAGCTAAATATAAAAGCTAAATATATAGTCCAATTATTTGTTAAGATCACCTTGGTAATTTTGGGATTTGTTTGGTTGCATGCTCCATTTCTCCTCTATCGGTAAACTCACCCACACGCGAAATCTTCAAGAATAATTTACAATCCTTGCATGCACAAGATGCAAAAATTTACATTATGGAACATATAAAAACAATTGTAATTAAAAAAAATATATTTGTACTTGTAATAAACATATACAAACAAAAAGTTCTAGAATTGTTATAATCAGGTCCCTACACTTCCACGTATCACAAGATATTATATGTAAGAAATCAAACTCTACGCTTTTAGGTAATAATTTTAATTTTTCTTTTTTTTGTAACTTTGTACACGCATATAAGTATGGCTGGATCAGTTTACACTTGGTCAACATCTTCATTGTTTCCCATAATGTAGTTCAATAGCCAACAAAAAAGAACGCTAACTAGCAGAGTCGAGTCATTTTGTTTGTGAGCTACTTCAGATTAATTTACTAAAAAAAATAAAATCAAGTCGAACTAAACTTAACCGAAGCTCATTTGATAAAGGATTTGAGTCCAAGCTTATGTTTCATACACTGAATCTAAAGTATAGGTGCAGATCGTTTTTTTTTTAATAAAAATAAAAAAATTATTCGGGTTAGTTTTTAACCTAATCCATTTGTTCAACGCACAATCAAAATAACTGGCTCTTATATGATTATATCTCGAAAACCTAACCTACAAAACAGTTCGCTTAACTGATTTCGATTAAAAATCTGTTTCTTTTAATTAACATTTTTCACTAAACACTCAATAAAATATTAAAAACTGTTAAATAAAATATATAAAATAATTAGAAGACTGAAGATACATTTTATTATTTAAAACATATTTTTGTAAATTTTGTAACTTTAGTATTTCAGAGCTAGAGAAATGTTAGTGATGAAACCAATACATTCAAACTTATATATACTAAAGATGATAGTAAAAATGTAAAAAAAAAAAAAAAAACCGCTAAAAGAGAATTTTAACAACTATATAGCCATTACCAATTACTTCATCTCATTTATTGTTTATCAATAACTAGTGGAATTTCACATGCGATGTGTCGAAAATTCTATACACGTACAAAACAGTTGAAAGGTCTTCATCGATGTCTCGATTTGGTAAAAGTTATTTTTTTATAAACTTTCTGTTTTCTATTTTCTAGGTAGGTTTAGAATATGTATTTGATAAACTTGATGAGCATTGACACAGTTTTGATCTAAGTAAGCCACATACTGAAGCATGACACATTGGCATTATACATATTTAGTTATAAGAATATTATATTTGAGCCACTTGGTTTTGAATAAAATTTTTACTGACACCTAAATAAAAATAAGCATTTATTTAACCTAGTTTGGTTTGGATAAAATATAAATCAAAATGCTATTAGATATGATAAAAATCATAAGCAGTATAAGAGATTTAAATCATAAAACAAAACAATTGATAAATTAAGTGAAAGATAACAAGTACAAACTTGTAAATTATCAACTATGCCACAATGTGCGGGCTACCACTGATAGAAATGTAAAGTATACGAATTTGTACTATCAAAATGAAAACATATTATATTTGACTCGACTCTAAACAAAATTTACGTCGAAACGTAGAACGACTCAAAAGGTATATAAAATTAAGAAATCGAAGGAACGAACGGTTGTGGGTGGTATCGCCGGCTTGGAGTAGTGGAGTTACGGGAGACATAGAGGGCCGCCCCTACTTTGCTGAAGTATCTTCGACATAATAACACAAATAGACAGAACTTCTTTGCAATTAAAGATAGTTCTGTGGTTTATTTTGATAACTCTTAAATTTTTCTCTACATACCGAGATAAGGTTTTAATAATAAACTAGAATTTAAGCCCCGCACATTGCCGCGGGGTTCTTTTGTAACACAGTGATTATCTTACTCATCCAAAATTATGATCTTTCTCCTCATCTGCTATCATCGTCGGTGAACACCAATCGATCTAACCATTTAAGTGTAATCAATGGTGGCTCACTCCATTTGAACGACTAAACATCTTTATTCATTTTTCATCCCTCCTATCTCTAACATCATTCAACCGACAATTTTGAGAAAGATGATACCAAACGTCGTTCACCACGCATCGCGCGAGATCTAATTTTAGTTGATATGAAATTACTTGCTTGTGTTTTGAACATAGTTACAAGCTCCATATCAATGTGTTTGAGTACTTAACAATTAAGTTAAAAAAATAAAGAAACAAACAAAAAAAGTTAAGTGGAAAATCCTGTCGTTCCATAGATTCGAACATGGGCCACTCGATTAGATTAAAAAGCATAACCACTAAACCAAGGGATGCACTTTGTTAAGAAGTTCTCTCAACAATATATTAAAGTAGAAAAAACCGAAAAAAAAAAGAAAAAAAAGTTACTGTAGCAATCCACATAGACTTTTAATATTATATATAATATTAATATCAATAATATATAATATGTAATGCATTTTTAGGATTTCAAGCTTGTTTCTCTCCAATATAACTTTGTAAACAAAACCCAAAAAGCGTACTGGACCTAAATGAAATATTCAGTCCAATAAAGCGACTATCTTCAAACAAGGCCCAGAATTCCAATCTACCATTAGAGATTTAGAGTTCATATTTATGTTGCAACTTGCAAACGATGAAAAATATTTTTGTAGTGTCCTGTAACTTTAAAAAATAAAATAAGTAAAGCTTAAAAATTGTTGCTGGAATATATTCACTAAAAGTATTTTTGTTATAATATTGGATACTAGTCGGAATTTGGATCAACCTCTATGGTTTATACTTAACGTTTATTCTTTTTATACTATAGGAAAAGAATATTAAGAGTTAAAACAAAAAATATTATATATTTCTAATCTTCATTTGAAATTATGATTTTTTTTTTAAATTTGATTGATAAAAACACGTGAAATGGACAATTTGGACATATTGGATTAAACAATGGGTGAGAGCATTCATAGTAGGATTTCTTTCTACATCTTTCTAATTTTATTAAAAATAACATTTATCTCTAAATTTTATTTATTTTCTAAAAGTCTCCTACATTTTATTCTTTATCTCTATCTTTATATTATTTATTTTATCAGTTCTTTCACTTTCTTTCATTTACAATCTTAACTACTAACTATCTTGTCTTATTATTCTTTTTTTAATCTAAATTCTTGATCAACTATTATATAATTTTGACTATCAAACTTTTTAAAATAAACCATATAGTTCAAGTACACCACATAACCCAAAAAAAAAATAATAATGGAGTATTTTTCCATGTAACCAACAAAAAAAAGGTATTAGGTTAGAATCAAGTAAACTAAAACATTCAAAGATGATTAACTCAAGCATGAATGTGTCTCCTTATGATTTCCTTCTGAAGCTTCTTAAAATATATTCGTTGGATTTCTGGCATGACACTTACATACATCATTATAATTCGTTGATCTGATTCCTTTTTTGCAAGCTCCATTTCTCAGCCTCTAACCTAACTCTTTCATCCTCTTGCCGTGATTTTTTTCTTTCTCCTTGTCATACTCCATCTTCTCGACTTTAAGGCTATAAAACTCTCTCTTTAGCTCGTGACTTCTCTAAAAGAGTATACTTCATCTTTCTCAAGATTAAAAATTGTATAATCTATTGGCATTAAAATCGAGTTGGACACTTTGGACTATTCTTGGCATGCAAAATCCACTTATGTTGGTAATTTAGTAGGTGCCAACAATACTCGAACCGAAAGTTGCGCCTCTCTAGTGAATGATACATAATTTTTTCCTTCTCAAACTTGTATTAGAACACATAAAATACATGTTAGAAAATAATAGTGTCAAACAAGTCATGTAACAAAAAATAAAACACTCTTCAACCAAGCAAAAGGAGATCAGTATGAAATTTCTATCTTATCGTACTCGGTCATGCCATTTTGATATAACATTTCAACTTGAGCTTACTTTTGAACAAAATTTATTTGTGGAATCTTGAATAAATGACCATCATAGCGTTATCTACTTTATTGTCCGCTCAATCGTGGTTTCTCTATGTTCAAAGTATTGAAAAATCCTTTCCCAAAGTTGGGTGTGTTTTTGAACCGTTCCTTGAATGGCATCAAGGCTACAGTTAGCCAGGCGGAGACAAGAATTTTTCTTCTTCAGGGCTAAAGTTCACACCGTTCGTTGATTTCTTAACTCCAGTTAGATTGTTATAGGGTAAAGGTGAAGACTCGTCATAGCTCATTTGAGGATCTTGACTAAGAAGGTTGGTGAAGTATATATTTTGGTCTTGTGAATTCATATTTTGTGAATCCATTGTGTAAAGGCTATAAACTGAAAAAGATAATAGATAAAAGATTAGTTGGTTTGAATGTTAGAACCTCACATTAAGATGATATATATGACAGCAAATAATAATTGAAATAACAAGCTAATTAGATGTGAAGAACTCACATTAAAGTTGATATTATATTACAAATGATATAAAGGTAATATTAAAACATGAAGTATTCATTTATAAAGTAATGAACCCAATGAAAACCATTTTGATTTTATCCACAAAACCACATGGGTACAAACAGAAGCATTTTGTCATTGGATTATAATAGGTAGAAATTTTTACCCTTCAAGCTCAAGTTATAAACAAAAAGATGAAGCTTTCCTTTATCAGGATCACATAGCATCATACTAGTTTAAACTTTCAAGTGGTCTAAACATGTATCATCCCTAACAATAAACTTAAACAAATGCTTAGAATTTTGAAACTAAATTACATATAAAACAACACTAAAATGGCAGATCTAAGGCTTCAAATAAAATACAAAATAACAAAGAATCTTTCATCCACAAATAACATACAAACTAAAATAGATGCCAGATTCAGGGCTAATCAAAATGTGCATTAAGGGTATTCACAATAATATCTTTATATTTATATGAGTGTGTTTTTTATATTTTAAGGAATGGTTGTGATTGAAGAAGAGATAAAAGTTACTCTTCAATTTGTATATTTGAAGAATCACTGTTCAATCTTTATAAATTTTTTAATATTTTTGAAAGTGGTTGTGAGTAGAGAAAAGAGAAAAAATAATGATAAAAGTATAAAAAGTATTATTTATTTGAAAAAAAAAAAGTAATGTTTTTTAATGTACTTATAAAAATAAAGATGAAAAACTTGATTTGAATGCTCTAAAAGAACATATTGAAGAAGAGATTTATGAAACTAGAAAAGGGGACCAATGCCTGACTGACAAAGAAGAAACCTTTGTTTTCACTACTGTTGCAAAGAAATTACGATGGTGACGAAGAAAACAAATGAAAATTTGGTTTTGGCTTCAAATCTTCATTCTTCTCGGCAAAAGTTTCCTGCTTATCTATTGTATTAATTAACTAGATTAATTACTAATAATACTATTTAATTTCTTTTTAGATTATAAATAGTTTTTTTTTAAATTTAAAAAAAATATGATCTTTTTATTGATGTTATTTTTAAATAAAATATTTTTATAAAATAAAAAATTTAACAAAAAATAAACCTTTTTAGAAATACAAAATATCTTAAAACTTGTGTTTCAAAAAGTAAAATTTTATAAACCAAATATAGTTAGAATTGAGAATTATAATAAGAAAATTTTTAAAAATGACATTTTATAAAACTGTCTATTTTGAAACAAAGTATTTTTTTTTTGGAAAATCCAAAAAAAGTTTAAAATTTTAATATAATTGTTTTTTTACGTATAATTTTTACCAATATGTAATTTCAATCTTATCTTTTCATAGAATTTCATTTTATAGTTAATATATTTTTATTCTATTTAATATTTTATTTATTCAACACGTGTAATATACGAGTTTACTAAAGCTAATACTCAATATTTTAAAGATGAAGAAAGATATAGAAAGGCTAATGTGAATGTTCTAAAATGGCTGTTTTGTTTAAAATGTATAAAAATAAGGTGATGCTATACATACTCTCATTTAAACTATTTTTTACTTGTTATACTTTTCTGCTTAACTTTTTAAAATAGTTAATTTTTTTCTTTTATGTTTTTAGTCACCATATTTCTCTTTAATTTGTTAAACTAAAAAGTTTTAAGTTTTATGTATTTGCTAGTTCTTTTAGCTAGTCTTTTATTATTTTTATTTGTAGTAATTACGAATGTTCAAAAAAAGCTAAAAACAAAAAATAATCTAAAAACCGATCTGTATCCGTAACTGGAAAACCAAATCAAGTCGTGAATTCGGTTTTCTTTTCAGTTAACGGTTACATAAGATCTTGCTTATTCAGTTCGTTTAATAGTATAAACTTAATAATAAACAGTTTAATAGGTTTAAGCGAATAACCATACCAAATAACTCGCTTTAAATTGTTGAATCCGGTTTGTTTAGGTCTATTTCCAATACTAAAAAATATTTATAATTTTTTTATTGAATTTTTTTCTAACTTCATAAACGTCTATATTAATTTTTTATATATATTTTTAATATCGTTATATAAAAAGTATTACTGAAACTTTTTTAAAGAAAAAAATACTTTTTTCTTAAATTAAAATTTTTTTCAAGATAAAATATGACAAGTTAGAAACTGTTTTTTTAGAGGAAGAGGGTATGACAAGTAATAATAAAATAACACTTGTAAAATAATAGTCACTTTATCTCTTAACGATGAGCTAAAGAACCCTCTAACACCAATCTTCTCCTTTTCCGTAATCTTTCCTCGAGTATCCTTGCATATCAAGCCTTTCCCCTCCCCTCGTTTGCTCTACCACTACTCATATACTCTCTGCTAGTAACAACAACTTGACGATATCGTGTGTCGTCAAGAACAACAAAGAGGATTTCACCATTTAAGCTTCCATCAAGTGGAATCGATGGACCTGATTGTACACCTATTTAGTAAAGCGACCCACCTATAATCTGACATATGGTAGGAACAGAGAATACGAAACTAGTTATAGTTTTAGGATGTGAACTAATGTGAAACACCTATGCTAGTAAGAATTCACCATAAATGTGACATACATGTAAAGCATGAACTTTTCCTCACATATCACCTGTTTGTATCATACTAGTACGTTCTTAAATGCCTTTTCTATGCTATCTCATGTCATGTATCATCTTTTAGTCCCACATTGATCACATAAAAAATGACCACTTTAATGATTTTCTCTTTAACAAATAGTTCCATGCGAGTTTAATGATTATTATGCGGCGTGAGTGTGGTCGTTATCACCTCACCTTCTCGAGAACCATACAATAGAATACCCAAACCAGTTCCGATACTACTCATATCGGCAATGATGTTTTTCGCTACAATTAGTTGTTACGTCATAGTACCGCAATGGTAGATGTATTCGCTATACTCTACAATACTATAAGAATACTCAATTTTAAATACAAATACACTATAAAAAGAAATAAAAAAAGTGAAGGCAAGCGTGTATTTCGTTTCTTTTATACAAAGTTAGCGTACGTACAAAAGTTACAAAAAATAAAAAATATTAGAAAATAGAACGGTTTAAAACGTAAATTATGTATAGTATGATGAATGAAAATTAGGATTACAAAACACTTTTTATACTATTGTGTAAAAACCATAATAATCAAAAATTTTCAAGTATACACTGTTTTATTAAGAAAATAATAACAGTTTTTTATGAAGTATCTTTTTGTGCATTTTTTAAACAATAAAATTAAGAATATTTACTATTATTTTAAGTGAGGCTTCGGTAGTGGCGTACAAACCGGTTTTTTTGCCAAACCGGTTTGGGTTCCAAACCGGAACCGGTTTGGTCAACTTTGGTCAAAACCGGTTTGGACCCAAACCGGTTCGGGTTACAAACCTGTTTCTTCCCCCGAAATTTCAAACCGGCCAAACCGATTTGGACCGGTTTAGAAACAGGTTCGGGCCCAAACCGGTTCGGTTTATATATATATATATATATATATATTTTTTTTTAATTATTTCATGATAAAAAAATTTAAAGAAAATTTTTGGTTATTTATATATAATATTTATATAAATAAATTAAAAGCAAATTTAAAGAAAATTTAATTTTTTTGTTAAAATATATAATTATATTTATATTAATTGAAAATTTTTTTATTAATGTTGTTATTTATATAATTATATTTATATTAACTGATTATTATTGTTATTAATTTTGCTATTAATATAATAATATTATTATTTTATTTTTAGATAGTTAAATTATTATATAATGAAAGTGAGAAATATAATAAAAGTGAGATATATGATATAAAAACAAAACAATTTAAACAACATTGAAGATTAAATAATAGTTTTACAAAAACTAAACAACGACTGGTCGTTCTCCGTTCGTTCGTTGTATACTTGTACGTTTATTCTTCGCCACCAGAACCGGAGCTGTTACGAAGGTACTCATCAAAAGCCGCTTCATCATCTGTCATTCCGGGTGTCAATCCGCTCTCGACCTCGTCCTCGTATAATTCTGCTTCGTATTCCAATTCTCCTTCAAGTGAGCATTTGTCTTATACTTTTTCCGCGGCATCCAAAAAATCCTTCAAGCAAATCGACATTTCAACCGCTTGTGGAGTGAGGCGAGTTCGTCTTATTGATATAACCCTGCCACTAACAGAAAAAGCAGATTCCGAAGCTACTGTGGAAGCTTGGACGGTTAGTAAATCTCGAGCCATGGTGGATAGGATGGGAAATTGATCTTCCTTACCTTTCCACCAAGCCAACAAGTCAAAATTTTTAAAATCTTGTGGACTCATGGTAGATAAGAAGTTGGTTCCACCATACCTCCCGAGTTCACTACTTGGAGTGTTACCACGTTGACGTTTATTACATTCATCCCTTAAAGTATTATATAAAGCAAACATTGGATCATTTGAACTTTCGGCATGTGCCGCATGCCTCAATGACTCATGGATATGTGATGTTTCACCATATTTTAATAAATAAACATCAAACATTTTTTCTAAATGTTGATTAAAAGTAGCTTTTAAAGTTTGAGCATAAAAGGGGTTTTCGTCTTCTAAATCCAAATTAGAAGTAATTTTATCAAGTAAAGTTTCAACCCCCGACAAATTTAAACAAGGGTTTAATGCAGCGGCACATGTAATAACCAGAGGCATTTCTTTAAAATACTTTTTAAGTTTTTCTTTCATTGGGGGTACCATATCCGAATAAGGTCTACCCCTAAACGACATCTCATTTAATTTTGAAGTCATTAAGTAAATTTGGTGAAGTACTAACGGACTCGTTGGATAATAAACTCCAAAAAGACATGTAGTTGCATTTTTAAAAATTTGAAACATTTTGCTTATTTCTTTAATAATGGACCAACCCGATGGATGGTAAGTATTTGCCTTTCCACGACTTACCAAACTATTATGAAAGGCTATTAAACTTTCTTTTTGTTCAATTGCCTTTTCAAACATGTTACAAGTGGAATTCCATCGTGTAGGTACATCCCAATTCGGACCTAAACATTTGGAATTTGCGTCTTTACAAAACTTACGATATTTACTATATCTTTGGTTATTGCTAAAAATGACACGTAACATTCTTTTAAAACTATCTTTCACTGTTTCAATGGTTCTTAAACCGTCTTGAACGGCTAAGTTTATGATGTGCGCAACACATCGACTATGGAAAAAAACACCGTCACACATTGGTTTATATTTTAATTTTAAATGATCTATCGCAAGTGTGTTATTTGACGCATTATCAAAAGATATAGAAAATATTTTGTTTTCTAATTTATACGTTTTAATAACTTTATCAATAAGATAAAAAATGTTTTGGCCGGTGTGAGGATAATCAAACAATTCAAACGCAATCGTACGTTTCATCATTTGCCATGAATCGGGTTCAACCCAATGGGCGGTGACACAAATGTACGAGTCCGGTGAACCGTGAGGAGTCGACCAAACATCACTAGTTAAGTTAACACCGGTTTGTAAATTTTCAAAATAAGATATTAATTCATTTTTTGCTTTTTTCCACATTTTTAAACAATCTCTTCGAAGAGTAGCACGACTTACATTGGTGTAACGTGGTTGGAGAGTTCATTGAATGAGTCGGGTCAAACGTTCGTTGACGAAATGTTTGAATGGCAAGCTTTCTTGAATTACAAACTGTGCCATTTGCTCCCGAACCGCATCAACGTTATAAGCCCAAACATTTTCTTCGTTGGTCATTGAAGCTTGACCTTGAGACGGTTGACCTTTCAACGCCTTGCAATATTTAAGCTCAATATGGTTTCTCAAAGTTGTGTTTGCATCTTTTTTGAAAAACTTATGACAAAACTTGCAACGAGCTTTGTTCGGACCGGTAGCCATTTGACATAAATCGTAATTGCACCATACTTCGCGGTTCCTATTAGTAGGAAGGATTGCTACCACCACGTTGCTTGAAGACGCATCACAACCAACGGATGATTGAGCACTAGATGAAGCCATTTGAGAGAGAGTTTTGTAGAATGAAAGAATTGAGCGTTTTTTGCGATTTTTGAGAGTTGAGAGCGTTTTAAGTTGTTGTGATTCAACCAAAACATACACTACATATATATACTAACCTATTGGGGGTATAATGGTAAAAAAACCACCAAAAAACGGTCAAAAAGAGGCTCCAACGGCCAAAAAACGGCTATATAGCCGTTACCCAACGGCTATTTTTTAAAAACCGGTTTGAAAACCGGTTTGGGAACCGGTTTGTGAACCGGGTTAAGAACCGGTTTATAAACCAGATTTAATATCGGTTTGAAACCGGACCGGTTTAGAAACCGGTTTGAACGAGGAAATAGCCAAACCTATTCCAAACCGCCGGTTTGGGTCGGGTTGGAACCGGTTTGGCCCAAACCGGTTTGGGCAAAAAACCGGTTTCGGTTTTTTTGGTGAAAACGGTTCTCGAACCGGTTTTTTTGATCACCTCTAGGCTTTGGGTAGGGGAACCGCCCCCAAAAGTCCCCCAAAAAAAACATATTCATATTAACCGCCCCAAAAATAAAACTAATTTTTACACAAAAATATCTCAGGTAGGTTACCACCCAATAAAACAAACCGCCCCATGATGTTTAATATTATTTAAATTACCACTTATGTCTTACCTTTACTTTTGGATAATAAACTATTTTTAAGAAACTGATTATAGGTTGATTGAATAAAAAATAAAAAGAAGAAAATTAGAATAGATTAGTTAAAATAAAGAAATCAAGGAAAAGCACTTGTTTCAATAAATATTTTTTAAATCACCCATTTCAATAAATATTTTTTCTACCAGCATCTTTTAAAAAATAAAAAAAGACGAATTTTAGAACTAAGAAGTAGCTAGATGTGGGAATATTACTGTGCTATAACAAAAAATCAAATAGTTGCATACTAACAATTCCATTTTTTTTGGTTAAGGGTCAGTGTTATACGTGCCTTAAATGCTTGTATTATCTATTGTCCATGGTAACCTTGATTGGATTTACTAAAAAGTTTCTGAACTTATTTACATCACATATATGCCTTTAATTACAATCAAACCAACTTCAATTTCATTGTTAGAACTTAGAAGGGACAACCTTTTTTAGGCATCCAATTAAACACAAAATTTTCTAGCTCTTCATCACTAGTTTTTCAAATAAAATGTAAAAATTGTTCAAATTAAAGAAAAATACATCTCAAGTTAACTATATACCTCATTTCATAAAATCATTAATAATATGTAAAATATGGCCGATAAAAAAGGCTGAAGGTAAAAATTATTCTTAGTCGATTGAGGGAATGATCATATAAAAAAAGTGTACATCTAAGACTATAGATAGTCAACTTTTATAAGTATATCATATTATTATATATTTTATACCTTAAAAGTCATAATTCACGGTGATTCAAGCATAACGTACAAGTGAAGAATGTATTATTTTACTAATTTATATTAAGCTTTCTGAAAAATTACATGTTTCCTCCCTTAAGTTAGCTATATCTACACTTTAAATTTTATACTTATCTATTCTTTTTAGCACTCACACTTTTTAATATATTTGTTTTTCACTTATAAAATTTAAAATTTAATGATATATAAATAATAGATATACCATTACGGCGTGTTTATTTTTATCTACGTTTCAGTGTAAATTTTATTTAAAACATAATTGTATGGTATAATTTACTAGTTATCGAAGCACAAACGTATACTCGTTCTTTTAAAGAAACTTTTTATCTCAGTTGATTAAAGATTTCGTATACACATGAAGTACTTTAATCTGAAAAAAAAAAAGTTATGTTTGGTTTAAAAAGCTATTCATTAGATAATAAATCAAGAAACCAAAAATCAATCACTTTTCTAGTTTGTTAGAAACAATAAAATAAGAATCATTTGAATGATGCAATAGAGTATGACATCATGGTTGGAGATAAGATGATGTTTGTTGTCAAATGTAAACACAATTTCAATATTTCTAGAATGAAAACAAAGTTTGAAGGTCCTACCTTGAAAAGCGTGAATTGCGTGTCCTCCGCTTAAAAGAAAGGTCTAGGTAGTTGACTGGTCGTGAACACACTTGTATTTTCTTTCAGTTTACTGAAACTGTTTCTAAATAGATATTTTCATTATATTATTCTTATATAACGTTGGTTATTGTAATTAATTACTAACACGCCTGTGCATGTTGCGGCACGTTAAACCATCAAAAAAATTAGTCCTCAAAAGTCTATAAAAGTTTGAAACAACAATAACGTGGTGAAGTGGGTAAAGATAGAGTATATAGCGTACGAAAGTTAGCGTGTTTGAAATTGTATATCAGAAGATTAAATGTGCACGTTTCTAGCACATTAATACTGTTAAAAAATTATATTAAGAAACAAAACCGTTAAAAAAATACATCATATAAATGAACAAAACCGGTTAAAAAAGATAACGTTAAGTTAAAAGACATGCGTTGTTGTGAGATCATTACTTGTCATTAGTGATATTCAAAAGACTATATAAAATAACAAAACCATTAAAAAAACTAACATCAAAACGTGGTTAATAAGAAATAGCGAGTTTTATAAAAAAAAAATTTAAAAAGAACATAGTTTGGAAACCTAAATGAGGTGTATGAATCCAACCATAGCGGGTTCGTTCACTGTCAAGGAACTTAATTAACCTATTCTGCGACACTTCTTTTAACATGTTTCAAAGTAAATGTATCATGTTTGAAGTAGATGAGAAATAAATTAAAGAGAAACCAATCAACGTCAATTTTAAGGCATAATTACATTTGAGGTGTTACACCATCATATGCTTCGCTTTATTGGAACTACTTTGTATTTTCACTCTCAAAACAGTTTTTTTATGGCTCTTTATAATCTTCATTTAAAACTAGTTCGTACACAGTCCAACAAAAAGTTCATTTATATTAATTCGTTTAATAAATAAACGAAGATAAACAAGGAATCCCATTTAATTAATTAAATAAGCATACACGAACAAAGATCCCATTTGTTCAATTGCTTTCGTGAACGTTTAATAATATGTTTGTTTATATTCGTTCATTTACATTAGTTATATTTGTTTATTAAAGGTCTTTTTTTTATTTTTTAAATTTAATGTTTAGGTTATTGCCCTAACATCTATAGTAGAAACTAGTCATTTAAAGTTTGTAACACACTAAAAACTTGGTCATTTAAAACTTATATCATACGGACGTTATTTTTCGATAATTACTTGTGTATTTGCTTTAAGATAATTATTTTTATGAATATTATGTTAGATGTTTAACTTTATATTAGTTTAAGGTGATAATAACTTATGTTTAGGATTAAAAATGTTGGTTTTTATTTTTTAAAACATTGTATGTTTGATTGTGTTTGTTTGCGTTTGTTTAAGTTTATTTGCATTTGTTTGGTTATGTGTTCGTCAACAAGTTTAATTATTTAATGAATAAACATGTACAAGAATTCTCATTTGGTGATGTGTTCTTGAACAAGTTTAACGCTGCACAAACAAAAATGAACTAGGCTTTGTTCGGTGCGGTTCGTTTACATATTTAAAACTCAGTTATCTTACCACAATTAAGTTATATTACTCTCTTGAGCATCTAGCTTATAGATGATGGATGATGGCAAATTTAGGATAATTTTGTAGAAGCATTCACAACACAATCACCATCCATACCTAATCTCAATAATTTAAGAGAAAAATTAGGAAAATCATTCAAATTGTCGTTCCATCTCATTCTTTAAAATATGGATCATGTTTAGGACTCACTTTTCATTCCATATGTTTAGGAACTTACTATTTATTTCTATATCTATTACCCTTAATTTCTTGAGTGCTTGTAATTAAGTGAAAAAGTATATAATAAAAAAAAGAATGAAAGAATATTATTTAGTTGAATTGGGACAATTTAAGGAATGAGATGTGGTAGATTTAATAAAATAAATAAATTATAAGAAATAAACGGGAGCTTTAATTAAATTTTTTGTATAAGGTTAAAAAGGAGATGTGAATGCTGTAACCTGCTTCTAGACAATTCGTAGAGTAAACTTGCTCTATAACTTTAGCACAATTTATATAGAGTTTATTTTAATTTTGCTACTTAAAGTTTGATAAAAAAAATAGTTTTCCTTCAAAAATTTAAAAATATCAACTTACCTTCAAAAGTTTCACAAGTTGTTTCAATTTCAATGCAAAACTTTTATTATATTGGATTAAGTTGATACAACTGGTAAAATTTTTGAACTGAAATTGAAACAATTTAGAAACTTTTAAAGTTAAATTAATGTTTTTAATATTTTGAAAACAATTGAAACAACTTTTGAAACATTTGCAAGGTAAGTTGATGTTTTTAAATTTCTTGGAGGAAAACTGTTAGTTTTATCAAAATTTAAGTAGCGAAATTGAAATAAACTCTATATAAATTGTCCTAAAGTTATAGGGAAAGTTTACTCTTCGAATTGTGTAGAAGCAGGTTACAGCATTCACATCTTTTTTTTAACCTTATTCGAAAAAATTAGTTAAAACTCCCGTTTATTTCTTATAATATGAACTTACCAAAGCAGTTTTTAAATTTGTTAATCTTTTAAAGGTAAATTTGCTCAAAGCAGTTTTTAAATTTGTTTAATAAAAAATTCCACACTTAGTTCAAATTTCCACACAAATACAAAGACCAATTATTTTCCAAGTTAGTTGTCGCAATATCGTAAGGATTACTCATGCATGGCTATTTTTAATAACGTAATCTTATTGACGTCATAAATTCATATTTAAGTAATGTCAGAAATAGACACATGATTTCGGTGCAAAAATGTTTCTACTAAAAGGACAACATATAAATGTCACACCTCAATAATTTTGATTTAACGTGTCACAAATGCTTGGTAATTATGAAAGAACATTTTATTTCATACTTAATAAGTATAAATCCAAAATTTAGAACGTACCTATGATAATCAACCGTTAATATGATTAGCACCTTATATCAAACTTGATTTTAGTCGTGTCTTTGTTATATAAGGATTAAAGGAAAACTTGTGACTTTGTCATATAAGGATTTAAAGGAAAACTTGTTGGCTACTTAACTTTAGGTGGTGTTTGTTTTTTAAAAGGTAAAATGTCTACAGTCTGCGAACCAGATCTGCAAACATCTGTGGCAGAAGAGGTGGACCAAACCTCTGCAGTCTGCAAGAAGAATACTGTTTGTTTTTTAACATCTGCAAATTATTAAAATAAACTAGTGGTGGTGTACGGATGGTGGTGATGGACGGCGGCGTTGGATGGTGGTGGTGGGTGGTGGTGGGTGGTGGTGGACGGTGGGTGGTGGTGGTGGTGGGTGGTGGCGGACGGTGGCCGGAGGTGGTGGCGGACGGTGGCTGGTGGCGGAGGCGGACGGGGGTGGCGGCGGACGGGGGTGGCGGCGGACGGTGGTGGTGGTGGACGGTGGCTGGTGGCGGAGGTGGACGGCGGCGGCGGCGAGCGGTGGTGGTGGTGGTGGCGAGCGATGGTGGTGGTGGTGGGTGTTAGTTGGTGTTGGTGTTTAAGAAGAGGTCTGCAGACCTTAGAAGTGGCTGGACCAAGTTTGCACCAAAAAGAGGTAGCGCAAGCGTTTTTTAATGAAATGTCTTCGAAAAAACAAACAGCCTGCAGATGACAATGTCTGCGCGTGGTCTGAGCGGCGCATACAAAAGAGCCTGCGCAGACTTTTTTCAGAAAAACAAACACCCCTTAGTCTCAAACAAACAAATATACATACCTATTAAAGTCTCATTCAAATAGTAGTGAGCTCTAAGGATTGTAAGATGAGTACCGTTAGTCTTACCTTTATTTGAAAAATAAAAAGACTACACCTAAAGAGTTCTTCAGCTCATAAAAAGGTCATACTAGAAACATAAAACATCTAATATTTAAAAAACACATAACATATCAAATTAACAGCAACAACAGAAGACAAGTAAAAACAATTAAACTCTAACAACAAGAACTTAAGCACAATAAAAAAATTATTAAGCTAAGTAAACTAAATATATGTAAAACTATGAGTTCCTAACTAAAAGCGCAAGGAGGAAATAAAGACATGTTATAATATTAAGGACACGTATACATATATCTGTTAAAACTATCTTATGTACCCTACATTAGAGCTAGGAGATCCTAAGAAAAGAACATATATACACTTTCCTCTAAAAATCACTCGCCTTTATCGTACATCTCCAAGATAACTTATCATTGATCAAGTCCAAAGAGAGTGAAGGTCCGTTAAATCCCTCCTAATATGCTAATCTCATGTCAATCTCGGTTTTCCTCAGCTTCTCCTTCCTTCTAACATTATGTATTCCACACAACATACTATTCCTATCATTTGTCTTCTACCCATGTGTCTAAACCATCTTAATCTCTCTTCCTTTATCTTGTCGAACATGCATGCAACACCTAATCTAGCTCTAACGATTTCATTCCTTATTTGGTTCATTCTAACACCCTAGGCAAATCCCATATCAGTCATGGACATGAGAGATGTGGGAATCATAAGTATGATTTGCCTGTAATATCACCAATATGTTTTAGGCGTATTGATGGTAGATAAGAAGAGATCTCTACAGTTAAGCATGCTCGAATACCAACAATCCAGGGATGGGTGAAAACCCTGTGAAGTTTTCACTCGAACAACCAAAAACAAATCCGTGAGATCCTTGTGGGCAAAGCGAACAATTTTGTCGGCATGGCGGGATGTTACAAATGGTATCAGAGTCAAGGACCGGTCGGTGTGTAAGCGAGGACGTTGGTCTCCTAGCAAGGGATGATGTAACATCTCACATTGGTTGGGATGGAGAATGAAAAACCTTCTTATAGAGGGCTGGATACCTTCCCTATTAGACGTGTTTTAAAATCGTGAAGGACAGGCTCCTAAAGGCCTGCCATTTTTCTAAACGAATAATATCTTCAATGATTCTTGGGCTGTTACACTGATATTCAATCTCTACTAATTGATACCCATTTTCTATTTTAAGAAAGTATATTAATGACTGAATACTAGTCTTCAAAGTTCGTGTATAGCCCATATTAAGAACTCATATGTTAGTCTCAAACGTTTTCTATATAAGAAACTAGGTTACAATCCCGTGTAATACACATGCTAAATAGATTTACTGTTACATGGTTAATAATATAAAAAGTTATGTCTTAAATATTATTTATTATACGGATTGAATAAACCCATGTATTACATATTTGAAAATTTGAAATTTAACATATTTAAAATTTTAATTATGGATAGTTATTAATTAATGAATAGCTATTATAGCATTCATAATTAAGAGTAGAGAGAAGCGGGAAAACCAATTATTAGATGAAGTAGAATGATGACAAGTATCCGTATTTATTTTTATTCATTAGTATAGATGATTAAGGATTGATTTTCAGTCTTTCATTCATCATCATCAATATTGAAACCCTTTTGATGAAAGAACAAAACCGATATTAAAGATTGTTTTTGCAGTCTCTTGTATCTCGTCACCAATTTAACAATTTTGAAGGGATAATCAAAACTAAAAATAAGTCTTCGAAGTTCTCGTAAAGACCCAATTCGGCTTTGCTATTCAGTTTTAAAAGCGTCATTGTAGAAAAATGAATCATGGACTAATTTTTCAATCTATAATATTCGTTTTTGCAAAAACCATCGTATGAAAATTAATTTGCATACTATGCGACATCTTTAGCGACGAATATTTCAAGCGTAAATTTTATGATTAATTTGTGACTGTGGTCGATTTACGACCATTAAGTTTTGCTACATATCTATGTCCTCCCAGTTTTGCAGCCACTTTATTCTATAATGTGCGACTGCGTTTGTGGATACATTTTATGCAATCAATTTTTCTCATTAAAGTGATATCCAATTAGATTCCTTGAATGTTAATGAGGGTCAGATGTTGACTTGTTAGGGTAAATGATGGTCAGTTAGTGTCCTTGATGGTTGGGGTTAATAAGGTATTAATTAACATCAATAGGCCATTGATTAAAGATAGTCAATTGTGATTATTAAATAATTAGTATTTTAGACATAGTAACTTTTGTTAATTTTTTTTTAAGTTTCTTTACTTATTTAAACATTCATAACTTTATATACAACACTAGCTTTAGTAAACATGTGTATTACACGGATTGAATAAATAAAATATTGAATATAATAAAAATTTATTAATTATCTATAAAATCGAATAAAGCAAGGTTTCTTTTGCCATTTGTCACTCTATTAAACCATTTTTTTGACACTTGTTATTTTTCTAAAAATTTTCATTTCATTTTACCTCCAAAAGTATATTATAGCAATTTAATACTCAAACTAATTTCTCTCTCTTAATAAAAACTAATTTTATTAATTGATTTCTCTCTCTTAATAAAAATTAATTTTATTAATTGATATATTTCTCTCTCTCATTTATATTTTTAAAATCAAGCTATGTTTTTAAAATAAATTTTATTAAGAAAATTAAAAATTACATATTTTTATTAACTAAAAATAATAAAAAAAAGTTTTATATAATATAAAATTTTATAAAACACTAAATCTTTTTGAAACAAAATATTTTAAATCGGTCCTTTTTAAAAAAATTTATAAAAATGTGAAATTTTTTAAAAGTAGTTTTATTAGAACAACCAGAATAATTAGAAACCCAAATTTTTAATAAACAAGAACTTTATAAAAAATATATTTTTTATAAAAAAAAATCTTAAAACGCATATTTAAAAATTAAACTATTAAGATAAGAGAGTTAAAAAATAGTATAATTGTTGTATTTCTTGAACTACTACGTATATATAATTTTAATCATATCTTATATTAAAATATTGTACTATAACCGTTCATTTTTATTACTAACTATAATCTGTTTAATAAATGGGGTTCTATCCTATCTATTTATCTATATATTTATATATCTATAACAAACAAATCTAAAATAAGACTTGACACAATTGTAAGTTTTATCATACTAAATTTCTCATTTCTCTTTATTATTATTAATACTATTGAATACTAATAATATTAATCATAATACTTTCATATTAAAAATTATATAATTTAATTTTTTTATTAAAAACCACACTTTTAGAAATAATAGTTTTATAAAATATAGAATACAACAAGCTTTTTTAGAATAAATTCATTTTTCTTAAAATAAAATATTTAAAATCACATTTTTTTATAAAATAAAAGTTTAAAAGAAATATATTATTGTTTATTTACTAAAACTACCTATTCACATAAAATTATAATCATATTTTATCTTCAAACATAGTTTTATAATTTATAAATTTTTATTACTAATTGTTTATTATTTTATTTATTCAACCCGTGTAATACACGGGGCACTAACCTAGTAAAATAATATTTTAAGATAAAAAATTATTGTAATATTCCTTATTATAATTAATGAATATTTGTATCAAATGTTTTATAAAAATATTTTTTAAAAAAACTTTTTATTATAACTCCCAATTTAAAATAATAATAATATTTTTTTATGTTTTTAGCTCATATAAAATCTGCTAGTCATAGTGTCTTTAGAATTAAAAAAAATATGATGAAATAACACTATTGTGTAATTCTAGTATGTAAAACATAATAATAAATTAACAATTAATTAATTTAAAATAACATGAAAAATAGTATAAAACGTGAAACACAATGATAAAATATCTTATTGTGTTTTTTGTTTGTCGTTATGTTATCCTAACACAATGAATTTTGAAAAATAAATTGGTGAATAACATCATTGTATACCTGTAATTGTAATACATAATGATAAGATAACAAGTTTATATAATATATATATATATATATATATATATATATATATATATATATAAACAATGGCAAAGATAACACGAAATTATATAAAATGTAAAATAAAATGATGAATACATATAAAAAATGATGAAAAATATTTGACATAATGAACTTATATTTAACACAATGATCTAATGTATTGGACATAATATCTAACGTATTTAACACAATAAACAAAATGTATTTTTATTTAAAACAATAGAATATCATATGTTAAACCTAAAATCACTATTAGACTTTTAAGATTAAATAATAATTTACAGTATCTCCATCTTACAAATCAATCTTATGTGACTCGTTAATAGTATGCATATGAAATATGCGCTTTAACAATTATGATTATTTAATATCAAATGACACACAAATATATAAATAAATGACCACAAAGTTTCTTCATAGTTTCGACACTACTAGAAAAATATTTTTTGCATCGACTTTGAAAGTTGTTAGAGTTACAAAGAAAGTCTTATTTTTTCCTTTGTTTTCCATGGAGGACATATTACGTCATTTCAATGACGCCATCAGACATAACACAACCACCAAGGATGGTTTCGTTACCAACTTACCATGGGCCAAAGGATTAGATGTTTTACTTTTTAAACAGTAACAAATAGCTAATTAAATATTAAAAAAATATTTAATAGACTGCTTTAGTCATTAAACATATATACTCTTGGGTTATACCCATGCCGTCAGTTGAGTAGCTTGAACATTCACGTAGGAGAACGGGGGAGAAATTATTTCTTTTTAGGGGGGGCGAACTTGAGTTTTATATAAAAATTTACACTATCGGATCAAAAATTTACACTACCAGACTAAAGTTTAACACTACTGACGAAAAAAAAAGGAGGGGCCGCCTCCCCCCTGTCCCAACTATGCTTCGCCAATGCATGCCGTTCCGTGGCCGAACGCGCGTTTTGAATAAAATTTATATAATAACGTAGATAAGAATAATTAGTTCGTATCAATATATAGTAACTTACAAAAACATTACAATGTTGTACGTTAAAGAAGACAAGAAAGAATTTTTAAACAAAAGATGTGCAAATATATTATATTTAACAAAATTTTATAAAAGGTTAATATAAAAAAAAGAGCAAAAAAATAAAAGCAAAACTCATTGAAAAAATATTAAAATCACAAAAAGAAAGAAAAACAACAATAAATGCATAAATTTACTATAATATATACATCACAACATGAATCGTACCAAATTTAAACTCCCAACCTTTAGGTTCTGAGAGACATAATTTAACCGTCAAGATCAATAATATGAATAGAGTTTACTTTTATATACTATGTAGGAATGAATAATTTGAATATTATAAATTCAAAATTCAATGTTTATTACTGCATAATGGAGTGCCAAAATTTAAAACTTAAAAAAAAATCAAAAATTAATATCTCGAGTCTAGTTTTTTTTTCTTTTATTTGCTACATGTTTCTAAAATTAGGCTTAGTTTATATTTCGCTATCTAATTGAATAATTATTAGTCAGTACACATGTATAGAAAATTCCAACAAGTAATGAATTAAAGATGTTGTTTTATCAGGCAACCCTTTTCCTTGAAATTTCTGAATGCATTGACTGTTGACTTTAAATGTCCTCACCCTTCTATAAAACCTGTGACACCTTGTGGGTTTCTTCTTCAATCCTTTAAACAAACCTTCAAATTAATCATCAACAATGGTGGCCACATCAGTCTCCATTGATCTCAACCTTAATCCCTTCTCCACAACTGATGGCACCCCAGTAAGTACATATACACACACCCATATATACATAAATACTTATATAATTAAGCATTTGAGTTCTAATTAACTTGTTTCATCATTACTTTTTGTGATTAACTAAGGTCAGGGAAGATGGTTTTTTCGAGGATGATGACGATCATTCGATTGATAAAGAGGTTTGTACATGATCTTATAATGAGGACTAAATTGAAAGGAGCTTTTTGGTGAATTAATATATGATTGAATTGTGTATGTTGATTGTATAGGTTGATGATCGTATGGAGTGGGATTTAAGTCGAAAAAATAACGAAAATAAGAAGCTAAAGGAGATGCTTTCTATGGTATCCGAGAGTTATAACTCTCTAAATGCTTATGTCAAGAAACTAATGCAAGACAAAGAGGAATTAGAGTCAAGTCCAAAGAAGAGGAAGTTTGATGAAACAGTTCAACAAAGCTTGTGGAAAAGGGCGAAAGAGGAGTTACCGATATCAGGGATAAAAAGAGTTTATGTAAAAGTAGATCCTTCGGATAAAAGCTTGGTAAGATCCCACTTATAGCAAGCTATTGATAGGATACAGGCATGAGTGAGATGATAGCATACATATCCTCTATCCCAGAAGATAGAAAGACTGCACGTACATTAGAATTATTTTTTTCTAACAAGAAAATACTAATTAAGCACTCATGTCTCTTGGTTATATGTTATGCATCCCATGAATTGTATTGAAATTAAGAGTTGTTTTGTTGCATTTAAAGGTGGTGAAAGATGGTTATCAATGGAGAAAATATGGACAAAAGGTGACTAGAGATAACCCATCACCTAGAGCTTACTATAAGTGCTCTTTTGCACCAATCTGCCCTGTGAAAAAGAAGGTACTTACAACTCTATCTCTGCCTTATTGGAGATTCACAAGAAAGATTTAAAAAAATTGACTTAAAAATTAAATTGAAATTTGAGTGAGCTGATTAGGTTTGATCCGATTTAGAGCCGAACCAACGTGTCATCGATTTGATTCATTAATAATTAAGATGATGTTTAACTTGTCAAACCGTTGAGCCAGTTACTTTGCCTAATAGCCTTCAAATCAAACTAATACAAACTTAAAAGTTATGAAGCAACCACTACTCTTTGCCATATGTGATCCGGCTGGGGTGACATGTATACGACCCGTTATACCTTAAGCCATGATTAAAGTAATTATAGTAGCTCACTAGCTCATATTTTATGTAAGCTATTTAAAAGGGAATTAATCAAACAATTAAGGTAAACACATGAAAGTTTTCTAAACACACAAAGTTGTTTTCAGGTTCAAAGAAGTATGGAGGATGATGGTTTTGTAGTCGCAACCTATGAAGGAGAACACAACCATAGAAGCGCTACACAAGAGGTGGCACACGCGTTAGCCAATGAACGCGAGATTTCAACTAGCGAAAGACGGTTCAACTCACCAAAACTTGATGAAGTTTTGGTGGAACAAATGGCTAATTATCTATGTAAAGACCCTAAATTCACTTCAGAACTTGCTGCTGCAATTTTCTCCAAGATTTCAGAAGTCGATTTCTTTAAAGTATGTTAATAATCGATCTTATATACATAGTATTGATATTGATTTGATCTTCCGTATAGAGGCTGTTGCAGTTCTGTTTGTATGATATCATATGTATAGGGGCTTATGTGGGGAGGAGGATTCAATATAATAAAGTCAAATTCCATGCATCTTCAGTGATTGAAGCAAATTAAGAGATGGTGATAAAAACACATGATATGATTCCTCAGTGTGAATAGATTCAGTATAGTTAGTTGTCCTTTTGTTATGTTATTCAATTTAGCAATGTTACAGTATTCGAATTGAAATTCCCTTTGATATAATAATATATACGGTTGAGCAAAAGCACATCTTCGAATTCATCTCTTGTGCTACCTGATCAATATGTCTGCTCTTGTTCCACATGATAGCCCTAAGATTTTTTTTCCACCCTTAATATCCGAGTGAATCTTTCTGATACGAGATTTCAACCATCCATATTAATTTTGACGCTCTGGGCGTGACTTTCCCAAGGACACCATTAACGAGAAAACTTACCACTGTGGTAAAACCCCCGTGGATCAAGTTTTCAACCTAAGTTTTAAAAGATCTCAAACTCTAATCATTATTCTTGTCACACATATAACTATATAAGGTTAACTTTTATATTATTATCAATATTCTAAAAATCTGATCAGTTATTGAACTGATCAGTTATTGAAACGATCATTTTACTCTACTCGTTCTTTAGATACGATCATTCTACTCTACTTGTTCTTTAAATAGAGACATCGTATCGGTGTTAGAAACATATAGTGTAACTATAGGGGTGCCCACATGGCCGGCCCTGAGGAGGGGCGGGATGGACTCCCGTCCAGGGCCCACTCGCTCAGGGGGCACAAAGTTTTTTAAAATTTTTTTATATACTAGATTGGATATTGATGCTGCTGAACTTTACATGGAGTTGAAGTTATTTAACACATCACAAACCGGTGAATTTAGCAACCCTTCTGATGTTTTGAAGCATTTAAAAGAACTTGATTATTTCCCCAATGCAAGCATTGCATATAGATTATTGTTGACTATTCTAGTGACGGTGGCATCTACAAAACGGAGTTTTTCAAAGTTGAAGTTACTGAAATCTTACCTACGATCCACAATATCCCAAGAAAGACTTAGCGGATTAGCGATGATAGCTATCAAAAGCGATATATTAGAGACTGTAAACTACAAAGATGTTATAAACCAATTTGCTATCAAAAATGCTACGAGAGCTTCACGAGTTACTGGTTAACTATTACGGTATGTCATTATAATACTATGATATTGTTATGTTTATTGTTAAAACATTTGTTTTCATTTAAAAAAATTAGTTTATATAATTTAAGTCGTTAGGGCCCAGAGGCCTTTTTTTCCCGGCTCGTCCAGTGCAATTAAAATCCTCAGGATCGGTATAGGGTGCCCATATGATTTGGCGGGATATATTACACACTAACACAGTCACTTATAAAAGGCTAGAACAATTGATTGGTTAAGTGTCATAAAGATTTAAAGGTTTAATAAAAAAAATAAAATACTATGAAACCATATAAAATAAATACAACTAGGCATTATACCAAGAAGAGCGCTGCACGTCTCAAAAACGGGGAAATCAAGGCTCAAACAACCCATCATCACAACCACAAGTTAACTGTCTTATCACATCGCAAACCGACAGATTAACATGTACATTTTGTAAACAAACACCCCACTACAAGCATCAACAACATTCAATAAAGGTTCGGGGGCTCAGAAACACAACCATGTTACGGCTGCAATCTAGAGGATTGCCACGCCCGAACAACCATGGTTTTGGTTTGTTTAGCATCATCGCCCAACAATAGAGTACGTTATCAACCATCTATATTTTTTCTCATGGCTCAAACATGTTTTATGTGGTCATCACAGCCAGTAACATTCAATAGTGAACTCTCAGATGAGGTGAAACTCATCATCACAGAGGCAAAAAAAACCAAATAGTTACAAACTCATAAGGTCCCAGATGTGCCAACAGTTATCATCATCGACCACACCTCGAAAAGCAGACAATCAACCAATAATGAACCCAGCTCTAGGGTACTCCAAAGACGAACATAAAGCATAAATTAGAGAAGAACAAGAGAGTGTGAGGTGAACGGGTGACGAGTCAACCGCCACCATGACCATCGGAATCGGGGCGGTAAGTGAGCAACAAACCATCGCCGCCGCCGGTTCTACCGTCTCCACCTAGGGCACGAAAAATAGAAGAGGAACGGGGAACCCCTGCACGCACCCGGCAGCGACGGAGGTGGAGGGTGACCAGAGGCTACAACCTCATCACATCGACGTCGGTAACGCCGATAACGGTTGTCAACCAGCGACGGCGAAGGAAATCGGTCAAGCGGGAAACCCTAACGCGTCCACACAACAATAGCCGGCCACCACTCACTAAAATACCCCACATGCACCACACGCCGGTGACGGATATCGTGGAAGCCGGAGAGGTTACCACCTCCGCCGACCGAATACCCTAAAACCTCTTGCACGAAATCCGTCGGAATCGTAACAAACAATGGTAACAAGATAGAAGGCCACCACCGTAGCAGACACTACACCCCAATTCCATTACGCTCTCTCTATGTCTCTCTCTGAAGAAGAAAATGAAAAGAGGCATTTAAAGAGGCAGTGGGGTACCACCGCATAATAGGATTGTACAACATGCACTGTTCATTCACATTGATCTTTAAATATATAGGGTAATTCTAAGAAAGTTTAGATAAACATAATATATTGATTGTTTACATAATTAGATTTACAGATAAATCTTGTTATTGGTAATGATAACTATAAAATTAAAGTTGTCCTCCAACGAATTTAAGGTGTTTATGCTTAATATTACTCAGTTACTTTTCTTATATATAATCATATAATTGATATGATTGTGTAACAAAGTTAAGGTAATCAAATTAATTAAAGATAATTTTATTTCTTAAAAGTATTTAAAATTAATGTAAAAAAATAATTTTATTCTACTCAAATGTATTATAATATAATATAAATATTTAATTAAAAAATAAAAATTTTAAAAACTTTTGGAGTAAAGTTCCAACAATTTTAATATTTTCTTGCAGATGCAACATATTCTACGTAAAGAATAAACTATTGTCTTCTCGTAAGTTATTATTACATCATTTAGAGTAGGGTGAAAAACAAGTGCTCATATGACACTTGCCCTATGTTTTGTCTATCATGCTCACTTACATTTTGTTCTCTCCTTCATTTTCCTTTCCTCTCAAATACCTGTATTTTGGAGTTTATGGAAAAGAATTTTTCTTCACTCTCACTCTTTCGTGTCATTATCTGTCTCCTGGACTTCATCGCATTTTCCTTAATAATATTAAAAGAAAAAAAAAATCTTTCTATTGTAGATGCTAGTTTATGATTATGAACCTTGGATATCACATTTTCATTTATTTTGTTCTTCCATAATAATATAACAGCGGAATATACACCATAACAATATTGGTTTATATATTATACGGATAATCACACAAAGTGGTTGTAATATAATATTTGGAGTACAAAATTATAAATCATTGCGATTTTAATGTTATTAATATCATTTTAAGATAATCAGATATATTTATTACCATAGGAAGAATTAAAGTATGTATCAATATAAGTTAGAAGATGTACATTGCACACTTGACCAAAACTATTATGATATCATGGTAAAAGTAACCTTAACCTTGGTAGTTCGAGGGGAGGAACCCCTAGACGACGAAGGTTTGAGGACAACACCCTGGTAGTCCCGGTGGGGTCAAAGGGGCAAACACATCGAAATCACATGTTTAATATACATAGGTGTTTCCGAATAAACCGATTGATAAAAGTTGCATTAAGATGACCTTTGGTTGACACTTTTGGCAATTATAACTTATAAGGTCAAACTATTACAATTTTTCAGCAAAAAGTTGTGATGATTCATTGCGTCAATACCACCACTATACAATGGACGAATTTAAAGATTTATAACGCGTACCTATAAATACAAGTTTTTCACTAGAAAAAAAACGCACTTGTTTTTTGAAATATATTTTTGCCTTATCCGGTTTAAGATTTCATATACCCACGAGATACTTTAATCTAATTGATTTTTTTTTTTTTTTCATAAAGTATAGGAAACCAGAAAACACCAACACAAATCTTTCTTATTATTACTGGAAACAATTAAGATATAATCGTATTACATTTTCTTAATAAATTAAATGAAAAATTATATTACATTTAATATAAATTTAGTGCTAAAAATTATAATATCGTTTATAAAAAACGAGGCTAAAATCCCAGGGGCTTAAAAAAGGTTAATGAGGTGTTTGAATGTGCATTTGGAGATGATTTTTTAATCTTGAATAATTAGGATAACATAATCAGTTGTAATGGTTAGATAAAGAGGTGATTAAGTTTTTGGAAAACTATGATCTTTAAGAAATCAATACAAATAATGTCCAAAGAGGACATGATAATTCTTGTGAGATAGGATAAAAAGTCCCTCAAATTTAATTAAAATGAAAGGTAACAAGGCTAATTTATTTTTCGCCTTGATAATTAGTTTTGTTGCAACCCTGATTCTAATTTTGTGACCCATAGATAACTATATCATAAGCAAAATATGTTTATCCAAACATTATTATAAACTATTAATTGCAATTACTTGTATTCCAGCAAACAGTTTCAAACTGCATATTCGAAGGCCCCCTAAACACTCAAGAAGTTGATTAAAGTTTTTAACTTTTTCTCAGGGGTAGGGTGTTTCTTTGTGGTTCTTTTACTTCTTTTGCCAAAATCATCAAAATCGACTTTTGCCATATATGTTTTATAGACTTTTTAATCTTTGTAGCATGCGAATTACCCTCGGTTACATCTGCCTTAATCATAGCTGAAATGAAATTTGCTTGATGGTATTTTATATTTCCCCCCTATAGTTTTGATCTTTCTATTCAGGCATACCTTCCAAATGACAGACAATATGTGACATCTTACATAAATCTTACATCGGCCGTGGACAGTAAAGTTTCTAGTTCATAAATAATGTCTGGTCTCTAATATCACAAACCCATTTTGGGTGTATTGGATGTGGATGAGAGGAGAACTCCACAGTTAAACGTGCTCAGGTGACAGAAATTCAAGGGTGGGTGGCCTTCCTGTGAAGTTTTCACCTGGGCAACCAAAAGCAAATCCGTAAGCTTCTCGTGAGCAAATCGAACAATATTGGTGGTACGAAAGGTCGGGTGTCATATAATGGATTAGAAACAGAATGTTTCATCACCTGAAGAAATTGGCCCATTAATCTACAACAATCTTGCTTCCAGTTTCCTGCTTTGTTGATTATTAATCTAAACGTGTTATATATAGTTCTTTTGATTCCCGAATATTGTTGTTTCGAATGAAACTTTTGTCATTCCTTTTAATCATTCATATAACAGTGAATTACATGGTTTACAAATCATTCATTACTTCTTAATGTACAATCAAACCTCATGTCCTTCCTTTAAAGGCAGTAGTTCCAAACTATCGCGGTTTGTTTCAAGATCTATACTTTTGCTATCGCGTGGGTTTTGTATGTCTAAACGAGCGGCATTCGGGACAAGGAAGATGAAACCCAATGTAGCAATTCTCAAGAGATTCCTAACAAGAACCACTAGCCACAAGTTTTCAAAATCAGTTCTCGTGACGTGAAACGCGTGCAGAATTATCGCGCCGCCCCACTTGGAAGAAAGTGAGCCGAAGCTGTCTATGCTCATTAACAGTGCGAAAAACGTTCCTTCAATGCCTATTGGGCACAAACTCGTGCTCAATACAATCATAGGCATCCACCTAATTCTAGACACAACACGAGAAACACATTCCTCCATGACTACGAAGAGGTAATCTGGAAGCCCAAGAACGAGGTTCCACCTCAAGATGAACATGAGGTCAAGAAACCCAGAGAGCGCGTACACGAGTTGAGCAAAAAAGAGCAGTTTCCTAAAAGGGAAGTCTTTAAGAAGCTTGTGGTAGATTAAAACTCCAACAATCGAAGCTAGTGCTCCGATTGCGTGTACCATACCAACAAGTTCCTGCATTTAAGAACTCAATTGGTCATTTTCAATATGGTGTATGCGCGCTCTTATTATTCTACATCTCTTATTATTCCACATCTGCATGCATGATCTAAGTCATTTGTGACTTAGATCATTTATGGAAATAAAGTACCTGTGAAAATGCGGGACCCGCCTTAGGGTCGGTGTACCAGTAAAAGTGGCCTTCATGGGTGCTAAAACTTAGAGCCAAGGAAAGGTACATGTAAAGTGATGGCTTCCAGACTTCTGGGAACTGAATGGTCTCATACATTCCTTTTAGTGCTCCTCCCAGGTTAACTATTGCCTGTGATAATAAGGAAAAAAAGCAGATGTTCGTTTTTACGACACCGGAGCCGGCGGTTAGAACAACGCGAATGGGAGTTTGATCACATTTGTTACTTGTCATTAGTGATTTATTAGCGTATTCTCATGCCAATGTTAGTTTTTAACTACAGATTATGCATTTCAGTAAAGTATAGTCATTTGTAACTATCAAATGATTGTCTGTTAAACTTTGATCAAAGGATTATTTAGAAAGACAAAATTCTAGGGCGTAAATGAGCCAAGCCGGCTCGCAAGCTACTCGGCATCGGCTTGAAAAAGCTCGAATCGAGTCGAGCTATAACGAGCTCAAGCCCAAACTCGAGCTATATTATGGCTCGATAACTAAACGAGCCCGAGCTTCTAATATTGAGCTCGAGCTGGCTCGCAAGCCTAAACGAGCTTTTGTTTATATAATAATTTTCACAATATTAGATATAAATTTATATAAATATAATATTATTATATATAAGATTATGATAAAAAAATATATTAAATAATATATATTATGTTATACATAATAAGTATGATTATTAACAAATATAAACTAATTAAAAACAATAAAAATTTAATAATTTGTTGATAAACAAGCCGAGCTCCAGCTTGAAAATTATTTGACTAGCGAGCTTGAGCTTTACAAATAAAACTAAAAACGAGTCAAGCTCGAGCTTTCTAAAGTTAAAACGCGCTGAGCTCGAGCCTTAGCAAGCTCGGGCTCGCTCGGCTCGGCTCATTTACACCCCTACAAAACCCTTAGAGAATGCAGAAACTAACCTGTCTTTTGTTGGTAGACAAGTCATCAGATGTTTTCTTTTCATAGAGCACAAAGCCTAAAATTATCTGTGATGCTGCCGGAATTGCCAAAATTCCCAACGCAATCTTTACATGAAAATCATAAAATTTATTTAAAATGTGTGTCAAAACATGTATCGTAAATGTAAAGATAAACACATATAAAATGCAACATTTTTGTTGTTTTACAACTCTAAATTAATGTATAAAGAAAATATCACTAGTAAGTTTATGAAATGTTTTATTAAAAACACGATTTTTTATTCCTCAAACTTCACCCAACTTTATATAGTGTAATTTTTAATGGTTAAAAGAAAATATATAGTAGTTACTGTTTACTCGTCATTTTTTCTCTATATTTAATTTAAATTGACAATTATAAAACTTTTCTTTTTTCTTTACTATTACCTCTCAAAGTTAGTTTTAGAAACTAGTCATTAGACATTAAATGATATTTCTATTTAAGTCACTTAAAATTATTTTCTTTAAATTTAAGTTAAATTAAAAATTATAAAATTTTGTTATAATTTAGAAAACTTTTATCTTTGTTTTTAACCCTCTTAAAGTCAATTTTAGAATTGCTAGTCGCTTACCATTAATTATCATTCATATATTCCATTTAAATCATTTAAATGTAATTAAAAAGTAACGTTTGAAGAAAAATAAAATGAAATAAAAAACCTTTAACTTAACTGGATGTCTATACTTAGGAAAGGAAAATTACTAAACTGAACTTCAAATTTCAAACCAACCATTTTGCTAAAATGAATACTTTGCTTTGAGTCTAATTTTATTCATTTTCAAACCAATTATTAGGTGTCAAACCAAAAAATTGGTGTCAAAATACTTAGGCTATATACAATCCTTTTTATTACTTTTTGTACTCTCCTCTCAAAACAACAATTGCAAAACTTGTCGTATTTTACCCCGGAAAAAAAAATAGTTTTAGAAAGTTTTTCTTTTCTTTTTAAATAAGTTTCAAAAACAGTTTTTATATAATAATATAAAAACATATTAATAAAAAAAATTCTATAAAAAAATATTGTAACAATTGAAAAAACTTTTAAATATGTCTTTTAGCATTGGAAATAGACCTAAACGAACATAATTCAACCGATTAACATGTTTAAATTGATTTATTTGGTTAGGCTATCCAATTAAACCCGTTAAACCGTTTATTATTTGGTTTATACGGATAACCGAACCGAATAAACAAGATTTTGTGTAACCGTTAACCAAAGTGAAAATAGATTGTATGATTTGATTCGATTTTTACGGTTACGGATATAATTCTGTTTTCGGTTATTTTCTGCTATAGGCTTTTTTTAAACACTCGTAACCACTACAAATAAAAATAATAAAAAAACAAAAAATATAAAAACAAAAAAGTAACAATAAATAAATAAAACTTTAAAAAATTAGTTTAACATATTAAAAGATGATACGATAATTAAACAATATAAAAACAAAATTTAACTATTTTTACAAGTTGAGAATAGAAGCATAACAAATAAAAATAGTTTAGACTTTAGAGAGAGGTATATATAACATCCTCGTAAAATGAACGAGAGTTAACACGCGGCTAAACCCGGTTAAATTATAACCGAGAGAGAGACTTTTTGATTATCCCCTCCGAACCTACTTACTACCACTTGTTGTCATGGAACCAGAAAGAAACTAACCTGAGGCCCAAGATGATGAACAAAAAAACCACTAGTGGCGTAACCCACAAGCGCCCCAGCCGACGAACACACCCCACACAAACTCTGCATATCCGGAGCCAATTCCCTAAACTCAATACTATTCCTCGCAATACAAGCATCGATCGTCACATCCGCCACCGCCATCCCGCCCGCGATAGCTATCAAACACCACAACGCCGCCGCCACTCCCACCCTCTCACCACCCTCCGCCACCGTAGCCGCCGCCGCCACTCCCACGACCCCCGCCGCGACGAAGTAGGGCCGCCTCCGGTAGCCCATGATCGGAAAGACGTCCGTCATGAGGCCCCAAATGGGCTTGATGAGCCAGGGGATGTGGTAGAGCCCAGTGAAGAGTTGGGCCCTGGAGGGCTGGGTTTTGTGAACGTCTTTCCAGTAATAGTCGGTGACGACTTTGAAGAAGGAGCCCGAGAAGCCCTGGCTGAGGCCGTAGGTGAGGAAGATGCCGATGATGAATGAGGGGTTGAGGGTGGTGGATAGTGTGTGGAGCCATTGGATGGGTTGGAGGATGAGGGATGTTAGGGGGTTGGATGCTGGTGGTGGTGGTGGCGGTGGCTGGTGGGACGCGGCGGCGATGAGGTTTTGGGTCTCTGAGTTGGGCATTTTGAGATCTGATCAACCTGCGGGTAGATATGTTGACTTCGATGTCTGAGAGAGTCATGAATCATGATGGAAAAATAATAATAATAATACGTAAATTAATGTGAAGGATTTTAAGGGGACGTTTGGTTGGAAGGAATGGAATGAAATTGAGAAACTAGTATAATTTTCAAGCAAAATTATGTTTAAGTGGGTAATAAAATGTAAAATCCAAGGGAATGTTTCACCTCAAATTCCCTTGGTTGTGGGATTTCAAATTCCCTCTCTAGGTGAAAGGATTTTGAAATCCCACAACCAAGGGAATTTGAGGTGAAACATTCCCTTGGGTTTACTTTTAATTGCTCACTCAAACACAATTTTACTTGAAAATTATACTAGTTTCTCAATTACATTCCATTCCATTCCATTCCTTCCAGCCAAACGCCCCCTAAGTGTTTTTATAAGAGTCCTAATCTATTCTAATGTTTGTTACTAAAGAATGTTTTAAAAATTCATGACTTGTAACTTGTTCGAAGCTCGTTAAAAATAGTTTTTGAAATTGGCTTGGTTTGTTAACGAGCCAACCCCTAAGTATATAAATATAGAAAATGATAATGGTTATTGAAATAACAATCTCGTATCATTATTTAATTGAGTTAAGATGAAGTAATTTAAAAATATTATATTTTGTTTTTTTATGTATGAATGTTCGTTAAAAAATTAAAAAAAAAATATTGTTTTAAAAAATAAATCAAGTTGGCTCGCGAGACGACTCGGGAGGCACGTTCGGAAAAGCAAGGGAAGACCCAGCCGAGGTGCATGACCCACACCTTCAATATGCTTTACAGAAAAACGATTGTAAGTCAACCTGACTTAATTCATTTGAGCTCAAAAGTCAAACAAACACATGATAAAAATCTTATCCATTGTCATTGACTCACAGAAATATCTCAAAGGATGCTACAATTTGTTTGACATACAACAATGGGTTGCACTATTTCTAACAAGTTTTCGCGTTGGGATATCCTGCATCTGATGTCTAGATAGCAGTCTCTTCAAATCCTTTACGAGCTCCGTAGCAAGAAACGATATTTCCTCTTAAAGAGAATCAGCTGTGTAAATTGCTTTAATGGGTAAATGAATCATTTGTCCTTGGGATTCAACGTTAATCTTATTATAACTGCCAATCGAGACAATTGACCTAGTGTTCTAGTGGTATAGTGTTTGACCATCACAAAAGTGGACTAAGATTATTGCAAGTGAAAGATATGTGCCATTTAGATGTAAAAAATTGTTGTTAAAAAATACTAATAGATGCACCTAAGATACATTTCCTCTTGCTCCTAAAAAAGACATTATGCAGACTGGATTAAAGGGATCGGTCATCTGAAAATTAAGACTATTTTCTTCTTGCAAATATTCACTTGTGGCATGCCACATCTTGATCGATTGACACATAGTTTTTCTTCCGTGGATACATTCCCATAATGATGATATTTTTTCAAAATAAAACATAATTGTCTAGCATTCTCAATAAGCCATCTTTTAGAACGTGTTGTTAGAATATCATCAAATTCTAATGAAATGAATGCAGTCAAAGGCTTGTGAAAAATTTAAAGTCTTTACTTAGATCTAGGATATTAGATGTATATCCTATTATATAGTGATCAATAAATCAACTCATCATTTGTTTCATAGTAGTTTCTTCTATCGTTTTATTTTAAAAGACTTAAGTGGGTCGTTCTGCCATTAGTACCTTCATATTGCGTTGCAGGAAGTAGAATTTAGCAACATATTTGCATCAGTTATTGACGATCTTCTTTTTCTAGATCTTCTTTCATGTAGAAATTCTGTAATTCTAGCTCTACTTAATTAGGCAATACTCAAAATACTGCTAGTAGCATAATATTACAACATACCTATCAAAACCCATAAATTTCTCTCTTATGCAAGATGTAGAAGAATGGCCCACGGAGATTCATACTGATTGTTTGGCAATTTTGATAAGAGCTTCTTTTGCAACAATAACATGTTGATCTAGTCAGCACCTCAACCACATAGGACTCACCTTAATTGATTCATCTTTGTCAGTAACCTTCAATAGCATCATAGGCATTACATTCTTTTTTCGTATACTTCATCATAATACCTTCACTTTGATACTTTGATACAAATACCCCTGACAATTTCCACGTAGAGTCCACTAAACATATCTTGAGTTGATGTAGAAATGAGATCTCTCGAATAGTCGGAGACGAAATAACCATATGAGAAACATATGTAAACATGCCTATGCTTGAGCCTTTAAAGATAAAGGCACATGAACACCCATTTAATCCTCGTCAAAGTCTGCATTAAAACCATTACAGAGTAATGGATGTAAACAATAGCATGTCCTTCCACTAAAGCATTGAGGAATGCTCGTATGCCTATTTATGCAGTGTAGGCGCTCTATTCGGTAATGCAAGATGGTCATTCAGAATTTCCCCAAATATTTCCCATACAATCGTTTTTTCCCCAAATCTCATTCTTTGCAACTCCTATGTTCGGAGCAAGATGTTTCTAATTAAGTCACGAATTACAAATGACTAGAAAAATTCTATTGCAATTTCGCGAGGCAATTCACATCAAAGTATTGAAAGTGAAGGGCCCGGGCCCACAACCGCCCTAATTGATCGACACGGCCCATTACCCGCCTGCCCAATTTGAACATTCACACAAATAAAACTATAGCTAAGGTGACATATATTTGAAATGCAAGATCTGATACATCCTACCAGTAGTCAAAGTCTTTAGGGGATTCTCTTCATTATGAAACAACAATCTTTAAAACATCATATGCATATTAACAGATTTGATGATATATGTAAAATATAAGAGCCCTGACTGAAACTAACCTACTAAATCACCATATTTATGATTGCAGACCCGCAGGCGTGGATTCTGCTAGTGAACTTAAAACGGTCTCCCCCACTTCACTCTTACAGAGCGGGCATGAAGCATTAATCTTTAACCACTTGTCCACACAATCCTTGTGAAAAAAGTGAGTACATGGCAATTCCCTTAGCTCATCATTGTTTGCATACTTTGCCAAACAAATACAGCATACCTATGGAATATATAGGATAAACATGATAAAACTTCAGCTTTATTGCACATTAGTAATCAAACTTCTTAAATTAAACAGCATAGGAGATTTTAAGCATTTAAATTATGCCATGGGCATTTTCTTCAGAAAGGGAAAAAATACTATGGGAAGTTATTGAGCCATTTGATCCGTAACTTTTTAAGGCAAACTTTTTTGGAAGCTAATTGTGTAGGTACATGGGTCAAAAAATACCACCACCGGTTGCAAGCTAATTGTTTAGGTGAAAGCATAGAAGCTACTAAATAAGCCCCAGATAAAATTAAAAGTAGGATTGACTATTTGACTTACAGCATCTTCTCCAGAGAGGACACGTTCATGTTCTGTTCCTGCAGCCACGACCCCGTCTTCATTAGCACCCGCGTGGCTGTCTTTATTATTTCCATGTTTATGTTTTTTAATTTTAAATTTATAGGTAGGCAGAGAATTAATGGATTCTGTAGTGGCCCCTCTATTTTGTGATAAATCCTCTCTGAAGCCCAGAACTGAAATTATACAAGGAAGACAGCAGCAGATTGTGGCACACAAGATGAATGGCATTGCATACCCGATACAGCTGAAGGTAAGAAACACTAAACATAACCTGTCAAAATTAATAATTCCATAAGATGACAAAACAATGATTAAGATAACAAAATTGTTGAGGTGGCGAATGACGTGCTTTTGATTTGTACCTGTATAGGTTGGGAGCATCAGTAGCAGAAGAATGGCCTCCAAAGATCCACACGTTCCCAACAACAAACCACACCGCAAAGAAGCAATCTAAGCCCATTTTGAAGTATTCAACAAGTACCTTAAGTCTGCAACAGTGACAAGAATTTTGATATTAGACAAGTACACATTTTTGTGATAGCAAAGTACAATATCGCACTTATTGGTATGCATAATTCAAAATCCAACTTCAACTGTTGTAAGGTTCATTATAGTTCCAACCCAGTGTCTACATACGTAACTATAAATCTGTCATTTCTTCTTGATCAATATGAATGTATCTATCCAGTTTTAAAATCCAAGTTCTGAAATATGATTACTGTAGAACATGCTTCCCGCTCAAGCATCAGCAACTTAAATTAATCAAAGAGACAAGATCACAAGAATACAATATACCAAATACTGATGTATCAGTGGGTCACATTTCATAAAGGTGAAAATTAAGTTGATCTTTTACTCTGTATTAGTGATACTACAACAATATAATTGTTTTTCGGTTCGGTGCAGAATTGTGAACGTCAAGTATGGACTTGTTTTTCTACCTTGATTAAGCAGCTATTATCTGTTCCTATATAGATAATTAATACCCGTTCAGATACTACACTCTGATATGATGTTCACAGTTATCCAATAGGATTGCTGAAAAAAACAAAAATACCATGCGGCTTTAACGGAGATGGCAATTACGTTGTCAGTTGACACGTTAAGCATTCATTAATGAAAAGAGTCACCTGCATACAGCTTACAAAAAATTGATATTTCTACCAGGCTACCAGCATGTTTATCAACTTTATCATAACAAGTGAAACAAGTTACTTCTTGTATAAAAGGTGTGGACAAAGTAATTACCCTGTAAAATATATAGGGGTGATTGGATTTGTGTTTTGGAACTGATTATTGATTACTGCCACTTGAAGGCACAATAATTAAATTTCAATGTTTGTACAAACACATATTTGTGCTGCTTTTGCTTGCTTTTAATAATTATTATTTAGGAGTTAAGACTTAAGAGTATATCAAAATTACTTATATACCATTCTGTAAACCTAATTGAGACACTTCTATTCATTTTCACAAACTATCTCTACTTTATTTACGAAAATGTCCATGTTGGTCACTTCAAGTAATCAGAATTTGACAGACACTCAGACATATAATAAGACAACTTCAGAACGACAGAAGCACATCCAGACACTATTTTCCACAGTTTGTTTTGTTATCTGATTACCTTGTTCTGATAATTTAATGTCAAGCAATCATTTTCAAAACACACATCCAAAACACCTCCATAGTAGTAATCCAGGTGCTCTAGACACTCAACCCTAGGCACATCTAACAACAAAGCCTACCAAAATTTTGACCCAAAAAAAAAAAGAAAAAAAAAGTAACTATAAGCACATTTTTAGAAATAAATACCTTGTGCTCAGTAAACCCATTGTAGGTCTTGTACCGGTGGTGTTGTGAGTGTCCACTACTGAACTTGTCGCACTTGAAGATGAAGTTAAAGAAGTAGCTATTGCAGAAAGGCTGCCAGAAGGAGGCTGAACTGAATCTTGGTCTGATGTCTGATTTCTATAATAAAAACGCCAAAATAGCAATGGGAGAGTTGCAACACATCCAGAAGCATAACCAATAACCCACGTAAATAACGGAGCATGAGGACGCTCATGCCTTGATAAGGATAAAACAACAATTGCTGCTATTATTTGACTAACAGTTATAACTAATTCTATAGATATCCAATAACCAGAATTCAATGGGCTCCTGCGCCTTACATGCCCATTCCCCCTTCTAGCAAAAGATGTTCTTCTTTCGTTTGTTCCATTTGTAGTCGAAAAAGGATGTTGAAAAGCAGGAATATTAATGCTAGTTGAAGGTAGCTCTTCGTTTTGCCGTGAGGTTGACTCAGTAACTGGTCTATCCTGGGTTATATTAATCACATGCCCACCATGTTCAACTGTTTGTGGTCGATCCATTACTACTGATGGCTTGTTTGTTTGGGTTTTAATATGTGGGCCCAATACACAAACGCCCATGTAAACCCGCCAGAAGATTGTGAAGTAGTGAACACATGAGATAGAAATAACAAAGAACGCTTTCAAAAGATCAAACGACACCCTTTCGTCTTATGCTGCCAATTTGCTACGTCTTATGCTGCCAATTTGCTAATCAACTTCGAAATTCAAACCACAGTATTATGAGAATGTTATGAAGTTCAGCCTGCCAGATGGAAATTCAATACCATGAAAATAAATTGTTACTTAAAAACTGAAAGTCTCGTTTTATTCTAATATAGCAATTATGCACTATCAAACAAGTTATTCATCATTTACATTTATTAGCGCAACATCAAATAACAGTGTTATCCTTGTATTTTTTCTGCTTCCCAGCTTGCCTCAAAAGATAAACATAACGAAGAATATGAAAACGCATGCCTACAGCAACCTAATCATCAAAGTTGTAGCACATGAAAATCATTTACATGTTCTCAAGTTCCAAGTACTTCAATCAGCCATAACTAATAACTATATGTGAAGAAATTTTTGCAAAAACAACATAACAATCCTCTTAATTAACGAATCCGGGTACTGAAAACTCATAATCATGAACAAAGAAAAGAGAAATTTAACTTTAATACCCTTAAACACATCCCTACTTCTCTACTAACTACAACTTAACAAAGAAAATTTCAGAATCAATATCCATGTAAATGTACCAAAACCTGAAAACCTAATCCACCTATAAATCAACAACTACACCATCTATCCAAAAGCCCTATAAAAATCAATCAATCCTCCATACCTAGCATCACAATTTTGATCTTCCTAACAATACGTATTCAAAATAACCAATCGAACTTCAACACGGATCTAAATTCACCAAAACACACCTAATCTTCATCAATGGATCAACAAACCAGTAAGTTCTCATCAAATCGCGCAGTTGAAAAACCCTAGTACTGCAACATACCAAAATCTAGCGTATTTCAGCTGATTTCTCACAAGAACAACACAAGAAAACAAAGAGGATGAACTCACCGGTGAGTATGCGATTAAACTAGCAACGAATCGGATGAACTTATGGTGCAGTTTTGAAAAAGATCGTTCGATTGATTTACAAACACCCACAGATAGTAATATTTTTTTTTTTTAACTTTTGTTATCGGGAGATAGATACAGGTTGTATGTAAGTATATATTGTATAGTGGCAACTTTGACTTTATCATATTACTTGATGACTGTGACTTTGGATATTCTTATGTTGTGCTGTGACAAGAGTATAGATATTAATGCACAAGGTACAACAACTGAAGCGTTTTCTTGATTTCCAGTTTGAGATATCTTTTTTATTGCTATAAAAATATCTTCAAGTTACAATAGAATTATCATATTTCTTTATCATGATGTCACAAGAATTTATAATAAATCGTTGGATTTAAAGGTATAGACTATAGAGTATTTAATATTATTATAAACTAATATTATTTCAACGTTTAAGTGATGTTTTTGTTTTAAAATAATATTGGGATTTAAGGTTTTGAAACCATTGGGCATCCGACTATGAAGCTTTGTCGGAGGCACGATGGGTGCCCAATTGTGGAACATCATGCCTTTATGAAATGATCCACAACATGGTCATTTTACGTGAAGATTTTCAAAAGAAGCATATATGATAAATGTTTTTTTATTTTTAAACTTCTACCTAATAATTAATTAAGCAGCTAAATATATTGTGTTGTTTAACTTTTTTTTTTGTTTATAAACACTCCAGCAGTGTTTTGTAAAGCAAGTTCAAATGTAGTTTTTTATCTTATTTATAATATAATAGTAAATGATTAGGATGTATATTTCAACAATATTTGCACAAATTACTAGTGGCGTATGGACCTTTCCAAAAATAAGTGTAAAGGCAGAAGAGATCAAATTATCCCATTCTAATAAAACATTACATAAAGTTTCAAATAGAATTGTAGATTTGATAATACTACTTCCTAGGATATATAATGTCACATAAAATGTCTCATAGTTGTGACATTACGGAAACCACAAGTACCAAATTAGGCTACAACAGGTGGTTAATTACCACTTACAACATGAGAAAATAAATAATCTCATCGTGGGTCTAGATATCAGCAACACAAACATCAGGATAGTGGTTTCACAGGTTTCTGGGAGATTAATGTTGCAACACTTTTGTACTGCCACAATGAAAGTAATGGTTATCACTTATCAGACCATAACATAACCCAACTAGATGATGATGATGATATGAATATAAAGTCATTTAACAGGCCAATTACCTTCGGTTGCTTGTACTTTTTGCGTATAGCACGCAGAGAGCTGGAATTGTTGAGTTGCAGATCTTGGAGGGCCAGAACTGTAACTTTTAGCTCCGGGGCCTTGTAACTAGTATAATGCTCTAAGGTAGGATTCTGCAAGAACTTGAAGATCAATGGTGTTTGTGATTTAACTAAGCAAATTGAGAAGATTTGTTTTTGGAATAGCTATGATGTTTGTGATTTGACAAAGCAAAGAAGTATAATTCTTTATAATATTATGACCATGATAATTTTTATAACTTTTGCAAATAAATGTAAGAAGGAAATAGTTGATAAAAACTAACACTGACCCATGGATTTTCATGCTGATCAAGTGTCCATTTGGCTAAGTATACAGCTGAGGCGGCAATGAGGGAAGGTAGGAACTTTATGAAACTGTACTCGATTTGAGTTAGCTCGGCTAAATAGTTTGCGAGAAACTCCAATTCTATAACTGGAGCCTGCAATTAAAGGCAATTTATGATGTTATTCCACTGTTAAATTTCATAATTCTGTTTGTTGCAAATGATTCCTAAATGTTGTATTCATTTACCTTATAAGAAGTTTGAGCGGCCAAAAGGAATCTCCTGAGAAATGAAACTGAATAATTAGCATGGAAAGACCAAGTGAGTTTGCATAGTCAATTTCAGTTTCCATTTTGTGTGAGTCCCACTATTGTTAATTTAGGGGGCCAATCGTTTCTGGTTGGTGGGTTTTGGGTTGTTGAATTGTCAAACCCGAACATGATCAATATGTTATCCATGTCAAAGTCATCCACCCTAACCCAAATACACATAAAATTGTGTTACATAAACAAAACCCATTTAACCCATTTATCTAACATGACAAACTAGTTGATGGGTAAGCAGGCTGTGTAATCAAGTGATTAACTGTTAAACATATTGGTAGTTGTAATAAATGGGTTAAACAAGTTGGCATGTTCATCATGTTAAAAAAACAAATTAACAAGTCGGCATGTTTATTATATGGGTTTAACAGGTCGACTATGTTAACCCGAACACAACATATTTTAAACAGGTTAAATATGATAACCTAAAATATGATTATTTTCGTGTTGTGTTGCCACCTCTAATTGTGATGCAAGGATTTGGGTATATGAGACACACAAAAAGTACTTAATATGTTATAGATGAATGCTAGAACCTCAAGAACTTTTTGATAGTTGGAAGAGAAAGCTGAAAGCTTAATACATCCAGTATTTGGTACTCCATTTCCAATACCTGCAGGTATAACTTTTGTTATTGAATTATAGTTTGTATGTGGCTTTTGATGCTAAGTGGAAATGTGCTTAAGATACCTCTACTTTTGTATAGGTGTTGTCGGTGATAATACAGAATTCTTCTACCCGTGGAGCACAAATTTGTTCGTACTTCCTTAGAACATATATACTTGGTTTAAAAAGGTTTCCCGAAGTTTTATGTATCTTGATAAAGGAAAAAGAAGAGAACTCACGAAGCAACAAGCATGCAGGTTATACCAAGCAGTTGGAGTCTTCTTTTTCCAATGCATTTCTTAGAGAGATAAATATCAATGAGAGCAACTGTTAAGTAAAATGTTTCTGAAGCTAGCCCATATTCTTCACAGACCTAAATGCAGAGTTCAAACTCTAGTAATCAGCGAGTGGTTGACGAATATAAGTTAACTACACTAATAAAAGGATACTAAACTTTGAATGCTTTTTAAGTAAAGCAAATAATGGTTGTGGACTAATTATCTTAGAAAAAGGAAATTACACAACCCATAGAACTATAGAAGGCTCAAGAACTAACCTCCACAAGCCAATCAATAAGAATGCCTCGCATTTCTTTTGTGATTTCCAGCTGCATGGTTTTCATATAATCAGTTGAATGCCTCCACTTAAGCTGTTGATAAAACATGCACTTCATAGTAAGTAAAAAAGAAAAGAGATATCCTATCCCACCAAAAAGAAGAAACAATAGTATAGGAAAATTTACAAGGAAAACAAATATGCAGGTGGGTGAACTTTTATTTTATGATTTCGAGTGGCAGGGGCTTGCCAAAGTCTTTCACTATCTTGGTGTGGTTCCTCGGTTTTCTCTTTTTGAACACACACATGCACACATAAATATATATAGACAAAGAAATGGTGGGTGATGCGTTTACATATATGAAAGAACTATAATGCAGATAAAAGCTTATTTCAGTTATTAGTTTAAAGCAAAATTATGCATGTAGTAAGCATAATAAAATGATCTATAAATCTTGCACCTTGTATAAAAGTTTGGTTGGTTTTTTGAGAATATAAAAAATCATAGACAGAGGAGGTATTAACCGATAAATGGATGGCAATAGCTATTCAGACCTCTGTGGTGCGTAAATGCGCATATACTTCTGCAGCATATAAGCTGCACATTTGAGGATCGTTAAACTTAGAATCAATGTCAATAACTGACTCATCATTTGAGGCTTCCACTTCACTGGTAATCTCGCTTTCTCCTGCATGATACAACAATAATATATTCTTGTGAACATGACATATAAAGAAGAGTGTACAGATGCAACCAATAAAAAATTATTTGTCCATGAATATTGCTTGAAGAATTGAGAACATTTAAAGTGAAATATAATACAAGTGTGTTTTTATGTTTATATGGAGAAAGCTAAATAAAACCCGAAGTCATGAACATGTCTTTGACTTGGTACTTGATTAAAAATCAAATAACATAAACTTTGACAGAAATAACAAAATAGTTGTCCTTTTTAGCTAGGCCTAGCAAAAGTATTATAATTTCAAGAAATTTGCAAGATCGGAGATCTAATATGCAATTGAGCACATTATGGGACATTGGAACATAGTTTACCAAAGATTAAAACAAAAAATCTGGCTTTTTGGTGATGAGCTTCCTGGTTCAGAGTGTTTGTTGTATATATCAAATTAGCACGATTCAAATTTAGCATACTATACTTTGATTTTTGTATATATGTGGTTGGATTGCTTTACCATTTTCTAATTTTAGCTGTAAATTTACTTCACTCAATTCGTTTGTACTCCGTTTGGTTATGCTTTCTGCTGCATTTGTCTTTGTCTTCAGAATCTGAGAGTCCGCCTCTATAGATTGTGTCACCCTTTCATTCTTCTTGACAGCACATCTTTTGACCCGCTTGCAAATCTGATAACAAGCATCATCAACAGAAGATAAATTTTGTATTATAATTAACAAATACAAAAAGGCATACATAATGTTGTTTTCATGCTATCGACTCATTTAATTTTATCAACAAAAGCCTGCTACAAATGCGTACCCCTATTTTATTTCCACTGGGAACTTCTACACTAGATTTATCAAAGTGGTTGTTAGTGATGTCCTTAAGAACTGCCCTTCTCTTGGGTTGGACAAAATGAGCAACAACAGCAACAGACTTGTCATCTGGTAATGTTCTTTTGGTTTTGGGTTGCAGGGCCTGCTTGTGATCTTGTTTCACTGCAGGATGCAGTGGTGGCAAACCCCCTGATGCACCCAATGCTTTTGCACCTGCTCTAGTAACCCGTCCAATTGGCCTTTGGATATTAGCAGCAGGTACATTTTCTTTATTCATATCTCTTTGCCTTGAAGAAGAATGGTGCATGATTTTAGATTAACTTGCTTATCATGAATTCTGCAGCTAAAACATTAAAAATAATGTTAGTGACTATAGACATCCTTATAGTGACATAAATAGCTTTTTATGTGTAGGTACTGCAAAATGTTTGAACAAACTAATGTTCAAAAGAGCACCGACCAAACTTTTACCATCTTATCCTAGTAGAACTACATAGACAGATTATTGGTCCATTTTTTTTCCTAAGTAGACACATTGCATATCAATAATCAAGCCATCCCAAAATAACACCTAAGACATTATTAATATGGTATACATGAAATAAAAAAATCATCAACCAGCATACTGAGTTATAAAAATCCCCAAGCACACTAATAACTTGTAACATAAAAAACAAAGATACATTGTAAGGATTTTCACTGTTCCAGTATCAACTTTCTTCACCAACAGTATATGAATCAGCATTACCAATTACTGATGTTCAATTCCTTTAAATCTTTTACTTGTTAGCACAGACTCTTGAATATCAAAACTAACTAGCCCAAAGAACTCTTCTATTTGTATATAAAAGTACGCATCTGCTAAAACATTCTTATTTCACATGTCACAAGCAAAACGCAAATCAAATTACAAACAAAGGCAAAAGTAAAAGGACTTCGAGATTTTATGACTGCAGTGGTCAACTGAGTAGTGAATTGAGATTTTAAAATCAAAGCCCTTACATAAGGTAGATTTCAAGATCCTATCAAAGCAAGAAACCTCAATATTTCAATCATAATTATCCAAATATAAAAAGAACCAGTTCACAAGTATATTACATACACATGTACCAATAGTCATGATAAAAAATGAATTAATTCAACTGTTTAATGAGTATTTAAATAATGAAACAAGTACAAAACAAAATAGAAAGAGCAACAAACATGTCGTTACCGAAATAAAAAATCTAAGGCGCGTCAGAACTCCGCTGTTGCTGTCATTATACTAGCCATCAGCATCAGTTGGTTCTACCAAAAAGTCAAAAACAGAGGTTTAGTCAAAACCAGCATATCCTTGAATATAAACAAATTAGGCGATTAGCAACACAAGCAACAAGTGATTTGATCTCATTTGGAAGACGTAAATCAAAAGTCAAACTCAGGTGAAATCGAGAGACGATGAAATTTCAAATTCAAAAGGTCAAATAAACGAATATCGCAGATCTATGGAGCTGATTTATCGTAAACTGAATGTACACAATGCCGATTGAGCAATTGGTTCAGTTGATGAAAGTATTAGATGCATTTTGAAGCTGAAACTAAATGTGTGTGTGTGTGTTTGATAGATTGAAGATGTATGAGCTCACTATCTGCATTTTGGAGCTGGATCGGAGTGTTGGATCTATTAACAATGGTGTGTGGATAGAACAGTGGAGCTAGGGCTCCATTGGAAAGCATTAAGCAAGAAGCATATGTCGATATAGATAGATAGATATATAGTGAGTGTGTATGTGTATGTGTATGTGTGTGAGAGAGAGTGTGTGTGTTGGGGAGCGTGAGAGCGGGATAGAGGTAGACAGTTCAAACTTCCAAAATTTAATATTCGCATTCCTTATTTTACTTCAAACTTCCAGTACCATCGTTTTTTTCTTGGGTCGTGGATGGCTGGATGCTAACAAAGGTAAAGTGAAATATGTAAGATTATGATCGGGGTTTAAGACTAACCTTTTCTATAAAGTTAAGTTATAAGCATTTTATTTAATTTTTTTTTAATGAACGTGAAGTTAGCTTACTTAATAAAGGTTTAAAGGAGAGATATTCGGTTTAAACTCAAACACGATTTAAAATGTAAATTAGTTATAGATAATTTAAAAGTAGGAATATGGTAGATTTATACTTAAAGAAAATTCGGTTTATCATATCCTTTACGACATTAAAGACTATTTATGTAATTTACTAACATAAAAAATTACCCTATATACAAATAAAGCAACTGCCATCAGCAGTTGCTTTTGTGTGTTTTGAGATTGTGCCACACAGGTTTTGAGGCTTTTCATTATGCCCCCTCAGCACCATGTTTTCTCACAGGCATACATTTACATGGCATTTAGGTTACACGTGTTACCCTTTAATCTTCTCCACCGGTGCATTTTCTCGTGTGCTATCAGAAAAGAGCTGCCATTTCTTGCCACCGATTCGTTTCCATCTCTGTAGTGCTTGCTAGGAATTTGATTGTTCCTTGGCTTCGGTTTGATTATATTTTTATTGGTTTTGGATTCTCATATGGAACCCTAAATCGTTGACTGATAGTGAGATCAACTATTTTTATTTGCTTCTATCTTCTTTTGATAGGGTTTCTGTTATATAAACCTAGCTCGGTTTGTATTGTTCTTTATGGATAGGGTTTCTGATATGAAGTTCGTTTGATGAATGTGTAGATGTGCTTGAATACCGTGAATCATTGGTTGTTGTACGGATTTGTACGAGATAAGGCTATGAAGAATGTGTACATGCATTTCAGAACAGGGCGAAGGTCTTGCCTTGGCCTAGCAAGTTGGGAGGATGCCAGGCACTAACCTGTAACCTCCATTGCAGCCATGGTGGCCTGACCCCATTACACAATCTGAGCCTGGTAATTTTCTTTATATGATTTATAAAAGATTACGGATTGCATTTTCTCCACATGACTGAGGTGCAATTATGAATGATAAAGTCGTAATGACTGTTTCAATGTTGACTCTAAACCCTTGCTTTTTGGCATGTCCTGCCACGGTGTGTTGGTGGCGTGGTTATCAGTCAAGTTTTTCATTGTCTTAGAGGCCATGATGATCGAATATGGTTGCAGATCTTGGTAAGGCAGATTCCAAGGAAGGTAGGTTGAGTATTTGGCCTGCAACCTTTTTTGCAACCGTCTACAATTTCATAAATTTGTCTGAGCCCTATTTGCTCTATCGTTACTCAGAAGATTAGGTGATGACACGCTTCCCTGATGTATTCGATCTAATGTTGTTAACATGTGAATCTGGCGACCTTATGTTAAACGTCATTAATTTTGTTTACTAAAATTGGAATTATTGATCAAGAAGTTCGTGTGATGTCACAGAGAAGGAAACGATACATAGCTCATCAATTAAATTGCCTTTGTATGTGTATTATTTTTAATTTTACATGTAAACGGTTACCTATAATTTGCTCTTATTATTTTATAAAATTGTTGATTTACACATTATGTTATTTAAACTTAAACTTTAATTGTTTTAGTGAGGATAAATATCCAGGTGAAGGTTAATATTAACATGTACCAAAAAAGATGTAAGTTTTTATGTTGCTCAGTTGCTCCATAGTTTTTATTTATGCTAAGTTACATTGATTTGTATTGAAAGCTACAACATGTTTGAGGGGCTGTGAATCTCTATTCATAATCCTTCATGAATCATGCAAAGGTATTGGACTTCTGTACTATGGAGGTTGAGTATTAACTCATTGATTATTAATTATTCATTCTACGATTCCCATGGCTACTGCTTCTTCTTTGTAAGCAATTATATCAAATTATGAATTTTATTTTAGGGACTGTTTGGATCTAATTGACTTAACAGAGATGTTAAGTCAGGGTCCGTTTTAGGGATTGCTTGGGTGGTGTAAAAAAGGTGTAGATAACCAACCATTTTGATCTAATCAGCATGTTTTGTTGTTTGGTTGTAGGATTTTGCACTTCTCTGATTTGAACACTGAACTATCTGGAGCTCATTTAAATGTCATGGTTCCTTGGATTTGCATGTGTTTTACATAGGTAACATGTTAAAATTGGATGAAATTGTACTTCGTGTGTAAAGTTTATTTTAGGTAATAATTTCCTCATGAAATTAAGATAAAAAATGGCTGGAACTTTAGATTATTTTTGACATTCTGTGGCTCTATGCAGGTATTAAGACAAGATATACCAGCTAGATTTTCTAAGTTGCAGTTATTCCAACATATTTAGGTGTTCTGATTTCGTGTCTAATTATATTTTGGCTGTGCATTATGATGCTCTTCTTGAAGTATTCGGTTTCTGTTGATTTATGACTCCATTGATTTTATTTGACCTTGAAAGTCAAAGTGTATCTTTATTTGTAATAGTTCTTTGTTAATAATAATTAACAAGAGGTTTTAGTGTTTTAGATTGATTCATCCAAATACTTTTGTTCGCTGTTGTGAATCACTTTATCTTTATATCTCTATGTGTTTAGGTGTGATTATGTTGCTTTCCTCTATTTCCATATGAATGAAAATATGTTTGCTTTACATGCATGATGTTGTGTGTGCTACGGTTTTCTTTGCGTTCCCACATTTTTTACTAAGTGTTGCATGGTTTACTAACAATATGTAACTCTTTTTAAACGGTTTCCAGGAGCCACATATTGTTGCTGTTGATTGTTTTCTATCAGCAAATGCAAACGGTAGTACAATTCTTCAATAGTATTCTTACGCTTTTCCAACATGTATGTTATTTTTTGAATATATTAACAAAAGAGTTAGACGGTCAGGGCTTTAGGTGCGCGTGTTTAGAGTGGTTTTATTTTTGGTCGGTTTATGTTGGGTACGAGTGTTGTTGTCTTCTATGGACGTTTTCATTCATCTTTTCCTAATCTTTAGGTGCGCTAATAAATTCATCTCTTTTACTCAGCTGCATGCTAAGAGAAAGGGTTCTTCTCTTTGCAACCACATGTTGCTTCATCCTCGGGTGTCTCGCTCGAGGAAACTTTCTATCATGGTGTCAATCAACCTATCCAGCCTCTTTGTTGCGCTCAGTTGCTGGAGCACGTCTGCATGCTAGCATGTCTTCATGTGATAATGCGGGTGCTAATTCCCAAATTCTATTTGAAGTTGTCGGTGACCAGCTTCAATCTCTAAATCATATGGACTTGGGAAGTTGTAATGAGGTGTGTGAAAATTGTGTTGTGCACTTTTGGTTCGGGAATGGCTTACTTCATTTTTGAATAGTAGGAGGCCATGGTATAACAAGTGTTGTAAGGGTAGAATAGTGGTGTTGCAAAACATCATTCACAGGAATCCCAACAATAAAGGCTCCACAAAACCAATAACTACATGTAATCCACTCAGCTCTAAACACAAAGATGTAATATTTTCACTCACTGTAACATTATTACAGCTATCGGGTTGCAGTCAAATTCACTGTTGAAACGGGAAGCCAGCTACAATTTTCGACTGCGCCTACAAATTTCTTCATGGCGTTGATTGCACGGGGATGTTAGCAAAACTGAACCTAGATGACATTCTGCAAGCAATGATTAACAAGCACGCACTTTTACACAAGGTCAGTGACGGAAGGGCACCAACCCTTTCTCCCCCTTAGTTTTCTGGATTTCCAGGTTTACCAATGTACGATTCTTACTTAAAAAAATAATTTGTTATGTTTGTATTCTTATGCACTTGTCGGTGTAAATTCAAGTTTCGTCTATATTTTGACGTATATTTTATTGAAAAATGGTCCGGGTCACTAAACGATATAATTTCGAGTTACTCTAAGTTTTCTGACGTAAATTTACTTCAGAAGGAAGTATCTTATATTTTATCATGTTGCCTACGTTGCCGCCGCAACGCGCGGCCTGTAAAATAACTAGTTAAAAGATAAAAAGAAAGCCCTCACCCTCTCATCTTTCACCTCGTTAAAATTCTAGCCTCACACCCTATCACTAATGATTATATATTGTAACATACTAATAGAATTTAAGCAAAGTCGTCTTAAGAGGAGTTTGACTCCACTGAAATGTAATCATAAAATCACATAAGTCACCTCGGTAAAGTCACATAGCTTCAAACTTTGGTCATGTGGTAAGCAAAGGAAGCGATACAAAATGATGTGTGTTGGATTCAGAGATCAATCTCTGGTTTGACCGAAATCTCATCAAGTATCTTTTTCAAGCACCAAAAAACATTTTAAGGTAAACAAGCTGTTGATAATGTAACGATTAGCTTTAATAAAATAATACAGCTTCGGTAGCATAGAGTTAAAATTTTGGATTGGGGCGACAAATGCAATCCCTCTAATTACTCCACTAGGGGATTGTTCGCCAATTGTCATGCCCATGTACATACAAACAAAATGGTATTTTGATCGGTCAAATAAACACATTGTTAAAACCGGCCTCGCTCTCTTGAAACAACACAACGTACCTCACTATTCATGGCCTTACGCACTTGACACTGTCGCACCAATGTATGTCTGATAAATCAAAATATTATGGCCTTACGCACTTGACACCGTCACACCATTGTACGTCTGATAAATCTTATATTATGTACTTACGCACTTCACACCGTCACACCAATATACGTCTAATAAATCAAAGTATAACGCCCTCGTAAATACCACAACTGAACTCAACATGGCGTCAAACTCTCTTTGGTGTGCTTGACATTCGTTTGCCGGCTCCTCTAACCTTATGCCATGACAATCTAAGTGTTGCCTACCTATCGACTAGTTGAAATATCATCCTTGGAGCTTTTAATCTCTAACCCATTGCATTCAAGACCCTTGTCCACACAAGGTGTCACATAAACCATGCATTTGTTAGGAAAAAAAATTCAGTTATTTAACAAGCATATGCGAAAAAACTAGACATATCATTGTATTCTAACATACTACTTCTAAACAGAAGCCTAAAAGTCTTACCATTAGAATGAAAGATTGCACACCCACCTCAATCCTCATTTGCTGCATTTCCTCTTAACAGAACAACATTCTTGAGCCAAGTGACCTAGTTTTCCACACTGATAACATCCCTTTGAACCATAACAACATTCACCCTCATGGCTTTTCCCACAACTGGTGCATCGTTCTTCTTTCGTTTGCTCTCTTGAGATCTTCCAATCGCCTATTGTTTACCATTTCAATTACTCTAGCAGCCTTAACCGTGTTCTCAATTGTAGTCATGTCTTCTGTTGAGATGAAGTCTTTGATTTCAGCCTTCAATCCACATACAAAAAGGTATATCATTCTCTTTTCAGGAGTAAGATAGTATGCAAAGAACCACCACAGTTTCTCAAACCGAGTAATATACTCTTACACCTTTTCATTTCTTCCTTGTTTGAGAGTCTTGAACTGTTGCATTAATTCCAGCTCCACACTTACTGGATAAAACTTGTCTTTGAATACTTCCTTGAATTGACTCCATGTCATATTTGTTGTAGTCTCGAGCCCACTCGTAACCTTAACCATGTCCCACCAAACACGCGCTTCTGATTGCAACAAAGAGGCCCCAAACGTTACCTTGTCCTCATCAGAACACTTCATACCTTCAAAGACGTCCTCCATATGAGAAATCCACATCATCGCTGCTATTGGATCCTGTACTTCACTAAACTTAGCGCCTCCTTGAGAAAAAGCCAATTCTGATATATGTCTACCATTTCTTGTTGTTTCCATCCTGTTAGCGGTGAAATAATTATATATCTTAGCTAGAAAACATATAAATATAGCTAGGGAAATGATTATACTATTATAGCAACCAAAAGCAGCAGCCAGAAACCATGATTATTCTTAACATAATACAACTCGTCATCCTATCATCAAGAAAAAATAATTTTAACAATAACAAAACCAAATCAAACATTACAAAATACATACATAGACATGAAGCATTAACCGTTTTCAGGATGCTTACTTGCTTATGTGATTTATCCACTAATTCATTTCAATATTTCAGAAATCCACAGGTCTATCCTTTGAATGCAACAAGCTACCAGTATACTTAGAAAAATCATGTAAGCCAAAATTAAAACTCTAATCACACTTTTACAGCTTTACAAAACAATTTACTCTGCATATTTCCACCACATTTTCACCAAAACCTCACATGAATAATTATTATACTACAAAACCCTTCGTTTACATTTTTTATACCTCGATCGCATCAAAAACCAGTAGATTTAAACAGCGATTATGCCATGATAACTAGATTTCAACATATACAACTCATTATCCACCTATTTAAGTCAAATTTACAACTAAAAAACGCCTGTATTGATTCCGAAATAGAACACGAACTTAACCTCTTTTTGTATATAAAACGTGAAACATCAAACGGTTACAGAATCAATACCTTCATATTTCATAAAATGCACACAGAAATCGATGATCTACAACTTTAAACGACGTGAAACATGATTCAAGTCATAATTCTTACTTACTTCACAGATTTCATGGCAGATTTCTCTCGACGTAGTCTCCGTTTCTTCTCTTTCGTTTCTGCGTTCTGAACCGGGCTATAATGACTGTTTGCGGTTACATCAATTTAAGAGGCCTCAAAGTATACTGGACTTTAGCCCAAACTTACTTTAAAGTTATTGGGCTCAATCTATGTAAACGGACTCGCCCCAGAACATCACATGAGGCAACTGAATCATGATTATAAAACAATCGATCGCATTCGCTAATACGATCGGACCTTGATCTAGAAGTCCCTGATCAACATAGTGGGCTGGCCCCACTAGATACACTGAAGGAGGATTGAATTCTGGTCCCTTTCGAGATACACAGGCCATCTACAGTTGAACCATCTAAGTAATAATTATTTATGTTGTGTCTAATACGTAATGTATGAATATTTTGTTTTATTTGGTATAATTCAATTGGCAATAATGATTTAAAACCGCTAATCTTACCTCTTCCTTTTATCTACTAATGAATTTCCAACTGAGCAATTATAACTGTGAGATTTTATAACATTGGTAAATATACATCCTATAACATCCCCTACTATTGAAAACTTATACAAAACAAGATACTGAAATGTAAATCTAACATAGTTTAGCACCTCTAATGATGAAATATATATGATGTTTAAATTTATTCCTAAGATTTTACTACCAAATGCTGCTGTTTACTATAAAAGGTCAAAGTGTTATATAGAATTCATGGGCAGCAAGGATTAATTTAACAATAGGACTCACATAGCTTGGTGATTTTACCTTTCTGAATTTCTTTGTTGTTTCCCAGTTTATATACAACTGATGTTCAGGCCGACCCGAATTTTCCCTTTCTACTATTTCTATAATAAAACTTGTTTGAATTTGAATATAGTATGCTCTTCAAAAAGGTCATTTGTAGCTATGTTTCCCAGTGGTGTTGATTTTGAAACAGTTCATGTGGCAATTCAAGCACATCTCAGCAAAAACTGGCGATAATTCATGTTTATTTTTTATTAATTTATGTTTTTATCTGGTTTAAGAATCAATTGAGTTTTTGAAATCAAGTTACGCGACAAGTTTCTCATGTCTTCTTTTGGGATATAAGACTATGCATATAGGACATGTGTGGAGTAACAGAGAAGAAGCGTTTATGTAAACATAAAATGATCTTAGTTCGGCTGTATTATATGTTTTCTGTTTTTCTCCTCTTCTAGGGTACGCATGAGACATGTTTGTCCCATAAATATTCAATAGTGCATACTTTCATTAGCTTCAGAATAGGATGGTAACACATGTTTTGAACATGCTTACTGTCAATATTCAGAGTAACTGTACAACAACATATTTACACGACGCGACTTAAACATACATAACCAACAAACATACAAACATACACTGATCAATATGATCACTGGTCACTAATTTCTGGTTCATTTTTCATTCTCAAGATAAACTTAGAAGGAGCTCTTGACAACACAAAATTACCATAATCGTCTACATTGCCATACGAAGCAAGATTAGGGGCCATTATGATCCCGCATTTGCTTGGTGTGTCACATCCCATTTCAACACCAAAGTAAGTTAAATGGTCTGAGATACTGTTTCCAGATACTGATCTGAAATATTCAGCAAAAGTAGTTGAGAGACGGTTTATTCATCAAAACATCTGGTAGGAGAGAGGAACAAAGTATATAGTGTGTTTTTGAAAGTAAATTGTCTGACATACCGGCTACAATCAGGGTCTTCACCTGAATCATCACAGACCTTCTCAAGTTCATAGATAAGAAACCCTAACCCAATGTTATAGAGCCACACCTGTAAATTAGAAGAAAATAATTATTACATATAAAAGCAATCTAATTTTGTTTTTAAAAAAATAGACGCATGTCGGCATGTTCTCCTTTGTTGTATATGACAACCTAAAATAGACTAAAAGAAAGGCCTACATGAAACTAAAAGGCATAACTTTTACTTCATAGATATAATGATCTTATTTATGGTATCAGCCATTATTATTCGCTTACAGCAAAAGATCAGGCACATACAAAGCAGGAATCACAATGCATACATAGATAATTAGATAGTAAAAGTCAAGAAAGCCAAACAATATTACCTCTCTTGGGAAGTGATGATATGTCTTCTGTGGGAAGTACTGATAATAAGGAGGCAGATGCGGGACCAGATCGTGTTCATGTGTCACTCTAAAAGTATTTGGTACGACTTTGATATAGTATGATGCAAAAGCAGCATTGCCAATTCTAGGCTGGCCAAATGTCATAACTTGAACGTTCTTGGGTCCATAAATAAGCTGTAAGAGTAAATAATCATTTAATATAGATCTTAAGGATATAAAATGGTTCCAATTAGTTGCAGCTAGTAAATACACATTATTTAGTTATTGCTATTAGAAATCACACTAATTAGATTTTGATGTTTGATTTAAGCAATTACAATTATATGATTATTTAGGGGTAGAATAATCAAATTAGATAATCAGTTTCATACCTACTGCAACAAACTGATTATTTAATAAAACACAATGTTTACTTGTTCCCTCTTTCTAACCTTATTTTAAAAAAACTCCATCCACGTTTCATTGTTAATAAAACTAATTAATAGAAGATACAAGGGGAAACTATATATGCTAAGTTTTGTATGGTTAATAACGTGTAACACATATTTTTATGGCATATTTCTACGGTTAATTGAAAATAAATAGCTGCAAATTAGAGTTAAGTTCTTCAGCAATATGTAAGAATGTAACTAATGTACTTTTTGGTCATTTTACCTACCAAAACATCAATTAATCAGAATCCTAATTATCTAATTATTGCAACTTCATGCAGCCAAACTGCCAAAGCAAATCAAAACACTATCTCATGCAGCACGTTTCATTCCAACTGATTATCTTTTTTTGATTGATTACTCAATGTTACATGATCGATATCAAATTGCCAATCCAAATACCCATAAATATTTATTATAGTTACTGACTTACTGCAAGATCCAATCCACAAAAAGCAGCCATTGCTCCGCCCATTGAATGCCCTGTCACCATAATTTTGAGATCTCCATATATTTCCTTTGCTCTACTAACACCATCAAGAACTCCTGACCGTACAACTGTATTGTTGTAAGCATTAAAAAATCCATGGTGCACCTGAAACAGTGGAGACAAAGATGAAATCATGATCACATAAGCAAACAAATTAAGCAAAATTATAGCCACGTGCACCTTCCCATCGGTGCACCCAGGATAATCAAAGTCAAGCTGCTTCCAGAATAGGTCCTCAATCCAATTCTGTATGCTGTAATCATAAAATACATTATTCAAATATGAAATTAAGGTTTTAGACCCAATCTTTTTTTATATTATGATTATATACTGTACTACACAAATCAAGAGATGATAGCGCAACTTTTAAATTAATAAGTTGAGTGCAAAAATAATCAATACCTGGTTTCTTGAGTGCCTCTAAATGCTATAACAATAGCATCAAGATCATCTGCAACCCCAACAAAGGCCTGCAATCAGTATTCAGTCACTATATGCGGTGGGACCCAGAAAAGATTATGGAAAGATGAAAAAACATTCTCAAGTCAATGCCACTAAAGCATTACAAATAAATACGTACCTGTAGGCAGTTTTGAACATCAACAATGAGCTCAATGACTTCAAAACCCTGATTCAAGGTAACACCAAACATGAGCATTAATTAGAAGTTTAAAACTCTGTATAAGTTTCACATGCAAGATGAAAAAATTGCAACTGTTTTAGTACGTGAATTATAGTTGCAGTTTGACTATATTTTTTTCAAAAACTCAGAACGTAGTGCAAGTATTACAATAAGTTATCACACCAAGAAATACCTTGGTCATGCCATCACATCTTGAACAAGTCCATGTAAAAAGATCTGTCAGATCCGAAATGTAAACCTGCATGTATAAAGACAAGTTTTGGTTATCATCAATAAATGTATTTAACCATGTCACTGTCATAAGTTAATTTATTTTGTGGACAATTCCGCTTTTCTAGTGCGTAATAAATCAGCGTGAGCTTACTGCAGAGGCATATTCCACCAGAATTGTGGCAAGTGTGTGATTGTAAAGCGGTGAGTCAACCTTATGCTTAAGTTCAAGTCCTGCATCCAATTAAAAAAATTTATAGCAAGTAAGCTCTTAGAAAATCCCAAGAAAAATGACCTCCAATGCAAATACTTAGACATCTATAAATCAGGAAACTTTTGTAAACAGCCAAACCCATAAAAAGAATACAAAATGGAAGTCACTTTGATTAGATACATCATATATACTCATCTTGAAGCTTTGAAACAACTTATGACTTCTGATAACAAAATTGACAAACTAACTCCCATATCATCAAGCATAGCTTTCAAATCTAAGAAAGCATCTAAGAATTACGCTAGTGCAAATTTTATAAGCTCGATCTTAATCTTTTATCCACATTATCCAAACTAGCGCCTACATAGGTACATTAATACATTCCCAGCCGCTCAGCCACCTATTCTTATCTTAATTTCCAACTTTCTGATATCCAATTGTATAACTATCTAGATCTAGTGAGGTTACAAAAAGTCAGTCATCAACCATGAACAATATATTCTATGCAAAATGCCAAAGAAATTTTGTATAAAGATACTCCCTACCCAATCCCTGATAACGTGCCATTCAATTAAAAGTTAAAACCGTAGGAAGAAACACAAAACACCATCTTCACAATTCATAACATAAAGTCCATGAACTATCACCTCTACCAGTGGAACCAACAGACAAACTCATTATCATCAGCAAGGGTATCCACCATCTCCGCCCCATATATACTGCAAACAAGTTCCACAGCCGACATATAAACATCAAATTAAGTCAAAATCCAAAACCCTCATCAAGACGGAAACAAACGAGCAAACGAAACATACTCTGCTTCAAGGTGCACACGGAAGCTAAACCTAATTACCAGATCGCGGGGGCAAACGTCCGTTGAATTACGATGACAAATTGGGGGTTTTGTCGATCCAATTGGTAGTTGTGGATTGAAATCTTCGGGTTTTGGAGAATTTAATGTGTTTCTTCAACTGTTATCGTGAACGAGGAGGACGAAATTTGGAGATTTTGGAGGGGTTTGGATGATGATGATGATGATCAATGGCGTGTGCTCGGTGTTTATCTACAATATGACTTTTGAACGATGAATTGTATTTGTATAGGTTACTTATTATATAAATTGGGTTTGCTCTACCTTCATATGAAAATACTTTTTCTTTTAACTAATACTTCAAGAGCATTCACATTGGAATTTCTAAAAATATATGAGTGTCTTTGGTATATTATATGTAATAGTTTTGAGCGGTTGTGAGTGAATGGGAGAGAAAATGTTATTGTGGATTGGTATATTTGAAAAATCATTGTTCAATCTCTATAAAAATTTTAATGTGTTTGAAAGTGGTTGTGAGTGATGAAGAGAGAAAAAAATAATTATAAAGGTATAAAAAATATTATTTAATTAAAAAGAATAGAGAAAATGTAATGATTTTTAATGTAATTATATGGATAAAGATAAGAAATCCACTGTGAATGCTCTAACACCAAATGTCATTTAACTCTAAAAGTTTAAATCCTTGGTGCGACACAAATGACACTAGGTTACAATGCCACGGACTACTAACAGATATATTGGTGTATTTAAAAAAGATATTTTGTGTACGGGAATATTGAAATAGCTATACGGGCGGAATGGTAGATGATTTTCTGAATAGGATGGTATTAAACCACGCATGCAAACGTATTAAATACATGTATAGATATACAAAAGGGTGGTTTTTTTTAATTTGATTTGGTTAAGGGAATGAAGAAATGGAAGTGATGAAAATAGATTTAAAAATCCATTTAGGTAAAGAAATTGGTCACTTGTATTGAAATTGTATAGTTACCCATCTAATTTAACATGAGAAATCTTTTAAAATCTACATCTTCTTAGTTAGATACGTACAAGCAATTTTATCTAAATTTAATCTTTATTTTAAGATTTATTTTGTTTACAATGTTTCTTTATTTATTAATATCTTGTTTGTGTGATAAGTACGGCATTTCGAGGCATGGTATATCCGTATATTGTTGTGGAAAAGAATTTTGATGCGGATAGTAACATTAGGATCATCGTTTCTAGATAACTATTAGCATAATAATTACGTATTTAAATTTAGATGCGTATACTAGTTTTTATTTGCATGTGTGCTTTGTCAAACATGTGCTTCTTCTTAATAATCAGAAACAATTTATCAATTTTATGGTTACTTGTACAGAATAAAAGTTATAACATAAGTTTCAAAATATAATAAAATGAAAATATAATAAATGAGTTTGGTTTATTTTTCGAGCCATACCTACCACACCTAACTAATAACGAGTAAAAAACAAGAACCATACACACCAAATAAAAATATAAATATATATATATATATATATATATATATATATATATATATATATATATATATATATATATATATTAGAAAATTAGAATTTCATTAACTCAAAACTAGCAAGGAGCCGGTACAAAACATACAACAAACAAAGAAGCAACATACAACGATTAGAATTTAAAAGCGCACCAACTAACCCAGTCTACATAATTCATTTTGTCCTATGTTTAATCCATAAAAACCCGAGAATCTTAATCTCATCCATGATGTTAGCGATAGACACCGGTTGATTCTTGAACAACCGCTTGTTTCTTGCTTTTTTATATTGCCCAACATGATAAAATGACAATACAATGTACGACTTTTTTTGTTTGCAGACTAAGATTGCTCGACATATGCAACTGTAGTAAGTCAGACATAATTAAAACATAAATCGGAGGGAGCTTGCACGACATCGAGACCCATTGCCAAACCAAATCAGCCACATAACATGTAGTTAACACTTGATTGGTTGAATCATCCATTTCACCACCAAATATATATTTGATAATTCTTTCAACTAAATTCAAAATTAAATGAAAAATATCATAATTAAAACTAACATTTATAGTTTATCTCTTAAAAGTCTTTGAACAATTTTTCACATATAAAACCAACATACTTTGTGTTTTTCCCACAAAATTCACTCAATAAAAGTTAGTATATAATAAACTAATATACTTTTTTAGTTTTTTCTTACAAAAATATCTCAACAATATGTTAGACATTAAAGTCCCTTCACATGTTAAATTTAAAAGAAATTGTGAAAAAAATTAAAACAAATTTTGTACTTTTTTTAGTTTGTGTGCAATTCTGTATGTGACTTGTTAAACTTATAGGAGTTCAAGCTATTATTAAGTGTATAACATTGTATTTATGCAACTAGTGTAATATAATAACGTAATATGTCATAAATATGTAATATGTAAATACTTAATATTAAGTATATAACATTATATTTATGCAACCTGTGTCATATAACAGATTTATAGGGTTTATAGTAAAACATAAAACAAAATGAAAGATTATATTTCTAACAATTTAGACCTTTTATTCATTTAAAATATAATTTTATCTTATTCACATTTTTTGTATTCTAAGATTGCTATATATCTCCATGTTTTACTATATTAGAAAATAATTATCTACTTTCAAAAAGATGCAAACATAATTAATTACATTTCATGTATTACCTTCACTAAAAATTTACCTATTAGACAAGGTGGTATGTGTGCGTGATTGCCCGCTCAGGATCTAGCTCACTCGTGACCCCCTTTTCGTAGTTCACGTGAGCGTGGTGTGGTGAATGCCACAAATCTTACGTTCTTGAGAATTCTACCATTGCGAGAAATTCGACCGTTACCCTCCAATTTAGCCATAACCAATAACCAACACCAATTCAATAAAAAAACATTTTATAGTACTGCATAAGTTGTTTGTTTTTAGCCCACTCAAATGTAATTTTTTTAAATATTAGAAAAAATGAGTGAAATCTCACTCCCCATTCGTTCTCTTGAATGAGTGAGTGAATGAATTTCATGTTGAGTGAAATCATAATATACATTACCACATATACATGGTCTTATAAAACTTAGAGAAATAATTTAATATAAAGAAATGTAAGTCACGAAACAAAAATTGCTACAAATCATAATTAACTAGGGTTATTCCCCCGCGCTTTGTCGCGGCTTGCCCTTTGTATTAAGTCGAGGATAACACCTAAAACGACAATATATATAGTTATGTATTATGTGACATAAACGCTTTACAGTACAGATACTATTGCATAGTTAAATCTTTTACTAAATTACGTGTGGTATCGATACAAACACACTAACAATACAATTATATTACAATTCGTTTGTTACCAATACAAACAAATAAAAAGTGATTGAGGCTTAGAATTGGTAGCTTGTTATGGTTGCAAACCAAAAAGGCTGCCACACCAAAACAATGTGTATCGGCCTTTCTACTAACATCATCACAACCTCAATGTTTTATAGGTTCGTTAATGCAAAGTTGGCTTTTCTTTGTCATTTCAAAACCCAAACAGAGTTCGGAATCGAACACAGAGAGAGCAAGTCAAACCGATGAGGTGTAGTTAGTGGCAACTACCTAGGGACCCAAGAAAGGATCCAATAAAAGGTCAGTATGGTGGGTAAATTTTGAAACCCATAATATAAGTGGACAGAAAGGGAAAGAAAAGAAACTTGATAAATAAAAGACTTCATTGTTGCTCGTAGTTTGAAAACCATATAAAGTTAATGAATGTTATTGGTTAATTCATATGCATTGGCAAAGGCTCGAAAATACCTCACTGTGGCTGCGCATAACACTACCACGTCAAACAATGAAATTTTTTTAAGTTTTTCCATCTTCGTCGCTTGCATGGCCATGAGGCAAAAAAACAACACTTTAAACCATTTATCATTTGATAAAAAATAACATATTAAATGAGGCTAGATTTAACATCATAAAACTATGAATTATCTCTAGATGATTTTAAAACAACGAGATTAAGCGCGTGTGATTTCTAAATGACGAGGAATAGTCATAAATTGAGGCTCACAAAGTTATGAGACTAACCCCAGGTTTTGCAACAGAAAACTTGAGGCTCAAAATCTTCAAACCTTGGTTACAAATTCAAGGTCACTGATGAGTCATGTCTCCTCATTATCAACCAGTTATCAGATATATCGACATACAACCATCCTAGCAAAGGTTTAAATCCACACGCATCAGAATATACGTTAATAAGATATACTTTAGTTTAATCCTAATACATCTCAAACGAAGCAAGCTTTGTCATCATAAATCACATATTATCACCATAAATGATAAACATTAACCCAACAAAAGTAACAATATAAAATAACGGGGTTCACGCGAAATAATCTTGCCTCAGATGAACCAATGATCATCGTTGATAACATCACAATTCACAACCAACATGGACCAACAACCAAACCTTGCATTTATACATACAAGAATGTGAGTTTGTTCTACATCAACCTGACATTAGAAATTTGTGAAAGCCAAGAAAGTCTCAAATGATCCAAGGATAATCATCACAGACCCAATCAATTACAGACTTAAACACATTAGGCTATTGGTTTCATATGCAGCGAGCCCACATCAATAAGTAAAAAGATACTAACAACAAAAATAGTTTTGGATAAACCAAGGTTTAGCAGCACACAATCGACACCTAGAAAGAACCCAAATCAACGAAATAGTTTAGGAAACCGACTAAACATCATCACAATTAAGGTTACTCAATAATCAGCCATACTTAACAATATAGTTGTGACTGGCAAAAAACAAAAACCAAAAGTAAGATGTAGAAAGAAAGAAGTATCTCGAAGGCAGAGAAGGGCTAACAAAGGATTATAGTGGCTGGAGTTGCAAGACGCCAACAACCGCCAACTTTCTCTTTACACATCCAACTTCACTTTCTCTCTATACATCGGTGCGAAACATATGGCATAAAAAGAGACTGAAATAGAGAACAAAGAGGGGCAGACAAAAAGTAAGTATTATTGGACCGGAATAACACTAACAACGACAACCACCATTGTCCTCTTTCTACATCTCAATTTTCTCTCTTGACATAAGCGGGGGACAATGCCGAAAGAAACCAAGAGAAAAGGCTTAGCGTCAGGGTGGGTGGCAAAACAAGAAACCCAAACAAGAATAGCAGTAAAAAAAACTTATGACTTCATTATTCTTCATAGTTTGAAAATCATATAGAGTTAATTTTTATTACATCAAATAATCATTTTTAGATGTAAAAACTAAGGATATTTTCGTAATCATATATGATAAATAAAGTATAAAGTATTTATAACAGTAATAATAAATAAACGTAAAATATTAACAAATTACAACTTACATACTAACTTATTTGAACATCTTAACGAAGAATATTCACATGTAATTAAAATAAAATATAAATTTCAGGGGCATAAATCATTGAAGTACCAACTCTTTTAACTTCATATCCATAGACCGTAGTCTTACCTTCACCGTTCTGGTGGCTCCAATTAGGCATGAAAATCGTATAAAAAACGATACGAGTTTTAAAAATTATGACAAATAACAATATGTTTAACTCGAACTATTTACACAATTACACATATAGATATTCTTAACTTACAAATTTCCATCTAACCATACTGATTATTAATTTAAGCAGCGATGAACAAATGAACAATAGTGTTTTCCTTTTATTCTTAACTTGCATGAGTTGCATCCAACTTGTTTAGTTTTAAGTTTTATAGAATTTAATTTTGAATTAATTTTTTTACGTATTTTGTTTTTCTTATATATTCTTTTTAAATTACAATGTTATTTTAGATTCGAATCTACTGTTACAACGCATTTATTTTTATCTATGTTTTGTCATAAGTTTCGTTCGAAATAGACATTGGTAAAATATAATGCATTGCTGCTTTATTATATTTATTCAATTGCATATATGTTTCTATGTGTGTGTGGTGTAGTGATGTAGTGGTGCCGTTTGATATGATCTAACAATGTCATCACTATCAAATTTAAGTGTGGTGTAGTATGATATAACAAAACTTAATTTATGGGTTTACGGTATAATGTGGTGGGTGTTATGAGAGTGCCCTCTCCATCCCAAATATGTGTCATGTTATAAGAAATGTTTGAGTGAAGAAGAAAGAAAATATTACTATTAATATATATATTCGAGACAAACTAAGTTCACCCTTATAAAAATTTTAATATATTTTGAAAGTGGTTGTGAGTGTAGAAGTAAGATAAATTAATGATAAAAGTATAAAAATATTATTTAAATTAAAAAAATACAAAAAATAGTTATTTTTATTGTATTTATAAGAATAAAGATGAGAAAGAAGATATGAATACTCTAAAAGTTTATCATCATTTCACTCTTAAATTTGAAATCCTGACATAAATTATTCAAACACTTTAAGTTATGACATAAAATACATTTAAACAAATAAATATAATATTAAACTTGTTAAACATGCAACCTAAGAACCTCCCGAGCCAACTTAGATACAACACATTTAACAAAACACATCAACGAGTCAAACGAGTAAGAAACCCAAATCGTTTAAAGTAAACCCCATATCAAGTTCATGCGCAATATGAATGGAAAAATAAAACCATCAGAGGTATGGTGAAAGCACGCTCCTTAACGAACCCACCACCTAACACAAAAACCACCCGAGTCATGAACCATGGCTCGAACCCATAATCTACTCGTGTTCTGAGCGACAAAAAGGGTCACGAAATACCCAAAAACACATTATAGATTTCCAGAAGATTACACCACAATCTACTTCACCTAATTACGCGTCAAAACGTCCCCAAAAATCCAATCTTTTTTACTCATCAACATGATTCCACCCCTTTCTTCGTTCTAATTTCAACCCTCACACACAAGATATTATTATTATACTCCAATTTGTTTCCCATTGTCTTCTTTTTCCTCTTCGACCATTAGTTTCTTCGATTTGTTGATCCGCTTTCTTTCTTTCGCTGTTTTTCCGGTGAGAAACAGCTTACTGTTGATCATTCACTGATGTGTTAGCTCATGGCCTCCATTTTTTCACACATCAAAAGAAATTAGATTGTGGGTTTCGGATTTCGGCCCCTTTAGGTTAAGATTAGCTAAATTTTGCTGTATAATTTTGTATGTATAGAAGAAGATAGTGAAAAGGGGTGTAATTATATAAACCCATCGGATAATTTGTGGGATTTGGTGTTTTTGGCATGGGTGGGTGTTTTCCATGTTTTGGTGCATCAAACCAAGAACAAAATGGTGTAAAAGAAGCGTCGAAGAAAGATGTTGGGAAAGAGGGTTCAGGTGCTCATCATGTCAGTAGGGTTAGTTCAGGTAATTGAACGCTTTATCATCATCAAGCTCTGATCTTTATTTGATTTCGTAGGGGATGTTAGTGACTTCAATTTTGTAGTCTGATCTGTTGAGTTGTTTAGATTCTTGATTTGATGGACTGGGTGTTTGATTATTTACAAGATTTGGAATTGGTTTGGTGTAATGTGGTGGTTCAAGAATGTGATTTGAAGATCTGGTTTGAAAATTGGAGATGGGAACTTTGCATTTGTTATGATGCTGCTGTTTAAGTTGAGTTTATGCTTGTTTATGTATTTGTATGTGTCTAATTTTATAATTTCTGTAGGGAAATCAAAATCTCGTGTTAGTTTGGATCATAAGAAAGATCAGATGGTTACGAAAGATGGACAAACAGCAAACATTGCTGCACAAACGTTTACTTTTCGTGAGCTTGCTGCAGCAACAAAGAATTTCAGGCCCGAATCTTTGCTAGGAGAAGGTGGTTTTGGGCGTGTCTACAAAGGTCGTTTGGAAAGCACGGGACAGGTGAATTGCATTTGAGAATTCATGTTTTATCACTTTCTTTAGTGTTTTGCACAGATAATGCTACACAATTAGTCAATTTGATGATAACACTATCACTAAATAATTCCCTCTTAGCGGGTGCTTATCTGCTCCTGTTGAGTGTTACTATGTAATGCTGAATAATCATAATCAGATGATAATGTTTGGACATGCTTTTGCTGTTTGAGGTTGTAATAAACTAATAATGATGCGTTTGAATTGAATATCTGGCACACTCTTAATGTTTTTATATAATGAGCAACAGTACGTTCTTGTGAAAACTGAGATACATCTTATGAGATGGGAGGCTTTTTAATTTAGTGTAGGTTAAAAGAAGATGTAGTCAGGTAAATTTGTTCTACCATTTGATAATTAGTTCTGTTCAGTATGAATTAACTATCCAAAACTAAATATTTGAGTGTTTGACCCTTGAATTATCAGATAATTAGAAGCAGAATATATATCCAAATTCCGTGAACTGATTATTGCTACTTCAAGTCACAATGAGTAGATAATCAGTTTGAAACGTGTAACACCCCTATATTTCTAATATCACTCTTTGTTAGCATCCTGAAGCAAAACTTTTTGCAGGTGGTTGCAGTGAAGCAGCTTGATAGAAATGGTCTGCAAGGGAATAGAGAGTTTTTGGTGGAGGTTTTGATGCTTAGCCTCTTACATCATCCGAATCTAGTCAATTTAATAGGTTATTGTGCAGATGGAGACCAACGCCTTCTTGTTTATGAGTTTATGCCTTTGGGATCACTCGAGGATCATTTACACGGTCAGACTTATTTCTTCATCTACTTAAATTTATTCTATACATCATTATTCTGTTAGATATGTGACTTGACTCCAAGTTAGAAGGATAGCCTTGTCTTTTCACCTTTGTAGTTAACATTCACTTTTTAGTTACTAGTTACAGACTTCTATCGTTAGTTTAATACAAGCCTTGTTCCGAAACATAAGATCAGTTAGCCACTTCTTCAAATTCTATCTTCTTAGTCACAATATTTGTTTCTGGTTCGTTAAGTTTATAATAACTGGATTTTGCAGGCGTGAGTACGTGACATCTAAAGTAGGTGAAATGAAATTGTTGTCCAAACCTAACACAGTATTAACATGCACATACCCTTAAATCTTTAATCACCACATCATTGTATTCTCGTTTGTCCATCTTTCTGACTTTACAAGAATCTTTTCTATCCTCACCTTAGAATTTTTATCAGCGTCTCTCTTTCTTTTATCTGGACCCAACTGAGTCGATTGCAAAACCTCCTATTTTGGCACAGATCGTCTGATCTGGTTTAGATTTGTGAATTTAAGGACTCGTAAGAATGAGTATTACTGAAGCAAAGTTGGTGCCTGATGAAATGAATTTGGAGATCAGTTTTTTCATATATATTTTCTTTTGAATGCGCGGCATACTTATGGCAATGCATATAAGAAGTACACCCACTTGCAGTAATGGCATCCAAAAATAAACGGAATGATTGGACTGCCTAAATTTAACACTGTAAAGATAAAAGAATGACCTTAAATCGTCACATCACCATCATCTTTTCCAATCTTTCTAAGCACTTCTTTACTACCCTGCTTTAGTGCTTTAGCATCATGCCACCGCCTTTATGTCTTTTCTTGGGATTGAACTTCAACAACAAGCATCACCTTTGGAAAAAAATAGATATCAATATTCATTTGATTACTGCTGTTGTTTGCGACCATGGTTGACCTATGATTTCTTGATCCGTGATTTGTGTTTATTGAGATATAGATTGTTGTTCTTTTTATTAGCTTTTGTTAGGCTACATCATTTTAAGTGAATAACTCCATTAATTGACATGTTTTGCATATCCTCATAGAAGGTTTGAGCTTTTTTTTGTTGGTGATATCTTTACTTCTTTTCCTTTATTAGACTACGTATGACAAGCCAATTATCTTGGTTTTCTTCGTGTTTATGGTTAGTTCTTACGTGCTTCTCCAAATGGAAACGTAGTTTTGAATTTAAATACCCCCTGACCTCTAAATACCTAAACTGTAATATGTTGTTGTATTTGCTTGTATCTGTTAGGCTTATATTTCTATCATATGCACTTAAACAGACTTGCTTACAATTAGAGTGCCGGTTGGGCGACTGGTTGTTTGTAGGACGGTTGAAATGGGTTGGACCGGGTTGTCTTGACCCACAAGTACTCTTTTGTCCAATTTTAAAGTTTTTTTTTTATAAACAACTATTGCATTACTTATGTTTAGAAAATCAATGATAATCAAAGTCTTTGAATAAAACGGTTTAGAAGTTTGTATAATTAAAGTAAGTGTTGGGAGACGTTCAACCAATTCCGTTTTTATCTAAATTTCATGATTTAACCTGTTGAATTAAACATACCCCAGATCGACCCATTAATAAGTAAATGAGACAAAACTACCACATCCATTTAAAACTTATGATTTTGGTGCTTTTTTTTTTCTTTTCAGATCTTCCACCAGATAAAGAACCATTGGACTGGAACACAAGGATGAAAATCGCCGCGGGTGCAGCCAAGGGTTTGGAATATCTACATGACAAAGCAAACCCTCCAGTCATATACCGAGACTTAAAATCATCTAACATTCTTCTTGATGAAGGATTCCACCCGAAACTCTCTGATTTTGGGCTTGCAAAACTCGGGCCCGTAGGTGATAAAACACATGTTTCCACCAGGGTTATGGGCACATATGGCTACTGTGCTCCCGAATATGCCATGACCGGTCAACTTACCTTGAAATCTGATGTCTACAGCTTTGGTGTCGTTTTTCTTGAACTTATCACCGGACGCAAGGCCATTGACAACACTCGTGCTCCCGGAGAACAAAATCTTGTTGCTTGGGTAAGTTACTAACGCATTCGATATTAGCAATGTTGAGGTATTTTGGTAGTTTTTGGGCCTACATATTTCACTGTTTTTATGCAATTTGCAGGCCCGACCGCTTTTCAAAGACAGGAGGAAATTCCCGAAAATGGCTGATCCGTTATTGCAAGGGCGTTATCCAGTTAGAGGTCTTTACCAAGCCCTTGCAGTTGCAGCAATGTGCTTACAAGAACAAGCCGCCACACGTCCTCTAATAGGCGACGTTGTGACCGCATTAACCTACTTAGCCTCTCAAACCTACGACCCCGAAGCAGCCCGAACCGAGCGGGCCAGCCGAGGCAGCGGGTCAGGCACTCCCAGAAGCCGAGCAGACCGCAGGAACCCTAGTGACAGCGGCCTAGACACCCTTGACGACCCCACGCGCGAGCCACGCGCCCACGGGTCCCCTTCCACTTACAAAAACTCCCCAGATTACAGAAGAATAACGACTCGTTCTGATGTTGAGGATGGTGAAAGCAGTAACGGAGGTGGGGGGTCGGGTCGGAAATGGGGGCTGGTGGAGGACCCGGATTCTCAAAAGAGCAGTCCTGCGAATACGAGCCGGGCTAGGAACCGGGACCTAGAGCGGGAACGGGCGGTGGCGGAGGCGAAAGTGTGGGGGGAGAGTTTGAGAGAGAGAAGGAGAACAAACACAATGGGTGATGGTAGTTTTGATGGTGCAAATGTGTGATGGAAGTTACATGTAATTGTGTATGTGTTTTTTTTCTCATGAGCAAATAAGAGTGAGTTGTAGCTCTGCTTGCTGATTGTTGTGGTATGTTGGTTGTAATTTGTAACAATATTTGTGGCAGATGAAGAAAGAGGGGAAGTGCAGGTGCCAAGGGTGTTGACTTTTGTAAAAAGATTGATATTTGCTTTGACTAGTTTATTCAAACTTGGTAATTATATTAAGGATTTGAGTCTACTCTTTTAATTTGTTTTTTTTTTTTGGGTTTGCGTATTGATGTTTGTATCTGTTGTAGGTATTTGAACCAATGTATTTAAATGTGTATTAAACTTATGCTTGTATTTTCTGCTGCTTGTATCATATGTAGGTATTGATATATGGTAAGGTTGTAGTAAAAAAGATGTTTAATCTAAAAAGTTTATGAAGGATTGTGGGTTTACGCACGTCTTTTTATTGTTTTAAAGAGGAGGCTATTTTGGTCATTGTGTCACATACGGTAGCTTGTTGTTTCTTATACGTTTATCATATCAAATATTAATTCATTGTGTCATGTATTTTATATTATTTATTATATGTATTTATTATTGTGTTTTAAGTTTTTTATATCATTTTATGTTATTTTTGTTATTATTTTTATATATTATATAAACTTGATATATATCATTATGTTGTACAACTAGGTTAGTATCCCGTATATTACACGGGTTGAATAAATAAATATCAAATAATTAGTAACAAAAATTTATTAATTATAAAATGATATTTTGATACAGGCTTATGATTAAAATTACTTATGAGTAATAATTATAATTAATTAACTTTTTTTTTGTAATCTAAAAAAAATTCACGCATTTTGTTCCAAAACAAACCTTTTTAAAAAGTGTCATTTCTAAAAAAAAAACTCATTATAACTCTGAATTTTAATTATTTTGATTTATAATAATTTTATTATTTTAAAAACGGCGATTTTAAACTATTTTATGTTTTTTAAAAAGTTTGATGTTTTAGTAAAATTTCTTATCTTAACAAAGTTGTTTCTTTAGAACTTAAATTTATAAAAAAGAACTCTTTCTTAATTTATTAATAAACTATATTTAATATAGAAAAGAAATAAATAATATGATTTGTAATTAATGTGTTTATTTAATACGAGAGAGAAGCAGAAAAATTAAAATTAGGAGCTCTAGAATTACGTCAAATGTCCACCTAAAACTTTTTTTTATTATAACAGATAGATTACAAGTGTTACCTGTTAGAGTGCTACTTTTAAAAAAGACAAATTGGATTTTAATAATCCAAACTATTACCTATTGGCTAATAATAATCCATGCTATTAATTTGGCCGGTAACACTCCCAACTTTCAATTTTATTACCAACAACAGTTCCAATGATATAATTTTCAATTTTTCACGTTTGATTTGGACTCGATTACAGCCGCAATAATGATTATGAACAAAATAAAGAAACATACAAGATAAATTGAGCCTAAAATAAATACAAATCGAATGTAAAAAATTAAAAATTATGTCACTAGAACTATTGTTGGTAACAAAAGTGAAAGTTGGGAGTGTTACTGGCTAAATTGATAGTATAGATTGTTATCGGTCAATAGGTAATAGTTTGGATTATTAAAATCCAATTTGCCTTTAAAAAATTGTAAGCTAATTTGGATTTTCAATGGGACAGATTTGACGGCCCGAAACAAAATAGGCTTGTGGAAGCCTTTTTTCTAGCCCGTTTTCATTTCTAATGACAAAATGTATCTATCATCTTACTAGGTTACAAAAATCTATATGACGCACATTGAATAACTAAAACATAATTATAACCCATGTTCGTTAAACACAGTATAAAATCGTTAGAAATGACATAAGATAATTGTTGTTTTTTGAATTATAAGCAAATAGTTAACTGCTTCGTAAGATATGTGTTATTTTAATCGGGCTCATCAATTCGTTTCCCAACCAAAACCGTACCCTAACCCTCATAGAAGGAAACCTATTACTGGAAAAATTACCTACTTTAACTCTGAACATTTTCATTAGAGTGAGACTTGAACCCATAACTTTCTTATATTGAATGATGAAATGTCAAAAGAAGTTAAATGTTTTTTTTTTTTGAAACACGATTAAAGAAATCAACTACCCTGGTACCCTACATGATTCTATATACATTAAAAATAAAAAAAAAGTGAAGTGCATATTTTCAAATATTTAATGCATTTTTACGTTAACGCTTCTTTTAGCATAATAATTATTTTAAATATATATTTTTCCTTCTAAAATCTTTACGTATATGCTTTGTAAAATTTCGAATATACTAGAGTGTAAATATTTTTTAAATTTGATTTGTTCAACATAAAAGACAAGTCATTATTGATTTATTGCACAAATATACAGATTGACAAAGTTGCTTAGTCTTTTCTTGTTTTATTTTACAACGTTTAAAATATGATGTTCCGTATTCTAGATTTACGGTTGTGACATATTTATTTTTATTAACCATTCAACTTAATTTTTTGTGTAGTGAATACTCATGCGCAAGTCGTTAAAATCGAGTCTTACAAAATTTAACACCCCTGTCGTAACGCACAGGTTTAAGCATTCATGCGCGATGTATAAGTGTTCAATGCACGCTCACCTCAGCGGTGGTATTGCCATAATATTTTCTAATTTTTTTTGTTATTGGATAAATATTTAAATAAGCAAGGATTGGATTCCTTAATATATCATTTTTTCTGCCAAACCTAAATGTACATATAGATATATAATTCACACGCATTGATCTCTTCGTGATTCAACTGAAAGTATTGTCTTTCTTGAATTTTAGCTTGAAAGTATGAGATTTCAAATAAAGTTAATAATATTTTTGAAGTCTTCTTATCTATGATCTATGTAGGTATCTCTTGTTAACCAAACAACTTAGACGTCAGAAACAGCAAAATTACTTGTGTATAGCTTGCAAATTCTATCAAATCTGGTAGACTGAATCTAGTAATCCTTTATGTATATATACAGTGAAAAATAAAGTAATTTAAGAGGTTGGTTTCATTAAAAATAAAGCGGATCTTAATCGAATGTTTGGCAAAGTAACTTTTTGATTGACTTTTGACTTATTAAATTTTAAAAATTCAATAAGTTAACAAGTATGTTTGGGAAAATTTAAAAAGTTGATTTTTAAGTGTAAATAAGTTATTTTTGAGAAGTTAATATAAATAACTTTTGAAAAGTAATTTTTGAAAAGTTACTTTTTGATCGAATAAGTAATCCCAAACATGGGTAATAAATTATTTACAATATGACATAGTGCTAAAGGAGTATGCCAATCATCTAAGAGGTGTGCTTGTAATTTAGTTGAGACGTGATTTAGATTTAGGTTGTAGTAGAGTAGAATTAGATGATATTGCTTATCTGTATATTAAAGATCAAATGTCTTAAGTCTTGCAAGTCATGTGGTAAAATAAATTAGGAATTTTTATAAAAGAAAAGACAAGTAAATATGATATTGCTCAAAATTAAGTGATGATGATGGTTTGTTAAAAGCAATTAGTTACAAGTCTTAACAATGCTAATCAAGATTCCACAATGCGCATGGACGACAACCATTTTATCAGCCACTAAAAGCATTAACACGACAAAATGACTATCTAACCCTTTACAACATCTGAAAAAGGTTAATTTAGTAGGTACTTGAAATATTTATTTAATAAAACTGTTTGTTAAATATAAATATTGAAAGTGAGTATTCATCCACTTTGTAATTTGAAAATAATCAAGAAAACACTTAAATTCTTATTAGAATACTCATTTAAACTGTTATGATCCAAGTTATTTTTTCTGCATGATTAAATCAATAAATTCATTTGATTCTGAAAAGAACATTTTTAGTACATGAAAAACGACATGTAGATACTTGTTTGGATCTAAAAAAACATTTTTATTGCATGAAAAACGAAAACGACAGGCAACATATTGATTACATGATTTTCAAGTTGAGTAAATTACATATATCCAAAACATATTCACTTAAATTATTTTATTTATTTTTTATAAAATGACATTTGAAATGAAAACACACACTATAGTTCGATATTGAATGATTTAGAGACACATACACAAAACCTATCAAAATTAAGAACACATTACTAACGAATCAGCTTGACTTGGTATGGAAATTATATGAGCCGATTTCAATTAAACCAGATTTTTTTTAACTACTGTTAAGCGAATTTCAAGCTATAAGCTATTTAAACGAAAATTTTACAACCCATGTCAACAATATAACTTAACATGTTTTGTAACTTTGAAGCAAACCAGTTGTTTTGTTAATAAAGTCTTTTTATTAATAAAAAAAATTTCAGGTTCAAAAGAATTAAATATTTTTCCATTAAAATAATTGCCAGACGACCATGGTAATTTGATCTGATAACATATTTACTCTTAGCTTTTTAAAAATCCCAAATTTAGCTTTCAATATTTACAAACGTGTAACACACATGATATTTAAACAACTTCATTTGTTTTGACGTTAAATTTCTAATAAATCATATTATTTTTTACAAAAATGCAAAAAAGAATATTAACATCTCACCCGTCTCTATTGGTCCATTCCGCTCACCCTCTGTGCTCCTATCATCGTCTCCGCCCACCCTCTTCGACCATGCCTCTCCGGTTCTCATGGTCGGTTCTACGTTCCGTGACTATGATGAAGGGTAATATAGTCATTTAGTAAAGTTGGTGTGGACTTAGCAAAAGGTGGTGTGGAGAAGAAAAAAAATGGCGCCAAAAAAGAGCCCAAAAAAAATGAGCGAGTGAAAAAATGTTTGAGAGTAATAAGTGGTCAACATAAAGGGAAACCATAAAGGGAATGAGTGCGTGTATCCTGGGATCGACAATTCGACATTATTATTATTATTTACTAGTGGGTCCTCCATCTTTCCTTTTCTTCTTTTACAGCCCTTTTATATTATCGCTCGTACATTCTTCCTGTTCCCACTCCAACCAATATTCACCTTTCCAACCACCACATTTTTAAATTATTCTATACCGTTACAGGTAATGTAGGTTAATACTTGTTAACGTTTCTTTATATTGTCGTTTATTGATGGTTATTATTATCATGTTTCACGTAAAAAATTTTTTATTAGAAACATTTGTTATTAAAGATAAACTTTGGATGTAATAGATTGTTTAACGAGAAATGTAACAAAAATAAATTTTGAAATGGCAGTAAGTAACTAACAAATTAACTATAGAAAAATATAGTGGTAGATCACTTCATATTTTGGTTTTTGTTATCTTCATTATAATTGATTTATCTTAGGAAAAATAATAAAATCTGACAACAATTAAAAGCCAAATAATGGATGGCTAGTTATAGAATTTATTATACTAAAAAGAGTTTTATTATGAAAAAAAATCTAGTTATTAGTTTGTTATTACTTAGTGTGGTGTTTTTTTTAGGTAAAGTAAGTCTTTAAGTTGATGATACAAGTGAGATGAATATCATTATTCAAACATGAATACGGAGCTAAAACTACTTTGTGAATTCACATATTAACTAATGTAATTACACCCTAAAACAATACTCAAATATATCAATTCTACCGTAAATTCACATGGACTACTAACACTATAAAATAATTCAGATCAATATTTAATTCACAATGCAAATTTAAAGATGACTATACACATGATTAATTTTAAAAACCCATAAAAACAAAATAATACTCGTTTACATCATATAATTTGTTTTTAGTTAATAAATATGCTATAAGATTTTTTTTTTTAATTTTCAAACCAACATATTGTATCGACTTTTCATAGTCATGACTTATATGATTGACAATATTATTATATACAAAGACCAGATTTGAAGAAAATTAGATAGTTGAGGGACTTAAATTCTTGAACAATATTCAAACATACCCCTTCTTCTCCCTCCCTCCATATATAAAAACCTGCATCTTTTGTTCATCCTCCGACTCCATTATCTCCCTCTTAAAGGTGAAAACCTAATGCTGATGCTCTATGTTTAAATTTCATATTCAAGCTTCAAAATTTAATATCCAGACTCAATCATCCGGCTGTTTCCTACCTCAAATCCATCAATTTATGCCCTCAATTTGGTAATTTCAAATCTATGCATGCATCTTTTTTTTTTTCTTGATTTCAAGAATCGGTTGCAGTTTCTTCATTATGGGAATGAAATCGTACAAATTTCATGATTTCGATTCACGCCCACTTCTTTAATTCTCGTTTTATTCATCGACGTGAGATTATGGGTCTCTAATTTTGCTCGTTGTTTGTCAGGTGAAGGGCTTATGTAATTGCTCTGTTTTATTGGTGAAAGCACCGGATCGATTGGATACGATGGGGATTGATTCAGGGTTATTAATCGGAAAGATGAATAGTACAATTTTAGCTACCTCTGAGTACGATTCCGTTGTCAATATGAACCTATTTGTTGCTCTTCTTTGTGCTTGTATCGTCATCGGTCATCTATCCGAAGAGAGCCGTTGGATGAACGAATCGATCACCGCTCTCGTAATCGTAAGTTTAATCATGTCAATTGATGACATTAATCGTTTATTGTGTGGGATTATAATCAAATGAGTGAAGAGAATTTAGATTTTGATTTGATGACAATGGCAGGGTCTATTCACAGGTGCTATAATATTATTAAGCAGTGGAGGAACAAATTCACATCTGTTTGTGTTTAGTGAAGATCTGTTCTTCATTTATCTTCTTCCACCAATCATCTTTAATGCTGGGTATGTTTTAATCTTTGCAAAATTTATAAATGATTATATGATTTGATGATTCTTTGTAGATTTACAGTTAGTAGATTCTGTTATTTGGTAGGTTGGATGTGATGCAGACATAACAAGAATCTAAGATCATTAGATTAACCGAATATTCTGCTTTGCATTGAAATGGAAAGTTAACTAGAAACTATTTATGAACAGTATATGTTAGTTAACAACAGTCGATTGTACGAGGAATAGCTACGATTTATATTGCACGCTGAGTGGTGATTCGACTTTAGTGCTATATTCTTATATACACTTTGTATTGTCTGCTATAGTGGTGTCAAGTAGATTACGTATTAATAAGGAACAATCGGTCTTATGAGAGATAGCTATGATTTATATTGCATGCTGAAGAGGTGATTCGACTTGAGTGGTATATTCCATACAAGCACTTTATATGGTCTGCTATCATGGTGTCAAATAGATTACATATTGGTCAATGGACCCGAGACTACACTTTATGCTAGGTTGGCCTTGTGTTTTGATCACCTTGCTTGGTGACTGATGTCAATTCATGCTTCAAAGAAGCTGAAGCATAACAAATTGATACTTTAAGGTGGTTGTGTGATATTCTTTTTGACACATGTACATGTTCAAAATATACCCGCACTCACTGCACATACATATGTATATACTTTGGGCTTCTGTTTTTTGTAATTTTTTTTTAATATTTGATGGTTATAAAGCTGTTCTTATTACTTTTGCCATGATAAATCAACAGGTTCCAGGTTAAAAAGAAACAATTTTTTCGCAATTTCATGACCATTGTGCTATTTGGTGCTGTAGGTACAGCGATATCCTTCACCATCATATCATTTGGTACACACTCAACTTCTTCACTTTAATAAATACCCATTATATTTTTTATAGTAATGACTGCACATAGGTTCCTAGAATTGTTGGACTTTATTTTTTCTTGAAGTCCTTCCATTTTTTAGTTAGTAATGATCTTTATCATAAACAAGAATCTTTAGCAAAAATAAATGCAATATTTTCTTATATACTTAACATAATCAAATAGTAGATCATTTCCCAAAATCTCATTCCAATATGATTGTAGTGCAGCAGCCCCGGAAAGTGTTTGTATGTATGAAATCTAATCTTGAATTAATTTACTAAGATTTGAATTTGTAACAAAACACATGTGACATTAGGCCTTTTTTTTCTGTAACCTTCATAATATTAGTATGAATTCCTTGTTTGCTTATCTGAACGAGTTTGACGAACTTCATTACAGGGGCTATAAATATTTTCAAAAGAATGAATATCGGTTCTCTTGACCTTGGAGATTTTCTTGGTATCACTCAACTCTTTTATTTGATCAACTTTTCTGAATATGGGTTTTTATTTTCTAATAATTTCAACCATTTTTCGTCATCCAGCAATAGGAGCAATCTTTTCTGCAACAGATTCTGTTTGCACTTTACAGGTTCTCAATCAGGATGAGACGCCTTTATTATACAGTTTGGTGTTTGGGGAAGGCGTAGTCAATGATGCTACATCAGTTGTTATTTTCAATGCTGTCCAAAACTTTGATCTATCTCGAATCACGACAAGTGATGCATTTCATTTAGTTGGAAATTTCTTTTATTTATTCGCCACAAGCACGTTCTTAGGAGCTTTTGTAAGTCTAAATTTTCACATATTTCAATTCTATGTTTACTAACCGTTCAAACGCTATCTTGGTGAAAACATGATCATGTGATGTCTTCTATTCCTGCAGGCTGGGCTACTAAGTGCATATGTTATAAAAAGACTATACTTTGGAAGGTATATAAATTAAATATCTTTTTCCTTAACAGTCATGGTTTAGGGAGTGACAAAAGTTGATCCTTTATGTGAAAATATTCATACCTTATTTGGCTTGCTAAATTATAGGCACTCAACGGATCGAGAAGTTGCCATCATGATTTTGATGGCTTACCTTTCATATATGTTGGCTGAAGTAAGATTTTACTCAACTTCGCTAGTGTTCCTCTGTATAGTTAAAGAACCGTCGATTTAAAGTTATTATTATCATACTTTTGCAGTTATTTTATTTGAGTGGCATTCTCACAGTGTTCTTCTGTGGAATTGTGATGTCTCATTACACATGGCACAATGTCACAGAGAAATCAAGAGTCACTACTAAGTATGTCACTTATCCGCATCAATTTCTTAAATAGACAGAATTTGAGAAACAATAAAACAACTCACAAATTACAACTGATTAGTATAATCTCACACAACAAAAGCACATCCAATTATCCAAACACCATATTTAATTCTGTTTGTTACATTTTGTTTACTCAAAATCATATAATCACAGTCCAAACGCGTACACTTTTAAACACGCATAAAAACACCTCTTAAATGCTCTATTTACTTGCTACCATGTTGCAGAAAATTACTAAGCTCATCTGTATCTACTCAATAACTTTTTGCAGGCATGCTTTTGCAACATTATCATTTATCTCAGAGCTATTTATCTTTCTCTATGTTGGTATGGATGCTTTGGATATTGAAAAATGGAGCTTTGTACAAGACAGGTGTTGTATTATTTATAACAAAATTACCATCAGTTTTTATATAAACATCCATCATCACTGTCGTTTTCTTTTCGATTTCTCAGCCCTGGAAAATCAGTTGGAGTGAGCTCCATTTTATTGGGGCTAGTTATGGTTGGAAGAGCATGCTTTGTCTTCCCATTATCATATTTATCCAACTTGACAAAGAAGAACAAATATGAAAAAATCACCGGGGCACAACAAGTAACGATCTTTCTTCACGTGTTCTTCATGTTTCCAGTTTAAGATACTAATCCTCGACGTTTATAACATTAACGACTTTCTTTAAGGTTTTGATTTGGTGGGCTGGTCTTATGAGAGGTGCTGTTTCTATGGCCCTTGCCTATAACCAGGTCAGTTGTTGCATACTTTTATGATTTTAAACTTCTAATAGCATCTGTTGACAACAAAATTTCATTTAAATGATCTATGATGTGATATGATATTTTCTAAAAAAAATTAGTAACTTTATGTTGCAGTTCACAAGGTCAGGTCACACAAAACTTCGCGGTAATGCAATCATGATAACGAGTACCATCACTGTTGTTCTGTTCAGTACAGTGGTAATTATATGTAAAATTTGACATAACATCATCAATTCATGCTTATTATTTTATATGTTTCATAAATTTTGTAACTTTTTATAAATTTTTGAAGGTATTTGGATTGATGACAAAGCCTCTAGTGAGACTGTTACTGCCTCCATCCAATAACATGTCCAGAATGGCTTCCTCTGAGCCAATAAGTCCCAAGTCTTTCACTGTCCCTCTTTTAGGAAACGAGTGCGACCCACAACCCGAACGGGCTCAAAACGGGTCAGTGTTCTGCCCGTCAAGTTTACGGGTGCTTTTTTCGACACCTTCTCACACAGTTCATTATTACTGGAGGATGTTTGATGATGCTGTCATGCGCCCGGTTTTTGGTGGGCGTGGTTTTGTACCATATAACCCGGGAACACCTACGGAGCAAAGTGTTCATAATCTGATCCCTAAAGAAGATAATAATTAAAGAACAGATTTTTTTTTAATACCATGGCAATGAAGATTAACAAGCCTTGAGAGTTAACAGGCCCTGATGTAAAGTAGATACCAAAGTGAGTGTTGCTTTTGATTTTTGATTCTTTTTTGGTTGATGTAAATTTTTTTTATTTTGTTGAAAATTTGGGTTTGTAGTTTGTTTCAATGTAACATACATGGGCTTTTGAGTTTGTATATTTTGATTACATACTTATATATATATGAAGATATGAAGATGACAAGTTGTGTTCTATTGTTGCGTCTCCCCTTTGGCGTAACATAAGTCATAAAAATCATTATGTAATGTAGGGTTAACGATTAGTAAAGTACTTTCACTTTTGAAAGACAATCTCACATTCATTTTGCTCATGTCAATAGCATAGCAATTTAACCATTTAGTTATCATATTAAATACTTATGATATTATTTATATATTTTTTAAAATATGAAACAAATTTTTTATTAAATAAAAACATGTGTTTGTGTTAAAAACGTAATTTTTTTAAAAACAAAATTTTATGAAATATGAAGTTATTTTAACATATAGAACTTTTAGGAAAGATTTTTTTAAAAGACAGCTTTTAAAAAAAAAAAAAGAATGTTTAAAAACAAGTTTTTATAAAGCATAAATTTTTTAAAGACCAAAGTTTGAAAAAATTATGTTATTGTTTTATTACATAAAATAGTTAATTATACGTAACTTTAATTGTAATTTATCTAAAAACATTATTTTATCTCTAAATATCAATCAGTAACCGTTAAGTTATATTTTCATTCATCCCATGTAAATACGAGTTTCTAAAATAGTAACGTTAAATACATATGTTGTTATTAAGGCTAATAGCGGCATAAAATATTGAAGCCATGGCGATTATTTCTTTTACTCTATGTTCTCAATTTTTTTTCAAAAGAAAAGCGAAGCACGTGAAAAAAATGCTAAAAAGATTGCAAAAGATGTGTGTTGTAAAGTTTTCAATAAAAGAAAGTAAATGAAAGAAAAATGAAGATTCATTGATAATCATCTCTTCTAACTTTCATTTCAAATAAGAAGGAATTACCAAAAAACAAGTAAATACAACTATAAGACTTCATCATTTATTATTTTATATTTTCAAGATAGCTATGATCCATAATATAATAAAAATATTATAATAAAATTAAAAATTGATTCTTTTTACTTGTGATTTGTGAACACATAAGATTCTTATTATGGCACGTAAGAATATCATAGTAAATTATAATATTTTATTTGTTTGGAGACATAAGACTTATAATTTGCCAGCCATGTAACACGAAATTGCATTGTTTCTCTTTTTCTTCTTTGTTTTCTGCCCTTTTTAGTTTTCTTTTCTTCTCTTTTTTATTAAACTCAAGAACGTAGCGTTTTAGCATAAAATAAAGAAACTATAAAGTCAAAGGGAATGAATGAAGTGCATAACATAAAGTTGCTGATGGGGGTATATCGGATTTCGAATCGAAGAGGGGCGACGAAGAACATGCAACCGTAGAGAAAAACTAATTCAAATCGATTGATCTAGTCTTTGCATGCATGTTGGAAACAAAAGCATGATTACGAACCTGCATTCATTTCAAGTAGAGGCTACTCGATCAAGGTATATATCTCTTTCAAACCCTAATCGATGATGATATATGAAGATCGATGGATATATTAATTAATTATAATTAAGCATGTAGTTAAAATAGACATAAAGCCTTCAACTTCTTGCTAATTGATGATTACCTATATATGGTTCTATATTCTTCATTTCAGTTTTAGAATACGTTATCTTTCTAGAGTTATATAGTTAGTTGGTGAAGAAACTGAAATAGGGGATTGAATCCGATGTCTAATTTGGTAGAATGTTTGTGCTAATGGTTAAGTATGATGAACTGGTGATATAAATTGGTGATGTTAATTCCTATTGTCACTCTATCCTCTTTAAACTGTATTAATGTTGTACCGTTGGTATATATATAATTGAATTATATTTATGTGGAGGGATCCCCTGAAAACCATGTTATAAATGAAAACCATGAAAACTATGTGTTATATATATGTAAGTACGTATTACAAAGTGTACAACTAAGAGTTACGTATATATAGGGGTCATGTATATGTGAGTACGTGTTACCAAGTGTACAACTACGAGTTGCGTACATGTAACTCATACAAGTTACGTATACGTAAGTTGTTCGTCATCATTGTCATTACTTGGAGTTTAAACTAAAAAAATATATAATGACCTCAAAAAATAAGATTGAAGTTTAATCAAATATACTTTAAACAATTAAAATATTAAATCAATTATCAATTATGTGATTGGGTAGTGGTGGTTTTCACGGTTTTCAATTATAAGCATGGTTTTCATTCAATTATAAGCATGGTTTTCATCGATGATGATATATGAAGATCGATGGATATATTAATTAATTATAATTAAGCATGTAGTTAAAATAGACATAAAGCCTTCAACTTCTTGCTAATTGATGATTACCTATATATGGTTCTATATTCTTCATTTCAGTTTTAGAATACGTTATCTTTCTAGAGTTATATAGTTAGTTGGTGAAGAAACTGAAATAGGGGATTGAATCCGATGTCTAATTTGGTAGAATGTTTGTGCTAATGGTTAAGTATGATGAACTGGTGATATAAATTGGTGATGTTAATTCCTATTGTCACTATATCCTTTTTACACTGTATTAATGTCGTAGGGTTGGTATATATATAACTGAATTGTATTTACAGGGAGGGTTCTTTTGAAAACGATGTTATAAATGAAAACTATGAAAACTATGGGTTACATATATGTAAGTACGTATTATAAAGTGTACAACTAAGAGTTACGTATATGTAGGGGTTATGTATATGTAAGTACGTGTTACCAAGTGTACAACTACGCGTTGTGTACATGTAACTCATACAAGTTACGTATATGTAAGTCGTTTCGTCATCATTGTCGTTACTTGGAGTTTAAACTAAAAAAATATATAATGACCTCAAAAAATAAGATTGAAGTTTAATCAAATATACTTTAAACAATTAAAATATTAAATCAATTATCAATTATGTGATTGGATAGTGGTGGTTTTTGCGGTTTTTAATTATAAGCATGGTTTTCATTTGATCCTCGCATTGTATCTATAACTGAAAATCCAGACTGAATTGTTGATTAATTATCGGGTTGAATGAAAGATAAAGTTTAATGTTGTATGTTGAATATCAACTGACTGAAGGTATCTTGAAGCTCAGAACGGGTCAAAGAGTGGTGACAAAGGATATCAAGCTACTACGGGCTAAGGTAAGTTGTCTCTTACATGATACGATCATGTAACTGATAATTCCTTTGTATTCATCAAAATAAAAATGGAAAAAACTGAAATAAGGTTCGACAACGATCCTTTATAAATCTACAACGACTTCCAAGTCTTTCTCTCGAAACCATATAACGAGCCTCAATAGTTAAAGAGACGCTTGAATTTCCTCCAAGCTTTTACCTTTGGTTTCGGGCACTAATTTCGCTACAAAAATGTAGTTAAGAACACCAAATCCTGAAAACAACCAAAATGTACCTACAAGCAAACAAACCAAAATTCTTTAGATTAACAAAAAAACCAGACAACTAACTAGTATTACTAAACGAGATCGAAAATGTACCCTGCGGGCTCCAGTTAACGAGGAAGTTAAAACTGTAGGAAACAACCCACGCGCCCAACCAGTTCACTATGCACGCCAAGCTCCCTGCAGTACCTTTTATGTGCAGTGGGAATATCTGCAAATTAACCAAAAGCAGCCCGAGCCCATTAACAGTTAATTAACCAGACCGTTGTAACATCTATATAACAATACAGTAGAAGATAACTATTAACAGTTACCTCAGACATGATCAACCATGGTATTGCTCCCATTCCGACTGAAAACGATGCTATGAATACAAGAACACCAGAGACAGCAAGAAATGGGACCCATTCTAGGAAGACGGCTTGACCCTTGTGTCAAAATGACATGAAACTATAATCAGTCTTGATATTTTAGAATATATGATTAGTTAAAAGAATTTAATTTGGATTAAAGGATGAACAAAAACAAACATAAAATGAAAAACCTTGAAGAAGAATCCTGTTCCTGTAATAAAACAGCCTAGTAATGTCCCAGCTGTAGATATCAAAAGAAGAATTCTTCTTCCTGCTTTGTCCATTAAGATCATACCAACAATTGTTATAGGAATCTGGATTAAGGCATAAGCAATGGTTCCACCTTTGCCAGATTTAAGTCCTGTATGCAATAATATCCACGTCAGCAAATGAAATTTAAAGATTTGATCAATACAAAGGAGAAGGTGCTTGAATGTATACCAGCAAATTGGAAGGTTTCACTTGCATAGAAACCTATTCCATTGATTCCTCCAGATTGTTGGCATATCATTAATCCAACAGAGATCTGAAACATAAAACCAACTTATAGTTTAATAATATGTACTATGATCCGTGAGCGGATAATAATCTGTACTGGCAATTTGACTATTATTCCTCTTCACTTTCACTTTTGTTGCTACACTTGATTTCTTGATTTTACTTGGAAGGAAGGTGCGTTGCTCCATTTCGTTTATAATCATCCTTGGGAGAGAATTGAGTTAAAGTCGAGTGTAAATTTATGATGATTATGTGAGTGAGATTGTTCTTGGCAATAAAAGTAAAACTTAGGAGTGTGATAAGAGAAATTGTCAGTACGGATCATTATCGATCAATGATTCATAGTTTGGATTATTAAAATCTAATAGCTAAACACAAAACATGTTTTTATCTCAATTGTTTATTCTAAAATTATATATAAATGTTTGTTGCTTACCATAACTGGTTTTATGTATTCAGGTTTCAACAAATCCAATATTGTAGCTTTAGGAAGACTTTGAAGAGTAAGTATGCTCTCCTATAAACCAACATGCAAAAATATATTTAGAGGATCTATTGATCAAAATTTGTTAATATGTAACAAAAGAGTTAGTGCTATACTTGTATCTCTTTGGCTTCAGCAGAAATATTTGCTTTTGCACCCCGAAGCTTGCGTAAAGAAGATTCGAATTCCTCCTTACGCCCTACCTTAGCCTAAAGAAATGATATATCATGTAACATAATCATAATCTAACACTAAACTTTAAACATCCACAATATGTTTATAAGTTTTCAGAATGTACCAGCCATCTAGGGGATTCTGGAATAAAGAACAGACCCATGATCAGAAGAATGCAGGGAGCAAGTCCTGCAGATCAATCAACACGTACTTTTTTATAAAAAGAATTGGTTAAAAATGGTTAATTACCAATACTTTTACAGTTGAACATACCAGTAGTTAAAGCTAAAATTCTCCATGAAACAACAGTTCCCAACAAGAATGATATTGATGAACCAGTAACAATCATGAACTGCATGAATAAACAGAATATGAATCTATACAATGTACCCAACTCAAACTTTGTAAAAAAAGATTAAAAAGAAGCAAAAATTAATGGGAATTTAACCTGATTGAGGGTGGTGAGTCCTCCACGAAGCTCTTTTGGAGCTATTTCCGCGATATATACTGGAACCTAGTTAACAATGTCTAGATTTAGCATTGTGCATATTGTGAAGTTAATAATATGTTTCACATGTGAATACAGTTTTGGCAATATACCACAAAAGTGAAGATCCCTATGCCATATCCAGTGAAGAACCGGCCCGTGTCTAGTAAAACTGATCCCTAATTTGTGGATAATAGAATCAATAATCACTGTAACTTAAAGCTAAATGAAAAAGATTATATCATAATCTATAGTTTGTAAAATTACCATGGACACATATATTGCCAGCCATCCTGCTATACAGAAAACCGATGATAACGCCATGGACTGTTTGTAAACAACAATGTATGATAAATATATTTCAGGCAACATACGGGAAACATCTTTGTACCTCTTATTTTGCCACTTTTTAAAATTTTAACCCTTTCTAAATGCTTTTTACTCTCCTAAAAACAAAAGTTTAAAAAAAGTTGAAAAGCATTTATTCAATATCTACGAGTTTCATACCGACTTTCGACCAATCGCATCTGCGATTCTTCCGCTCGTAATTGATCCAATCATCGCACCAATCGTTATTATCGAACCAAAAAGAGAATACTACAAAAAATACATATAAAAACATTCAACAATCTTAACCAAAAAAAAAAAAAAAAAAAAGAAACCATATATGCAACAAAAAGTCAAAAACAATGTATTATCAATAAACAAATGTAATTAACCTCAGCAACCGATAAATTCAAATCTTTGCATATTGCAGCTTGCGTAGGAGCAGAAAATCCCACCTACAAAACAATATCAATATCAACCAAACATTGTTCTAACGTTAATGATGTCCAAAATCATAACCAAAGAAACAACTTTTAACTTACACATGCTCCGAATTCGGTAGACCCACAAACGGCAACAGCGGTGCTTAGAAGCGCCATCTTGATCGAGCCATTCTGATCGGTTTCTGCAGAAGTATTCGCATTTTTCGATGTATTATCAATGAATGGTTCCTTCAAACCTTCATGGGATTTGTTATCTCCTTTCTCGACGTCTCTAATATTCGACATTGCAGAGGGAAATGAAGCAGGAATGAAGATGGAATTAGATGTTTGTGTGATTAATTAGGGGAATATTGCATGGGAGAAAGATGAAGACTTGATAAACACCATACGATGCTTCCAACTAAAAAGGGAAGAGAAAATAAATAAATATTCGAGGTAAATTTAGAAAGATTTCATCAGATTTTGTTGCATAGAAATAAATAAATAAGTTTAAATAAGCAAAGTTTCATATTAGAGGCCCACAAGTTTTTTTTATGATGGAACTAGGTTATTAGCCCGTGTATTACACGGGTAAAAGTTATAAATATATAATTCAAATATGTAAACAAAAATATATAAACTCTATCGTTTTTATTTTAAATCGATAATATAAAAATAAGGATTTGTGATCATAAGGTTCAAATGGTTAAATAAGATTTGAGATAATTGATATCATAAATTCAAAATCCTTAGAAATGGTTATTGGTGATTGAGGTAGTTAAAAAAAACAAAAACTTCACACTTGTTGTTCAAAAAAAATTAAAATAGAATAAAAACTTCAAGTAAGAAATATAACATTATTTGTGGAAAGTTTGTTAAAGGAAGTTTAGGCGGGAAAGATTTTGTGAGGTGAAATATGGTGATGACATGTGTCACCACATGTAATCATTTATTAGTATAAATTTGAGTCTGATAGTTGATGCAAATCATCTATACGGCTATACTCCCACCAGTTAAGAAGTTTCTGATCATTACGTATAGTCTTATGCTTTTGCGCTTTTTACTAGTCGCGCGATTCGTATGTATTCGTATGGGCTCAGAGAACTGTAGCGTGTGACGCAACCATTTACTTAGTAGGTAATGTAGTTTATTAGGTACAGATTATCAACTTAATATCTTCAACTGCAAGCTTGAATCACCCTCGAGCTCTCGAATGAAGACCCATGAGCTATCGGATCAACATAAACCTTACGCTCATAAAATGTCGTTGTTGACAAGGTTTTCGTGGTGAAAATACACAACTAATTTATATAAAATGAATGAATAATGAAAACAGATTAGCTAAGACAAAACTGAAATTCCTATAGTAACCATAACCCCATTCGACATTACACTTTGAAATAACTACCTATGACTATCATTGAAACATCAAATGCGACTGTTACGTGTTGATCGAGACTTGGATCTCTTCTAAGCTTTTTCCTTTTGTTTCGGGCACACATTTTGCTACAAAGAGGACCGTTAGAACAGAAAACCCCGAAAACAACCAAAATGTACCTACATGAAACACCACAAAGTTAGCGCGCTATCTTATATTAAAAGAATACAATGAGACCAACTGCTAAACTAGAAGGGTTGTGATAATGTACCAGAAGGACTCCAGTTAATGAGGAAGTTAAAACTGTATGAAACCGCCCACGCGCCAAACCAGTTGACCAACACGGCTACGCTCCCTGCAGCACCTTTTATGTGCAATGGGAATATCTGTGAACCAAAAGGAAAACATTAACCAAGTTTACAAATTTACAATGACTTGTGAGGTTAAGCGTAGGCTAATAATTAACCGCGGTTACCTCAGACATGATGAGCCAAGGTACGGCTCCCATCCCGATTGAAAACGATGCTATGAACATTAGAACACCCGAGACCGCGAGAAGTGGGACCCATTCAAGGAAAATTGCTTGCCCCTTGAAGAAAAATGAAGTCCCAGCAAGAAAACAACCAAGAAATGTCCCTGATGAAGATACCTGATCATAATAGGAGAACAAAAACAGTTGGTTTTGGCGGGAAAATCAGTTACATTTTAACTTTTTGAAAGTCAAGAGATGGAGTTACCATAAGGAGGACCCTTCTTCCAGATTTGTCCATCAAGACCACACCGAGCATCGTTACAGGAATCTGGATTCAACGGTTACATGTTAAGCGAAAAGTAAACGAATTGAATGAAATTTGTTTCAGATTAGACAGACCTGAATCAAAGCATAAGCAACTGTTCCAGTTTTACCTGATGCAAGTCCTGCGTATAACGATGTTCAGTTTATTCAATTAAGAGCTCGATTTGAGCGCGCAAAAAGGTTTTAGAAGTCACAAAGTATTTCAAATTGCTAATGAAAATAAAACTGAAGGTGCATATACCAGCTGTTTGAAAGGTTTCACTTGCATAAAATCCTATTCCATTGATCCCTCCAGCTTGTTGGCATACCATTAATCCAACAGCAATCTAAAACACAAGTAATAACAGTCGTAACTAAATCACACGATCGCGTTACAAATTAAAAAATTTTATATTATATGAGAATCATTTGTTGCTTACAAGAACTGGTTTTATGTATTTGGCATTGAATAAATCCAATAATCTGGCTCTAGGTAGACTTTGGAGAGTAAGTATAGTGTCCTGTAAAACAACATGCAAACAATTAGTCATTTCTGCCTTAAAAAAACTTTAAAAAACAGACAGAAAACGTATAAAAGATTAAAAGATCAAATCATGCGCGATGATTTACAAAGTTTGTTACATACATGTATCTCGTCGGCTTCTGCAAAAATGTTTGCTTTTGCACCACGAAGCTTGCGTAAGGAGCGTTCGAATTCTTCTTCGCGTCCAACCTTAGCCTGAATTAAAAGTATCAATGTAACATTATCAGATCTTACACTGTAAATTCTACATAAACTTTTTGAAGTTTATAGAACACACCAGCCATCTAGGTGACTCTGGGATAAACAGTAGACCAACGAGCAGAAGAATGCAAGGTACGAGTCCTGTGAAACCAATAAATTTTAAGTTTTTGGATTTATAATACAAAATTGTTGCGATTTTAAATATTTTTACATACCAGTTAAAGCTAATGTTCTCCATGAAACTACTGTTCCTAACAAGAATGATATAGATGAACCAGTAACAATCATAAGCTGCATGAATAACATAAAAATGAAATCTTGTGAGTGACCCAACTCATTTTTTAACGAAAAGAATGCAAACAAAAGTTATGAAAATTAACTATTTATGCGCTATTTATGCGTTATAGCCATGATTCTAACCTGGTTAAGAGTCGTGAGCCCCCCTCGTAGATTTTTTGGTGCAATTTCCGCAATATATATTGGAACCTGTTTGTAAATTCGTGATATAAACACTTATGCAAATTATGAAATAAATTATTCATCAAATTTGATACTAGTTTGACAGTTACCACATAAGAGAAGATCCCTATGCCATATCCAGTGAAGAACCTGCCCGTATCGAGTAAAATTGATTCCTAAATCAAACATCATACCAACAAAATCAACTATGTAACAATATAACACCAAAACATGTTAAAGTAATGTCACAAAGTAACATTATGTTGTAAGTTACCATGCTGGAAAAGATTGCAAGCCATCCTGCTATACAGAAGATTGCTGATAGCGTCATCGCCTACAGTTTTCGACAAGAAATCATCAACAATATTCTCAGATCATGTTAGACAAAAAAGCACATGTTTAATGATAATCATGTGTGTATAATCACATAATTTAAAGACAGTTTCTGTTTGTACTATAAATATATATAGACACATGTGCAAGCAACAGTTGTTTATGGATTATGTTGGTCATACACTCCTGATTCATGCATGACTCATATGCACATGCTTATTTATATAAAACAGGCACATTCCGTGTATACTTTTTATATATAGAGAGATAGATTATAGGCATATATATATGCTAAAAATGGTTTTGGAACATGTATATTTTCAATAAAAGTAAGGGTTTTGAAACATGTTGGCCCCACGTGACCAAAAATGGTGTATCATTGTATCATATGGATATGTGGACAAGCCATTCTTAAAATAAATTAAAATAATAAAATATTATAAAACATAAAATAAAACTAGAAAAAACAATGATGTATTCACTAAATTTGCAATGAACTTCCCAATTTAATTGGCATTAATATTTAGATTCATAGCTTTGAGATAAAATTTTATAAAAAAGATTAAAAAAAAACTAATGCCTTATAGCCTTGAATTTCAAACCCATCCAAACACATGGGTTAGAACCTTAGCATATATTAAAAAAAAAAACATATAAATTCCGAAAAAAAAAAAGTTATAAACCTTAGAAAACATAAAAAATACTTCCGATAAAGTGTCAATAGTATTACTACATATTTTTTTATACTTAATAACATCTACATATATTATCCCTATATTTTTTAATTCCCAAAGAGTATTTCTTTTTTCTAAAACAATAATAATGAATGAAACTTATAAACAAAATAATTAAAATATTCCATAACTATCACCCCTAAATATGAGGAGTTATAGTGTAACATTTTGTGGAACAGACGTTTTAAACAGCTCTCTAATATATCATGTGTAACATGTGTTCTTGACGTACCGTACTACCCTTTTCTTTGTTTTTCATCGTTTTGTTAGGTACAAAAAATCAAGAAAAGCAACCTTTTTTAGAACAGATTGAAAACAAATCTCAAATACATACATATATATATATATAATATGAACCATACTTCATCTTAAAACCAAAGTTATATTAAGAACTATAATAAAATATATATATGTATAATGATTTGAGCAAAAACATATGTATCATGCAGTTCTCGTAATTCTTAACGTAACGCGTAAAAATACATTAAATTAACAAATTTCATACCCCTTTTCGACCGATTGTGTCTGCAACTCTACCGCTAGTGATTGCACCAATCATGGCACCAATGGTTACAATCGATCCAAAAAGAGAATACTGCAAAAACCAATGCCACATTCATCACTCTGTAATCTCTATAACCACAAAATCCTCTAAAAACAACAATGAACAATAAACATTCAATCATTCAAACAATCAACCTCTGCTACAGATAACTTCAAATCAACACTGATATCCGATTGAACAGGAGCCGAATACCCCACCTGCAAATCAATTTCAGTTTTCAACATCAAAACCATCCAATCTAACCTCAAAATCACCAACTTTTCACTTACACACGACCCAAACTCCAGAGACCCACAAACAGCAACCGCAGTGCTCAACAGAACCATCGAAATCGACCCATTCTGATCGATTTCTTCACAATCTTTCACCTCTTTGGACCCATCGTCAACAAGTGGCTCGACCAAATCCTCGAGCCCCTTGTTGTCTCCTTTCTCGAGGTCCCTGTGCTCTGTAATCGCCATGAGTGTAGAAAACAGAGCACGATAAGGAGATATTTGGGCCCAATTGAGGGGTGAAAGATGAAGATATTTATGGGATATGTTCAATGATTAGGGTTGATGGGATGAAATGATGATTTATAGGGGTGCATGTGAGAAGTGAGAAGGAAGAAGATGAAGACTCCATGTGAAATAAGCTGTATCTGACGTGGTTTGACGCGTCTGCTTGATATGCATATTCAAACTTCCTTTGGATTTTTGTTGTCATCACTTAATCAATCACTTTGTATGTTACCATTACACAATAATAAATTATCTAAAGGATAGATTGTTTATAAAAAAATATTATAAGTTTATTATTATTTTTTATTTTTTTATTTTTATTTTTTTTACATTTTGATTTGTTTATGTACTTTAATAAATATCTTTTGATGTAATTTACATTTTCGTCCTTTGATCTTTTCTTAAATTTCACTTTTTTGTCATTAAACTAAGAATATACTTCTTTTATATTTTCATATTATCATAGTTTAAGTTCTTTTCAATAAAATTAGTGACGGTTTCTTTTTCTGTTTTTTTATTTATTTATTTTGAGGTAAACTTAATTGACGAAAGTGAAAAGAATTTAAGATAAGACAAAATACAATCATGGAGAATTTTTTTTTTAATGGTTTAAGAACGATTAATATTATTGACGGTAAATTACGATAAATATGATTTATTCTAACTGTTATGTAAATTTTGTAAAATCTTATTTGAGTTTTGTGTTTTTATTATATAATCAGTAAATAAGGGAAAATTATGTATTAAGGAGGTTTAGTAGATAGTTCATTAAAAGTATTCAGTTAGTTAATGATAAGTTATTTAAAAGTGTTTATGATCGTTTATCCAAACATTTATTTGATTATTAGGAGGTTGCATAAAGTGTTTCGGATACACATTACATAACATTGCTCCTTTTTTCTTTCCTTTCTTTCTTTCTCCCTTTTTTTTTTTTTATTTTTTATTTTTTATTTATAACTTCGGTTTATATATCCCGATCGTTTTTTAGGTTATCTAGATTTTTTTAAATAATGTTAGTTTTGCATTTAGGAAGAAGGTATTGGGATACGGTAGCTCATTTGATTATTGCAATTTGAAATTAAAATTTTACTTTTTAAATTTTAAATGTTTGGATAAGTAAACTTATAGTCCCGGTTTTAAAATTTTAAGGGGGTGGGAGTAGATCCCAGGAGAAGGTAAAAATCCGGCCTAGGATGGAAAAACCAGCTCCGGTTCTAAGTGACCAAAAAAAATCCTAAATCAAAAAATATTCAGTGGTGAGTTCACTGGTTGAATTTATAGGCATGTCACTTGTAGCGTAACATACACATGTACACAAGAAAAATGTGGGGAAATAGAAAAAAAATAGAACGACACCCTCCAAACTGAGGAAAACTAGAGAAAATAAAAAAAGTTGATATAACGTTAGCGTGTCGTACTTGAAAAACTGGGAAGAAAAAGGGTCGACACTCCCTCCCCATATTACACATTCTTAAAGTTGATTTTGAACTTAATTATGCATCTCATTTTATGTTATTTGTCGATTGATTTAATAATTAGAAAATATATCATCTTTAAAAATTATAAATCACCTCTTCCATTTGATACTAACAATTATAATAAAGATAGATTAGTGATGTAAAACTGAATAGATAAAAATAAGTTATCATCCATTTAATCGAAATGAAATTGAATTTCAAGTAATGGTCCTTTTTTTTTTGGGGGGGGGGGGGGGGGGGTTGTTGTTTAATATGATAAAATGCAACATATCTTATTAGCATGCGATAAAAAGGAATGCATTTACTTCGATGACGAAATAAATGAATAATTAATAATGTTTATAATATTTGTTCTATGTCCCACAAATGATTCATTTCAAAGTTGTTTTTTTCTTTTTTTCCTTTTTTCTTTTTTTTTGCATAAATGCAAGCTTTTAATGCGTATATACGTAACTAGATTACAATCTCGTATAATACACGGACTAAATAAATTTACTGTTATATGGTTAATAATATAAAAAATTATATTTAAATATTGTGTATTATACGGATTTAATAAACTCATGTATTACACATTTGAAATTTTGAAGTTAACATATTTAGTATTTTAATTATTGATAGTTATTAATTTAATAAATTGCTATTATAACATTCATTATTAAGAGGAGAGAGTAGCGAAAAAACCAATTATTAGATAACCTAAAATGATAACAAGTGTCCGGATTTATTTTTATTTATTAGTATAGAGATTTTGGGTATTAAAAGCTAGTGGTCACCCGTGTGATTAAGGGTTCTCGTAAGAGTTAAGATTATATATCATGGTTAACTAGTGTTTGGAACTCTTTATTTAAAGAAATAATATATGAAAAGTTGTGTTCAACGTACGTTAATGAATTGAAACTTTATGGGTTTGGAGCCACATTTAATTATCTTGTAATAATGTTTGAGCCCTACGTGTATTCATGCCATCATTTTTGATGCCTCTAAAATAATCATTACGTTATGTCTAATTACATGAATCAATCTTGTAAAATGTTTTTTGGGTTGATTCTATAGTCTTAAAATTTAAAAAGTTACAGTCACACTATTATTTTTTATCACTTTATGACACTCTTGACCGATGGATCTTAACATGAATTATAGTAACCACGTGGCACTTATAGGTTAGCAATTGAAGGTGATAATTTATTAGTAGGGCACGGTTAGAGGTGTAAACCTATTTTTTTTTAAACCAGTTAGATTTTTAGACTGAAATGGTATGAATGGTATTTTTGCCAGTGATCAAACCGCTGCTGTTTATAAACTGATTTTTTAACTGAATACTTGAACCCATCAAACTGGTTATGAAATCGGGTACTTTTAAAAACTAGATTTTTTCTAGTTTAATTGGTTTTTTTTATTTGAATCGGTTAAAGGTGTCAGGCTACCAAACCGGTATACAAAGCGGGCGCTTTGAATCAGGCTGGAACCGGCTTGACTAAATCTGGTCCGGGCCTGTTTTTTTACCGGATTATTTTTTTAAACTGGCTTTTTTTTCCCACCCTCACAACATGAGTATCAACTCCTTCAAGTTCAAATCCGGAAAACAACCCCTCTCCTCTCCCGCGGCTTATTGACGTCAATTTCTTTTGTTTTTCTTTTTTTAATATTCTTTTTTTATTATTTAACAAAACATAATATTTTAATACTGTGTTTCTTTAAAACCAAAATTTTATTTTATTTTATTTGTATTACTCTTTTCATATTTTATTTATTTGTAACATAAATTTTTGGTACAAAGAGCATGATGGGAAGATCAACACCAATGTGGATCATTTATCCATATTACCTCCTTCGTATGAGTACGAGTAAGACCGCACCATGGTAACATACCCTCTTACAAACTCACTCTCATACTTTAGTCTTATCTTTGAAATCTGATTACTAATTCTCATGCCAAAAGTGATTAAATGAATACATTCAATCCTTTGCTGCTTTAACGGTGGTTATTAGTGGAGGGTAGAGGAACTAATCATAGAATAATGTTTTTATTACTTAATAATTCAAATAGCAATATTAAAGAAAATATTCCGAAAAGTAATGAAATTACAAGATACAAAATAAGAAAAGTAGAAGAATAGAAATCAGGTAGTGTGACTGAGGATGTCTGTTCAACAGATGTCGTTTTAAACAGATTTCAGAGGTGAAATATATCCTGTCTCTCAGGATACAAAAGCCGAATCAGATGTACTGCTAGAATTTACCTAGTGTTTAAGATAATGTCTAAAATATGAGTGTAGGGGCAGAAAATGCTAGAAACTCTTCTTATTTCGTGTTTGGTTTCCCAAAAATATGAGTCTTCAAGTATGCATTTTTTCAGCAAGAATACTCTTTTTGTATTCTTATGTATATAAAATAAGGCCTCAAAGCCTACTATTTATACAAAAGCCAAATATAGGTGAAGAGTCTAACTTGAGTAGAGACTTTATTTGAGACATAAAAAAACTAATCAAGTGGCATAAGGAACTCTATCAAGAGTTTAGTTAGTTTAATTCACCACTTGAAGAGTTTCTTTAATAATTTTATTAAATTTCAAGAGATTAGTTTTCAAATAAATCTCTTTAGACTTTAGTTTTAAAATAAATCTCTTCAATAATTTCATTAAATTTCCATTTACACATTTCCAACAGAATGTACGTCCAATTCGAGTAGTTGGTAACATTAAAGTTCGTAGACTTCATCCTGTAAAGACGTTTCCATATCAATCAGAACTTAAGGACTGTCCGATAACTTTTTATAGTAGTTATTAAAAAGCTATCTTTTAATGATAGATGTAACCTTAAGTATAAATGATTAAAATGTAACATTTTAATAGTTACCTCTTAATCATTCATTTAGTCTGTTTGGTATAAGTTAATGGAATGAACGAAGAAATGTAATGATTAAAGTAATGAAATGGATGAGAGAATGAAATAAATCATTACATTTCATTGTCGTGTTTGTTTGCCATTTAGAAATGAAATAAATATTAGTTTGTGTTGTTTGTTAGGTAGGAAAAAACAAAAGAATAAAATGTAAAAGTGATTGTGGCAGTGATGGTTCTCGGTGGTGGTTGTTGGCGGCGTTGCTGGTGGGCGGTGGTTGTCGGCAACGATGATGGCGGCGGCGGAGGTGAGGGCTGGTGGTTGATGCGCGGCGCCGCGAGGGGTCGGTGGTAGGCGGCACCGCGGGTGGCCAGTGGTTGGCGGCGCCGTGGATGACCGGTGGTTGGCAGCGGTGGCTGGTGGTGGATGAGTGAGTGGTGTTGTGACTAATGATTGAAGAAAGAAATGAATAAAAAAAAAAGTGGAGGTGAATGAAATAAATTTGAGGATATGAAATCAATTATGTAATGATTCATTTCATTATCTTTACCAACCAAACATGTTTTTTTTTTCATTCACACTCAATGGTTCATTACATTCCGACTTTCATTTCTACATATCAAACGCTACCTTATGGTTATATTTTAATCATTAAAAAGTTATGAAGGGTAAAAATGTAACCTTTTAATAAACAATAAAAGACTACCAAACAATCCTTACTCCAAACACTAAACAACCCCTCAATTAGAAAATTACATTTACAATATCAAAATATAAAACCTAAATATTTTCGTATATATATATTACATCTTATCATAAATTCTCATCGCATCTAAAACCAATATATTATATTGAGAAAAGTTAAAGGAAGTATCCACAAACAAAGTTGATGTCTTCATGTCTGGACGATACAATAATTCACATAATCACAAAACATCTAATTAACATGGTCCAATGTCGGCTTCGCTTCAGCCGCTAACGGTATAAAATATGAAGATTGTCACATCGATAAACCTTAATTTATTCGTGCAATTAATTTAATGAACAATTATTAGCATAACAAATGAATCTTGATTTATTTTTAATATATTGGCTAATATCAAGCATCAAATAGTTATCAAAGTTCATTAAAAATTCATTATTAATTAATTATTTCAATAAGAGCAAAAAGATTATAATATTATTTTTACATGTCTAAAATATGTGAATAAAACTATCTCCAACGAGACGCTTGTGAGTCGTCCATGGAGTGACGTGTTGACATGAAGCAATTGTGAGAGGGGCAACATTACAAAAAGGTGCCCGTTGAGTTTAAACGTTTAATACTTCAGCAAGCCTACACGGGTGGGCTCGATAAGGTTATGTGAGAAGGGATCAGGGAAAGAGGAAGCGCCACCAGTGAAAAGAAGAAGAGAGACCCACATGCTTCCGTGAGACCGTGAGTGATGGTCTAAGTTAATATAACTTTAAATTAGTGAACACAAAATATCATTTTGTCTTTAATTCAAAGCAATACACAGGTACAATTAAATGACTTGTAATTTTTTTAGCACAAACTTTTTGTTTTGTGTTATATGAAAAAAAAAGCTAACAATGATATTTCTTATGTTCAACTTTCCACACAATTTTATATATGTATAACAATTTAGAAATCATGAATAGTAGCTTCATCATTTAAATTCTCAATATATATTATATTTGTATTTGTATACTATCAGTTTATCATCTCCACTCTCCTCGACCTACCTTCTTTCAACTCCATTTTAAGTGACCCCCACTCCCGTCAACCAACTTACCTTCTTTTAACTTTATTTTTATCTTACTGCAATTAGTTACTATTAACACCTAGCTATATACGATGGTCGGATATATTAATATACCAAAATATTTCGATACATGATATAGATATTTGTTCAAATGACATAATGAAGAAATTCAAGTTTACTTCTTAGAGTTTCATAGTCGAATTTGTTTTGACTTTATAAAAAAAACATGTATTTTATATATACCGCAGAAATGAGAATTGCACTTCCACGTTAATGTTAATGGTTTTTATTTATCGAGTATATAGCTAAGGGGCAAGCAAGGAGGGTCATGATTTTTATGTGTGTATGGTAGTGTTTTATTCATGTTTTTTATTATAATTTTTGTGTACGTGCAAAAGAATACATTCTCGCTCTTTTGGTTTAAACGAGTGTCATAACTAAGGTGTTGGCCTTCGTGTGACGGTCAAACAGAGGGGTTATAAGTTTATGTATGATAGTAAATAGAATATAACTTGTATTATAAAAAATACAATAAATACATATGATACTTTAAAAACTTAATTTCTATAAGAAAATGTTTAAAGAAACATAAGTTTTCTTTTTAAAATGATGTAAGTCCCTAGTCTCACACCATCTAAAGTCCATCCAAGTATAAGCCAACACAAATAATAAATTATCTTAAATGGTTAACCAAGTGATGATATAGTGATGGGGTAAAAAGGAAAAGGGGATTCCTTTATGCTTTCTCTAAAAGCATCTAGAAAACAAAAAGAGACAGCATGGAGGTGAAGATCACGAAGCACCGGGAAGATCAACAAAATATCAAAATGAAAATGGTACCACTCTTATCATTATTGAAAAAAATAAACAAAATTTGACTAAAACCGCACTTAGACAAAAATAGCAAGTTATCAAATACGTTTTCTCTTTTCTTTTCCTTTTCTATGAAAACGATTCACACAAATATGCTTCTAATCTTAAACTCATCGGCTCTTATTTTATTTTTGTTCGGATTTTAATCCTGATATTTTTTTTTTCAAAAAGTAATTAACTTTCATTATTCTTTTACCAACTCAAGTGACCTAACAAATACTTCATAGGCTAAACACAAATTCTAATCCTTGTTAATATTTACACTATCTTTTAAACGTCTAATATGCACCTTCTCTAATTTGACTTTTTAATTTATATTTTATGTTTACTATATGACTTAGAAACTTAACTATATAACAAGAGACATGTTTAATATACACATTGATACGCCTATATCACAAATACTTAGATTTTATAGTAATTAATAATTAATAATTATATATTAACCTATCAGTTATATTATAAGAAATGTTTATGCGGGCATGTTTTGAACGATCTGTTTTTTTTTTCTTTTCAGAACCAATTTTTATTTAGTTTAAATGGAAGGAAGCAACAATTTTGTGCTAACTTCAATAAATTTCTTGGATATGCCTAAAAAAGTATATGTAAAATTAAATAAATAAAGATAGAAATACTAAATCAGATTAATATTTACTTAAAACTAAGATCTTTTCATAGTGCTTACATTTTATATCTAAAAAAATCAAATACATAATGTCAAGTTGGCATTGTGGGCTAAACATACATTTATGCCTCTAGAGTGGAGGTATTAGATTCAATGTCAAGCAATAATATAATTAAAAGTTGTAGTTAGGATTGTTAAAAAAAAATAATGTCAAGTTATGTAGTATCTGTCTTTATGCGATCTTTTAAAAGTGTTTTGCTAATTTTCTTATTGAATATTCAAAAGTATTTTGCTAAAAAGAAAATAATTTAACCCTTACTTAAAATCACATATGCCAGGGTATATTCAAATGTAATTAGAACTAATGTGTACGAACATGTACAAATAGTGGTATTTGGTCAATGTTTCTGTGTGATAGGATCTGAATTTCAGTTTGATAAAAGTGTCGAACAAAGAGTTTTTGTTTGTAGTTTTTTTGTTTCTTCATCGTTTCTGGGCCAACAATATCTTCGCACTATTTATAAACATTAAATAGAATGTAAATTTATACATGTTTCAGATGATTCGTGAACACATGTATATGTATTTAAGGGTTGTTTGGTAACATTTTAGTGGTCCTTAAAAGTCTACCTCTTAATGGTTAAAATGTAATTTTAATACTAAATGATTAAGATGTAACCTTTTGATGTTACATATTAACCATTCAAACTTAAGGTTATTTTTTAACTATTAAAATACTATGGATCATAAGAGACTACAAAACAGGCTCTTAGTGTGTATGTTATGTTTAACGACAGCTCGAGTACAAATAAATCTTAGGATTTAGCATTTCTAAATAAAGGACCTGCAGCGGCGGAGACCATTTTAGCTCTTTCACTCCGTATTTCTATGCTTTTAGTATTATTAAATGATACTTTAAAATTTGATGTTATATTATAGTTCAATAATCAACAACAAAAAGGTTGATCGTAAGACTATTTAAATATAAATAATAAATAACAACTTAGATTTGATTTAGCACTAGACGAAATGGGTTGAGTCAAACGTAACCATCTTTTTTTACTTTTATCTATTACACCTCTCTTCGTTACTTTACATATATAAGAAGTATTAATGCTTTTACAACTTTACAAGTCAAAAGTATATGATCGAGTTCTTCTTAATGATGCACAATGAAACTATACATGAAAGTTAGTTGTAACCACTTTACATTTTATGTGTGAAATCATGATAATTAAATATCAATTTTGCCTTCATTTAGATTGCTTTCCGTTGACTGACCATCTGCTATGACATCAGAAGAGAGGGGTGGTGTTCTAACCCTCCTAAGCCATTCCAATCTGCTCTATTGTCATCAACTATCATAATCTTCACGGATTTCTAGCGTCATTGGCTCTTACAACCTAAAAATAATGGAAGTTTCATGGTACCAATTAGTGGGCGGTGTTTTCGTCAGTACAAAGCTAGTGTCAACCCCTAGCTTGCTCCTACTCTTTCCGCCCTTACTTATTTTAGATAATATAAAAAAACAGAAGACTGAATTCAGTTTGTGTTACTTGCTACTTAATGGAAAAACAAATATCAAGAAGTAAAATAATGAATAAAAATAATGGACGTTTGGAAATTTTATTTAAATAACTAATATTAAATCGTTTATTTTTTTAATAATTATATGGTTTAGCATAAAAAAATTGAAATAATAATGAGTATAAGACCATTTGTGATGTACTGGTCATCCTATTTATCCTATTCGATGATGCTTCATATCGTTTAAGACATTAGCAACACACCGTTAAATGGGATGCATCGTTTTACTGGTCATCTCACAAAAAGATGTATCATAACAGTTAAACAATTTGTTCGATTCACATGGTCGATTTTATTTTCAAACATTCTGTCAAAACACTGAACTTGTTTTTCAATCATAAAACATGGGTGGAAATAATATAAATACGTTCCAAACCTTGTAAAACTAAAATTAACTTAACCCAATTTACTTCCACTTAACTTAAACATCTCAATCGATCATTAGTGTCCATAAAATCCATGAGTTTCTTTATTCGCATTTTATAATTATATAAGGGGGCACTTTATATAAATATCTTTGCTAGACAAACTTAGATTTTTTATTGTTTATACAACTAATACAAGCAGGAACGTAGACACGTAATACGGATGCTGTATTTTATTATAATTATTAAAATTACAATATCTTCAAATGATTGCACATGCATTGTATATATACACATTTGCAAAGGTCGGTGGTGGTTCCACCGGCCTTGCCACGTGTCACGTTACTATTGGACCTCATTTCAATTTTTTTCTTTTTTTTTTTAATTTTTGCTTTCTCCGCTATTACTGTGACATATATATCCACTTTTCTAAAATTGACATACACTTTTTTCTTGGCGCAGTGGTTAGGCGCATGCATTTTGTGTGTTAGGTCGTGGGTTCTAAACCCACCAGTTTTATGTTTTCTTGCTTTTTTAAAACTTTGTGATATGTAACTTTCACCTCCTCAAGTTTCTAAAGTTCCGGTTTACTTCTGTACAAGTTTATCTTAATATTAATTTCTTACGTTTATATTTTTATACACACATTACTTGCAACAACTTATTTTCATATTGTCGAATTCACTTAGTCAAATATAAAACGTCTATGTGCCTATTTTAATAAAAGTCTTACTTTTAATCTTTTTATTTTCACCTTTAAAACATTTTAAAAACTTTGTAAAATGTTATCTTAACCCCTCCTCTCGATTTTTTAGAAAAGATTGTCATTAAAAACTTGAGCCGGTCCACGTTTGGACATAACTGGAAACGACTAGGGTATTAACGTAAACTTAGTTCGGAAATTCGTCGGGTCGATTGTACTATATACTTTATCACGCCGCACACGATTCCGCCGCAACGCGCGGCGGGTAAAAAAACTAGTTTAAACTAAAAAAGCATAAATTAACACTTTATTATATTTATAAATTACTATGCTCGTTAGATGAAGCTACACGTGTTTAATTAGTAATGAGATATATCGAATAATTTAACATATCTACTGAAAATTCACTAAAAGAAGTAGATGCCATACGAGAAGGTACATGATCATAGACGACAAAAGTAAAAAAGTTAAAGCATTATTTTATAAATTTTAGAATATTTCTGATTGCATGCTAATATAAAGAATATGAATATATGTGAAATAACCTTTACTTATTTTATAGCTGTAATATTTCATATAACATGGATATACATTTAAAAAAATTATTTTCTATGATTTGAAATTTGATCGATGACCATCCAATAACATCAAACAATAATCGATAACAAAACTAAGACTCGTGATGGATGGCTTTCTAGAATAATAATTTTAAAAGGATTTCGAGTCGGCATTTGTGCTTCATTATTTTAATCCTAACATTTATATTCTATTTTATTTCAAATGATGGATTAATTCATCAATTTAAATGGTTGTAAATAAAAATAATTGAACTTTCATCAAAATTTGATAAAAAGTCATCTAAGGCTGTTCAAACATAAAAATGGCCATGATAGTATCCATTTTTGTAGCAAATGTTCTTCAAATCTTCAAAATTTTTTTTCCAAAATCTCCATTTATAAGATCTTATATATAAAAAGGCATGAGCATCAATGCCAACATCACATGCCATCACGCGCGACCTGAGGAACCTCACACGCAGACAGGGGCGGAGGATAGTGAGGGCCGGGGGGGCCGCCGCCCCCCCTCTTTTTTTCTTCAGTAGTGTTAAATTTTGGTCCGGTAGTGTAAATTTTTGGCCCGGTAATGTAAATTTTTATATAAATATCGAGTTCGCCCCCCTAAAAAAATAATTTCACCCTCGCCCCCCCTACGGGGATGTTCAAGCTCCACCACTGCACGCAGATAAACGACAGGCATGTGGGTTTGGCTAAACACCTAATATGCGCATGATACTCATCACAAAAATCAACAATAATTAACAACCAATACATATATGATTTGATTAAACTTAAATATCTCCCTCAAAGGTAAATACCATACCACAAAACAAATCAACCCATGTGAGGCCATTTGTACCAAGAATCCAATTTTGTGAAAATAATTAATAAATTAACCGGTCGAATTATTTATTAAATCAAATATTTTTATAAAAATAGATTTTTGCATCAACAAAACCACGACTTGACGTATTTGGACGAAGATGATGAACTTTGCGCCGCAATACATGGACCAACAGTAGTCCACTTTGGGTGACAATTATGGTGGTGGTGCATGTTGTAGTGACGGACTGATGGTGGCGGAGGGGATAGATCAAGGAGGGGATAAAGATTTAAATGATATTTTAAACCTTTATAAATTATTTTAAATGTCTTATAAGAACAAATATCATTTAATTTACACAGTAAAACACGGATTCACCCATCATATAGAGTCAACCGGTGACATGTTGATATTTTGGTACTTGAAAGTATATTATTCTAAGTTTAGTGGACCAGTTTCCTTTACTTTAAAATTCTAGTGGAATATTTTAGATGCAAGTAGATGAACTATGGTTGACAGAACATTACAATAGTCTCCCACCACTATTTGACCTATTTTATTAATTTATTTGATGGGCATCAAAATAATATTTCTATACTAATAAAATATTAAATAAAAAAAACAGGTGACATTATCATATTTCTACTCATTAAAATTTTTTCGTTTCATTTTTTATTAAATAATTACATTAATTGGTAATAATATTAGTCAATTTTTTTATATTAAAAATATTTTTTTAATAAATTAAAATTTTTGTATTTTTATTAATGTTATTTCTAAAAAATAAACTTTATAATATAAATATTTCTTTTTTTTTTTCAAAATATCAAACTGTTTAAAAATTTAAAACTAGTGTTTTTAAAATAATTTTTTATAAACAATAAATAGTTAAACTTGGGAGTTATTAAAGGAATTTTTTAAAAATGATTTTTTTCAAAACGGTTTATTTTGAAATAAAATGGTTATTATTATTTTAAAAAAACAAAAAAGATTTAAAAAGTTAATTTTATTATTTTATTACTTGTAGTCTTTACTTATACGTAATTTCATTCATATCTATCTTAAAATATTATTTTATAATTAATAAATTATTTTATTTCATGGGTTTACTAAACTAGTTTTAGATATAATTAACGATATTGTCTTTGAATGAATGTATCCTTTCGGTTAAAAGTCAACATTTTATTTTAAACTGTTTTAAAGACAATATCAGGACTCAAACCTTAATCTTATAAAAAAAATATATCATTTTACGTACATGGATGCCTTTGGTTTCTTAGTTTGTTCTTAGGATTTTATATTAGAATAATCCAATATTATCAGACGATATATATTTTATTGTGAGAAAAATAAAAAAACGAGTAATTTTGTAAAATAGTAATCAAGTTTTAAAAATATTTTAATTAGGTAACTCGAGTTTAAAAAATGTTTCAATTATGTTACTTGACTTTCATGTTTTATTTAAATTATAAGTTTTAACATATTTTTTTATGCTAATGTGAAAAGGTGGCTTAAATTTTGAGTATTTTTTATTTTTTTTAATATAATTAACATATATATTTATTTTTTTAATATAATATCATATATTAAAAATTCCGACCCCCGCATATATAATGATTCGATTTGATGGTTTAATGGTCTAATTTGAAAAAAAAATACATGAGTGACCAAATTAAAATATTTTTAAAACTTTATTACTATTCTGTGGCATTTTCATAGTCAATAAAAATTTTATAATAAGATATTTCAACGTCCAAAAAATAAAAGATATATGCTAAATCTTTTCATGATATTCATGACCAAAAATAGTATTGTAGGATATTAAAAATGAATAAGTTTAATTATGATTGGTTCTTTTCTTATGATCTTTGATGTTTTGCATGATGAAATGATACATTGATACGCCATTGTAACTGATTTTAAGTGGATGTCACAAACGGGAGATAATCATAAACGAAAATTTGTTATTATTACGTGATGCTTGCTATCAAGCTTTAGCATAGAGACACTTATGTGTCACATCAATAATCAACGACACTCTAACCGTGGGGCCCCGAAAATAACGAATCTAATAATTTTCAACGAGGGCTAAAATATTATGACAATAAATAATTACGGGTTAATTAAAGATAAGTGAGCCATGTAAAATCCGTAGCACATTAATTAAAGATAAGTGAGCCATATAAAATCCGTAACACATCATTAATTTCTGCAACATAACAACCAAAATTTTTTTTAACAACGATACGCCATTTTAAATTTTCTTAAATCACTTTTAGTGAGATTTAAACTTGAGTGGTCAGTGTATAATCTTTGACTAACAACTAAACGGCCACATACGATGTGCTAAGATTTTATTAAATAATCTAATGCAATAATATGACAACGAATTAGCGTTCAACGGACATTAAAAATTTAACATGACAAATCTAAAAGCATGAAAAGTGAGAAAACTACAATAATTAGAAATGGCTGTTGCTATACATACCCCCTTTATCTTAATTTTACTTGTCATACCCCCTCGCCTCAAGCTTATAAAAAAATACAATTTGATCATTTTGTTTTCATTTTATCTGTTTTGACATTTATTGTGATAATAACCTATAAACTTTTATACCAATTTTAATTTGGTTTTATTCTAATAACCTGTAATTTTGTTTTTTTCAAAAATTCAAGACATTAACGCTTATACAGAAAAAATGTTTGCGTTTTCTACTAATCAGGTAAAGGCTGAAGTTAGGATTGTAAGCTTTTGTTATTTATGTCAAATTATTTTACATGAGCACGTACAAATTATGTTCATCACGATCAAACTGTTTTGTTGAACCTGAATAAAATTAGTTTTTTTTACTCTTATTTGACATGCTTGTCGATTGAACTTTTTTATTTTAAAAGAAAAACTATTATTTTTTATGATTTATTATCAATATGATTATTTACAATTCATTAATTTTCTTATTTAACACTTATCTCCTCGTATTAATAAATTTAAAACGATGTACTATTAATTCAATATAATTATACAACATTTAAAATTATTTTAAAAAATAAAAAATAAAAAATAAGATTGATTGATTTAGAATTCAAAGATAAATTTGATTTGACTTGAATGTAAAGATAAAATAGATAATACAAAAATCTTTTTAAAAATATTGATTTTACAAGGGGGAAATATAAAAAGTTTTAAATTAATTTTCTAGGGGGGTATGACAAGTAGGAAAGCGAGGATGTGTATAGCCCAACCCTTAGAAATCCGCCGTCCCCCTTTATTTCTCTGTCTCTTTATCCCACCTCTATCCACCAACGTCTGTCTCTCTCTTCCACCTCAATCTACAAACGTCTGTAGGTATTTTATATAAAAATTATATAAAAAGTTTTGATATTTCCATGATTTTAAGTGATTTTATATAAGTTTGTTTTTGTCACTAGCACTATATTCATGCAATGTCCTGTTCCAATCTTAGATTGTGCTAGCATTTGATATGTAACCTGGGGGATTTGGGGACCCTTATCTACGGATTTTACGAATAAGTTTCGTCTTAAAACATGATCTAAACTAATTAAGTGTTGATGCTTAGCTAGTGTTTTACCAACTGCGTGTTGCGGCAGTATCGTACGCAATGTAACAAAGTATGGACTAACAATCGACCCGACTTGTCTTCGGATTAAATTCACGTTGAATTGTTAAGTAACTAGAATTTATACCATTGAACGAAAACGTATTATACTTCACCCACTTTTGTTCCAAACAAAATTACGTCAAAACGTAGACCACGTCAAAGCATAAACCAAAAAACATATAGGTTACAATTGTCTCGACTTGTTCCAAACTAAATCTATGTTGAAACGTAGAGTAACTCAAATTTATATCATCGAATTAAAATATTTTTTTAGCTCGACTCATTTCCGAACAAAACCTATGTCAAAAGGTAGGCGAAAATCAAAATGTAGATAATCTCAAAACGTATATAAAAATATGCATGGATATATTTTATATCTGACTCAACACATACCGACACGTACCTAAAATACGAACGTAAGAACTTAATTTTCTTAAATAAAAATTGTACCAAGGTAAACCGGAACTTTACAAACTTAAAGAGATTAAAATGACATGTCAAAGTTGACCAGATAGATTTGAATTTAATAAACAAATATAATTTAACAAAACAAACCTAATTTAATAAACAAACATTATTATAAGTTTATAATTATTATATCATTATACAATTTAATAAATAAATATTATTATTATTATTGTTCAATTCATCTTCAATTTATATAGGAGTAATTTTGATTGAAACTAATCATGCATTAAAAATTAAAATCATGAAACTAATTAAGAACATTTAAATTAGGTAAAAAATATTGATTTTATAAGAGTATGAAAAGGAGTAAAGATATTTTTTATATGCTAACTACTTGCTTGTTGATAACATAGAGATGGACATTTTTTTTGCAAAATAAACCTTTGATATGCTAACTACTTGCTTGTTGATAACATAGAGATGAAACATTACGTATTAATTAATCGAATCATTTACACACACTCTCTCTCACTTTCTCCCTCTCCCCCCAATGAATTAAGTTCCATAATTTTCAAAATCGGTGAAAATGAGGATTGTTTAGAGGGGCAAGGGTGTAAAATGATGAGCTAGTTAAGCATGCTCTAACCCATTTGAAATCACCACCCATTGAACCCATTAAAAGTATAAGAAGCAAACGATGAATAAAGGTTTCAACGATTCAATTAGGGTTTTGAGGTATGATTTGACAGTGGGACTCACGGCCAGAGTCCAGACCCATTCAGCATAACTTGTGATGATGGACAACATCAAAAAGATTATTAAATTACCATTTTTGCTGTTTTTTATTGTTTCCGTAATTGGATACTCTTTACAAGGCTCCAAACATGTGTTGAATCGAGCATGTGGGCATTCTTTTGTGGCTTCCCTTCGTCATATATGCCGAAAATTGATTTTTCAACCTCAAATTTTGTACTTTTATCTTCTTTTATGTATGTAATCTCAGTTTAATTTGTCCCCTTTAATTGTTTAATAAGTTAAATGTTCAGACTTTGATTATCTTTTTTGTCTAAAGCCTTTAGAGGGTTCGATAATTTGTGGGAAGAGGGTTGAAAATTGAAATGGAAGGGGGTTCGAGCAGCAGGTTCAAGAAGATTTGTGTTTTTTGCGGTAGTCACTCTGGTCATCGAGAGGTCTTCAGGGTTGCTGCTACTGAATTGGGAGATGAATTGGTAGATTGACTGATTCCCTTTGATTCTCTTGCTTTGATGTTGTTTGTGGCTGACTTTTTGAATCGAATATGTGATTGTTCTTATAGCACACCATGTGTTTGATGAAATGCCTCTTATGACTTTGTTTTTTTATGAAATTGGGTTTCGATGTTTTCATTGATAAGTATATGGGCTTTCTGTTTGAATGTTGAGATTTGGATTGGTGGACTGCTATTGGTTCACCATCTGTTTGATATAAAGACTCGTAGATAAAGATAATGGTTGCTTGTTGTGAGATTGGTGTTAGATTTTTGCATCTTTAAGTGTTATTGTCTTGTGTTCTTCTTTGAACTTTGTGGTTATTTTTTTATTGATAGGTTAATAGGAAGATAAACTTGGTATATGGTGGTGGAAGTATTGGTTTAATGGGTATGATATCTCAGAGAGTTCTTGATGGAGGTTGCCATGTTCTCGGGTAATATACACAAACATAGATTCTTGCTCTGTGTGTTGTTTTTATTGCTCGTGCTTGTTCGTTAATGTAATGCTGGTTTTAACAAAATTGTTGTTGTTTTCGCACGTGCAGGGTTATTCCTAAAGCTCTTGTACCTATTGAGGTATTTCCCCTTAGAATTTAAAACTTTCGAGTTTACTTTAGTTACCTATGCATCCTTTCAAGCCAAATTGGTTTAGTTCATTTGTCAGATTATAGTTCATGGAGACAAATAGGAAAAAAAGTAATCTTGGAGTCCTTGCTAGTGGTCTTCTTTATTTAGCTTATTACATTCCTGAGGTGGAGTCTGCAAGATTACTTGCATTTTGCACATTAGACACTTATGACTACAAGCTAAAAGTTTGAAAAGATAATGAGAAAACGACTTAAAAGATCATTTAAGTGTAATCTATTGCTGGCATCTACTATATATCTAGTATATATTCTTGATAGTTCTGTGCTAGTAAGATCATTTGTCCATTGTTGGCATCTAATATCAAGCTATGCATTGAATCTTGGATGATCTAAAATATCTTCCTTTTCAACTTCTTTAAATTATAGTCCCAATTTGCTAATTGTGATAGATCTCTGGTGAATCTGTTGGAGAGGTACGAATTGTTGCAGATATGCATGAAAGGAAAGCTGAAATGGCTCGAGAAGCTGATGCCTTTATTGCACTTCCCGGTATTTTTATAATTCTGTTCAAATCTCTTGACTTTTTACATGAATTTTGTATTTATGGTGACACTGATTTCAGGAGGTTATGGAACCATGGAGGAAGTTCTAGAGATGATCACATGGTCGCAGCTTGGAATTCATAAAAAACCCGTGAGTTGTCATTTAATAATGTTTGAGAGGTAGAGGTAGTACTTTTGACTCATTTACTTATGAAGTTATGAATGTGTTGATTCGGTTTATATTATAGCTCTAACAGATCTCAAATAGAAAAATGACTATGGAAATGGGTCAAACAGGTTGGAAGTACACTCTGGAAACGGGTCAAACGGGTTGATAGTCACCATAGAGTATTTTTCAATACGTAAAGCCTCATAAAACATTTTATTAAAAAATTAGATTACTATTGAAATAATGGAATGTTCATAAATCAAATTTGACACACTAATTATTTACAAAAGGTCCAGAAACCTGAGCAAAAAGTGTTTTAGATCAATCGACCCGAGCAGTTTCCACACAACAACAATGCATGTTTTGAAATGTTACTCCGCCCACCATTTCACCTCCACGAGCGATTGCTTCCATAACCCTTTAATTTATATGCCAGGTTGGATTGTTAAATGTTGATGGATATTACAACAGCTTGCTTGCATTATTTGACAATGGAGTCAAGGAAGGTTTCATCAAGCCAAGTGCTAGGGACATTGTTCTATCAGCCTCAAATGCAATAGATTTGTTGGCTAAAATGGAGGTATCAAAAATTTAACAATCTTGATACTGAACTGTTAATATTAGTCACTTCTGTTTAAAAGGTCCCCTAAAGGGTATTGTATTTTCATTATTGTTTATTCATTTATTTAGTTTATTTTCACGTCTACCAGCAATACAAGCCTGAGCACGATCATGTCGCGCCACATGAGAGTTGGCAGATGGAGCAACTCGGGAACTATCCAAAAAAAGGAACATAATCCAAACCGGCTTTGTTCCACTTTTGATTCCATAAATTCGAACGATTTGAGTTTGTGTGCTGAAATTCTGCTCAGCAGGTTCGATTCTAGTGTGGGTTTGATCATTTACTGTTTGATTCATTATAAAATCTGTGTTGTTTTCTCTTTTGAGAAGGGTAAAAACACATCAAAAGAAAAAAAAGGGTCGTTAGCCTTCGATCTCTTGGTGAACAAATCTCATCAAGTAATTGGACGCTGTGCAATGTAGTTGTTGTCTCGTTATATTTTTATAATAAGTGTGATGGTTTTCCTCTCATTACCCTATATTGCCCGGCCCCTAGTGTCATTATTGCGATGCTATATATACGAGGGGAGTCAAAGATTCGAGAGCTTGCAAATACTGGTTCGAAAGCATAGTCTAGTTGAGTTTAGTCAATTTTAATTTGGTACATGATCTTAGTTTGTTTGACTTTGACAAACTTGCATTGTGTTCAAGCTTGAATAACTTGATAAAAACTTGACCCGTTACTGGCTTTGGATATAACACGGGGCTTGAAAAGCTCAAGTTGATGTTGGCGTGTAATATGTTTAGATCTCGTGTCGTGTTGATGAGCTTGAAGTTCATGATGTTCATTCTCTGTTGATATTTTATTCTTACGGGCTTTACATTTTCAATAACTGGAATCTTTTGTTATGATTCGGTTAAGGGTTAGAACCTAGAAGCCGTTATTAGTTCATACCAAGTAACTAGAAGAAGTTAATCTCCGGATTCAATATATCATAATTAAGTTATATCAATTCGTCATAGGCGAGACTCGACTCTTACCTCAAGGTAACGTTATCGCTTTAACTTCTAACAACTTGACCGTTAGACCAAACCCACCTAAAAAAACTGGGCTAGTAATAGCTAGAAATTTTTACAAAGTTATAAATATGAATGGTTAGAGTAATAACTAACATTCTTTTATAAGAATACAATTTTTGCTATATTATAGGATTTTTATTATAATTCAGATATCATTTCGATTATACTCATATGATGTTAAATTGTGCAATGCAACACCTAAATATTTGTAATAGTGTATTATGTTTCTATTTAATATAATATTAAAACATAATTACTATATATCTTAAGAGTATGATAAAACTAAATGGTTTACTAGATTGATAGTTTAGTTATGAAATATAGATATAAAAAATAGGATCTGCTTTTTTGTCCGCTTGTTGTAATCTGTTTCTACTTTATTTTGGTGGATTGTTTAAACTTTATTTAGTTGAGATATGCCTTTTGACCGCTTGTTGTAATCTGGTTTTACGATATAATAATTAAGCTTAATTAAATTGTCTTCAAAATCTTTGTTTACTTTTTAGTTTTTAAGAAAGAATTACATATTTCCCTCTACAAACTTAATCAATCACACATATATAACTAACTTAAAATTTTAATTACGTATATTCTCTTGTAAAACTTAGTTAATTACATATATACCTAAATTAAAAGTTTAATTACATATATCTTCTTCTAAAACTTAGTTAATTACATATGTACTCAAACTAAAAGTTAAATTACATATATCCGCTTTATTAAACATAAATATTACATATCTACCTATTTGATTATATTTATCAAAAATAACTTATATAATTAGTATTTTACTCTTTTTTTTATTAAACTATAAAATTATGTTTTCCTTCTTTACTATCTTTTCAAGTTTTGACTATTTATTAATATTTCTATACTAATGTTTTTTGTGTTTTTTTTTTTTTTATTTTATTTTTTTATTTTTTTTTTATTTTTACCTTTTGATGTTAATTTTTATAGGTTTTTGTATGAGACACTTCCAGTCTTGTTATGCAACATAAATTTATTTGTTCGAATCATGTTGCATAACGAGACTGGAAGCCTCCATACAGAAACCAGAAAAAAATAACATCAAAAGGTAAAAAAACAAAAAGAACATAAAAAATGTTAGTACAGAAATATTAGTGAATAATCAAAACTCGAAACGCTAGTAAAAATGGAAAAACATAATTTCATAGTTTAATAAAAATAAGAGTAAAATACTAGTTATATAAGTTAATTTTAATAAAAATAATCAAATGAATAAATGTATAATATATATGTTTAATCAAGTCAATATATGTAATTAAACTTCTGGTTTAGGTATAAATGTTATTAACTAAGTTTTAGAATGAGACATATGAAATTAAACTTTTAATTTTGGTATATATGTAATTAACTAACTTTTACTAGGGGAAATGTGTAATCAAACTTTTAATTTGGGTATATATGTAATTAACTAAATTTTATAAGGGAATATATGTAATTAAAATTTTAAGTTGAATATATATGTAATTGATAAAGTTTGTAAGGGGAAATACGTAATTCGATCTCCCCTTTTAAATAATGCTCTATGTTCTTTATGGAGTTTTCATTAACCAAATGTCCAAATGTAGCATGTGCCTTACTACAACTAGGTTTTCTGCCCTCGCGTTGCGCCGGGAATTTTTTACGTGTGCACATTAAATCTGATTTGTTTGCAACCTAACGTGCTTTTTTGCTATTCGTTTTGACCCTATGAAGATAATCATATTTGTCAAACAGAAGTCACATGAATACTAATGCTTTTATTGACATGTTATGTACCAAAATTGTATTTTCTGCAACATATAATCTTATCTGTTAGGCTGCTACATATATAAGTTTATCAGCTTCAACATAAATATTTACATGAACACTAATACACTTATACGCATGTTATGTAAGAAAATGTCAAAACATTCTTCATCACATCAGATCAGCAACTATGACATGTAGTTTAACCTGTTAATACATGTAAGCTATGATACACAAAAAGCAACTTGTACTTTGACCCATGCGATTTGCAGATGACCTTCTAGCCTACGATAAGAAGAAAATGAAGCTGCCAATTCACTGTTTAGTAATGAAATAAGGGAAGTTATAATAAACAAAATGTAACGTGTAATTTCATTGGTTACAGAATGTTAAATCCCCATCATCCTGCAATCATCAATACATATATGTAAACCATTTTTCTGTATCATTTTAAGCACAATTAAGCCTGAATGAGAAATAGTATGTACGTTTGTATAGCATATATATGTGGCAATGAGTTAAAGCTACAATAGCCATGTACCATGGAGTATAAATGGCCATCCCAAGGCCAAGTAAAGAAATAAAATAGCTATCTAATGATAAGCCTGAAAAGTTAAAACACTATTTAAACGTACAAACAATTAGGCTAACCTATAAGACTGTAAGCACTTAGTATCATGAGGGTTGCTAAGTTTTAGCATGCTTTGAAGGAACATAGCACGTGCATCAGGGATTTTTGCGTTAATGAAAATTACCAGATTGATCAAAAGTTCCTCTTTTATCTGCTTGTATCGAGATCTCCTTTTAGTCATTTCCGATGACCAAAGCCACTTATCACTTCAAATATAATATATCAACAGTTGAAAGCACAAAAGAATACATATAAAATCTTAGATATTGTGTTTGATAAATGTAGAAAAATGTAGACATGCCTCTACAGAAAATGTTATGAAGCTTCCATCATAAAAAGAACTGCAATCAGCATATAAAGCAAACTTAGTGAAGCCAATTTGATAACTTTAGTCAATTCATATACAGGAAAAAAGTTCAACTTTCTCACCTTCCATACAGTTGAAGGAATGGCAACACAATCAAAAAATTTTTTGTGAAGAAGCATCACAGTTCTGCTAATGCATAGTGTTCAAAGAAGATGATTAGGGCAGCACAATCAGGAACACTTGTGAGTTGTGACCCTACACTTTCATGAACATATGGCTGATTCATAAATTAAGTTCAATGACAGATAGACCAAACATGTTAAAAGCTTCCCAAATTCATGTTTTATTGCATATAGCAATGAAAATTGTCCACTACACCTTATTATATATCAGCCAAGAAAGAGGTACAAAATGTTAAGCATAGTATCATTTCACACTACAAACAACCTCCCCTAAGCACCTGCGAAACTCATCATCTTGTCTCCATTTACGTTGCCAATTGAAATCTTTGTTGTTCTTTAGAAGAGCTACTAAAGTTACTCAAATTTTGAGAAACTTGACCATGATCTTGGGCTAAACCATCTATTTAATTATACAATGATTAAAACTCTATACTCATCTACGAAAGTTTTTGCTCACAAATCAATAAATCATTTCCAAAATGATAGGTGAGCACCTGATAGTCAACCGAAAATCCCATATCCTAATTTGTTGAATTTAGGGTTAAATGTTTTCAAAACCACCATTTTCATCAAATTTCATATCTTGAATTTACATCCAAATCGATTACAATGGTGCTTTAACTCATTTAAATCAATAACTAACGTCTAGAACACAAAATTCCATAAAATACTCTTAGTCAAATTTAGTCAAAATTCAAAGATAATCAACATAACAATTCTTTTTGAAATGTTTCTAAGCTATTAGGCATATATACTAACAGACATATGAGATGTTTCTAAGCTATTAGACATCACATACACGATAAATTTTGTGAAATCATGTATATGGTTTTGAAATCACTCAAGTTTCCTATCATTAAAAACAGAGTGAAGAAACCTAAGCCAAGTGAAGATTGTTCGATTAATAAATAATCTTCAAGTTTCTAGAAATCTATTTCAATACTTCACATACGCTAAAAACACACACTTAAGAGCGCGATAAACTTGCGAAGGGACTATAATCGCTTGTGAGGAAAAACACATGCAAAAATTAGTTTTTGAGTTTTATGGTGACGAACCTTGGAACCGATTATACTTCTCCGGATGATGGTGACGAACCGGTGAGTGAAGAAGAAGTGGGGAAACCAACTTCATCTCTAGGTCATGGGGCAGTGGATAAAGGATGATCCGTCAAAAGAAGAAACCCAAATGACAAAGAACAGAGCCAACGACATATAACTTATATATATATATATATATGTCGCTCTGTCCCGGAAGTGCCGCCGCTAACCCAAAATCGCCTCAGTCATCTCTATCGTCTTCCATCTAGAGATTCCCCATTCACTTTCTTGGGTACGTATGAAGATTTCGATGAAAGAAAGAGGAGAAAGGAAGGTTATACAGAAGGTTTCTCTCTTCTCATGAAAGAGAGGCACGTGTGGTGGAGCTGGCATCATCTAAGTAAACCACGCGTAATGTAAAGCGGCCCAATCATAAAACAAACTGTAGACACCGACATCTTGGATTAATACCATATATAATGTATTTTATTGTTTAATAACTTGATATCAGTTATCAAATTTTTTTGCTGTGTTGATTGCTTTCTACACATTTAGAATTCAGTAGATATGCTATCTAGGTTTTGTTTAAACAAAATTTATGATTCTATAGCTAATGACAGTAATTTAGTGGGGCAGGTGGTGAAGTTAATCAAAGCCGAGGTGAAAATCCAGGCTTTTTTTTGGTATTACACTATAATAATACGTAATGAACCCTTGATGCAATGTGTAACTCTATGATTACACGAATAGAAACGCGTCCTTCTTTAATAGCATGTGATGAGCTGGCAATTGAATGTGAAATGCATTGTTGTGGGTGAAATGTTTCAAGAACCTTTGGTGCAACATGTCACTCTATGATTGCACTAAAAGCAACGTGTCACTCTTTGATTGCACATGATGTGTTGGCAATCGAATGTGGGTGAAATGTTTCAAGGACCATTGGTGCAACGTGTCACTCCATGATTGCACAAAAAGCAACGTGTCACTCTTTGATTGCACGTAATGTGTTGGCAATTAAATGTGGAACACGTCATCATGAGTGAAAGGTTTCAAGGACCCAGGGGTGCAACGTGTCTCCCTTTGATTGCACTAATAACCACGTGTCACTCTTTGATTGCACATGATCAGCTGGCAGTTGATTGTAATAAATAGTCTAGGCGGAAAAGGATTTTAAACGAGTCTTTTCTAGTATAAAAAACGGACTCGAGATGCCCTGATAACATATGAGTCGAGCATAGAGCAACACAGAGGCAGATATACCACGATTTAGAGATTTGGGCAGCGAGAGAATATAAAGTTTTGAAATATCGACCCTCATATTTGGAAAGATTGATCGAAATACATGGATCTTTAAAAATCATATAAAGATCAATGGAGCGTCAACTCAATGAGGGGGATTTGGTTAGGGTGAAAGTTAACCAACATCCATGGTGGTCGAGCCTCATTTACAATGATCAAACATCGTTAACAGTAAGTCTTATTGGTCTTTTAAAGAATAATAATGGTAGTCATTTTTTGGTAGTGGATTCATCCTGGATCTGCTTTCAATGTAATTGAATGTATTATCTAAATGTTTGACAATGCTTGCTATTATTTTTAATTTTGATTGATGTATTGTTACAGGAAGGTGAGAAATTTGAATTGTTCCCTAAAATCATAAAGTTTGATGATTTGCATTTTGTCGAGAAAAGAAATGGTATGTCTACTCATGATTCGCGGTCTGATCTCCCAATAACTGTATCTTTTGTGAACCTGAAAAACTCCAATTTGTTGACATCACAACTAAGGTATTATATTTACACTTTTAGATAGTTTGGTATTTATAGAAATGATCAATATCATATTAACAAGTTGAGAAACATTTGTCAATTAGGTTGTGGGTGAAGAAAAATGGTTGTCGGGAAGGAAGATGTAGATAACGAGTTAGGCAAGTCAAATGAAGCCATTGACCATCGTTGCTCTAGTTTGACCAACAAGTTAGACGTCGATGGTTTGGTTGCACCTTCACCGGATTTTGTATTGATGAAAGCAAATGAAGGTAGCATTACATGTGATATTTAAAATGTGCGAGAAAGAAGACACAAACTGCAAAAATTGTGAGAGAGATGATGCAAATCTATCTACAAGTGGTTCATACATGGAACTCTAGAAAATTTATGGTAAAATGTTCTATAAGGAAGCGTTTTATGCTTAGAGTGTAATTGTATAATTTCTAATGGCAATGTTGTATCTTGTTTTTTTAACCATTTTTAAGTTAGATTAGTTTCAAAGGTGAAACAAATGTTTTGTCAGCTCCGGTGGCAATGGCCCGTCGTTTCACCTTTCTCTTATTTTTTGTTTCATTTTTATAACTAAGTGCATAGTAAAATACATACAACTTACTCGTTACCAATGTTTTCATAATCGAATCTGACAACAATAATGTGATGTAGAATTAAAATTATTGTTTAATATCTAGTTTAAGTATAATCCTAAATTAATATTGCAAAAACCAGAGGAAGCTATAAATAAGACAAAATCAATATTGCAACCTAATTCCTAACTCAATAAACCTAAATCAATATTAAGAAAATATTCGTTTGAATATCGGAAATCAAAATTAGATTAGTCGATTACATCATAAATAAAAAAAATGAATATGAGTAGATGAATCTTTTGGTCTCTTCTTGTTCGTTCTCTCCTCGTTCTCCCAGTATTATTATTATAGATTCCCCCTTCTCTATTTATTTTGGGCTTGAAATCCCATATTCCTACGAGAAGAGCCCATAAAATATCTAATACAAGCCCAGATACTGAAATACATATGTATTAAAAATTTTAAAAAAATAAGGGCGCCAAGCCCCTTGCTTCATCTGGGCTTTAGTTAGGCTGGCCCTGACCCTAACACAAGGTTGTAGTAGATTTTACCAGGTTTTTTTTATTTGAAATCGACTCGAGTTGATGATGTGTTTCTCTAAAAAAGTAAAAATTGTTTTAAGTTGCAAGTATACGATATAAATTTTATTTAATTCATCATAAGTTCATAACCATAGACATACGTCACGTATCATATCACTCCATTTGATCAACTCTCTTCTTCAAGCAACCTGCACCTGAATCATCTTCGGCTCCGGTGGAGGCAGTTTCCCCACCGTCACCGTCAGCACTCCGTCAATATGGATTCAATAGATATGCTATCTAGGTTGTTTAATAAGACTTGATATGGAATGGAGGTTTAGTTATGTATGGTGAATATAGGATGTTAGAATTCAACTCAATAGATTTATATAAACAAAACTTAAGATTCCAGAGCTAATGACAATAATTTAGTGGGGTTTGTGGTAAAGTTAATAAACACCGAGGTGAAAAATTCAGGTTTTTCTTTGGTATTACACTGTAAGAACGTGCCATTTTATGAGTGAAATGTTTCAAGGACTCTTGATGTAATGTGTAATTCTATGTGCACGAGTAGTAAAGTTTCAATCTTTGATCGTACGTGATGAGTTGGCAATTGAATGTGAAACGCGTCTTTGTGGACAAAATGTTTCTAGGACCCTGATGCAACGTGTCACTCTATGATTGCATGATAGCAACGTGTCACTCTTTGATTGCACATGATGCGTTGGTAATTGAATGTGAAATACGTTGTTATGAGTAAAATGTTTCAATGATTCATAGTGCAATGTGTCACTCTTTGATTGCACGAATAACCACTTGTCACTCTTTGATTGCACGAATAACCACGTCACTCTTTGATTGCACGTGATGCGTTGGCAGTTGAATGTGAAACGCTTCATTGTGAGTGAAACGTTTCAAGGATCCATGGTGCAACGTGTCATTCTTTGATTGTAGATGATAAGCTGGCAATTGATTGTAATAAAGAGTCTAGGTGGAAAAGGATTTTTAAATAAATTTCTCCTGGTATAAAACATGGACTCGAAGTGTCCTAATAACATATGAGTCGAGTCTAGAGCAACACATAGACGGATATACCAAGACTAAGAGATTTGAGCAATGAGAGAAAAGAAAGGTTTAAAGTATCGATCCTCATATTTGGAAAGGTCGATTGAAGTATTCGATCGTGGATCTTTGAGAATCATAGAAAGATCAATGGAGGATCAATTTAATGAGGGAGATTTCGCTAGGGTGAATGTTAACCATCATCATTGGTGGTCGAGAATCATTTACCATGATCAAACATTATCAACAGTAAGCTTGGTTAGTCCTTTAAAAAATTATAATGTAGTATTTTTAGTGGACCTATTCAATGATTTCTATTATTTTTGATTTTGATTATTGTATTGTTACAGGATGATAAGAAAGTTAAATCAATGATTGAAATCATAAAGTTTGATGATTTGCATTTTGTCGAGAAAGGAAGACAACAAAGGTCTACTCATAGTTCATGGTCGCATCTTCCAATACCTGTGTGTTTTGTGAACTTGAAAAGGTTCAGATTTATACACAAATCAGGTATATTTACACTTTTAGATGGTTTGGTAATTTGCACACATCATCTTTGGAAAGTGACATAAAGGAGATACCGAAAAAATTGTGTACTCTCGAGGTAAGAAAGGAAGATGTAGATAACGAGTCAGACAAGCCAAATGAAGCCATTGACAAACCTTGCTCTAGTTTGACCAACAAGTTAGACGTTGACGATTCAGTTGCACCTTCAATGGATTTTGTTTTGACCACAGTAAATGAAGAAGGGATGAGTGACTTGGAAATGAGTCTTTAAAAAGCGCGAGAAAGAAAGAAAAGAATAAGAAAATGTGTGCATGATATAGAAAATAAAAATCTTGTAAGATATTCAATTTAATTCATCAATGACGTCTTCACATTACAAATAATTAAAACAATCGTTTTATGCCCCCGAATATATTGAGCCGGCCATAAATTATTTATTAGAGTATACTAGTATTTGATTCAAATTTAAAGCGACTCTGCTTTCAAACCGAAACCCAAATTTATTTCTCAAACAACTTATTACAACCAAAACATCATAGCAACCGATTGATCATACAGTGATACCCACTTACATACACCACTAATTCATCATAACTTTACCATAGACATACGTCTCATCTCATATCACTCCATCTGATCAATCTTCTTCTTCAAGCAACCTGCACCTGAATCGTTTTGGGCTTCTTGGGCTCCGGCGGAGGCAGTTTCTCCACCGTCACGGTGAGCACTCCGTCCTGACAAACAGCAGATATCTTATTCAAATCAGCATTCTCCGGCAACACAAACTTCCTCATAAACTTTCCGATCCGCCGCTCCATCCTGACGTACTTGACTCCTTCCTTCTCTTCCTGATCATGCTCCCTCTTCCTCTCTCCGCTGATCACCAGCACGTTCTCCTCCTCCACCTGCACCTTTATGTCGCCCGACTTCAGCCCCGGCATGTCCACCATGAACACGTAGGAATTCGGATACTCCTTCACGTCCGCCGGAGTCGCCGCCATCGCTCGGGCGTCGCGGACGTAGGTGCGGGTCGGGCCGGAGGCGTTGGGCTTGTTGCCGTAGGTGGTCTCGTCGGCGATTGGACTTATGTCCATTGCGTTTGGTGTTTTTATCTTCTTTACGATTGGATCAATAATATGAATTGAAATCGAGAGTTGGTGATGTAACTTGATGATGAAATGATCATATTAATGGCGGATTTATATGGGAAGACCGGAGTTTCTGAAAAGTTCTAGAATGTACTTGAAAGTTGAAAGGTGAAAGTCGAATGTTCTTGAAAGTTTAAGGAGTTTCTCGAAACTTAAGCAAAACTTCGCGGTGAGCCGTTTATTAAGAAATATTTTTTTAAAGTTAAATTAAATTATGTAGTTAATTAATAGTTATTTAGGAGAGTGTTCAATGAAAACTCACTTATTATGTTACAACTTTAATAACTAATGTCAGCCACACATTTTTAATGGTAAAATTGTAAATAATGATAATATAATAAAAAAATTTATAAAACAAAAAATAACAAAAAAATAAAAAAAATAAAATGGCGAGAATGTTTCTCTTGTTTCCTTATTTCATAAAAAAACAAAAAAAAAATTTATAAAAAATAAAAAAAACTTGTTTTTTTATTAACGTCATTTTACACATATGTAATACCTGAAAATACACATATGTAAAACAGGGTTTACACATATGTAATGACTAATTTACACATGTGTAAATAACGGGTGGACGATTTTTTTAAAAAAATTATATCAATACGGTACGCGTTGAAAGATAAAAAAATACTGAAATTAATGGTGTAATTTTTTTAAAAAATAATGTCGTGAAAAATAGTTATGAACATTTAAAAAAAAAGATGGAAATAGCATGTGACTTAAATGCGTGGCTCATATTGGTTTCTAGAGTTCTCACAAAAAAACCTAGTTCTCAAGATAACCATACCCTAGTTATTTAACTCGCCGCTGTTGTGGTGGCGACGTACGTTGTGTGATAAAATACAGACTATGATCGACTCGACGTTCTTTCAAACTAAATTACATAGAAGTATAGAGTTACTCTGAAATTTGTAACGTCGAATGAAAACATATTATATCTTACGGCAAAGCTGTATGCAACATAATAAAGTAAATACTAGAATCGTCTCGACTTGTTTTCAAACTAATTTTATTTTAAAGTGTAAAATAATTCGAATTTATACCATTGAATAACAATGAATAATATTCTACCTAATTCGTTTCCAAACAAATTTACGTCAAAACATAAAGGAAATCGAATTTATACATTCAAATGAAAACTTAGTATAACATTCAACCCAATTTATTTCCAAATAAAATTTACGTCGAAACATAAATAACTTAAAATTTACATAGAAATAAGCGCAAAAATGTTTTTATCTAGCGTGTTTCGTTTCCGAACAAAATTTATATTAAAACGTAGACAAACTAGAATAAATAAACATGTACATACATATTAGCATTTTTTAAGTAAAAACGTATACGGAGAAAATTGAAACTTTAAAAACTCGAGCGTGTCAAAGTGACATTGTATAAAGTTTGTAAAAAGATGAGCATGAATGTTTTTAAATGTGGGTTTTAAATAGGTGTGGGGTAAAAGTGTTATATATGAAAGTTAAGGGATACTCTTTTGCTCGGATAAAATTTATATCAAAATATAAGTAGAAAGAAATAAATTGTAATTGAATTATTTGTAGTATAGAATAGTATTTGATGTTTTGAAAAAACTAAAGATGCATTATACTCGAACCATGTTGTTTGGTTGCGCATTGCTGCGCTTGGTTTTAAATTAAATTTAGAGTAAATTATTCAATGGTCTTATGCTTTGGTCAAAATTTTGGATTTGATTTTTAAAGTTTTAAAATTGTAAATATAGTACTTAATATTGTATTTATCTTTAATGAATGCTTTTTACTATGTTAGTTTAGTTATTAATGTTAATATTTTTTTAAATTATTATTTTATTTGTAGGGATCATCAATGTAATTTATATTTTATTTTAAGTTTTTTTATTATAAATATGTTTATTATTTAATACACAAATAAAAATATTTTTAAAAAAGTCTTCTTTTTAATGTTTGTTTATAAATGTTTTTTTTAAACCTTTTGACTTTTAAACATCTTTCTTAAACCTTTTCTATTTTTAAAGGTATTTTTAATAACATTGTCTTTTTTTAAATTATTCGGTTTTTTAAATGTAATTTCTAAAATAATTTATTTTCTAGATATTACTTTTAAAAATATTTTTTTATTGAGCATTTTAAAAAATATTAAAAAGACGTTTAAAATTGAATTGGTTTAGAAAAGATGTTTAAAATTTTGAGTATTTTTTTAAAATATATTTTAAGGTTACAATAAGGTTTAGGAAATTTTTAAAACTAAAAAAATTATAGGAGAAAAGCAATATATAATCTATTTACACATGATGAGTTGCCAATTGAATGTGAAACACGTTATTATGAGTGAAATGTTTCAAAGGCGCTTGGTGCAAGGTGTAACTACATGATTGCACGAATAACGTGCCACTCTTTGATTGCACATGATAAGTTGGCATTTGAATGTGAAACGCGTCGTAGTGGGTGAACTGTTTCAAATACCTGTGGTGCAACGTGTCACTATTTGATTGCACAAATAGCAACGTGTCACTCTTTGATTGCACATGATCCGTTGGCAATTGAATGTGGAATGTGTTGTTGTGAATGAAATGTTTCAAGGACCCTTGCTGTAATGTGTCACTCTTTAATTGCATGAATAACCACATGTCACTCTTTGATTGCACATGATAAGCTGACAATTAATTGTAATAAAGAGTCCAGATGGAAAAAGATTTTAATAGTGCTTTTCCTAGTATAAAACATAGACTCGAGTTGCCTTGATAATATATGAGTCAAGTATAGAGCAACACAGAGGAGGATATACCAAGACTCAGAGATTTGAGCATTGAGAAAAAAGAATGGTTTTAAATATCAATCCTCATATTCGAAAAGAATATTCAAAGTACTTGGATCTTTGAGAATCACAGAAAGATCAATGGAGAATCAATATAACGAGGGAGATTTGGTTAGGGTGAAAGTTTACCATCATCCTAGGCGGTCAAGCATCATTTACCACAATCAAACATTGTCAACGGTAAGCCTTGTTGGTCCCTTAAATAATTGTAATGATAGTTTTTTCGAGTGGATCCATCCTAGATCTACTTTCAATGTAATTGAATGTCTTATTAGAATGTTTTGACAATAATTGCTATTATTTTTAATTTTGATTTTTGTATTGTTATAGGATAACGAGAAAGTTGAATCAATGGTTGAAATCACAAAGTTTGATGATTTGCATTTTGTCGAGAAAGAAGATGGCAAAGTCTACTTGTGTTGACGGTCTAATCTCCCAATACTAAACATTGCAATTTAAACCCATCTAGTTAAAATTGGTTTTAAATGGGTTTTTAATATAAACCTTTGGGTTGGTTTGGGCTATATATTCTTTTCAAGGGCTTTAATTGGGGAGAAAAAAGATGAAACGGGTCAAGATGGGCGGGTCACGTACTCATTTCCACGACTTTAAATTATTGACAACTCCACTTCAATCGCCACCATATTCACCAGCGCTCCTATTGCCACCAACAATACCACGACTCCATCGCCATCCAAAGTAACATCTTCTCTATTGATTCATTGAATACTTTACCATTGCTTAAATTATCATTTATCATCTTGCTAAAATCAACATGATTCATTCTTTCTTTCTAAAGCCCCAACAATAATCATCATCATCAAATTTGCTTTTCTTGATCAGCGTTTGAAAGCATTCCCTGTTGATATACCTTCGTTGAAGCAACAATTCATTTTCATGGATATATATATTTACAACCTTAAGTGATTTTTTGCTGGAAACCGGAGTTTGCAAGGAGAATTTTTGCAGTTTTCAAATTGGTCCGTTCTGGCCCGAACTCATTTTGACCTGATCCCGTTGTGACCCGTACCCATCCTGACCCGGTTTCTAAATCGGCCCATCCTAATGCGGTTTCTAAATCGACCCATCCTAACCCAAACCTATCTTGATCCGAACTCGTTTTGACCCGACATCTTGCCCGGCCCAACCCGCCCATTTTGCGAGGCATACCCAATACCTATGTTTTTTGTCGACCTGAAAAAATCCGTAGTGTTGACATACACAACTCAGATATTACATTTACACTGGTAGATAGTTTGGTATTTATAGACGTGACCAACATCATATTAACTAGTAGAAAAACATTTTTTAATAAGGTTATGAGTTATGAAAAAATGGTTATCAGGAAGGAAGAAGTAGATAACGAGTCAGACAAGCCAAATGAAGCCATTGGCCATCCTTGCATTAGTGACCAGCAAGTTAGACATCGATGGCTCGGTTGCACCTTTAATGGTTTTTGTGTTGACCAAAGCAAATGAAGGGAGTGACCTGGAAATGAGATCTTCAAAACATGCGAGAAAGAAACCGTCAACTGCAAGATTTGCGAGAGAGATGATGGAGATCTATCTACAAGTGACTAATACATGTAACTCTATTAAATTTATGGTAAAAATGCTCTATAAGGGAGTGTCGTATGCTTATAGTGTAATTGTATGATATCTAAAGTCAATGTTGTATCTTGTTTTTTGTAATAAAAAATAAAATAAAATAAAAACATTTTTAAATTGGATGAGTTTCAAAGGTGAAACAATGTTTTGTCTACTCCAGTGGCAGTGGCCCTTCGCTCTAAACAATATAATCGGAGTTTTGAGACGAGGGATGTTCATTTTCGTTTCTCTTATTTTTGGCGACAACGAATTGATATCTAATTTTTTACGGTTGTGTTTATCGTCGTTACCGCAATCTATATATGTTTAACCCAATATCTACTGTGAATTAAATATCCAAAGAGATCTAAATCTAAAGAGGACATTACTCTGTTCGATTCAAAATTAGTTCGCCTCTGCTTTTAAACCGAAACCCAAATTTATTTCTCAAACAACTGATTACAACCAAAACATATCATAGCAACCGATTGATTCCCACTTACATACACTACTGATTCATCACAATCTCACACATATTATATCATATCTTCACTCCATCTGATCAATCTTCTTCTTCAAGCAACCTGCACCTGAATCGTCTTGGGCTTCTTGGGCTCCGGCGGAGGCAGTTTCTCCACCGTCACGGTGAGCACTCCGTCCTGACAAACAGCAGATATCTTATTCAAATCAGCATTCTCCGGCAACGCAAACTTCCTCATAAACTTCCCGATCCGCCGCTCCATCCTCACATACTTGACCCCTTCCTTCTCTTCCTGATCATGCTCCCTCTTCCTCTCTCCGCTGATCACCAGCACGTTCTCCTCCTCCACCTGCACCTTTATGTCGCCCGACTTCAGCCCCGGCATATCCACGATGAACACGTACGAGTTCGGATACTCCTTCACGTCCGCCGGAGTCGCCGCCATCGCTCGGGCGTCGCGGACGTAGGTGCGGGTCGGGCCGGAGGCGTTGGGCTTGTTGCCGGTGGTGGCCTCGTCGGCGGCTTCGAGGATGTGGTGGAGGTTGCGGAAGAAGGGGGTGTCGAATCCCATTATGCTGATGTCCATTGCGTTTTTATCTTCTTTACGATTGGATCAATAATATGAATTGAAATCGATAGTTGATGATTTAACTTCTTGATGATGAAATGAACATATTAATGGCGGATTTATATGGGAAGACGGGAGTTTCTAAAAGATTCTAGAACGTACTTGAAAGTTGAAAGATGAAAGTCGAATGTTCTTGAAAGTTTAAGGAGTTTCCAGAAACTTAGGCAAAACTTCGCGGTGGGCCGTTCAAAAAAATAAATAAATTATGTAGTTAATGATTAGTTATTTAACTCGTCGTTGTTGTGGTGGTAACGCACATCACGAAATAAAATATAGACTATGATCGACTCGACTTACTTTCAAACTAAATTTACACAGAAGTATAAAATTACTTTGTAATTTGTAACGTCGAATGAAAACGTATTATATTTTACGACAAATCCAATAGATTTGTTGGCTAAAAGCCTAAAATGGAGGTATTATAAAATTTCAGGATCTTGATAATTAGTCACTTTTGTTTAGAGGGTTTCTTAAGAGCATATACATCAGGTTCTTTCTTTATTTATATGTTTATAATTACATAAAAATTATTATTTTACTCTCTAATTTTTTTTTAAAAAAAAATATTTTTTAGAAATTTATTATTTTCTTTTTTGCCCTCTACTTACAATCACTTTTAAAATTATTAAAAAATTATAGGTGTTGAATACTGATTCTCAAAATATACAAAGTTTTTTTTCTCCTCCACTCACAATCATATCCTTAAATATAAGAAACACACTTACATAAATATAAAAAAACTACTGTGAATGCTCTAAATGCTATTGTATTTTTATTATTATTTATTTATCTATTTAGATTATTTTCAAGGCTACCAGTAATACAAGCCTAAGCAATAAGCTCATCTCAAAGGGTTAGATCATTATAGAAGCATAACAACACGTGTGCTGAAATATTGCTCAACAGGTTCGATTCTAGTGTGGGTTTGAGTGTGCTAGAAATGATTAATTACTGTTTGATTCATTTATAAATCTGTGTTGTTTTCTCTTTGGAGAAGGCTAAAAGTATATCAAAAGTAAAAAAAGAAGATCGTTAGCCTTTGGTCTCTTGGTGAACAAATCTCATCAGGGAATCAGATGCTATGCAACGTAATTGTGTTATGCTTCTATAGTAACTGTGATGGCTTTTTCCTCTTTACCCTATATATTGTTGCCCCGCCCCCTAATGTCACTCTAGCGATGCCATATATACGAGAGGACTCGAAGATTCAAGTAATAGGATGTTGTGCAATTCGTTCATACCAAATAACTACAAGTTAATCTTTAGGTCTCATACATTACAACTAATTTACATCAACCGATCATAAGTGTGACTCAAATCATTAAGGAAAGCTTTACCGCTTTAACTTCAAATAACTTTGTCATTAGACCAATTGTATCTAAAAACTAGACTAGTAATAAATAAAAAAATTGTTATGAAATAATACAAGTGATTATATGAATGGTTATAATAATAACTAGCATCTTCTATAAGAATACAATAGTTACTATGTTTTACGATTTTAAATGTTATTATAATTTAGATAAGCGGTAAGATAACAGGCACAAATTAACTACCAAACGGTAACTGTAACAGTGATACTAATTAACACGTTTTTGACCCACCCATTTGACTTGAAGTTCCGACCCGTAATGGCTAACATAAGCATTACTAAGTTATAATTAGGCCAAGTTCAGTTGTCTTCAAAATATTTGTTTACTTTTAAATAATTAATGCTCTATGCTCTTTATGGAATTTTCATCTATAATTGTATTAATATATGAGAAGAATAAATGTCAAAAAACTTGTATCAAAAGCAGCATCTGTTTTACTGTAATGTGTTTTGTAGTTTATCGACTTGTTATCATATATCAAATTTATTTACGATGTTGATTGCTTTCTAATCAATTTGGATTCGGTAGATATGCTATCTATGCTGTTTAATAATGACTTGATATAAAATGCAGGTTTAATTTGGCATGGTGAATATAGGATGTTAGAACTCAACTCAATAGATTTATATAAACGAAAATTAAGATTCTAGAGCTAGTGACAGTGGTAGTAATTTAGTGGGGGGTGTGGTGAAGTTGACAAAAGCGGGGGTGAAAAATCCAGGCTTTTCTTTGGTATTACAGCACGCGTTATTTTGAGTGAAATGTTTCAAGCACCCGTGCTGCAACGTGTAACCGTGCTGCAACGTGTAACTCTATGATTGCATGAATTGCAACGTGTAATTCTATGATTGCACGAATTGCAAAGCGTCACTCTTTGATTGCACATGATGAGTTGGCAATTGAATGTGAAATGCGTCATTTTGGGTGAAATGTTTCAAGGACGCTTAGTGCAAGGTGTCACTCTATGATTGCACGAATAACGTGTCACTCTTTGATTGCACGTGATGAGTTGGCAATTGAATGTGAAACGCAACGTTGTTGGTGAAATGTTTCAAAGACCTTTGGTGCAACGTGTCACTCTTTGATTGCACGTGATCTGTTGGCAATTGAATGTGGAACGTGTTGTTGTGAGTGAAATGTTTCAAGGACCCTTGTTGTAATGTGTCACTCTTTAATTGCATTAATAACCTCATGTCACTCTTTGATTGCATATGATAAGCTGGCAATTGATTGTAATAAAGAGTCTAGATGGAAAAGGATTTTAATTGTGCTTTTCCTAGTATAAAACATGGACTCGAGTTGCCTTGATAATATATGAGTCAATATAGAGCAACACAGAGGAGGATATACCAAGACTGAGAGATTTGAGCATTGAGCGAAAAGAACGGTTTTAAATATCAATCCTCATATTTGCAAAGAACGTTCAAAGTACATGGATCTTTGAGAATTAAAGAAAGATCAATGGAGAATCAATATAACGAGGGAGATTTGGTTAGGGTGAAAGTTTACCATCATCCTTGGCGGTCGAGCATCATTTACCATAATCAAACATTGTCAACAGTAAGCCTTCTTGGTCCCTTAAATAATTGTAACGATAGTTTTTTCGAGTGGATCCATCCTAGATCTACTTTTAATGTAATTGAATGTCTTATTGTTTTGACAATGATTGCTATTATTTTTAATTTTGATTTTTGTATTCTTATAGGATAACGAGAAAGTTGAATCAATGGTTGAAATCACAAAGTTTAATGATTTGCATTTTGTCGAGAAAGAAGATGGCAAAGTCTACTCATGTTGACGATCTAATCTTCCAACACTAAACCCGACAATTTTAACCATCTAGTTAAAATTGGGTTTAATTGGGTTTTTAATATAAACCTCTGGGTTGGTTTGGGCTATATATTCTTTTCAAGGGGTTTAATTGGGTATTTTAAAGATTAAAGAAACTACAACATGGGTCAAGATGGGTGGAGAAAAAAAATAAAACGGGTCAAAATGGGCGGGTCACGTACTCATTTCCGCGACTTTAAATTATTGACAACTTCACTCCAATCGCCAACATATTCACCAGCGCTCCTATTGTCACCAACAATACCACGACTCCATCGCCATCCAAAGTAACAACTTCTCTATTGATTTATTGAAGACTTTTACCGTTGCTTAAATAATCATTTATCATCTTGCTAAAATCAACATGATTCATTCTTTCTTTCTAAAGCCCCAACAATCATCATCATTATCATCAAATTGCTTTTCTCGATCTGCGTTTGAAAGCATTCCCTGTTGATATACCTTCGTTGAAGCAACTATTCCTTTTCATCGATTTTCTCTCTAATCATGGGTATGCTATTTTGTATATTAATTCTTGCAATTTAGAGGTAAATGAAACCACTATTTATATAATATATTGAAACAAAAATATAATATTTATTTTGGTAGCAGATTATATATATACAACCTTAAGTGATTTTTTGCTGGAAACCAGAGTTTTCAAGGAGAATTTTTGCAGTTTTTACAATCGGTCCGTTCTGACCCGAACTCATTTTGACTTGACCCCTTTGTGACCCGTACCCATCCTGACCCGGTTTCTAAATCGGCCCATTCTAACCCAACCCATCTTGACCTGAACTCGTTCTAACTCGGCATCTTGCCCGGCCCAACCCGCCCAACCCGCCCATTTTGCAGGCATACCCAATACCTATGTTTTTGTTGACCTGAAGAAATCCAATGTGTTGACATACACAACTCAGGTATTACTTTTACACTTTTAGATAGTTTGGTATTTATAGACATGACCAACATCATATTAGCAAGTAGAAACAGTGGCGGACCCAGAAAATTTTTTCTCCGGGGTCGGTTTTTTTAGTTTTCAAATAAACGTGTATATCTCAATTCAATGTTGAAAATTTTGGTTTGGGTTGGGCCGGGTCACACAAAACAAATTACAATCATATTATAAGACATTTGATAAAGATACGATTTCATTGAAAAGTAAAAACATTACATTTTATAGTTTTTGTTTATGTGTTTTCATCTTTTGAAAAATCCACTACATCATCAATTTAAACCTTCTTAAAAACATCTTTCTTAATGTAACAAATGCAAGTATTGTTTAACGTATTCTTTTAAAAGAAATTTTTAGAGATAATTAAGGAATGTTAATGGATTAATGAAATATGTGTTTGGGTGTTTAGTTAAATAAATGAGCATAGAGATTTTATACAAAATAAACCTATTGGTGATTATTTTGATATTACTTTTCTTAACTAATTGAGCTATTTATTTTAACTTTTAGTGGGTTAAACATTCCAATAAAATGGAGTTTAGTGGTCGTAAATTTTTTTTATTGGGGTCAGTATTAAAAAATAAACGGGGTCAATCGAAAACCGTCAATACACGTTACACATAGGGGGAAAAATCTGCGAGGTCGGTTGACCCTTCCCCACCCTTCTTAAGTCCGCCCATGAGTAGAAAAACATTTTTCAATAAGGTTATGAGTAATGAAAAAATGGTTATCTGGAAGGAAGATGTAGATAACGGTTCAGACAAGCCAAATGAAGCCATTGACCATCCTTGCTTTAGTGACAAGCAAGTTAGACATCGATGGCTCGGTTGCACCTTATTTTGTGTTGACCAAAGCAAACTGAAGGTAGTGACCCGAACATGTGGTCTTCAAAACGTACGAGAAAGAAACCGTCAACTGCAAAATTTGCGAGAGAGATCATGGAGATCTATTTACAAGTGATTAATACATGTAACTCTATAAAATTTATGGTAAAAATGTTCTATAAGAGATTGTCGTATGCTTACCGTGTAATTGTATAATTTCTAAAGCCAATTTTGTATCTTGCTTTTTTTTTTAAACATTTTTAAGTTGGATGAGTTTCAAAGGTGAAACAATATTTTGTGTACTCCATTGGCAGTGGCCCTTCGCTCTAAATAATGTTTTTTTTATTTCTATTTCGGTATAATTTCATTATAAATAGAACTAGTTTTTTACCCCGCCGCGCGTTGCGGCGGCATCGAACGTGGCGTGATAAATTAAACATCAGAATTGATCCTACTTATTTTCAAACCAAATTTATGTTAAAACGCAATATAACCCGATTTTATAACGATGAATGAAAACGTATTATATATGTGACCTAACTCTTTTCAAATAAAACTTACATTATAATATATAACAACTTAAAATGTACATTAAAAAGACACATGTAGCGGCATTGTATACAGCATGATAAATATCAATTACAATCGTCTTGCATCATTCCTAAACTACATGTACATCGAAGCGTATAGGCAATTTTTCTGTCATCTAATGAAAAAGTATTATATTTGACTCGACACATTATGAAATAAAATTTACTTTGAAACATACAACAACTCATAACGTAAATAAAAATGAGTACAAAAATTAATTTATATTTAATCTGATTTAAGTCCAAACAAAATTAGTGTCTTCATAATCCATTTTAATATTCCTACTAAAAAGTTTTGTATTACGGGTTTGAATTCTACACATTAGAAATTTCTAATATAACAATTGTTATTATAGTATATGATATTTGAGTAATATCTAAAAAGTTAAAATTATTTGAAAATAAAATAGATAAAATGATGTTTATTTTATTGGTTTAAAAATAAAAAAGAAAAATTGAAAACCACACCCTGGGATATTTACGGAGCTCAATTGTTACTAAATCAAATTCTATAATTATTTTGGAATTCATTTTTTTCATTTCAACTCCACAAAAAGTCCAAAGATTTCTCCATCTCTCCTTACCTCTTTCTAATTCAAAGCCAGCGAAGAACCACCGCTAGTCACCACCCTTGGCTTCGAAAACCACCGGAAACACATACCCACATTTTCACATAAATCCTACGACGACAATGGCTCGCATGCTCAGATCGGCGAATGCATGTTTCATTTCTAGCAGATCGTATATGAATTAAAATGGTTCTTCAAACAGAAACACCATCAACAATCCTATGTGCTCTGATTTCAACATTGAGCTCGACAGAAGGCTTCAATAAAAGAGTATTTGGGTTGAACCGCTCCCGCGCAAGGCCCATCACACCAGCACCGCCGCCACCAAACTCCGCCGTTCCACCATACCATCGAAGTCAATTAACTCCGCCGCCAGACGCCAACACCATGAATCTCGACCACAACGACCTCCGACCACCAGGGCTTCCGGCCACCGCACGCCTGCCGTTCCCGTCTCTCTCTCTCCCTCTCCAGTTTTGTATACCACCGGTCACCGCCTCTCACATACACATCGCCAACCATCGTCGGTGGTGGAGGCGGAGGCATAGGCGGAGGCGGAGGCGGAGGAGGCGACGGCGACGGAGGCGGCCTTACCGGCGATGGAGCAAGGGGAAGCCTAAAAGTTAATGCATAGATGGTTGTACTCTGTGCTTGAGAGGAGGTACTGCTAGCTACAGTACCTCCTCTCACATCACTGACCTTATCTTTTAATATATATATAATTATCCGTCATAATTTACTACTCTTATACTTTTCGAATATGTTTTTTTTATTAAATTCAAATTTATACTATTTATTTTTATCAACATTAAAATTTTAATGTTTATTTTTTTATGACACTGTGTTTAATTTAGGAGAAAATTATTATTTGTATTCCTTATTTTTCTCGAAATTAACTAGTTGTATCTTTAAAGTTTAAAAAATTATTATATCCCCTTTTTTTTTTATCTATTTGAATACTGAATACTAACACCGTTACTATTAAATAATATAAAAAAAACTAAACTACCTCTAAAAATAAAAAAAATAAAAATAAACTTATGGTATCCATCCACCCACCCACCTCCATCTTTTTACCAAGTATACTCTCTATCATCTTTCACACACACACCTATTTTTTTCTCTCTCCCCTCTTATATCCACCACCGCCACCGGTACCCACCACCAGAACCTCTCTTCACTTCACTACAACCTCCTGTCGTCGCCACCGCAGCCCCGTCGCCCCCACCGCAGCCCCCTTACCAGCACCAAAGCCCCCATGGCCACCACCCTCACTAGCACCACAGCCCAAACGCAATCAGCCCTCATCGTTACCACCGCAGCCCCCATTGCCACCACCTCAACCCCCTCGCTACCACCGTAGCCCCAACGCCACCATCGCAGCCGACTATCGCCACCATCTGACTACCATAAACACCACATCATGCTTATTCTTTTATCTAGAGAGAGAGAGAGAGAGAGAGAGAGAGAGAAAGAGAAAGTGAGAGATAAAGTAGGTAAGAGAGAAATATTTAAGAATTCTTTATCTATAGTGATAGAGAGAGAGAAAAAAAGAAAAAAGAAAAAAATGATGTAGAGTTGTTATTTTTTTTAGGTTTATTAAGGGTAAGTATGAAAAAAGATAAAAGTACATTTAAAATGAGAGAAAGTGGGAGACTAATAAGAGACAAGGCTGGCGTAAACATTTAGGATTCAAATAAATAAAAAATGAAAAATGAAAAGTTAGGGGAAATAATGATGTAATTTACTATTGATTTTTTTATATAAAGTTCTAAACTAAACATTGTATATTATATTACTCTCGATAAGTGTAACCATCTTGGAAAGTGATGCTAGCCGTTGGATCAGTCTGAAATAAAATCATAGCAGTTACGTCGGTTACGGACAAGTTACTAGCGGTCCCGACAATTCCATCGTCCTCGGAATCTTCTCCTTCTTTTGCTCCGCTATATTCGCCGCACAACCTACAGAAGCTTAATTCTTTCTTTTCAAAACCCAAATACCCTTTTCTTTCCCTCAGATGAACTTGTTAATGTGAGATTCATTAGCGTCCGACGGGTTTTAATCGATCGATTTGAGCTTATAGTTTTTTATTTCTACCCAGTGACTTCATCATACCTTTTTTTGCTATTCTTCCATCTTATAATTCTGATACCTTTTACATCATAGAATTTCCTGGTACACCAACGTTAAAGAAGGTAATGAATGATTATTTCTTGCTTCTATTGATTGTCTTCTTTGTTTTTATTGGCTTAGTTGCTTTAAGGGTTATGTAACTTCCTCTAGTCATTTAAATTGAAGCCTCCATTTGAGGACCCGAAGATATAGAGAACCATTTTGTTGAGGAGGAGATGCAAGTAATTGTGTACAGGTGCGGAACTACGGTCATGAGTACGAGATCAAATGACCCCATTGATTTTTGAGCGGCTAGTGTATCGTATATTACAGAAAATTTGAGAGAACCCAAAATTTTTCAGATAGTGAACCATTTAGTATTATTAATTTCAATACTTGATTGATGATTGGTGTTGGCTCACTGGTCACACATGTCTTCAAAGGTTTCCCACAAGCTGCACGTCGTGAGTTCAACCCTTTCAATGGCAGTTTTTTTACCCTTTTTTAATTAGTAAAATTACCATTTTACCTTTAAATTTTTTTTCAAAAGAAAAAATATCACAGAATAGTAACCAAGTTTTAAAAGTGTTATAATTTAATCACTCATGCATATTTTTCTGAAACTGAACCACTAAACGATCAATTCGAGTCATAATCGTGTAAATTGCATCAACAATGAATTAGAGTTACAGTGTTTTTAATGTTGTTTTCTAATATGACTAGCTTGTGTACTTAACTTCATTTTTTTGAACGGGAAACGTGCAACCCTGATTCGGATTATAGGTGTTATCTTAATCGCGTTTATCTATCCGTGTCCCAGCCAGGACCGCACCTCCAATCCCCTAAGGAGGAAACTTATTGCTGAAAAAACCACTAGCTCAACTCTAAACATATTGCTTAAAGTGAGACTTGAATCTCTAATCTTTTTAAATTTACATGTCATGAGTATTTAAACTTAACTAGTTTATTGGTGATTGTGTAATTAACTACCAGGTGTTTTTTGAAGAGTTTGGACAGTTTTGTTTTTAATAAAGAGGATGTGTCATCACTTAGAAATTTTTGAATTTGTCATAAGCAGTGTTTTCACGACCGGATCGGACCGGCCGGTCGACCGGGGATCGGCCACCTAGCCGGTCCGGTTCGGCGCGACTCGTTTTGGACTGGTCGAACCGGGAAACCGGACCGGTTTTCGTATTTTTTTTTATTTTTTTGATTTTAATGGGTAAAAACGGGGTGTTGAACCATAAATTAGTGTGTTGGATATAAAAATATAGTTAAGTTTTATATATAACTATAAAATACATATATAAATTACTTATATTTAATTATATATATAACTATATATAATATAGTATATATATAATTATGACGTCATCCGGTTCTTAAATCCGGTCCGACCGGTCCGACCACCAAACCAGTAAGGCGTCCGGTTCGACGTCCGATCCGATTCTGAAAACATTGGTAGGCTTTGACTTGAAAGTTTTTTGCACGTTTTTCAATCCTGTTATTTCATTTCAAACCTTTAAGCAAACATTCCCTTGAATTATTCTATGCAATTGCTCCATATTTGCTGCACCACTTGTCTTCTAAAGTTACTACTATAAGAATTATGTTGAATTATTCTATGCAATTGCTCCATATTTGCTGCACCACTTGTCTTCTAAAAGTTACTACTATAAGAATTATGTTGAAGTGAATATATAATAAATTATAGACATCTCATTATCTTATTAAAACATCCGGTCATCGAATATATGTAAAACTACTTAACAAGTTCTTTTATATAAAATTTCAGACGCTAGAAAACATGTTCCACTTTTTTTTTTTTTTTTTTTTTTTTTTTTTTTTTTTTTTTTTTTTAACTTCAACACTTCAAGACAACAAATTGAAGTTAAACTTTTATTCATGACAACGAATCGACATCGAATTTTTTACGGTTTTGTTTATCCTCGTTACCGCAATGTATATATGTTTAACCCAATATCTACTGTGAATTAAATATCCAAAGAGATTAAAATCGAAAGAGGATATTACTCTGTTCGATTCAAAATTAGTGCGCCTCTGCTATAAACCGAAACCCAAATTTATTTCTCAAACAACTGATTACAACCAAAACATATCATAGCAACCGATTGATTCCCACTTACATACACTACTGATTCATCATAATCACACACATATTATATCATATCATCACTCCATCTGATCAATCTTCTTCTTCAAGCAACCTGCACCTGAATCGTCTTCGGCTTCTTGGGCTCCGGCGGAGGCAGTTTCTCAACCGTCACCGTGAGCACTCCGTCTTGACAAACAGCAGATATCTTATTCAAATCAGCATTCTCCGGCAACGCAAACTTCCTCATAAACTTTCCTATCCGCCGCTCCATCCTGACGTACTTGACCCCTTCCTTCTCTTCCTGATCATGCTCCCTCTTCCTCTCTCCGCTGATCACCAGCACGTTCTCCTCCTCCACCTGCACCTTTATGTCGCCCGACTTCAGCCCCGGCATATCCACGATGAACACGTACGAGTTCGGATACTCCTTCACGTCCGCCGGAGTCGCCGCCATCGCTCGGGCGTCGCGGACGTACGTGCGGGTCGGGCCGGAGGCGTTGAGCTTGTTGCCGGTGGTGGCCTCGTCGGCGGCTTCGAGGATGTGGTGGAGGTTGCGGAAGAAGGGGGTGTCGAATCCTATTAGGCTGATGTCCATTGCGTTTGGTGGTGTTTTTGCTTCTGTTGTGAAATTCTTTGAGTTGTTGGTGGTGTTACAGGATGATGAAATTGACGTGTTAATGGTGGATTTAAAGGGGGAGATGGGGTTTCTGGAGATTCTAGAAGGTACTTGAAAGCTGAAAGGTAGAAAGTTGAAGGTTCTTGAAGGTTTGACGGAGTTTCCAGAAGCTTTATGTAAAACTTCTCGGTGGTCCGTTTATTAAGTACTATATTTAGAGTTATAATTTATAATGTATTTTAATTTTAGTTATGTGTAGAAATTAGAAAACTTTAGAAAATCTATTATGTGGAAAAAACTCTATAGTTTAAAAATCCGTGCAAAACTAGTGTGATGATGTTGAAAAATGTAATGTGTCTTCTAGATATTTTAATTTATTACTATACATACACACATTACGAACTAGTATAATACGTGTAAATAAGTAACTCTTCACATTTGTTAGCAGTTGAGATAGAATATTTCAAGTCTTTATTAAAAAAAGAGTAGGTCTTGAGTTCAAATGAATCAAATCTCATCTGTGAAAAAGAAAATACGAGCTTTTTTATGGGGACTTGCTAGTCTAGTGCATTAAGTTATCATACTCAAGTAATGAATATGAACGGATGGATTAGTAGCCCGTAAGCCGTTTAAGTAAAACAAAGATAATATTTATGAAATACTTTAATAATTAACAAATGACAAGAGCCCATTACATAACATTCAAGCAAACATATTAAGTTTTTGAATTCTTTTTCTTAAAGTTTTTTGAGTAAATTATTATTTTTATTATTTTGATTTGCTTAAAATAATTGTTTTCATTCAAAAGCTTAAAAATAATAATTTTCGCCAATAGTTTCAATTAAATAAGAACTTTTATCAGCTTCATTAACCTCATCCATAGATTTCGTTAAAAATCCCTCATGTGCTAAACATAGTCAATAACCGCGTTGAGTTCAGTTCGTTTTTATACTGAGTCGGCTTGGTTCGGTTCAGTTTAAAACGGAGCCATTTTGAGCGAGGTTTTTTTCGAGCGAGATACGAGCCGTGAGCCATTTGGACGACATTAGCTCCTTTAGCTAGTGAATGTTAACATTTTCTTTAGTATTTCTACATGTTTCTATGATTTATATATTTCATCTTTCATATTTTATAAAAGAGTAACTATGTAGTACAAGTGGCATCGCCACATTCATAATTACCAAAATTTTCCCGCATATCTCTCCTGTTAAATAATTAACTTAATTACTAATAATATTGTTTAACTCTTTTTTAGATTAAAAATAGTTTTTTTTTAATAAATTAAGAAATAGTTTTTTTATTAATATTATTTCTAAAGAAATGAATTTTTGTAAAATAAAATTTCTTCTAAAACATAAAAATATTTAAAATGATGAAATATTTTAAATTAGTGTTTTTAGAAAATAATTTTTTATATACCAAAAAATAAAATTAAGATTTATAATAAGAAAATTTTTAAAAATGATATTTTTTAATACGGCTTGTTTTGAAATAAAATGTTTAATTTTTTTTTTTTTGAAAAAAAAGTTTAGAAAGTTGATATTTTTGTTATATTACTTATAGTTTTTTTTTACTCGTACGTAATTTCTATCATATCTTATCTTAAAATATTGTTGCATAATTAATAAATTTTTATTATATTTAATATTTTATTTATTCAATCCATGTAATATACGGGTTTACTTATTAATAAATTTAGTACGTTATGTTTAGTTTTGTGTTAGTGTGTTGCCACTTTTGGGCTAACATTAAGATACTAAAGTAAGACATGTAATGAAAATGTAAGATTTCTAGTAATTATTTTGCTAAAATCTCCGTAAAAATTACATTTTTTTTGTTACCCGTGTAAAGTTAAAAATATGTTGACACCAAGCCTAGCACTCGATGTAGTGAAGACCCGTAGCTGCAAAAGAGAGTGCCGGAGGTTCGAAAAAGGGTAGGCTTTTTGGGTTGCTATGTTATTATCAATGATGCTAGTACTTGCAACATTGCTAGTTATTTTTTTCCTTTTTTTTTTTTTAACAGTTAATTGGATCAATGACGGGTTACTGACTCATTCAATCATCTACATTACTCAAATACGAAACCTTGGGGTACTAGCTAGGCTGATTATGCTAACATGCCTCTGAAGGAAGCCTTGTATATCAATCCGCCCTTCTCAGTTCCGCACGTGAAACCACTCTCAGAAGAAATCCACCTTAGGTGAGAAAACCCACCTGTCCAGCGAGAAACCCTTTTGTTTTGTCATATATGGGACTTGAACACAAGATCTTTTTTTATTTTAGTGAGATCTTGAGATATCTCAGCTCAACCACTTGAGCTAATGATCATTAGTCCAACATTGCTAAATGTTAAATTGGAATTCCTTTTGTGAAGGCATACATTTATTTGTATATTATGTAGCTATTTTTTATCATTAACTTTACGAATCATTTGTCTTGTGTTTGTAAATTACCACCTACAACAAAAAACTATAAGCGACGTTGATGGATTAGGAGTTGATGCAAAGGAAACATAAGTGAAGGGACACAAAGATGTTGCAACCGCTGGCTAAGCGAAAGTAGTTCCAAAGATTGTTCCTGGCGTTATAAGCTAAGTGGAAGCAGTTTCAAAAACTGTTTGCTAATAAGAGTTAAGATGTCATCCCCATGACGTCTTACTTGGGTAGATTGTTTCTTTTATTTTTTAAATGCTGAGGAAGATTGGTTCTCATGTGTTATATCATAAACATGTTTTGCATATTACTGTAGATTTCCAATGAGATGAGATTTTTTTTAATTTACGAACAATTCTTTTTTATTATTTGGGGCATGTTATTCACAGGATATCAAAGATATTTTGTTAATAAGAAAAAGAAAAACCTAAGGAACACAAGCTGTCGATAACACTCTGGTAGTGATTCCTCGATGAATCATCCATCTTGACTTCATTGGTAATATTGACATGTGAAGTGAACCGCAAATAAATTTCATTATTTGAAGTTTGTAACTCAGAAATCTATGTTTTTTTTATGTATTTTCATCTATAATTATATTATTACTTAGAGAAAATAATTCTACTGTACAATTGCTTCATATTCAACTTGGTTAAGTTTCAATAGATATGCTGTCTAGGTTGTTTAATATGGCTGGATATAGAATGGAGGTGTTAATTCTCCAAAGCAATATCGAATATAGGATGTTAGAATTAAATGATTTTATAATAAAAACTTAAGATTATAAAGGTAATGATGGTGAAATAAGAGGTTGTTTGATAGTCTCTTAAATCTTAATTATCATTAAAAGACTATCTCTTAATGATTAATAGCTTTGTAATGGTTATGATGCAACTCTAATGCTGAATGGTTAACATGAACCATTAAGATTTAACCTCTTGATCATTTAGCAATAAGGTTACCTCTTAACCATTAAGAGATTATGAATTATTAAGAGGTAGCATATTAATGATGATTAAGAGGCTACCAAACAGCCTTTAAGTAATTTGGTGGGGTTATATGATGAAAGATCTAGGTTTTTCTTTTGTATTACACTAGAGGAATGCGCCATTAGGAGTTAAATGCTTAAAAACCTTTGGAACAACGTGTCAATTGCACCCTAGCAACATGTCACTCTTTAATTGCATGTGATGAGTTGGCAGTTGATTGTGAAACCCGTCATTGTGAGTGAAATGTTTCAAGGGCCTTTGGTGCAACGCGCCACTCTAAGATCGGATGAATAAAAACGTGTCACTATTTTATTGCATGTAATGAGTTGGCAATATATTGTGGAACACGTTATCGTTCGAGGGCCTTCGGTGCAATACGTTACTCTAAGATCGGATGAATAGAAATGTGTCACTATTTTATTGCATGTAATGAGTTGGCAATATATTATGGAACACGTTATCGTTCGAGGGTCTTCAGTGCAACACGTTACTTTAAGATTGGATGAATAGCAATGTGTCACTCTTTAATTGCATGTAATGAGTTGGCAATAGATTGTGAAACACATCATCATGAGTGAAACGTTTCAAGGACCTTCAATGCAATGTGTCACTTTCTGATTGTACGAGAAGCAACGTATCACTCTTTGATTGCACAAGATGAGTTGGCAATTGATTGTTTAAGTATCTAGGTGGAAAGAGATTTCAAACCAACTTTTCCGGGTATAAAGCATGAACTTGGGGTGCCATGAGAATATATAACTTGAATGTAAAGCAACACATAGATGAGAAAATATTGAGACAGGGAGATTTGGGCATTGAGAGAAAGGAAGTATTTGGAATCATAGATTCTCATATTAGGAAAGATCGATTGAAGTACGTGAATGTTTGAGAATCATAGAACGATCTATCAATGGAGAACCAATCTAGTGTGGAATATTTCGTTTGGTTAAAAGTTAATTATCATCCTTCGGGGTCGAGCATCATCTACCATGATCCGCCATTGTTTACGGTAAGCTCTATTGGTATATGTCTTTATAGAATAATATAGATAGTTTTCTACAGTTGTTCCATTCTAGATCCACTTTGGTTGAAACTTAAAAGAGTGCTTTAGATGTTTTGTTTATGAAAGGTTTTTTTTTACTTAGATTGTTGTATAACTTACAGAATGATAACAAAGTTGAGCATTTGGCCACAATCACAATGTCTGATGATTTGCATTTTGTCGAGATAAAGATGCTTCGAACCAGGTGAAATCTTCTAACTCCTTTTTGCTTTTAAAACATGAGAAATCCAAATCACTAACATATACTTGTATGAAATGCTATAGAAACATTGGTCATTTAGATTATTTAATGTAAACAAACATGATGAATTGTGCACATTGGTCATGACTTGATGCTCACAATCTGAATGAACCATCTTTACTAGAAGTTGTCTCATGGTTTCTTTTTCACTCAAAATTTTGTTTTTATCCTTTTTATGGTTGAAAAGGAAGGCATGTTTTATTGGAGCCTTTTTACAAAGAAATGCAGATGGAAATTTTATTTACTAAAATGATATAGTTGTAAAAATATTTATCAAAATAGTATTTTTATTATTTTGTTGTTTCTCATTCTTATTTTTATTGGGTACTTTACAATGATTTTTATAAAATGTAATTTAATTATTCTCTTATTAATGATCTTTTTAAAATTTTAGAAATGTATTTAAATATAATTTTCTTTAGTTCTTGAGAAATATTTTTTAGCTTCTAAAATATTTTATAAATACAAATTTTTAAACTGTTTAACTGTGGTAGAATAAGTTGCTCAACTTAATTATATTGAAGCGGTTCTATATATATATATATACACACACACACTTTTGAACAGCAAATCCTAGAATATCTAGGTTATAATGGTTAACACCTAAATAATCTAGTAGTTGCCTCCCCCAAGAATCAAACCCATAACCTTAGGTGGGGTGAGCACACTACTCTAACTCATACCTAATTACCACTACACCCAACCGCCCACCTCAATACACACACATAAGTGTTTAAGAAGTCTGGTGAAGTACTTGTCGCCTTCGACGGTTTGATTGCTTTATGATTAATTTATGTTTATATTTCTAAAAAGTTTTTAATTTGATATTTATTCAAAACAACTAAATATTTTGAACAAATAATATAAACTTGAAACTTAATTTATATTTATATTTCTAAAAATCTTTCATGATCAAATAAGTTTGGTTGGTTTAGTCTGTTTAAAACTTGACAATTTGGTTTATGGTTAGCGTTTCTAATAACTTGGCAGTTTGGTTTAGTTTGTGGCTTTCCTTTTGGGACTAAACCGTATATGCCGGACTGGTCGTGTGTGAATATGTACGGACACGATGCGTACTCTGTAAACAACATAAGGTTTTTTTTATCGTGATAAATATGTATAGAACATTTCTATCAAAAATTAAAAAAAATACATTAATAAAAAATATTACTTTTTAATAATATAATTATAAATCTGAAAAAACTTTTTTTACAAAACATTTCAAAAGAAATTATATAATATTTCTGGAAATTAAAATAGTTTTAATTTAAATAACATTTTCAGAAATTTAATGAAATCATCTCTTAGAATTTAAATATCTAAATAAATAGCTAAGGTGGGTAGGAGTGAGAAACAAAAAAAAAATAAAAAAAGACACTACTTTAGAAATATTTTTTTCAATCATACCATTTTGGTAGATAAGTTTTTCACTTATACCATTTTAGAAAAAAAAAAAAAAAAAAACTCTGTTAGCTAGTATGTTTTGTTGTGTGTTTTTGTTAATACTTGACCAATTTGTTTCAGGATTATCATTCATGTATTCGACTGTACAAGGAGTGCTTGATCAAGGTAAACAAGATTTTCCAAAGAAGTGGTATTCTTGTTCAAATACTTTAAACATTTGCTATTTCTTACAAGTGATTGTGTATATATAGGTATTGAGTTCGTACAATACGATGCACCTAACCTTGAAGTCGGAATCTATCTTTTGTACATGCAAGAATCACAACTCAATGTGATCCAAACAATCTACTCTTAAACTTTGACCAAAGACACTTGAACGAATAAAACAATAAAAAAGTGACTGGCTGCAAAGGTGGAAGATGAACCTTATAGTGATAATTGGCACAACAGAAGATGGACTCTACCCACGTGTGTTTTGATGTGAAACATCAAAAATATGTACCAAATTGAACGTTTTTATCAAGAGATCCATACTGGTTTTAGTCGTTTGCTCTTATTACACAATGAATGTTTATGTAATATTAGATTATTTGAAAGTACCCAGATTGTAACTTGCGATCCAATTTAAACCTCTTATACTAATTTATTAATGAAACGCTTTTTATTTTGTATTAGAGCCTAAACTCACAGTCGTTCACTTCTTTATACAACATTGATTCTTTTCGTGACTCTACATCTTAATGCTTTATCATGGCTCTTCTTGCACGACTTTCTATCTGTGCTTTTACAAACACCAACCAAAGTGTCCATGTACAATTGAAAATTGGGTATACAACACTAAAAGTAGCCCTCAAGAAAACAAACATGCAATAAAAAACTTTATGTACAATATAAGAAGCTTTATGTACGATTTTAGAAGCTAATATACAACATAAGAAGTTATATTTACAACTTTAAAGCTCAAGTAATCTAGAAAACAAGAAAAAGGTACAATGAAAAAGAAATCAGAAAAGTGAATAAAACATAAAAAACACAGAAAAAAGTACATAAGTTCATAATATAACAAATCATTGATGTATAACCATACCATTACATTAGAATAATGATTGTCAAATAAATATCACATTTAACAATTTATAATATTCTTTCATTTATATCCTTTAACGTTATAATTATATATACATACAATTTGTATATTGCAAAGTGTTCATGCATAGCATACAAGTGGTCTACGAATCTTTTTATTAACTTACATTAAAACATATAAAAAATTACATTTTAATCTTCTCAAGTTTTGCTATATCTACAATTTATACATTGTATTTATCTATTTGTTCTTTTTGACACTCATAATTTTTTGCTTATTTTTTTCTCTTATAATCATTAATAATTAATGTTTTATAAAATTCCGAATACGCTTGCATTTTGCTTATTTTTATCTATCTTTCGATATAAATTTTAGGCATAACAGAATCGTACATCATGATATACAAACCATCAACATACAAAAGTACAAACCGTCAAATTTTATTCAAGGTTTCAGCTTTTTTTTAGTTTTTTTTTCTTTTTTTTCCTGCAACTTTTAAAATGTGATTTATTATAAAATCTAGATTTATACATGCTTATTTTATCATTGTTAATATGTTTAAGTGTTTGATCTTTTTCGTTGTGACGTGGCTAATTGTTTCAACAATGTCGTACATAAAATTTTTAACGACTTCTTATTTTATAATAACTTTTAAATATTATTAATGGTCTCTACGCAATAGACATGTTAGTTATGGTTTTCGAATTTTATTGAAGACGTGCAAGTTTTGCTTTTCTTACCTCTAAATTGTGGGTTTGCAAAATCGTTTTCGACGTTAGTTATTTTTTACGATTTTACGTCCTCGTCATTACTACATATCTCATACACCTAGTATTGGAATGTATATGCTATTTACTTATATTGTTACTAAATAAATTAGAAAAAGTAGAGAAGTCATTAATTCTTTAACTTTAGTTTGAAATTAGGGCCACCGGTAATTGATTTTAGGGGTTAAGGAGTCATAATTAGGGTTGATAATGGGCCTGGTCTGGGCTTGGTTTGGTGGTCCCAAGCCCATGCCCGGTTTTGAATTCTTGTCCCATACACGACCCATTACCCATCGGATATTGGTCGGGTAATCACCCATCGAGTATTGGACGTATCCCGCGGGTATCACGTATACCCGTTAGCATCAGGTTACGGGCGTACCCGTGGGTATCGACCTTCCTGTCGGGTTGTCAAGTTCATTTATACAAATTTATTTTTATATATTTAAATACCTCATTTTAAATATTAAATATAATCATCTCTGTAAGATTTCGTGAATTAAAAACTACAAAAACATCTTCATTTGGTAAATTTAGCATTAAAAATAGCTACAACAAGTTGCTTAAACTTTCTCATCGAAATTCGAAGACAACTACAACATATAATTGTTTTAAAAGTTTACATCCAAATAGTCCCAACAAGTACTTTCATATCATAAAGTTTCATACCCAAAATACATATCTAATATCTAAAAAAGTTAATTTATTTTGCTTTCATATCCAAAAATAAAAAACTTTGGGTATATGTTCGGGTAAGTTGGTTTTTGGTAATAGGGTCGGGTATTACCTAATCTCATACCCTCAATTTTTTTTTAAACTAATCCCAAACCCGACGCAATACTCATCGGGCTTTAGGTATACCCGTCCTATAAGTTTCAGGTTTACCCACAGGCTCAGATATTATTTCCATCCCTAGTTATAATTATTCCGGCTTCTCTTGCAATTGCCGGTTTAAGAGGTGAGAGGTTTTTATTTATCAAAATATAAGTTCTTTTATTGGTCTCTGTTTAACTGTTCATATTTGGGTGAAAAAAAATGAAAATAGAAATTATCAACTGACTTAAATGTGTGTGATTTTCATAAGCTTCTTCCATAACTTTGTAGGATGCTTTCATTATTTTAAGTTTTATTTTCAAATAATTTTGTGTTCTTTATGAATTTTCATCCCTAATTACGTTATTACTTGAGACAATATATTAAATGTGTTGATTGCTTTCTATTTCAACTTGGTTTCAGTAGATATGCTATCTTAGGTTGTTTAGTAATGGCTGGATATAGAATGGAGGTTTAATTCTCCATAGCGAAATAGATATAGGATGTTAGACCTTAAGGATTCTTTAAATAAGCTTAAGATTAATATGCTAATGATGGTAATAGTAATTTGGTGGGGGTATATGATGAAAAATCTAGGTTTTTTTTTGTATCACGCTAGAGGATGCATAATTGTTAGTTACATGTTTCAAGAACCTTTAGTAATTAAGATAGTAATTTATTCATATTTTTATAACTATCGTTTCAATTTTTGTTTATTCAAAGAAACAATTTAATTCTTTCTAATTCATTTCTCATTTGCAAATAAAAATATACCATACATATCATACTTTCTTAAACTATTTTATATATAATAAGTCATTTCAACAATAAGTAATATGTACAGATTTATTGCTTATATTTTTTTATTATCTAACTCGTGTAATACACATATTTTTTAAGGTTAGTAATCATATGTTTATGTTCTATTTGAATATACAAATTTATTATTTATATACAAATTTATTATTTACATTTGTTACATCGAACTATTTTCGAGCAAGCTTCTAGTAGGCCATGAATTGCGAGCTTTTTGTGCAGCCCATTTTAGGCTCATAGTTTCACCTTCACCCTCAATCGTTGTCACAATCTTTTTCTTTTCATTTGATTGTCCATAACACGTGAAACTATTAAAGTGATAATTTATTGGTAAATTATAAAAAAGGTCATTTATGTTTATAACTTATTCCAAGTTTAGTCCTTAATCTTTAAAAATTACACCAAAGATCCTTTGTATTTAATATTTGTAACAACTATGGTCATTCAACCTAACTTGGATTAAATTTTCCGGTTTACACTTAGTATTTGCAACAATTAGTGAGTTGCATGTGACTAGATTTAACCATAAAATTTAACCAAAGTTAGTTTAAAGGACCATAATTGTTACAAACATTAAAAATAAAGGATGTTTGATGTAATATTAAAGATTAAGGATCAAACCTCAAATCAGATATAAACATAAAGGACTTTTTTGTAGTTTAGTCTAATTTATTTAATCAACCCAATTACATACAAAGAAACCATAAATTATTCAAACATAACATAAAATACAATTTGATCTACTAAGTAAGTCCATGACTATCCTAAGTATCATAAACTTGAATAACAAATGATTGAACAAGTGTTATTTGAGCTAGCTTTGATTGTAATGCAAAAGTTCGACTTTTTATTAGTAACAAATGATTGAACAAGTGTTATAGATTTTAGGATTAGTTTTAGGTAAGGCTACTAAACAGGTCGTGTTTATGGATTAACGGGCAAACCAGACAAGAACCCGAAAATTTTACCCAAACCTAAAAACGGTGTCATATATAATAACCCCAAACACGACACGTGTATTTGTGGGTTATAGGGGTGTTTAAAATAACCGAAAACTAAATCGTATCTTGTATTGTATTTGTGGGTTACTAACCGTACCCGAATTGTAAGTTTGGTTTTTGATTCTGTTAACGGTTACACAAAATCTTGATACTTCAGCTCTGTTATCCGAATAAACTGAATAAAAACCGGCTTAATATGATAACCTAACCGAATAAATCGTTTAATTGATTAAATTTGGTTCAGTTGGACCCTTTTCTAACTGATTTGGTTCAGTTAACCATTGGCCTTGAAAAATTTTCATAATCAAATAAACCGTTAACCAAATAATTAATCACCCTAAGCAGTCACAAACTAGTTTAACCTGAAAAAAAAAGTTAATAATTATGGTTAGGCTGCAAACGAGCGGAGCAAAGCCGAGCCAGGGTGGGCTCGAGCTCGACTCATTTAAAAGTCGAGCCGAGCTGAGTTGGCTCGTATATACTCGTGCTTGCTGCACGCCAACTCATTTATTTTAAAAATTAATTTTGTTATTTTTACAAATATTTATATATAAAAAACAAATGTAGTATTTTTATATTAATTTAATTTAACTCGTGAAATATTGATACAAGATCGATATTTCATGAACAATGACCAATTCTCTATAAAAAATATACTATTAAGAAATATCAACATTGATTTAGTCTTTAATTTAAACAAACCAACAAACCAATCAACAAGCGAGCCACTAGTCGAGATGTTCTTAACTTAAGCTCCACTCATTTACGAATCAAGCGGAATAAATATACCTATCAATTTTGACCCCGCTATTTTCGAACCACAAGGTAAGACACGATCGCGGTTTAACTCACGTCTCCATCGAGTGTGAGTACGAATTGAGAGATCCGTTTTCACGATGCAAGGCTACGGTAAGTTAACAGGTTGTGGGAGTTTATATGAAAATCATACTGAACAATATGGAGGACACAAACGTGAAGATGCTGGCGTTTTGGAGCTTCGATTTGCGCCAACGATTCGATTTCTTCATCGCAGTTGCGTCGGCGATGTTTGAGGTCGCCTGTGGATGATTCGAGATTGGGCGACCTTAGGGCATCAACCATTGATGTTTCCTTCGGTGGTTCATAATGTTTAGAACATATAAACAGGTGTTTTAGGGTTACGGAGTGCGGATCTTTCTGGTTTCGTATGGAATTATCAACATAACTCATAAGAGGTGAGAAATCTTCCTTGTCTTCAACAGAACAATAGTGGTCTTATTGGTCTGTGTTTATATCTAAGTGAAGATATGGAATGAGTTGTGTATTTTTATTATTAATTGAGAAATTAAATGGTGAAAGATGTTGAACAAATGTAATCTCAGCTTGTTGCAATGTGTTTGTTGTATAAAGAATTATGTGAGGCGTCTGTTTATTCATTGTGTTGATTGTTTCTTATTCAATTTGTTTTCAGTAGATATGCTATCTAGGTGGTTTAGTAATGGCTTGATATGGAATAAAGGTTTAGCTCTTTAAGGTGATTATAGGATGTTAGAAGTTAAGTCTATGAATTTATATAGAAAACTTAAGTTAGGAGCTTTTAATTGTAAAGCTAGTGATGGTGGTACTAATATGGAGTGGTGTGTGATGAAATCAGTATTTGAAAAATCAAGGGTTTGTTTTGGTATTAGACTAGAGAAACACGTCATTGTGTTTGGGCCTCGTTACTTGTCCATAGAAACATGTTTGCAAATTGTGAGTGAAATGTGGTGCCGTGTCGGTCTGTGATTGCACAAATAGCAACGTGTCACTCTTTGATTGCTCGTAATGAGTTGGCGATTGATTGTTAGAAAGAAAATCCACGTGGAATAGGACTTCAAATGAGTTGTTTCGGGTATATAGGGACAAGTGTAGATAACACATAGAGGCGAAGTACCAAATGCGATCTCTCTTAGGGTTAGAAGAGTTTTGTGCGTAGAGCGAGGTAAGAAATGTTCAAAATCACCAATCCTCATATTAGGAAAGATTGATCAATGTACTTGAACTTCTGAGAATAGGAGAAAGATCAATCGATCTACTCGAATCTCGTAGAATCAGAGAAAGATCAATCTATGGATAACCAATTTAATGCAGGAGATCTGGTTTGGGCAAAAGTTGATAATCACCCTTGGTGGCCTAGCATTGTTTACCATGAAGACCTATCAAGTACCGAGGCTCAACAATCAAAGGAAGAAGGTTTTATGCTTGTTTCATTTTTTGGAGATGATACATATAAATGGTTAGATCCACAGAAGCTTGTTCCTTTTGAATCCAACTATAACTTGTATTCAAGTCGATCTTGTTCTCGATTATTTGTGAAAGCTGTCAGTGAGGCGGTTTATGAAGTCAACTACAGAGCTGCTGTAGGATTGACTTGCCCCTGCTCATTTTTTTCGCACTATAGACCTGCGCCTGTGAAAGCTTTGCTAGAAGTCGATATCGATGGGTATAAATTGGGAGGAGTTTTTACGGTGAAGCAGGTTGAACGCTTCAGACAAGAATTTAGACCAGTTGAGACACTTTCATTTATACAGCAACTGGCATTGGATTCAACAGATGTGCATCAAGATCTTAACCATTCAAAGGAAGTAGCCAGAGCTCTTGCTTTAAGAAAAGCAAGATATGCAGAGATTGATGAGCCTTATTTTCTTGCATTTGGGGTTGATCCTAGAAGGCCTCGAGATCCCATAGTGGCCTTAGATGACCAGGAGACAAATATAACTCAAGGTAATCATTTTATGTTTGAATATTTGATGATCTTTAGGCCCTTTTTGCTTAAAAGAGCTCAATTTGCCACATTGCAATATACATTTGGTAATTGCATTTACAGTTTCTAGTGAGATAGTTATAAGGGTCTTTAGATTTTTTATAGATGTACCTAAATGCATGTTTATACTAAGCATAGTTATGAAGTAGTTAAATATTTGGATAGCATTCCTACTTTCCTCATTTTCCAATTCTACTTATTTGCTATCTTACTTCACTTGCATTGCTTCCAGATTTGCATTAATATTACGTGGGCTTTGAGTAAATTAACTATTTTGACATTACTGTTTTGATTGAGTAGAGTTGTTTACTTGAATCCTTATTAACCAAAGTGATTTGAACTATAAGTCTATAATTTAATGATCTTTGTACAACATTGCCTTTAAACTTTTAACGTCTCTTAGAATCACAGCAGGGGTTATTTGGTTCTATCCTTTTTTTCAAAACAGATTTTTACATGTCTTCATTTTTATGAGAATTCAGTCATTTAAATATGTACTAGGTATCAATGCCCCTTTTTTTCTGATTCCTTGGAAACCTATCGTGTTCTCACTTGTGTTATTGGTATATATTGCAGCTCCAACTGGTCATCCTTCTGAGGCTAAAAGCCAAGGTCAGAGACAAGTCGAAGTCAAACACCAAAACAAAAACAAAAAATCTCCTGTCCCACAGAAAGATAAGCTTCATGCTACTGAAACGAAACGCTCAGAGAAAAAAGTTAAGCATCAGGATAATAACGCCAAGAGCTCTGAAGATCATGTCCCAACGAAGAAGAAAAGGCCCAAAGGTGAGGTTAAAAAACTGCTTGATTTAACTTCATCTTCTACATTTGTTAAAGAACAACCATCACTGTCCAGCGTTAAGCACAAAAAATCACCTCCAACATCAAAACCGTTGAAGAAAAGACACAGATCAATAAGCACAATGCCTTTAGCCGTATCTCCCCAAGATAAGAGAAAGGAAGGTGAAAACAGGACAACAGTAAAGAAACAGCATGTGGGGCCCAGAATGCTCATCTTAATGAGGTTTCCACCAGGTGCCGCCCTTCCATCTGCTTCAGAACTGAAAGCCAAGTTCGCTAGATTTGGTCCACTAGACACATCTAGTATTCGTATTAGTTGGGTCAAATCAAGATGCAGCTTGGTATTTATACACAAGTCTAGTGCTGAGGATGCTTATGTGTATGCAGTCAATAACAAGAAACTATTTGGTCAATCTAAGGTCCACTATAGGTTGCTGCCTGAAACTTCTACATCTGATTTGAATCTTCACAACAACCGTTCACATCAGGAAACTACAGTGAATCCAATCGTATGTCGATATCAAGAAATCTATGCAAGGTATCGGGAAGAAGAAGCTGATAGAACTCATGTGCAGGTTGGCCTTGGCAGTGTAGACATTTCTGAGAAAATGTTACATCTACTCAATGAATGCAGCCGGATTGTACTGGAATTAAAACCATGGTAAGTGATCATGCTGGTTTTTTGTTAAATTTCAGACATTTTCACATTTTGGGCTTCATAATTAGACATTTTGCTATAATTTGGTTTGGATGGAAGTATTTGTGCTAGATATACTTATTACCTTGGGTCGAAGGTTGGTCTATTTGGTTGTCTGGAGACAAACATTTATCCTGAATTCAAGTTAGCCTTTTTCTGCATTATAATAAAGCCTGTTGGGTTGTTTATTTTAGCTTTTATGCACCTTTACACAGCAGAATTCTCATATCTTGATCAAACACCATTTTCTTGAAACTTATCTCCCTTTATCTGCGCCGAAATTGTTTGGTACTTTGGTTATTACCTTTGTTAATTGTTTGCATAATCAAGTTACTCATAATGGTCTTGTAAATGTCTACGATTTTGGATTATGTGGTAAGACATGACACGCCATTGTCGCCACCTAACGTTGTTCGAATCTAGGGGTAGCACAAATAGAACAATCGAGCCACCATTAACTTATCTAATAGGTTTGATGACATGCCCATAAAGATTATATTGCAAGTGTTACAACATGGAAGATAGAAAAACAGAAATTCATCATTAGAACTTCAAAGTCTGATTGTATGCATGACTAAGCAGTTGCGACATTTCATTGTTCAAGAAGATATAGAGATGTTGAATAGATACGTTTGATGCTTTTATACACCAATTCTACAGCTGCTAGCAAAGAGGGACGATTCAGCTTTCTGTGTGTTTATATATTATAAATATATGTTTGTTCACTTCCCAGACCAAGGCCAAATTATATGTATAAGTTTCTGTTAAAAAGTAGAAGGCCCAAAGCTTTTTCTTGACTTAGATCCCCTCTTGGGCTGGCCCTATGTTCGTGTGTTTTTGTAAGCGTTCAGTTGGAGTTGGTCTTATATCATCGATAACACTACACAAAGAGTGGTTTGATAGCCTCTTAATGGTCATTAAAAGATTACCTCTTAATGGTTTATAATATTTTAATGGTTAAGATATAACTCTAATGCTGAATGGTTAACAAGTTAAATATTAATGGTGCATCTTAACCATTCAGCATTAGGGTTATCACGTAACCATTAAAAGGCTACGAACCATTAATAGGTTGTCTCTTAATGATCATTAAAAGACTACCAAACAACCCATAATTTAAAAATATAACTTATGACGTATAAGTTATAACCTAGAAGTCTGGACTTTTGAAACTTCACTCCTAGATTCTTTAGTAGCAATGATGTGGGAAACATATCAAACCACCGATATAACACATTTACAAAACATTAAAAACACACATTAAAAGGTTTTGAATTCTGGTGTTTCTAGTAAGAAGACCGCAGGTCAGCCCATGTCTCCATGAAGAGGTCTAAATAGGTATAGTATCCAAGTCCGAGGATTTTATCTTCAAAATACACCAATTTCAAAACAACAAAAAAAATACATACATGTGTTTATATATAGGCATGTTATTCTAAAAACCAAATCTTGCCTAAGAAGTTTAAGAATATGTTGTTTCTTTTAATATCATACCCTCTTTTTTTATGTTTATATTTTTGTACTGTCTTATTTACTTTGTATAGTTTTTTAATTTGTTTTGTATTCATCAATTTGTACAGTCTTAATCAGATGATCGTAATCTAATTTGTAGTTAGGGGATGATTTATCGCTGATAATAGATCCAGACAATAGGACGAGCTGATTCAAATGCAATTGAAATGAGTTCAATTAGAGTTTATTTAATCTAGCTTGAAGTGGATATAATTAGTTTTTATTTGAACCTCCCCTATATATATGTGTGTATATGCGCATATGCATATAAATATGTATATGTCGGATATCATATATGACGTGAGCAATGAAGTGGAATCAAAGTTTCCATCAGTGGTGGTCATACCAATCAAGCCATGGATGATGCTTAAGCATATGGACGTGAGGCAGAGGTTGAATCCATCTCAGCACGAGACCACACAACTTTCTGCAGACCACCAGGAAATAAGATAAAAATTTAGAACATCATGAAACCCAATAATTTGGCAAGCTTTTTGAACATCTTTTGAGAGTATATAAAAAGTATGGTTGATGATTGCATGCACCCATGTGATCACATCATCTCTATCTAATTCACCATCGTTTTCTGTAGCCAAGGTTTTGATAGTGTTGCTGCTGATTGCATGAGGTCTATCCTTTGAGTATCAATCAAGCCTGTCGTTTTTTTTAAAACAAAAGGGATAAAAGAAAGGAACATTTACATATTTTCTATTCATAAGATCACTAATTACATATTTCTTCAAGTCAAAAAGTCAATACATATTTCTCATTCTTAAAAAATATATATATTATATATTTACTCATTTCACTAAAATTAAGTTATTGAATCACTATTTATGTTTATTTTTACTAAGAAATTTTTACATGTTCACTTCTTAAGACCATCAATTATATATTTTGATTCTTCTATGTAAATGAAATTAACGAAATTAAATCTTTAAATTCAAAAGTTTAAAACTTTATTTTAAAATAACAATCACCAATAATCAATACATCTTCGAATACAAAAAAACTAGTGTCAAAATTTAAACAATTACAATATATAAAATCAACATGTGCAAATTTCATAACAAAAATAAAAGTAAAATAGTTATTTAATAAGTTAATTATAATGAAATGGACATATATGTAACATACATGTTTTAAAAAGAGAAAATATATAATTAATTTTATGATTTGGGAAAATATATAATTAGTAGTCCTAGAAAAGAAAAATATTTAAAAATCCCTGGTGATCCATCCATCTTAATCAAACATATATTTATTTTCTTTAATTACTTGGGACTAGTATCATTGGTGGCCGGCATGATGGGTCTTAATAAAATATGATTAAAACATGACGAGTTTCAATAAGGACAGATCCGCGAGTAATCCGTCAATGATAGCGGCTCCTGTCAATAATCCATTAATGATACTCTGTCAGGAAATAGGCTTGGGTGATACGTTTTCTATTGGATTAACATGTATTTACTAAGGGATCATTGACAAGAGTTATAGCCATAGGTTGCCTATAAATTTTAGTGGTTGTTACCATCAACGACAAATGAGTGAAGGTATTTTTGCTGGCAATCCGGTATAGGTAATAAAACACGCAATTAGATAAAAAATTAAACACAAAAATATACACAAGAGAAAAATATAGCTAAGTACGAGGAGGGTCTTTGATGTTGGCGATCTTGATTGTTGTACTGGAAGTAACAGTTCTTACATTGTCGCTCGGATGCATCATGATCATGATCACGTGAGCATCCCTGCCTCCACAGCGCCTTGACCTCCACGTGCATGCATGCGCCTCTGTGTCTTGTGTCAAGTCTCGTGCCTTCATTGCTTTCAAATTTTCTTTGAAGGGGAGAATCAATAAACATCAAAGAAATTATTAGTAACTCGTGGATTAATAAGTAACTTATGAGTAACTTGAGATCTTCTAACATCAGGGATCATGGATTAATAAGAAACGTTAGTGGTCTTGTAGTCGAAGATATGATGTCGCCATTTGTGGGATCATCAGCATATTTTTCCATTAAGTTTACTGTTCATGTTCTTTATGAAAGAAAATATATCACCAACATAACTATTATAAATACAGCATTGCCATAGTTAACAAGTATCCAGCTAATTTTCTTTCAAGAGTGGCACCACCCTATGAATATTACATGCTAATAAGGCCATCAGCAACGCAGCCACAATAACCCCAATTTAGGTTTTAAATTGCATCCCCATAGGAAATGACACTACTAGTTCAATTAATCTCTCTCAACTTGGATACTGTGAGGCAAACCTTCGAAAATTTTAACATACGCAGTACAAAGTGCAAGTTTCCTTGCTTGAATTGACCTGGCGTGGCATGTCCCATTTGTATGCGGTGGGGGAGGTGGTGTTTGCTAGATCGATTCATCTCGGCGCGTGCACCTACGTGCGGGGTTTTATTTGTTTTTTCCTTTAACAACTAATGAATATAAAATGAGTATATTTGTGAGAAAAATAAGTATGTTAAAGGTAAAATAAGTTTGTAGGAAAGATGGGTAATAATATGATATGCAGTTGACCTTACATGTTTGCAGAAAGAATGAGGTATTAACATGATGAATAGTCCTTACATGTTTGCAGAAAGAATGAGGTATTAACATGATGAATAGTCTATTATTAGATTAGAGTTGTGTAAATTAGGATAGTATATATATATATTGTCATTACAAAAAAGAGTTTGTCTTTGAGTTTAGTAGTAAAAACCTTTAGCCAGTAAATATGGTATGCTAAATTTTTAAACTTTTCTTGTGATTTCAGGAACTATAGTGATCAAATTTTGATTTATCCTCCAAATATATGACGATCTAATAAAATAAGAAATAAGCATATTATCATCATATCGAAGATATGTAATAGTTCAGATGGATGTCAAAGAATCCATCTTAGGTCCACTCCCTGACTTTTCATCAAAAGTTTTCTCCACTAGTTTTTAGTTTAAATGGCACAAATCACCAATCTACATCAAGCTTCTCGCTAGTAAAGTAGAAATATCACATTCATTTTTCACTAAACAAAACAGGTAGTGATCACCTGTTTACTTATTACTAAAATAAGTAGCGATTACCTCTTACTAATATAGGTAGTAATCACCCTATACAAACTTTTCTCAAGGATGATAACGACCACCACTACATATCTTTTTTACAACATGAAATGGATCACTAATAACTAAGTCAATAAAGTGATCACATATATATATTAATTATAAAAAGTGATATGACAAGGAATTAAGTTTAACTTTTCTGATGATCCTGTTTCTTTTTGTGGTTATTGAGAATTTGATTGTCAACTATAAAAAATCAAATCACTTAGAAATATGTTTAGGCGCTTTAAAATTTTGTAGAATGTTCTCTCTTTCTTTTAGGTGTCTTATAATGTTCTCACTTTCTTTTACAAATAATAGAATAGTTTGTGTGCAAGAGTTTTACAAAGTGCTGAAAGAATAATTCTTTAATAGATAAGGAGTGGGGATAAAAAAATCTGTTAGGTCGATCAATATTGTGTTGCTGATACTTTAATCTTATCCATGCAAATGTGCATTTCTTGTATGTTTTGTTATGCACTAGAGTTATTTTATGTGTTCCAACCTTTCATTCACACACGTCTTTTGTAAATCGTGTAATTTTAGTTGTTATATACTTATATATAACTTTCCTAAATGTGTGCACGTGTCCTAAGCACAATTCCATACATATACGCATGTTATTAGAAAAATGGCATGCCGTAAAGGATCAGGAAATAGTAGATCAGAAAGAGGAGATGAAAACAATTAGAATCCTTTACATTTTAAATTATAAAAGTTAATTATTTAAACTATGCAAGTCTTAAAGTAGTTCTCTTTTTAATGTTTCTTGAGTAAACGTATGTATGAGTTTGTCTGGACCAGCGTAAAAAAGTAACTAGTTAGCTATTTGTTAATCGCTAGCATTTTCTCAACATATGCATGTATTAAAGTAAATTCTGTAAATATTCTTAATGAATTCAATACGTATTTGAGTACGTGAATATAGAATAAAGTTCATAAAGAATATTAAGGAGTAAGGACTTCCCACCATCACTAAAGTTAATTCCATATGGTCTATTTGTTTATTGATCCTAATTGACATCAATCACATTCCATAAACTAGGAATACATTTATCATCATAGTTTAATTTAATGGTACAAATTAGATAAGGTATATGTAAAATCATCTTACATCCCATTTGGATGCTTTACTTTGAAAAGCAAATACCACGAACATGTTCCAAGAACTTATACGTTACTTTGTTAATTAACTTGTGCGTGTGACGTAATTTATTTGTTTACTATGTGTATACAGGATAAGTATAAATTAATATATTCTCTCTAATAATTGTGATGGATTTAGAGATATACGCTAGTGCGTTTTATGGTATGGAATGATATCTTATGTAAAGAGAATGGTGGAAACGGATAGTGGTACAAACCAAGTGTTAGGTGCAGTTTGTTTTTGCAGAGCTAAAATGTCTGCAGTTTGCGGACCACATCTGCAGACATCTGTAGCAGAAGAGGTGGACCAAAGCTCTGCAGTCTGCTAGAAAAAGACTGTTTGTTTTTAACCTCTGCAGACTGTTGAAATAAACCAAATCAAATCAACAATAAAATACGCGACGGTGCAAGCGGCGGTGCAGGCGGCGGCGCACGCGAGGGTGCAGGAGGCGGCCCACGTGAGGGTGCAGGCGGCGGCGCACGCGACGGTGGAGGCGGCGACGAGTGGAGTCGGCAGCGGCGCACGCGACGGTGGAGGCGGCAACGAGTGGAGTCGGCAGCGGCGCACGCGACGGTGGAGACGGCGACGGCTGGAGTCGGCGACGGCGCACGCGAAGGTGGAGGCGGCGACGAGTGGAGTCGGCGACGGTGCAGGTGGTGGCCGACAGGATGGAGGCAGAAGGGAAGAGAGGGAGGCGGATCTTTGAGGGGTGATGACAAAGGTTTTGTCAAATGGGTTGATAAGTTGAGAAGAGGTTTGAGAAGTGTTGTGAAGATATATTTCCAAGTCTGCACCAAAAAGACCACGCGCGGATGTTTTTTAATGAAATCTCTTCGAGAAAACAAACAGTCTGCAAACACTAATGTCTGCGCGTGGTCTGCGCGGTGCAGACAGAAGAGGCTTCGCAGATGTTTTCTAAAAAAACAAACACCACCTTAGTCATGTGAATAGCAATGTGGATAGGAGAAAACCTAAGGTCTCAATCCGAGAGGGACCATTTTTCACGAGCACTGTGCACAAAGTCCTAGCCAAGGTATTGGCTAAAAGAGAATTTGCGTGCCCTAAAATCCAGCCAATAAAAGTATTAAGACCTTTCAATGTTAGGAATAAATTGGACCAATTACCAAGTGATTTTGATTTCAAAGTTAAAGTTAAACTAATAAAAAACTGCACAAATAGTTCCCATAGTTTAACCATACTGGAAGTTTAAAAATTATAAACTTAGTCCAAATATATATTAGACGGTTGCAAGTTTAGTCCAGCGTTAATGCCCATTAGTTTTTAACGAATGTGAAAATTAAACTTGCAATATAATAAACTACAGGGACCATTTGTGTAATTTTCTTCAAAATTAGAAAAAAAAAAATAGCTTCGGTTTTGCTTTAGAAACCGAAATTCCAGTTTTATTTTCTAACTTTGTTTTGATTTTTAACCTTTTTTATGATGTTTAAACTTTTATTTGGTGTTTTAAATTTAAAAAAAAATTCACAAATGGTCTACGTACGTGATATAATCATTTGCAAGTTTAGTTCTCATTTTCTTTGAAGACTAACATGCATTAATGACAGGATCAAACTTGCAATCATCTCACAAATATTTAAATTAAATCTACAATTTTTAAAACTTGAAGACTAAACTTTTAATATATTAATTGTCGTCACAGACCTATCTATAGTGGCAGCCACAAACCTTTTTTTCTTGTAGTGATATCTAGGTTACAATCCCGTCTAATACACGGGATATATAAATTTACTATTACATGGTTAATAATATAAAAATTATGTATTAAATATTATGTATTATTCGAATTGAATAAACAAATTTATTACACATTTGAAAATTTGAAGTTAAAATATTTGAAATTTTAATTATGGATAGTTATTAATTAATGAATAACTATTATAGCATTCATAATTAAGATGAGATAGAAGCGGAAAAATCAATTATTAGATGACCTAGAATGGTAACAAGTGTCCGGATTTATTTTTATTTATTAGTATAGAGATATGAGATTCAACATCACATTTATTATATTTAGTTTCTGAAACGATGGATTCTAACAAACAATAAGGCTTGGAGAATATAATATAATATATATAGGTGTTCATTGATCAAGAATGCATCTGAATATACTAGAGATTAAGATTTTATTTAAAATAAATGTTTCCGACAAATTTAACAACAAATTATCCTTCGGAGTTCGGATGTATTTGTAATCGACAACAATAGAAAACTTGTGACGAAATACATCTTATCTAAAATCTTATAATCGAACTAGTAGAAGAATTAGCGAGGTATTGACTGTCTCAAATTTCAGTGACCTATACAACCACCATCTAATTATCAAGATACTTTTTAGCGCATAAGATGTAGAGGAATCGTAATAATGACTTGGAAAACTTGAGAGTTGCAATTCGCTTTCAGATTGAAACTATTTAAGGTTCACTCCAAATATTCAATCGAATAAAACTCAAGTTTCAGAAATCGAAGTATGAAATTCGTGTGTGTTTATGATCATGAACCAGAAGAGCAAAATGAAGAAGATGACCAATTCGATTATTTCAGGGATGGGGAAAATTGCCGAAGACAGTTTTTCTTATACGAATTTACACTTTTTACCCCGAAGTTTCACATGTGAAATTTCGGGAAAAAACAAATTCTCAGCTCGATCCCAGCCAGGGGCTCTGCCTCTTGGACCCCGCCAGGGGCTGCCGCCCCTTGGACCCCGCTCCCAGGAGCGCTGCCCTCGGACCCCCGCCAAGGGGGCGTTGCCCTCTTGGAACCCCCATCGCTTAGGGGCTTCGCCCCTAATAAGGTTTTCAATTTCAAAGATCAAAATAAATTCAAACAAGTGTGCACTCCTCGCACCTCCTAACTTGTTTGATAGATATTATGATCAAATTGGTCGTTAGTCAATCCAATTACACTAAAATATCTAACATAAGACACAAAGACGAGAAGCCGACCAAGCAGTTTCATTTATAAGCAAGTAGTAGGAGAATATGTAGTTCGTGGACGTAAGACTTCATGTTTGATGGTTATGTATGTACTATTTAGAGTGATGGTTAATTTTCTATAGTAGTGATAATCCTTATTCTTAAAATCTCAATTCTTAGTTCTAAAATATGTCACACCTATGTTTTGAATAATACTTTAACAAAAGATTGATGAAGGAATGATTAAAACTAGTTTGATAACTCTCAAACAAAAGAGGCTGTGTACACATCAACTAATATATAGCTCATATTTTTATCTTATATGGATAAGGAGATATCGATCAATCTAACTTGAAAGAATGGAATCGTATACAATTAGATGATAAAGGGCAATCCATGTGACCAACATACCTCAGAATCAAACTCATATATATCCAAGAAGTTCCATAACGGTCTAAAAGGGTCTCATGGTTAGAAATAAAAATACTTCGGTATTAAACTCAAATATGTTTCAATTAATATCTCCTTTTGAATTCCTATATAGATAAAAGTGCGATCAATAATACGATATGGCTTCCATGAATGATTTACTCTTCTTTTTTGTATACATATGATCAGCAGCATACAGCCCATAACTATAGGACTGGGATGTACTTCTTTTGTGTATATATAAACATGCTTGCTTAGAGTCTTTTATGTATAACCCCTAGATTTAAAACGATATCGGATCAAAAAGGAAGAATCTATTCGCTTAAATGGTTGATTAAACTAGATAAAAGTATAAAACCATTAGTGAAAACACAAGATGGTCCCATTACAAGCACAATAAGCCTTTTATATAAGTGAATCACAGAACTTATGAAAAGCAGTTAACTAAAACTGAATGCTTATGGGTTGTAGTCGTTTAAACGAATGAATAGAAAACACGCGTTGTGCCTTAGTTGCGGAAAGAAATACAGTGTACAGTAATGACACCATTATGCATTACATATATCATTTGAATCTATTTCTATACATATATACATGCAGAATAATTAAATGAGAAAAGATATAATGTACGGAGTGTAGACATACTTGCAGACTTGTAGTCACACGCAAACTTGATTTTTCAATACACAAAATACCAATATAAGATTTACAGACATAGAAACATCAAAGAATAGCTAAGTCAAGCATCAGGTACGCTCTTTTATGCACACGAACATTAAAATGACAATCCCTAATCAAACTTCTGACTTATTTCATAAGAAAAACACACAAACTCACTCATGAAACAGAAGCAAACCATCAAACTTCGATATAAGAAAAATATACACGCTAATTATTGTCCAAACTGGATACGGATGGTACGTAAGCTTAGATAAGGTACTAGCTAGATATCTCTAACTTCAAACATGTTGCGATTCTTCACAACTATATCGAACATATGCATCGGTTTGAACCTGTTAAAGTCCTTAGGGAGAGAAATGAGGTGCACATTCAATCTTTTGTGAAACTGCAACAAATCAGGATCCTCATAGTACCTTTCCCATCCTAACGACGACAGCATTCTTTCCAGCACATCATATGAAGTCACCACTTCATTCGTGGGTACATGAACCAGGACCTTTCGTCGGGCCGAACCCTGCAATGAATCACTTCCAGGGCTCCCCACTAGTTGAACCACACCATTCTGCTTAAACACCCAAACACCAGACATATTATATTCTTGAGTATGTAGGTAGCTAGCTAGCTAGATCTATATGGTTTTATATATGTTTTGGTTTATATGAACCTTGAAGAACAAGGATATGAGTATAATTAAGGGTTTGTAGGCACCTGAGGTGGAGAATATGTACATATACATATGTCTCTATCTATCTATATATATATATATATATATATATAATATAATATAACACATATACAAAAGCGTGCGTTGTGGCCCAAGAGAAAAATATGTGTTTAGGGCATCACTGACCCACGTGTTAATGTGTGGGGGAGGGGAAATTTTGGATTGAGGGGAATCCAAAATCTTTTTCCATGTCATTATAGATCCCCACAAGTTAACATAAAAGGGAATCTTAAGCTTAAATTGGTAGAATTGTTTCTGGAACAAGCTATAATTGGAAACAACTGTAAGGATGGGCATCTGTGTGACTAGATGTTGATTGATATTGCACTGATCATGATATTACGGGTAGCGGTGCTACCGTAGTAGCTGCTGCTGTAGTGCATTTGATAGTAGCATATAGGGAGGGATCGATTTATTTTTATATACATTTAATTATAAATTTTATATAAAATCGGGTAGGGGTCAAATATAATTAATATACTTTTATTTTTTTTAAACTCGTTTTCATGTTACTTAATGCTGATTTTCTCAACAACGTAATGGTTTTCTAGATTCTCGATATAGCATAAAAACGTGTTTAATTTTATCTATGTTTTGATATATAACACAAAAATAAGTCTTATTTTTTTCTCTCATATATAACTTGAAAATGTTATATTTTCTTAAATTCTGAAAATATTGTTACAATATGATTATTTCTATATAGGTTACGATATAACTTTTATTTTAAAATCCAATTAGGTCAAATATAATATCTTTTTACTTTTTTCTTTAAATTAAATTTACAATTCAATCTTAACACTCATTATTATATATATTAAAAAGCAACTAGGTTGCTACAGTAAAGTTTATCGAGTTTATATTTGGGCACAGAAGTTTCATAGGTTTTCATTCTGACAGCATTGACCTACTACCATTTCTTTTTATTCTCATTGTAATCTCATTCTCTTTATTAGCTTTTTAACAAACAGTTAATAATTGAACCAATGTTTATTTTAAAAAATTATGAAATTCAATTGTTAAGTGTATTAGGTAAAATCACCACTAAAGGTCAAAATCAGACTTGAAGATCCGAGGTAAATCAATTTTCTTAAATCTTGAGACATATCTTTAGATGAAGCACCACATTCATTATGTATTTATATCTTATCAACAACGTTTTAGATTCTGTATATAAATGAAATTTCCTAATTGGAAGATGCATTTCGTTATTAACACGAAGAAATTCAACCATAAATTTTGTTAATTTATGTTGACTATGATTTTGTAGGTGTTCAGCTAATAGTCCTTTATGTTTTGGTTTCAAGGCTTCATTGCCATTCGTGTTTCTTGGTCTTAAGTTTTGCTGTCTATTTTTATAATTTCTTGAAATATGCTTTGTGAAATATATTGTGTTTGATCATCTCATATGCAATTTTCGTATAGCCGGAGCGACAAAAGGAAGTCACGCCGCAACGCGCGTGGAATAATAACTAGTTTTCACAACAATGCAACTACCATTATGTGATGCTTATTTTTACGCATGTTTTGATAGATGCTTTCCTGCCACATCAGATAAACTGTTTTCATCTGAAACAGAACAAAATATCATCATTACTACTAACTTACTAAGAAGTGTTTTATTAAGACTAGCTTTAGTAAACTTATGCATGTATTACACGGGTTGAATAAAAATCTATTTATTATAATAAAAGAAGGTTTTAAGATAACACATGGCACAATTTTATACCATCTAATTTTAATTTTCCCGCATATCTCTCCTATTAAATAATTACATTAAATACTAATGATGTTAATTAATTTTTTATAATATTAAAAATAGCATTTTAATAAACTAAGGGAGAGATGTTTTTATAAATGTAACTTCTAAAGAAACAAAAATTTTAAAAATTAAAAATTTTCTAAAACATCAAACATTTTAAAATTACAAAATAATTTAAAATCAAACATTTTCAAAAATATTTTTTATAAAACAAAATAATTGAATTTTAGAGTTAAAATAAGAAAATTTTTTAGATTGAAATCTTTTAAAATGGTTTGTCTTACAACAAGTTATTTAATTTATTCTGAAAAGAAAAATAAAAAAGGTTTAAAAATAAAAGTTTAAAAAAATAATATTATTGTTTTATTAATTATATCCTTACTTATATGTAATTTCAATCGTATCTTATTTCAAAATATCGGTTATAATTAATAAATATTCATAACTAATTATTTAATATTTTATTTATTCAACCTGTGTAATACACGGGATACTAACCTAGTTATTAAATAAAATAAAGTTTATTAATTACAAATTAATATTTTAAGATAAGATATGATTGAAATTTTTCTTATTATAAATAGAATGAAAATTTTGTTTCAAAACAAATGTTCTTAAAAATGTCATTTTAAAATTTTTTATTATTATAAATCCCAATTTTAATTATTTTTTTATAAAAAATTTACTTTTTAAAAATACTAATTTTAAAATATTTTGTATTTTAAAAATGTTTGATGTTTTAGAAAAAAATTTTATTTTATAAAAATTACTTTTCGTAGAAATAACATTAATAAAAAAATATTTGACTTAATTTATTAAAAATCTATTTTAATCTAAAAAAAATTAGTAACTAATGTGATTATTTAATAGGAGAGAAAAGCGATAAAAATTATGTGAAGAAAAATATGATGTTGACACGTGTCTCTTTTAATTACTTTTTTATTAGAGTAGGAATATAGTTGAAAAGTTATTTACTTAAACTCTTATGAGGATAGATATTTCTTATGCCATAAAGAGGGAAATTTTTTCTAGAGCATAGTGTCACGGACTGATTTGTTCAGTTCTCGTGCGGCACTTAGATTTGTTCTAAGTCAGCCTTTTTGGTCTCGAACGGATGGTTTATACAGCGAAAATCTTTGTAAGGGAACGTTAGATTTGTAGTACGCAAGTGGAATGCTTGTGATGTGTGATTACAACACAAGTATGAAGCTTGTATTACTTATGAACACAAGTACAAGGCTTTGAGTTACAAGGAACTTAGGTGGGTGCAAATGAAGCACCACCATCCTATTTATACTACCTCCATTGTCTCTAGATTGTTCTATATCTAGATCTATCTATACATTATTTATTCATGTACAATAAATATCTAAGACTAGATATTCTCACGGAACAATCTAGCATTCCTCAAGATCTTTCCTTGTAGTTTTATGGATGAACTTTATGGCATTTTCTAGAGGCTTCCAGGATCATTTAGGGCTGCACAAGTTGCTTCTCCACAGCAGCCCTTAGAGCAACATTTTCTAGCGTTTTGTGGGACGTTCTAGAGCCTTCCGACGTTGCCAGGTTGCTGCAGAATTGTGTGGGCTGTTTCGGAGTCTTCCGGGCAGCCTTGGTTGCTTCAAAAGTGCCCCTAACCGATAAAAATTAGGGTGTTGCGATCTGCATTTTGGCGGGTCGTGACATTCTCCCCTACCAAATGCCACGACGTCCTCGTCGTGTTGTTTAGATGCCCCATGTTTTGTCTTTATGAGTTGTAGGAAAGAGATGGTTTTGCCTCGATGCCTTGTATCTGGCTCCAAGGTAACTATGTGTACTTCATCTCCCTTGATGATATACATGGTGTTGATGAATGTTATCGGACAGGCCTTTGTTTTTCGAAAGAAGTCCATTCCTAGTACGATGTCGTAATCGTCTAGTGGAACGACTGAAAAGTGCAACTTGCCTGACCATGATCCTATCTTTGTCTTCACGCCCGATGCTGCTCCTTCAATTGGCTTCACGTTTCCAGAGGCGGCCTTGATCCATCCTTCTTGCGTGGTGATCCTTAAGCCAAGTCTTCGAGCCTCTTCAGGTGAGATGAAGTTGTGGCTTGCTCCAGTGTCAACCAACGCTTTCACATTTTGCCCCTTTATTTCCATAGTTACGAGCCAAAGACCTTTTGATTCTCTTTTCGGATTGTCTTTGATTGTGGTTGGGTTTGATTGGTTTGCCATCACCAAGGGCTTGCCTTCAACTTTACTTAAAGTATTAAGTAGTTGAAGTTGCATTGCTCCTAAACAAACCTCCTCTGGTTCTGATGGTTTATCATCAGATCTTATCAAGGCTGTTAGTCTAGCCTTTTTCGGGCAATCTCGCGCATTGTGTGGCCCATCGCAAAGGAAACATCCTTTGATTATTTGTACCTCATTCCCGTACCTTTGTGGCCTTCGAGTATCATTTCTCCGATTTTGATTTTGGTTATTATTATGGGGTCTTGCTCCCCCACCTTTTTCATTGTTATCCTCCGTAACGATGGATTTTTGTGATCGCCTTTCGTTGTGGTTGCTCAGGCTTTCAGCAACAACGATGGCTGAGGACAAGTCTTGAACATTTCGTCGTTCGAGTTCAGTTCTTGCCCATGTTTGCAAGCCATCGATGAAGTATATGAGAGAGTCCTTTGGTGACAAGTCCGGAATTTCTAGCACAAGGGTAGTGAAATCTTTGACATAGTCCTTGATGCTACCCTTTTGCTTCAGATTACGAAGCCGAATCTTGGCTTCGTGTTCAGCATTTTCTGGATAAAATTGTTTCTTGATTTCTTTTATGAAATCAGTCCAAGTTTGTATGGTGCACGTACCTCTATCGATCTCTAAGTGCTTTCGACGCCACCATAAAGCTGCGGTCTCCTTCAAGTAAAGAGTTACCGTCTTGATCTTCTTGGCATCCTCAACAATGTCGATGGCCTCAAAGTATTGCTCCATCTCCCAAAGAAAGTCATCCACAACCCTCGCCTCTCGTTTACCTACGAATGGTGTTGGTTTGGGGATGTCTACCTTTGTAGAGGCATGGATTATGTTGTCACCTCTAGTTGCTAGTGCGCGCTTGCAAACACTTAGTTCAGTTTGCAAGTCTTTGATCTCTCTCTCAAAGTTAGCTTTGAGTTGACCCAACTCCCTTGTGAATGCCTCTTCCATCTCCCTCTTTATCAAGGAGATGGCGAGTTTGAGATCGCTTCTCATTTCATCGAAGTCATTGCCTAACGACTCAACATGTTGCAAAGAGTCGTAGGTGTGTGTTTTGAAGATATCTACTTCAGCCTTGAATTCATCCATTTCGTTTTTGAAATCAGACAATGCTATTTCGACATCTTCAACTCTTTTGTCCATGCTTGCAACCAAGTCTTTGGACATGCTTCGGGTTCTCTTGTCACCTTTACGAGCATCCTCCCTTCCACGGGTCTCGTCTCCGGTGACACTTGCGGGAACCTTTTCAGGATTAAATGCCATCCCAAAGAATCGACGCGGCTCTGATACCACTTGTCACGGACTGATTTGTTCAGTTCTCGTGCGGCACTTAGATTTGTTCTAAGTCAGCCTTCTTGGTCTCGAACGAATGGTTTATGCAGCGAAAATCTTTGTAAGGGAACGTTAGATTTGTAGTACGCAAGTGGAATGCTTGTGATGTGTGATTACAACACAAGTATGAAGCTTGTATTACTTATGAACACAAGTACAAGGCTTTGAGTTACAAGGAACTTAGGTGGGTGCAAATGAAGCACCACCATCCTATATATACTACCTCCATTGTCTCTAGATTGTTCTATATCTAGATCTATCTATACATAATTTATTCATGTACAATAAATATCTAAGACTAGATATTCTCATGGAACAATCTAGCATTCCTCAAGATCTTTCCTTGTAGTTTCATGGATGAACTTTATGGCATTTTCTAGAGGCTTCCAGGATCATTTAGGGCTGCACAAGTTGCTTCTCCACAGCAGCCCTTAGAGCAACATTTTCTAGCATTTTGTGGGACGTTCTAGAGCCTTCCGACATTGCCAGGTTGCTGCAGAATTGTGTGGGCTGTTCCAGAGTCTTCCGGGCAGCCTTGGTTGCTTCAAAAGTGCCCCTAACCGATAAAAATTAGGGTGTTGCGATCTGCATTTTGGCGGGTCGTGACAATAGCCATGCTATGGAAGTTGGACTCCCCTTAGTCTACTTCATTTACAAGTCTTTCATTAGGTTTTTGGTCATGTTTTCATACTATATTTTATCTTAATTATAAACCATCTTAATTACTGGCTATACTTTTTTCTTATATGGATAAGGAGATTCTCGCGGGTGAGTCTTGAAAGAATGGATCATATATAACTAGATGATAAAGGACCCCAATCCATGTGACCAACATACATCAGAATCAAACCCATATATCCCAAGAAGCACTTCGGTGGCCCTCAAAAATGGATTTCATGGTTAAAAAGAGGATCATCAAATTGCTTCCATGATCAATGATTTCGCTCTTCCTTTGTGTATCCATATGAGCAACATGCAGCCCATCAGATTTAAAACTATATTGGACCAAAAAGGAAGAATCTATTCGCTTAAATGGGTAATCAAAACTCCATAAAAGTATAAAGGCATTTGCGAAAACATGGGTGGTCCTATTCCTAGCACAATAAGCCTAATTATCAAATAGAAACACAACTTGTGAATTTTAGCAATTAATTAAAAATGAATGTTTATAATCTAAGCAAAAGGTTGGTCTAAAAAGTAGGTTTGTGTTTGTTATAGTTTGATGTCGCCATTATGTATACCTCTTATCATATTCGAAAATCTATCTCTATACATATATAAGTAGAAAATAAGAAATGATACAATAAAAATATAGATATGTTTGCAGTCACACAGAAACTTGTTTTTACGATACACAAAATATGAATATAATGGTTACAAATACATAAACACCAAATAACCCTTATGCTACAAGAAATTAGCTTCTCAAATCCTAAGAAAACAAAACTCTAATTTCAAACATTATGACAACCTTTAATCTAGCTTGGACTCAAAGATGTTTGTTAACCTTCTGTTAAGCCATTAAAAGGTCTGACCAAATAAGATATAGCTTCTAAGGGGTTGTTTGATAGCTTCTAAGTCGGTCAGCATTGAACGTGTTTGGTTCACTAGTAAAACATCATGTCAGAACCGTTCAGCAAAACTCTTACCCATTCAGCTCCAAAATGATGCTGAATGAAAAAAAGACCTTTTTATCCCTTTCATCATCACCCTCTCTTAAAACAAAACCTCCCCATGGTTAACAGCCTCATCGACCTCTCTTACCACACAACAGCGTCTCCACCTCTCACCACCCCTCGTCGGCGCACCCTGCATCAGTATCTCCACCTCTCGCGGCAAGTGTCGTTTTGAATTGAATATATTCAAACAAAAAGCTGGCATAGATGTTATGACTGTTTTTGTAAGATGGGTATCATTTTTTTGTAAGTTGGTTCACATCTTAAATCTAGCAATTTATCCATTTTCCATAAAGGAGCTAAATGAAACCAAAGTTTCATGTTCGGTTTTGAATTAGAGATGTTAACTGTAAAAATTGGATAGGTTCGATCTATGGTCATTGAGGCCTCCTAAAAAGATTTACTAAATTCATCGAGTTGTTCCAAAGAATCAAAACGGCCGGTGATTAATGGAATTCTTTGTCGGTTCTCTGTGAAATGCTCGTTTGGCCGAGGGCTTCCAAACACATTGTAAGCTAAACCAGTGCTGACGAATAACCAACCAGCAATGAACAGGGAAGATATAGTAATGCTATATGCAACAGATATTTGACTTTCATCAATTGCTCCCCGGCCACCGACGGTGAAAGGCCATTGCAACTGCATGATTTCAGTTGCCACTGTTTTTGTCTCTCGCTTTCTCTCTCTCTCATTTTAAGAAGAAACTTAAATTTGGTTTTTTTTTTTTTTCTGTTTTGAGGTTTGAAAATAAACCTGATCTCTATTTACCATGTCTCTATCTACTTTCATATTTAAACAATATTTAATTGTTTAACTAACTCACTTTCAATTTCATTTAAACTAATGCTTTTAAAATAATATATATATATATATATATATATATATATATATATATATATATATATATATATATATATATATATATAGTGTAACGTGGAATTTGTATAATGCCAAATATTAATTGTAACAACACTTGAAAACAATAATATCAATGCTAATACAAGGGTGGTATATCGTCTATAATTAACAGAAACATTTATATCAACATTAATAAATTAATTGGAATTAATGTTAAGAGAAATCGAGACACATCTGAAAATCTATGTGCATTGTGCAGTGAGAATTGTTCTTGTCTGTTATATGATGTTTTGTATTTTCTTTTTATATTTATTAATCATTCAGTATAGTTATTTTGAAATCTAACAAACTATTAAATTTAATTCGATACGAAATATTTTAAAGGGATAAAATAATCATTTTGTATATTTATTTAGAGATCCAACCAAACAACATTTATTGGTTCAACACTTATCGATTCAGATCTCTTACTGCTTCAATATTTACTGTTTCAAAGATTAACAAGCAGCCTCTATATCATTCAGCATGTTTCTGAAATACTTGAATTTTTTTTTTTAATGGCTAACAAATACTTTTAAGCCAGTCAGTCACTCGGGTAAACTCATTGGCGGAAGGCCCCCATGCCTGCGAACACAGACAGCGGTGGTGACCCAGCCCGCCCACCATTCCAGGGGAAACCCACTTTCCAAAAATCCACTATGGTAAAACTCCTAGGGCACTTGGAGCATATTGCACCAAATAAAACTCGAACCCATGACCTCCACTTTGGAAAACCATAAGGTGGTTCCTTCCAAACTAATTGATCTAGGTTTTATTGGGTTCTTGAACTCAACAATAGAAATACTTGAATTAACTAATAAGAAAATCATAAGACAAACTGCAATTGTAGTCACACAGAAATTTTATCTTTTATTACACAAACTACCAATATAAGATTTACACATACATTAACACCAAACAACCCTTGCGCTAAAGAGACTAAGAAAGTAGCTTCTTGAACCCTAAAGAAACCACTCAAATTGGGCTCTATTATGCACTCAAATATTGTGACAACCCATGATCAAACTTGGAGTACTTTGTCTGAAAAAGACTCATACTCTCACTGATATTATTTAAACAAACAAACCATTTAACTTCAATATAAGAAAGTAGTTCACCAAGAAACTACAATATGCACGCTAGTACGTTATAATCCAAACGAAAAGACCAAGCCAACCATAATTAACTGCTTATGGATGGTTAGCTAATTACCTAAGGTACTACACATCTCTTACTTCAAACATGTTGCGGTTCTTGACAACAATATCAAACATATGCATTGGTTTGAGCTTGTTGAAGTCCTTAGGGAGAGAAATGAGATGCACATTCAATCTTTTGTGAAACTGCAACAAATCAGGATCCTCATAGTACCTTTCCCATCCTAATGATAACAACATTCTCTCCAGCACATCGTATGAAGTCACCACTTCATCCGTTGGTACATGAACCAGGATCTTTTGTCGGGCTGTACTCTGAAAGGAATCACTTCCAGGGCTCCCCACTAGTCGAACCACACCGTTCTGCTTGAACACCCAAACACCAGACATATCTTTAGTTCTTGAGTATATATGTAGCTAGCTAGCTAGCTAGATATAGATGGTTTTAAGTTTTGGTTTTTATAAGTCTTGCAGGATAAGAATTAATATGAGTTTGTACATATATTTGCCTCTATATATAGTTCATAAAAGCATGAATTGTGGCCCAAAAAAAAACTTTGTGTGCTTAGGGCATCACTTGCTCACGTGTGAATGTGTGGGGGAGGGGAGATTTGGAATGAGGGGAATCTATCTAAAATCTTTTTCCATGTCATTATAAATCCCCACAAATTAACATAAAGGGAATCTTAAGCTCATATTGGTCTAGTTGTTTCTGAAACAAGCTATAATTGGAAACAACTGTATGAATCAGCATCCGTTGTGACCAGATGTTGATTGATGCTACAGGCAGTCAGGCTTGACTTTAGTTATAATGTTATCAAAAAAAAAAATTTAACGGCGATGGTATTCATAATTAATGTTTATCTAGTGAAGGTTTGAGCTCGAGTCACTTAAAAATTCTTTCAGTTAACTTACCAACTAGCACATCTTATGATGGTTTGTATTGTTATCAACATATTTTGATAAGATAGTACTGTGTGTACATATAAGATGGAGTTTAATAAACAAAGTATATAGATTTTTTATTAAATTAAACATCATACGCGATAATAGCACATGTAATGATAAGCAATCGAATTTGTCGAACTTAAGAAACGATGTAGAGAATGTAGTCTTTATACTCTCTAATCACAAGCTACTGGATCGGGTTTTAATTACATAAAGTGAACTTTAACTTTTAATCACACAAACCTTTTCTAAACCTAAACCTTAGAAATAAAAGAAACTAGATTTTAAAGTTCAATAATAATGCCAACACTCACATGAATTGCAATGACTTGATTCCTACTTACTTATAACTTAGCTTGACCAACGCAAACGGAAATTTAAGCTAAGAGATAAGTTTAGTACTCTCATACCGGCCGGCCATATCTTAACCATAACTGATTAGAATTTTTATGTTGTCAATTAATTCTCTCTTGGTAAGGAATATACTCAACTAACTATAAGAATTGACTTTGACTTTGGGATTGATTACATAACCTGATGAGAAACAAGATATATTTCTAGAATTCAGCAACAAAGATAGACTCACAATGATATCATTTTCGCTTACTAGCTTCATGAGGATGAACATGGCAAACGATAATCTAAATTAAAGAAGATAAGTTCATTACTTTCATCAATTCTATTAAAAGGTAACCGAATGAAAGGTCACATGTAGGGGCCGGTGCAAACGAGCCGAGCCCAAGCTCGTATGGGCTTGAGCTCGGCTCGTGATGGCTTAGGATCGAGAGCTCGAGCTCTGCTCGTTTCGAGCTTTATTTTTAAAGCTCGAGCTCGGCTCGACAAATACTTTTTCAAGCTCGGGCTCGACTCGTTTTTTTGTTTAAATATTATTTTTAATATTTTTATATTTAATTTTGATATATATATTTATAATTATATACTTTATATAGAACATTATTCATATTATTTAATTGTTTTTATCATATTTATATATAATAGATATTATTTATATAATATATTAAATAAATTAAATAAAAATATTTAGGCTCGCAAGACGGCTCGAGCTCGATACGTGAAGCTCGGGCTTGGTCTCGGTCTCGATCTCCATAATTAAATAAGCTTTTTTTTAAGCTCGAGCTCTGCTCGGGCTTGATAAAGCTCGGCTCGTTTCGAGATTTTTATCGATGCGATCTCGAGTAGCTCACGTTTTAGCATTTACGTATGGATTATACTTAACTAAGGATGTGAAGAAAGATACTAATCCGAAACTCAACCTGAAATAGCCGAAATTCCGAACTTGAAATATTCAAAAATTCGGATATCCAAATCAAATATCCGAAATTTTTGCCATTTAAATACGGATAGTGTTTTTAAAAGATTTATGATAATTTGTATGTTCGAATTATCGAATATTTTTTCTAATATTTATTAAATAATAAATATTAATTAGAAATTTTAGATGTTTGGATATTTCAAAAAAATCAGATATCCCTAAAGAAATTTTAATAAAACTTATTAAACTTTTATAAATAATATTAAATAGTACATATTTTTTTTAGAAATCAGATATATGTTTAGATATCCAAATTCAAATCCAAATTTTTGGATATTTCAAATTCGGATTTGAATAATAAAATCCAATATCCAAATTTAAACACCCGGTAAATAACTATCTAAAATGACATTAATTACATAAACTCCACCGAACCTCTAATTAGTAGGAGACTAACTTAGAGTTTTCTTGTTCCTAAACCTTGTTAATTACATAAATATTATTTATGTCGAATACACTAATAGAATAATGAGTATCACTAACGTATATTAATAATGGACTATAGTCGATATTAGTTACCAGCGTACTTCAATGTGTTGGAAATGAGACGGTCAACTAAAGCTAATGTCCCAAAGCCTAAACTTTTCAACAAAGATTTCGGCTTAGTTGCCCGGAAATAATTTTCGAAGGCGTTTCCCTCATGAATCCGCAAGTAATTTAAGTTAATACTCTCACGATCGTGTTGTTTCAGTAATGATTCCCACTCAGTTTTAGAAAAGCATTTCTGATGGAGTACCCATAGCAAACTAAATATCATCCAAGTCTTGTTATTTTTTAACACAGATTTTAACGTTTTTATGTCAAGTAGCAAGATTAAGGGGGTGAATGCACTCGTTAATCAGGTTAACATGTACAATTATAGAGCTGACTTTGTGGGTTTTATTTTACGGCCGGGTCAAGCCATGGGTATGCAGTTATAGGTCTTAGTGTTAGTCACATGTTTTTGTGTTATACAGTAAACTGTTTAGTTTGATTGAGTGTTAGTGGGTCAAAAGAAACGTGAGATGAATATAGCTAGCTAGTTTTAGAAGATAGTGCGCGTTAACCCCCATATCTTCATGTTTAGTTATATTGGAGTCTTTTTTTTATGTTTTTGAATGCAATGAATTAAGTGAGTTCATGTGCAAAAGTTCCCAGAAAAGTGTTGGAATGAATCTTGATCGGGTTAAAGTCGGGTCAAGTTAAGGGTCACGGGTCTAGTATTTGAGTGTCATGTTTTATTTAAAGTATGCAGCAAGTTTTCATTTTAAATTAGTCAATAGGTAGTGGAGTAATGGATGTTAAGTAGCGGTCTATTTTATAGGAGTAGTGACCTATGTTTACATGTTTTTCATTAGTCTACTTATGTAAGTTTATGAAGCATGAATAAAAATAAAAGAGTTTGAGTGTAATATTGGGCCTGAATCCAACAAAAGTTTCTTCCTTAATTTCCAGCAAAACACAAGTTTCTTTTCATAGTTTTGGGTCAGAACCAACAATACATCACTGATTATGTAATGATACACAGAAATAAATAACTAATCAACACAATAAGACATCAGATGCCATTATGATTTTATATTTCATCCATTAACGATTTGGCTATAATAAAAGAAAAGCATATATTCTGAGCCTTTAAGCATGCCGAATGTTCCAATAATGGTGCTAATTAAGCCTGCAAATGGGAATAGCCATGTTACGTGCTTCCATAGATCGAGTCTTTAATGATTAATTGTCATATTAATCAACACAAAAGTGAACAAAAATGAAGAATCTTTTTGCGTAAATGGTTTATTAGAACTCGATAGAGTCCTTTTAAACACACTGCACTAGATGGTTGTTTGTGTATACAAAGCAGAAAAATGAAAAACATAGAACATATAGACACACTTGTAGTCACACAGATCAACTTGATTTTTCATCACACATATACTAGTATAAGATTTTTCAGATACATGAACACCAAACTACCCTTGTGCTACATGAAACTAGCTTCTTAAACCCTAATTATGACAACCCATAATATATCAAACTCGAGGAAACTTCAATATTACACAGTGATTCACCTAGATAACACAATATACACGCTAGTTATATATAATCGAACATGAACACCTAATGATCAACCATCAACCATAATCGGGTATGGATATATCGATGGTATGATTAATCTAGCTAAGATACTACACATCTCTAACTTCAAACATGTTGCGGTTCTTGACGACTATATCAAACATATGCATCGATTTGAACTTGTTAAAGTCCTTAGGGAGAGAAATGAGGTGCACACTCAATCTTTTGTGAAACTGCAACAAATCAGGATCTTCATAGTACCTTTCCCATCCTAATGATGACAACATTCTTTCGAGTGCGTCGTAGGAAGTCACCACTTGGTTCGTTGGTACATGAACCAGGACCTTACGTCGGGCTGAGCCCTGAAAGGAATCGCTTCCGGGGCTCTCCACTAGTTGAACCACACCATTCTGCTTGAACACCCAAACACCAGACATATCTTTAATTAGTTCTTGAGTGGCTAGATTGAAAAGGTTTTAAGTTTTGGTTTTTGTGAGTAGAACAAGGATATGAATGTTGGAGTTGGAGGTGGAGGTTTATATAAGGGTTTTAGCAAGCTTAGGTTGGAGAATATATTCATATGCATATATCTCTTTTTATATGTAATACATAAAGCCATTAGTTGGGCCCGTTTAATGGTTGGGATTGTGTTTAGGGCATCACTTACCCACGTGTGTGTGTGTGGGGGAGGGGTCTAAAATCACTTTCCATGTCATTATAAATCCCCACAAACGTAAAGATATTCTTGAAATGAGATTAGACACAACTGTATTCGGCATATGATAATTGATATTGCAACGAGATTATCCGTAACGTTAAACTTCATTCTTCTTTTAAACAAGTTTCGTTAGTTATTACATCTATTTTTAATTATTCTTCTCATAAACTCATTTTACCTTTATGTTAACATACTAAATTATTTTTATATCATCTTAGTTTTTATTTTCTACTTATTTAATAAATAATAAAAGTAATAATATTTTTGTTTTATTTAAAATAAAAATTATTATGATCGTCATAATAAAATGAAACAAATAAATAAAAATAATATAACTAATCATAATTTATATTATTAAAAAGAATTGAAGGAAATATAAATAAAAGAGCTAGAATATATCAAATGTATATTGTAATGTCTTTTTCTAATAATTATTATCATTACTGTTTCTTTTTAAAGATTGAGTTTAAATTTTAATGAATTAAAAGAGATTTACCCATGGGGAAGCCACATGAAAACCCTTTGTGTTACCCATAGACACGTGCGCTGCCTTCCACGTCATCCGCTCTCCTCTTCCTACCTTTGACGCTAGACGTCAGGCCTGCATCTTCCGCATTATCATCATGTACTCGTTTTTCCCCTGCATTACAAATAGTTTTAGTAGTGATTAAAGTAGGCTTTTGCTCAAAGGTAAGAAAGGTACTTTAGAATAAGTAATAGGAAACATGAAAGTAATAGATCATATTAAATTTATTGGCGATGTAAATAATTTAACTTCAATTAACCGGCCGATAAAGATACATGCTAGTTGATCTGGTGGTGAAAGTTTAATTTTTATTTTCGTGTTTTACATGTTAATATATGAGAAATATAGTTACTTTTGAAATACTTTTGTTTTTTTAGATTAAACATGAAGTATGCGAAGAAGTTGGAAGAGACGAGTATAAAAGTGGTGTTCGGGAGGTGAAGAAATGTAAAAGATAAGTTCCACGACCGTGATGACTTAAAACGAATATAACTTGGGCTAGGAAAAGAGTTACGGGACCCACGACCTATCAACAAAAAGATCTCAAAAACTTACAAGTAAAAATCAAGTTTCTCCAAAGGGTGGCGCCACCAACGCCATCCTAGGCTCCACCGACGCCGACACCGACACCGTTAGTAACCATTGTTGGCCAGACACATTCAGCACAACTGACGCTGGTGGAGCCACTGATGCCGAGCGCCGCGGTTTGATGAATTGTGACCTAATTTGAGAGGTTTTATAAAGGGATTAACCCTAAAACAAAAGGAACCACTTTACACAACATTTTTGGACGAAAAAGTGACTATTTCTCATCATTCCAAGGCTTTCCAACATTCAATTCATCCGGATTCACATGATCAATTCCACATGTGTTGAAGATCCAATGAAGAGGTAAGGTTAATCCATTTGTGATTCACTTCGGGTAAACGGGGTTGTGCAAGTTTATGTTTTTTTTTTAGTCTGTAACCTAATATTGAGATTGGATCTTGAACCTTTTAAGTTCTTTTAGATTCAATTTGTGATTTGATTAGTTAAACAAGTTGATTATGTTTAAACCTAATTGTGGTTTCATATAACCTTGATAACATTTAATCATTGTGTGGTTGATTCTTATAATTAAAATTACATAAAATGAATTGGTGATTATGTAAACAAAATCCATTAAGCTTTGACATGTAGTCATCGCTTATATTTTATCACGTATAAGGTCACCATTAATGACCTCTCAATGGATTTCACTAAAGAAATATAACCTTGTAAAACCGGGATCTCAAAGTGAGTTGTTTTTTCCTTAAGATTGTTAAAAAATCTAACATTTTATTTTGTTAATTTAATTATTTCTCAATTCAATCAATCAAACAATTTACTTTTGAATGTTTAATGTTATTAGAATAACGTTAATAACACTTCACTGTGATTCACTGTGGATTTGATACTCTACTTATCAATTACTAATTAAGGGTGATTAGACACCATTTAGTTAATTTAGTTAACTTTTGACCCTAATCTACCTTCTTTATCATAAATTAAATATACTTTGGTAACGTTTGATATGCAATAATGAGAGGTGGAATTGAATGAACAATTGAGTGTGAAGAAAAAAATACATGTTTTGTTGTTGAAGGTAATAGAATAAATTATTACATAGTTAATTTCATTCTCTTAAATTCATTCCATCCACCCCTTTTTTTTTTTCATTCTTTTTCTTTTTCCATCATTAGTAACCAACACCACCCATTCACCCACTACAACCACCACCACCGGCCATCAAGATCGATCATCACAGGCCACCGCCACGACCTCCACCCACCGGCCCCCGCCCCAAGCGTAGCCGCCCCAATCACCGGCCCCCGCCGCCGCCGCCACCAACCACCGGCTACCGTCCCTGTCGTCGCTGCCAACCATCGGCCATCTACGCCACCACCAACCACCGTCCACCCGTGACGTCGCCTACCACCGACCACTCGTGGCACCGCGCGCTAACCAACAGCCCTCGCCACCGCCGCAACCAACCACTAGCACCACCGAAGCCACCGTTGTTGCTGCCAACCACCGGCCACCTACGGCACCGCCAACCACCGCCACCAAGAACCATAATCACTTTTATATTTTATTTTTTTGTTTTTTTCCTTCCTAACAAGCAACACAAAATAATGATTGATTCAATTTCCTAAACGGTAATCAAAACGACAATAGAATATAATGATTTATTTTATTCTCTCGTGCATTTCATATTTTTATTTATTCTATCACCCCATTTCGAAAACATTTTTTTTGTCTTAGTACTATTTGCCACTGTTCCATCGAAGTGGTTGTACTACGGATATCAAGAAATACCCGTCATCACGTTTGCAACCCTAGAGGTGCAATCTCGCCGGAAAATCTCCGATACACCGCAAAAACTCATTCATCGCCGGAACGCCGACGATTCCCTTCACTATTTTTATTCCACGAGCCTCTTGCTTTATTAATAACCGAATGGAAGTTTCCGCTGCACCGCCTTTAGTTCAACCAATTTCTCAAAAGAATGCTGAATCGGTGGTGCCACCGCAGTACATACAGCCACCGGAGCACCGACCAACAAAAATACCCACCGACCAAAACGCCCCCAATCACAAAATCCCCATGATAGACCTCAGCAGAGATAACGATATTAACATCCTCCGTGAGGAAATTGCAAAAGCCTGCACCGATTGGGGCGTTTTTCACGTGATTAACCACGGTGTTCCGATCATGCTGCTGGATGAAATTCGGAAAGTCGGTTCGTCGTTCTTTGAAGAGTTGCCGATGTCGGAGAGGCTCCGGTACGCCTGTGATTCGAATTCTCCGGCTTCTGAAGGCTATGGAAGCCGCATGCTTGTTGCTAGTGATGATGCTGTTTTGGATTGGAGAGATTACTTTGATCATCACACTTTGCCTGTTTCTCGTCGGCTTCCTTCTCGTTGGCCCCATTTTCCTTCTAATTACAGGTTAAACGGTGTTCTTTGATGTGTTTTATACTTGATTCTTTGAGTTGATTGGTTGAATCATCTAATAATTGATATATAGAAAGAACCCTAATTTAAAAACATGTTTGATCAATTTTCCCCAAATCTGTATGTTTTAATGTTCCACTCGGTAAGGTGGAGTATCAGTTGAAATGTTGAATCTTGCTAATGGCAATTGGTAAATTATATCAACAATGTTTTATCCTTTATCCCAAATCTGTATGCTTTAATGTTTCACTCAATAAGGTAGACTATCAGTTGAATCTTGCTAATGGGAATTGGTGAATGATATCAACAGGGAAGTTGTTGAGAAGTATAGTGATCAGATGAAGCTTCTTGCTGGGAAAATCTTGGGCTTAATCTCGACAAGCTTAGGGTTGTCGGCATCGTTCATCGAAGATGCTATGGGGGAATTGCACCAGAACATTACTATTAGTTATTACCCGTCGTGCCCGCAGCCTGAGCTTACACTTGGCTTGCAGTCTCACTCTGATATGGGTTTTGTTACCCTTCTCATTCAAGATAATGTTGCTGGTCTTCAAGCATCTAAGGATGGTGAATGGGTCACTGTAGAACCTGTTTCTCATGCCATTTTGGTGATTTTGGGTGACCAAACAGAGGTAATTTTAGATTGTTGTTATGCTAATATATTTGTGCAATTGTTCCTTAATTGATTTTTCTTGTTTTGTATTGTATCAAATGCATTCAAATAATAAAGTTCACAACTTGACATGAAGATAAGCTCCATCTATGAGAAGTAGATGTCTGTATCATTGGTCTCATTCCTTAGTAATTATGGGCAATTTAATTTTTTAGTAGCTTTTCTATCAGACTCTTGGTAGGAGGTCAAAACATGTAATTCTTTGATTTGGTTAAAATAGGTTCAGTATCCACTCAAAAGAGTTTTGTCCACATCTTTTTCTTGAATATTAAGTGTGTAAAAGAAAAATATGATTTGAGAAATCATTTTATTCTATTTACACTTCTAATCAATATATTTTGGCTGACTTTCAACCCATTTGTTTCTAATCTTTTTTCATAAATAGTAAGTTTGTAAAATATTATTTAATTACATATTTCAATCAGAATTTAAATACTTACAAGAGTACACTTTGGACAACATCCTAGTCTTTTAACTTGTTTGACCCATTGACTCATTTTCTTATTAGTTCAGGGTTTTTTTTAACTATTTTTGACCCATTACATACTAACATAGCCCGTTTGACCCATTTCCTTTTCTTTAGTGTAGATTGTTGTTATTATTGTCTAACGTGGTTCTTGTATACAGATCATAACAAATGGAATGTATAAAAGTTGTCAACATCGGGCCATAACCAATTCCAATAAACCAAGGCTTTCAGTTGCTACTTTTCACGACCCTGCCAAGACTACGACAGTAACACCAGCATTCAAACCTCATAAGTATCATCAAGTTTTGTATGGTGATTATGTTTCATCATGGTACACAAAAGGTCCAAATGGTAAAAGAAACATTGATGCCCTCTTAATTTGATCTCGTATGGGAGCGAGCAAGACGCATACAATGTGGTTATAAGAACTGTTTTGCTTATTTTAGTAGTTGAAAACCTTGCATGGGAGAAAAAGAATGAAAGAAGTGTAAATTATTAATGATTTAACTTGATTTGTGGAATTTAATAAAAATCGATGTTAAGTTTCCTGTGATATTCTGAATAAATGTGTGCGGATCCGATTTATTTGATGTTGGACCAAATTTGATTGCTATGGCTTTGAAGTTTTAGTGTGCTGTTTTTATATACTTGACAAATTTTGTATGATTTTGACATATTTTCTTAATCAAAGTCATTTGTTATTTGTGAGGTCTCAAACCGAAAAATAATATTTGAAAAAAAATAACTAGCAATAAAATTAGATCAAATGGGAGTTTGTAGAGGGTGTAAACAAATGTAACATGAGCTTTTAAGCTTAAGTTAATTTGTTTAATATAAGAAAGGACTTGTATCAAGCTGTGTTTTTAACTTGTTTAGTATAAGACAGCTTTTTTTTCAAGCTCTGTGTCTAAAGCTGAAGTTTTGGCTTGGTCCAAATAACATCTAAACCATACAAATAATTTATTAAAAACTAAACGATTTCATTTTAGAGCATCTGATGCAAAACTCCAATGACGGAACCTGTTCAATACCTTGGTGCACACCACTCTTTCATTACGGACTATTCCATCTCTCTGATCCCTCCTTTGTGGGCGTCGTCTTCGATTAACAAAGCATGCTTCTCTTTATTGCCTCTTGCCTATATGATGTACACCCAACAAAGACAAAAAAATCACATGCTACCTAAAGTTCAACGTTTATCTTTACAACGTCAATTCGAAACTAGTGAATTTATGCTTATGCTCGCACAGCTTCTATATAACTAATTTGATATTACCGTAGCAAATAGTATCTATGTTTTATGGATACACATTATTCTGCTACACTAAACAAGATAAATTTATGATTTTTACATAAAATCCATTTTTGTCAATTGTACCAAACTTCACTTTTATTATTATCTATAACTAGGAAAGCTCTGTTGCGCGATGCGCGGGCTCAGTTATCGTGTTTGCGTGTGTTGTTGGTTTGATTTTGTTTGTTTGCGTTATACAAAAGGATTTTTTTTCTAGAATTTATGTTGGCTACTATGCCTGGTATTATTTACAAAAAAAGTATTGTCATCATAGCTTGCTGTTAGAGATGATTATCATTTACAAAATAGGCATCACTATTGTAGATGCTGCTAAAGATAGTTTTTGTGTCCTCCCTAAGTTGCAAAAGAGATCTTGATGTCCATTTTATACAGGTCGCAACTTGTGACATACAAAAGGTTACTTGCTAGAGTTTGAGCTGATTCATGCTCCTAAAAGGTTTCTGTTGTTGCGGACTTCTACTTCTTGCTTCATCCTTTACTGTGTTGCCTTTTTGAGGCACTGGATCCGATATCTGTGTTTTTGTAATACGAACTGTTATAGTGTTTAAGGACTTGTAAAATATCTATCAAATTAGTTGAATATGGTTAAAGTATTCATCTGGCTAGTTGAAGTTAAGTCTCAGTGATTTGTTTTTTCGGGTGTGTCAGGTGTTGTTGGATTTGGGGTTGTTATTGTTATTGGATCCGGAGTTGAAAGACAATTATTTCCAATAAAATAATTAGCATCCAAGAGTTCAAGTAACATCAATAATTCAACAAAAACCAACATCAAAGACCCAAAAAAAAAAACTCAACTTAGATAGCTAGATTAAACCACCTGAAAGTACAAAATACAATCCGAAATTGCAAAATTGATCCAGTTGAATATTTAGAATTCCTTATATGAAGTTCATATAACCTTGTGGTTAGATAGTATCAAGTATCAACAATCATGTACAAACTTCAACACCAATACTGGTAGGCATTCATTTTTTATCAACTATAAACTCAAATTTAAACACTTCTGATGGATGTTTTTGTAGTTGTTGCATACCAAATATCTAAAGCACTTGAAGTTCGCAAAACTGAACATCAAACTGGAGAATCAAAATGGTGAAATGCATACCAAAAAAAAATGGAAGTTGCATTTGACATTTTGTCGAACAACTTGTGTGCATGACAAGAAATTAAAGGCCAACATGTATAATGGCAGGCAAAATCACAACCATTTAAAAACAAAAACAGAAAACCACCCCATGCAAACACAATCAACGGGCAGAAACCAAAAGTGGTATTATCAAAGAGAAAAGAAATCGCAAAAGCTTAAAAACCACTACAATTGAAGCCAAAACAACCCAAACACATGCAGAAGAATCACAATTCAAAAAGACCAACGAAAGCAACTGAAATCACCAAAGAAGAAAAGCAAACCTGAGTTCGGATTCAAAAAGCAAACAACAGGAACAACCAGCGGAGGAAAAGCTCAATTCCGGAGCAACGTTTTCGGTTTCAGATAGAAACCAAAGAAAAGAAATAAGCAAATGCATAACCCTTTAAATAGGAAGCAACAAACCAAGGACACACATCACAAAATCAAGAAGCCTAAACACAACACGTGTAAAGCACTGAAAAAAGGGAAAGCAGAAAAAGAACAACCGGTTTCGAACCCGCATTTGTTCTTTGCGAAACAATTGAATTACCACTCCAACATAAGAAACACATTTAAATAGAAAACGAACCTAAATACTCTAATACTAAAAGAAACATAAAAAGACAAAACACCACTATCCATTTCCATTGTGTAATAATAATAGACTAATAAATAAAAGTTTTAAAATGAAGCTTTTTTATTTTTAGTTTACCGCCTCTATCTCAAAATAAATAATAATACTATATATAGTAACCATATTATTTAAAATATTTTTAAATTAATAAATATATATTATAAAAATTAAAAAGTAGATTTTTAATTAAAAAACACACTTTAAAGAATGTATAAGATACAAAAATTTTCTTGAGCAAAGACTCTTATAAAAATATGAACTATTTTAAAAACTTTTTTTTTCTAAGTTTTATGAAATGATTTATTTAAAAATGAAATTAAAAAGAAACAAAAAGGTTTAAAAAAAATTTAAAAAACACAATCTTATAAAACAAAAGTTTTAAAAATGATATTATTTTTTTTACTTGAAGTTCTTACTTATACATAACTCAATTATATTTTTATTTAAAAATATCACTATATCACTATATAACTTTAAAAATTTTATTACAAATTATTTAATATTTTATTAATCTAACCCATACAATAAAATGTGTATTATACGAGTTATTACATTTCATGTATATTCCAAAAACGTGGACTGCGGGAAGAGTACGGTACAAGTGGATAATGCATGTGAAAATCCAATCGGAAAATAAAATCAGGCGTATATCTATCGGCAGTAAACACCGGAGTGAGGTTCGCTCATTGATCTGCTTTGATGGTTCCACCATCCCCATGGCTTCCCCCTCTCATCATCTGACCACCATCCAACTTCCATCTGACTCAGGTTATTTTCGATATATACTAATCAACCCACACTTCACTACACATTCTTTAACATATGGGTCGTTTTGATTTCATCAGTTTTGATTACCCTATGTGTTCTTGATCTGATCATTCTTGTTTAAGTTGCAATTGGAGATTCTTGATTTCACAATTGATTAGCAGTTTGCCCCAATTTGATCGTGCTGATTTGTTGATTGTGTTGAATTGGACCAGCATGATTAGGGTTTTATACGCGTTTGGTTGATGGTAAACAACCAGTTTTGAAATCGGTGATGTGGAATTTGTTGTTTTAAGTTGTGGGGTTTTCTTGATTTGGCAAAAATAGCTATATGGGGGGTTCTTGATCATTTGTTGTGCATTATTGATGGTTTTATTAGGGTTCTTGTAAGCATTTGAGTAATAGTCAAACACCTACTTTTTTAATCAGTTGTTGCTATTGTTGATGGTGTTATCAGGGTTCTTGTAATGTAGGCAGTAGTTATATGATTTGATGATTCTTGATTTCTTGTTTAAGTTGCAATAGGTTCTTGATTTGACAGTTAACTAGCAGTTTGCCCTAATTTGATCTTGGTGATTTGTTGACTGTGTTGGATTCGACCAGCATGACTATGGTTTTATAAGCGTTTGATTGATACTAAACAACCAGTTTTGAAATGGGTGATGTGCAAATTGTTATTTAAGTTGTGGGGTTTTCTTGATTTGGCAAAATTAGCTTTTTGGGGCATATTGATCATTTCTTGCGAATTATTGATAGTTTTCTTAGGGTTCTTGAAAGCATTTGAGTGATAGTCAAACGGCTACTTTTGGAATCAGCCGTTGCTAATTGTTGATGGTATTATTACGGTTCATGTATGCATATGACTGATAGTCAAACACCTACTTTTTTAATCAGTTGTTGCTATTGTTGATGGTTTTATTACGGTTCTTGTAATGTAGTCAGTAGTTATGAAATTCTTTTTTCTTCTGCAAACAGTTTAAATCCCATTTTTAGTGGGGTAATTTTCTTTGAACAGTTCATTTGATTCCTACATTGTTGTTTTATAAACAAACATACCCAGTAAAGTCCCACTCGAATAGTAGGGTCTATAGTGTTGTTTTATGCTTATATAAATTAAGTAGAAGTTATTTTCCAGGTGGTCAAGTAGTTCCGGTCCACATTGTTACTCATGCAAGTCAACTTCCACCTGAATTCTTGAAACCATCTCCTGATAAGAAGTTGGTGATTGGTTTTGACTGTGAAGGTGTTGACCTTTGTCGCAATGGAACTTTATGTATCATGCAGGTAGATGTGTTGATCTTTGATCTATTTTATTATTTCCTACTTTCATGGTTAATATATTAATAAACCGAATTTTTGGTCGTCAGTTAGCTTTTCCAGATGCTATATACTTAGTTGATGCAATTGAGGGTGGAAAAACACTTGTGGAAGCCTGTAAGCCTGCACTTGAGTCCAGTAACATCACAAAAGTTATTCATGATTGCAAACGGGATAGTGAGGTCTTTATTTTATATAATTATTGCAACTTTTTCATTCTTTTAATTATGATGTTTGTGTGATGTCTTCTATTTACTTCTATTTTGTAGGCATTGTATTTTCAGTTCAACATCAAGTTGCACAACGTTTTCGATACCCAGGTGAGTGTCACTGCATCAGGATTGGATCTTTATTGCTTGTTTCTTCTGTGTTAAATGTCACAAGATTAATTTATTTTTGATTATCAATGTTTTAATAGATATTTATTTGTGGCACAGATTGCTTACTCTTTAATTGAGGAGCAAGAAGGTGGGACAAAAGTACCAGATGACTACATATCATTTGTTGGTCTCCTTGCTGACCCACGCTACTGTGGTACCTACGCTCTTTTTTAGTTTTTTTTTTTCTTATTTTATTTTAGTTTCCATTTCTGTAATCTAACAAATGTGAATGCTAACATTAGACCTAAAGAATCTGGCGACAGTGTTAGAACTGATCTTAACATTCTTATTTTCCGTCTATGAGTAATTTACTTGAATTGTATGTCATTTTAAACCCATTAGATTATAGATTAATTATATTCTCACCTCAAAATTTTCAAAACAGGTATATCTTATCTTGAGAAGCAAGAAGTTAGAGTTCTTCTCAGGCAGGTTCGTTCCACAAAAACTTCAATTTTATTTTTACTTTATAAAATGCAAACTATTGGAAAATATAGCATGATACAAAAATTTTAGCTCCACATAAAAATCAATGTCTATTTATTTACAATGTAGGCATCTGGAATTATTATTATTATTATAATTATAATATTCTGAAGATGTGTTATGTGGAATGTACCAGGACCCTAATTTCTGGAAATACAGGCCATTATCTGAACTGATGGTGCGTGCAGCTACAGATGATGTTCGTTTTCTTCTGTATATATATAACAAAATGGTGGTAAAAATGAACGAAAAGTCATTGTGGTATCTTGCTGTTCGTGGTGCTTTATATTGTCGTTGCTTCTGCATTACTGATAATGATTACGCGGACTGGCCACCCCTCCCTCCAATTCCTGGTTTGTTCTTTTTATTTATTATTTTTGTTTAACTTTTCTGTTCATGCACGTTCCCAAATAGACAAAAAAATATTTATTTATATGTTTAATGGTTCATTGCAGAGAACCTCATTACCGATAACAATGCTCCTGAGGAACAAATCCTTTCAGTTGTTGATGTTCCACCAGGGAAGATGGGAGTTGTTATTGGAAGAAAAGGAGCTTCCATTCGGGCTGTTAAGGAGTCTTGCAAGTAATTATTTTATCTTTTTCTATACTCTATTATTTCAGCTTATGTTTGAATCTATTTGATGAGTTTGTCGTATTGGCAGTGCTGAAATATTCATTGGAGGTGACAAGGGACCGCCAGACAAGGTTAGTCAACACCTCACGATTTACATTCTTGGTATCTTGTGTTCTTAGTTCTTCTATAGAAATTCGGTATAAAATTTCAGTTCTATTGCCTTTTTGTTATGAAGTCAACCTGACACAAAGTTACCCATTTTACGCGAAATTGTTGTAAACCATTACACAACATGTCATATTCGCACATCTCTAGTTTTAACTATGAAGATGGTACATTCTGCCTTTTCAGACTTGATTTTGTTTATGTAGGTTTTTGTAATCGGGCCAGTGAAGCAAGTGAGGAAAGCAGAAGCCATATTAAGGGGAAGGATGCTGGAAGTCTATTAATGAAACGCATATGTTATCTTGCACTTCTTGTCCTTCCTGCTTACATATTGTGTAATAAGCCCAGATGGAAAAATTGGTTACCTTGAGTTTTCAAATATGATATGTGGGATGTTTCATATACCATTGTGTTCCTTGCATGTAGGGATTTTCATTATGAAAATGATTGCTTGTGCACCAACACATTGGCTGGTGGTGTGTAGCTTGACCCTGAATCCTGACCAATCTAAAGCTTTATAGGTTGGGGGTGGATTGAGTTATATAATGTATGCAAGTTTTATGTTGTTTGTGGGCATAGATAACTGACTAGTTTCAAGTCAAGCAGATCACTCGTAACAAGTTTCGTCGATAGTTTATAAATAGTTAATGCATTGAATATGTTCTGTAAAACTATGTTTTTGCCATGCTAAACTAATTCTTTTGAAATTAAAAGGGTTAAGAGGTTGTAAACGTTAGCAAAAGGAGTTTTCCTACTCTCTCATGTTTTGACATGTTTAATTAAGCATTGTAGTTACAGTTAGTTCTTACCAATAGTTTTGTTATGGGTGAAATTGTTATTGGTTGTTTGGTTAGTTGAAGTTAGTATTAAAAGTATGTGACTCAACTCTTATATACCGATACCTTCAAATTTGTTGAATGTTGTCAAACATAACCAAATGATTCTGTTCAATAGTTCTCTTATTCACATCCATTATCCTGGTAGCAAATACCATCAGAATGACTAAGGAAGCCGAAAAAGAACCATTGTCTCATTTCAAATCATATTTATATCTTTACATGTCACTCGCCATGTTATATCCCTTGACCACCATGGAGAATTATTAAAGGCGCAGCAATTTTCACAATCTAAATCCAAATGAAAGTGGAACTGCAAGAGTACACAAAATATCATCAGACAATTCCAACATAACACATTGTCTAAATCTCATAATCAAGGATCACAACTCAAGTTATTTATCGTACAACTTGTATATTGAGGAAACAACCTGTTTATAATGCCATCTCCGCCTGCAATGCAGCAAGTTCATCTTCCTCAGCTGTGTTCTGGCGTTGAGCTGGACGTGCTGGTTGCTTGCCAGCAGGGACGTACAGTGGCACAGCATGAGCAGTTGTGGCGGGCTGGAGAAGTTGTTCTTCTAGCTCTGCTCCTTCTAATTCTTCAAGTTCAGCTTCCAATTCATCCTGCATTTATTCATTTACACAATATATAAAAATTACTTAACAAAATCAGTATCAAGTAGCATTTTGTAGCATATGAACATTATTTTCCATATTTCCAACTAGGGCTTAAGCTTCTCACATGAAACAAAATAATTCCTCAAAAAATTACTATACAAGTTGACAAAATCATTTGACCATGAGGATTTACAAGCATTTGAAGAAAGTACCTCATCAAAATCAGCTGCTGCACCAATAGGTGTTGACAATGCTTCCTGAATTTGTTTCATGTCCTCGGTTTGCTCATTTATTTCATCCATTGTTTTATCAACATCATCAATATTCCTGCATAAACAAAATGCATAAAAATTATAAACAGAAGGTGGTTCACACCATTTTCTTGCATTCCCAGTTCTCCATTTTGTGGGTCTAAACTCTATCCCCCTCATGATATGTGACCCACAATCATATTTCATATCTTTATTTGTTCTCATGGGCTCATGGCATATAAAGACCACCCCAAAAAAATAAAATGCTTATGACCAATTTTTGCTCACAATAAACAACATAAATATGTGCATATTAGATGTAATAGTTTGGAGCTTACATTGCCTTCTGCATTGCCTTCATTGTTTGAGCACCAGTTCTTAAAGCATCCACAGTCTCTGTGGTAGCTTTTGCACCCTCTAGCATTATCATCTGGTGCCCAAGAACACATTTAAATTATTTTGACATGACCGTAAATGAGAATAAAGCCAGATAGAAAAGTTTAAGCTGGTTTAATCAGAAAGGCACCTGATCATGAATACGCAATTGAAAATTTCCAAGTTGTTCAACTTGCTGTTCATATAGTTTCTTTCGCTTTAGACATTGTATTGCCGCTGAATTATAGCCAAAATGGAAAAAGAAGGAAACAACATTAATAACAAAGTTGAACTTTCCAGGATACAAAAACAAAGTTAAAGCAGCAACTGCTTCAATCGCGCGCCATAGTAATTTCAACAAAATATCCCAATGATGTAAATATTGATTCATATTAATGAAAATGCATAATCACATAAGCAGTTCACTGCTAAATTTTCAAACATATAAATAAGTGTTTGACTACTATCCCAATCACCAAGATACCATATAAAAAGTAATGATGATTGTACATCAAATAGAGCAAAAAAAAAAAGATGCAACACAATGGGTACTAAACTACTATAATACATTGAATATAGCTTTAAAGCATTCAACTTTAAGGGGTATTCTGTTTGGGATTGTTTATTTAAACAACTTATCTGCTTATTTGACTCTTCCGTTTATACGGCTATAAGCATCAAGCCATTTAAATCATCAATCCCAAACGCCCTTTACGTAAAGCCCCACGAGTCATGTGTAAATCACAAAATCCACATAACACAAAACAAAAATGCAGAAACTTAAATCAATCTGTACCCCTTTTGTTCTTAGCCCTAGTAAACTCCTTTGCCCTTTCTACCTCAGCAGCAGCTTTCTTCAACAGTACACTCTCCTTCTTCTCTAGCATGTCAAGTGTCTGCATATCGTACAAATATTATTATACACGTAAAATTTGAGCAATCCAATAGTACTTCCAATCAAACACAAAACCAATCGCATAATGTACCTCATTCAATTTATCTAACGTCGTTACAGCGTTAGCATCTTGTTTGGGTTTTCGGAACAATCGCGTAAGCATTGTTAGTCAGACTCTTTGCTCCTGAAACCAATTGTTCTGACTTCTGATCAAAATCATAAACCAAAAGAACTTAAGCTTCAGAGATTAAGAGAATCGATCATGTAAACGTAATTGGTACCTGGTAGTCAGCACGTATGAGGGTGATCAGAAGAATTAAATGATGATTTTGAATGCGATCGATTGCGAAGAAGATGGTGAATGAATGGAAAGTGTATTGAGGATGAATGTATGTGTGGATGACAGTGTTATTGAATGATGATGACTTTGGAAGGAAGAAGATACAAGGAAATTGGGTCATCCGCTTCCAGGGGGATACGCCGTACGGGACGCGTTTTATTTATATGTTTATTATTTTTCAAAATAATTATTAAAGTTAAGTTAATTTTTACTCTCTAAATTTTAATAAAAATAACTATTTTTTTCTAAAATATTGAAAACATCAATTTAACTTCAAATATTTCATAATTTGTTTCAATTTTAATCCAAAAGTTTAATCATTGTTTCAACTTGAATTTAAAATAATAAAACTTTTAGACTAAAACTGAAACAACTTATCAAACTTTTAGAGGTAAATTGATATTTTTAATCTTTTGGATGAAAATGGTTGTTTTTATCAAACTTTAGGGAGTAAAATTGAAATTAACTCTAATTATTATGATTAAGTTACATGATTTTATTTAAGAAATGATTGAAATTTTTTTAAAATAAATTTCAGATTATCAAATTATTAAAACTAAACTAATTTATATATCATTAACACATGCCTTTTTTTTGTTATATCAAGACGACTGAAATGTGAGAGAATAATTTAGTTTTTTGAGCGTTTGATATTCTTTTAGAATACACTTCTTTTTCACAATAATAATCTTGTTTTTTCTTTTAGTTTCTTAATTTAAATATGAGATTCATGTAATTTGACTATTGAAGCATACACTCGTCAGGTTTATCCGAGATGTATGTAATCAAGATACGATAGCATGTAACTTAAGGAAAAACAGCTTTGATTCGTAAACTCTCTTTTTAAGTAATTAGATGTGTTAAAAGTAATCAAAATTAAGAAAAATATAGCAGCTAAGGAAATTAAAGCTAGAATTGGAACTAGAATTCAAATTGTTAAACTAATTTGATTTGCAATGCATATGATAAAATAATCATGGATTTGTAAATTTGTTATAGAAATTGGAATGTTACACTAGTTATGGTAGTGGCAATAACGACGACACTATAAGCAGCGGGTTGTGGTAAGGGAGGGGGAGTTTTCAATTTCTTTTGTCAAATCCTTTACTATGTCTATATGAAAGCAGAGTTGACTTCTTTACCTTGAGAATTCATTTAGATTCACTTCATCATCTACCCAATCGCCCATAGGTCCCCATGGAGACATTGGTGTATATTCTTTATCAATTGATGAAGGTTTGAATCCTACGGCGTGCATATTTGATGTTGCTAGTCAATAGGAGCAGATTATGTGTCGGTCAAAAAAGTTCTAAAGAAATCTACCCAAAGTATTTGCAGTAAAAATGGCAAGTCTTGCTAGATAATTAAAAGTTGCAGTTTATGGACTACTAACTCCTTTTGAATATGAAAAGTGAAACTATGAAATGGATTCATATTCCTGATAGGAAAAGTAAGCTGCGCCTTTGGCATCTGAAATACATTTTTTTAACAGCCATCTGAAATACATGTGACACTAGTCATTACAGCACTTGAATCCGATGACCCTCCATCTATAACGTCAATGGCTAGAGCGACCATGCACCATTAATCCAATATTAATCCTCAGAAATAACAATTAGCTTCAAAACTGAACTTTATGATTCTAAAACAACAGGGCCTGATGAAACAAATTAAAATTTGAAAATTGATAGTAAACCATATGCACTTGATCTTGAGCTTTCACAGAAAAGAGAAATGACCAACCACCAAGAAATCCTGAAAATTGTAAATAATCAGGCAATTAATATAATATAGACACTTCTTTCAAATGAAATGCTAACCTTATTGTCTTAATCCTTGTTCAAGACTTTTGGGACTTTAATGTATGGCTCCTCATAACTTGGAATGGCAGCTATTATGGCCTCCCTGTTACCACATGATTACATTGTTGTTAAATTGTGTTTGAAAAACGAGTCATCACGCACATTAAAAACATAAAATAATAGAAACATGGTACCTATTGTCAAATGTTTCAGGACTATCCTCACGAAAGCTTCCCGCTTCAGTATCTATAACATAATACATAACATATCTATGTTATCCTAAAGACCCAAACATGAAAGATTTGTCTACACATAGGTTTAACAGGAAGCAACTGACGTACAGCACACCTGGACGTATTGCTGGTTCAATACTCTGAAGATCCACGTCTTGAAGTTGCCCGAACCTGTTCCACATGTGAAGTTATGTTATTTAAACTCATTAATCTTGATTTACTTGTAGTTTTGAAATTATGTGATATCTAAGGATCCATGCTCCTGCACAAGCATAACAGGGGTAAAGCAAATTAAAATATTATTTCCTCTTATATGCTTTGTTTGAATGCCATCCCTAATTGGATTTACTTTTTAAGAATTGAGCAAAGTAGTTTGGTAGCCTCCTTTTTGAAATTATAGGACCAGGGTACAAAATACAAACAATCTAACTATGTGAAGTTTGTAAAATATAACGGCATCTGTGAATGTGTTATGCATCTAGTTTAGAAAGAAAGATTACCAAAAAGTAGATAAACAGATTACAGAATCACAACAATTCAAGATAATTATCAAGTAAAACATAAATGTATAGAGAGATGATTACCAGTCTACCACTTTCTGAATTTTGGGGGCAAACTCTTCAGCCTACATGCATCGTGACAAAAAAAAAAATCAGTGTTATATAATATATATAGGGCATGGCGTATTGTTCAATACGTTGTATATATGCATTGCAGTTGTAGATACGTATGCAATTAATGAAACGTCCACCACAATCAAACACTCTTTCATAAGAACAGCTCTGAGTTCTTGCTAAACAGGCGATGCATTGCTTAATTTGTTTTTATTAATTTTCCATACAAAATTTTCATTCCAGTATAACTAAAAAGAACCCATTGATATGTAGTCTTAATAATCAGAGTTTAAAATGAAAGTAGTGGGTGCTAAAACTCGCCATCAATATGCTCTTTTAATTATCTAAATACCCAATTTAATGAATTTATCATTCCACCCATTTTTGTTTTAGCTGTGTGAATAATTCAGTGGGTACCTCCTGTTGAGTAAGAGAGATTCGAGCAGTTTCAGCTAAACGAGCCACATTAGGTCTCTCCAAACTGGAACGAACGGTGTACTTACGGACTCCAACCCTAAGCATCTTCTCCTTCTGTGTAAAGGCTTGACAAAATCCATATTTTGTGAAGTGATTGAGCAAAATATGATCAGATCTAAGTGCTGGAGTTAGTAGAAGTAATGCTCTGCTTCCCATTTTTATCTGCAAACTGAAAGAAACTTTCAATTACATGCATCAACACATACCATTGTTTCTTAATATTTAATCAAATTTAAAGAGATTTTAATATTCAAACTGCCCAACTACTTAGCTGGTCAAGATCATCAAAGATAATTACATATAAAACTTCTTAAATCTTATTTTGAACATGAATTTTGTAACCATTGTATTCGTGAACCATATGGACTCAATCAGTGATGAACAAACTTGCAGCTAAGAGGATAACAGGTCAAACCAAATCCTCAAGATAATAAAACTGACCAATTTGGCAATTTTGTCAACCAAGTTATGAAATTCAAAGTTTACAACAACAATTCTATACCTATTGTCTTCGGAACGAATAAAAAGTCCTCGGTAATGGGTGCATATCAAAGAACAAATCGAGCTTACTGCTATTCCATCCGAATAAATCAAAGAAAAACCCTAATTACAGATAAGAACAGTCAAAAAGATGAAAATTATACCTGCAATTCGGATATTTGATGATTATAAATGGCGAATGACAAAAGATGTAACAAAAAGAGGACAATTTGAGTGAAGATGAAGATAAGACGATTTGAGTGAAGATGAACTTCGTAGAATTTAGCCCAAATGTTTTAAGGTTTTTCTTTCTGTGGGATTTTCGACCCGCGACCCTGATTTTTCATTGTTATTTTAGAGTCTAAAATTTTTAGTTTTTATTTTTATTTATGTTTTATTACAATGTAAATTTATGTCATTTTTTACTTTAGACGCTTTTTAACTCTAACCATCAAGACACATCTGTTCACATTTTATAGTAAAATTAATAATGGTAATTTTATACTAGTTTGTTTAAACATAGTAAAGATAAAACTTATAAAATAAGTTAAACATGTATATCGGTTAGTGAGATGGTATACTGTTAACGAAAATCCGTTCTTATGCTAAAATACAACATCAACAACAATTGGCATTGACGCATAACATGATATGTGGATATTAGTGTTTTTATAAACTTTTTTATTTATTTGACGACATAAGGTGTTTAATAATTATTTGATCATGTAACAAATGTGTTACTTTAGCAGAACCCGAGATGCACAGTTGCTAAAATGTTGAACTCTGACAGACAGTAGAGCTTTTTGTGATGGCGCAACGTGATCATCTCGCACAGTTATGAATTACCAATGCTATTCATTTAATTAACTATAATGCCATCATTTTAACGTTCAACAGTCAAAAATGAAAGTGATATGCTATCGCTTCATCACAAAGTAGCTACTGACAAACAACATTGATGACATGAATTTTGTCACATGATCGTTCAGTGATAAGAGTTGATATGTTGCTTGAGCTTGTAAATCAAATTAAGGACTTCTATATAAACTCTTAGGAAGTCATTCATATTTCAAATCTTAAAAACACTTTAAGATGTTTCTTATTAGGTTTGGTTATTTGGATACCTTATTTTTTTAAATCAACACCCCGAAATTTCTATACGGGTCGTATAGCCCTATACGGGGCGTATGACCCCTCTGACAGACCCTGAATTTTTCCTCGTAGTCAGTGTCGAAATTTGTTATACGCGTCGTATAGCCCTATATGTGTCGTATAGGGGGGTCGTATAGGGCTATATGGGGCGTATAGCTCTCTGACATTCCACCTAAATTTTCCTCGTTTTCAGTGCACTCGACCCTATACGCCGCGTATGGACCCATACGCGACGTATAGGGGGGTGTCGATTTATCTGGGAGGGTGTCTAAATATTAGGATCCTTTATTTTACAAAGTAAAACCATCTTCTACTCTTTTTCATAAAATTGTTAATTTAACAATAAACCAATATGGCAATATCATTTGGGTCAACATACTATTCCATTTAGCACGTAATCTTTTAATATATTTGACTAATAATCAAATATGTAAAACATTAGGCAATTACATTACTAGAAAAATGTCCATCGAGTAAAATATAGCCAAATTCTCATGAAGCTCTTAAAAATTAAGAAAATACATGCATTACCTATATACGTTTAGAAGAATAGATGGGATTTCCATAAACATGTCATGTGACAATTTTTAATTGGTCCCCAACGTTTAGTTTTTTCCTTTTTCTTTTATGACTTTACCGACTTTTACATAGGTTAAATATTATTTTTTATATATCTGTTATCACAAATGTATGGTTGGTGAAGATGATTAAGTTGTTTCATGTTGATGCGTATGAAATCAAAACTCACTGTCATTATTTTTTTAACGTCTTTTGGCTTTATTTTCTTTTTTTCTTATTATTTATTTTATTTTTTAATATCATGTCATTATATGCGAGACATAATATTATTTTATACTAATGTTTCAATATCCCAAAAAACAAAACGTTTTGACTTCATATGTTTATCTTAGCACCAGGGCCGGCTCTAGCTTTTTTGGGGCCCCAAGCAAATACTAAAATTGGGTCTTTTTCATATACTTTTTTTTTGTCATCCTGAATTGTGTTCCATAAATTCTATAAATGAGCAAATCAAAACAAAGTAGAAAGAAACTAGTAAATTATAATAGCATACTTCACACATAAGTAAATTACAATAGACTAATTCACTAAATCAAGTAGCCTATTTCATAAATCAGTGAATCACAAATGCAAGAAACTTATCAAAGAGTAAGGTTAACTCATCGAGTCACCGAGTGATGTACTACGAGTTAGTCAGCCTCTTTAAACTAGCTTTTGAACCAACACAGAAAGTGGATGTTATTGGCAGATTGAGTGTTTTCTTAAGCATGAAATATACAGGCTGAATATATGAGATTTAACCCGAAATATGGATAAAATAACATATCATTGTTTAGCTTATAATCAACTAAACTGCAGTATTCATTTTTTATATTTATTTTATTATTTTATATCCAATTCTAATCATTTCTATTCTTCTATATCGCCATTCATTACTCTAGTCCGTAAACTATTTTTTTAACACATAAGCTATAAATTGAATAGCCTCTGAGTTATAAACTAAATGAACTCGAGTCTTATTCAAATTATAACTCACTAACATAATACATCTGAACTGTGGTTGAGAATTGAACCAAGCCAACAACATTAACAAATGAATATTTAACCCTAAAATTCTAAGATATGTCAAATAGCAACACTAACTTGTTGGACAAAACTAATCGAGGAATCATTGAAACATGAATGAGGAATCAAAGGACTGATGTTCATGGATCATAATCTTCGCCATCATCAGCCATGTTCCTGCAGTTGTCTCATGTATATCGTTGCCTATTAGTCTGGAAGAGAGCAAGAGTTGTAAATCTCAAATCCGTATACATAAATTCCACGGGCTACGCATCCTAGCCTTCTGCCTTGCTTTCATATATGGATTTGGTTTATTACCAAAGATGTTAAACAGATCAGGCCCAATGTATACTTAATTTTATTTTTATTTATTTATTTTTTTTGAAAATTGGGGCCTTAATTTTTGAGGGCCCCAAGCCCTAGTTTCACCCAGGATTACTATTGGGCCGGCCCTGCTTAGCACGTTATTGCCACCAGAACAACACGTGTAACGAGTCCGTAGACGCTCCACGACCATCATTAATCATGTTAGCGTCATTGTACGGATACGCCGCCATGAGCGCATGATAATCATATTAATATACAGTCTGCAACACATGTAAAGAAGTTCGTATACGCGTTATCACACACAAACACATCAATGTCAGCGTAACAAAGTTCGCTACGACCCCGCCGTGAAGGGCGGATAACTTTGCTCGTTAGTAATTCAGAACGGCTAAAACTAATCTACTAGATGTTATGGTCAAGGGACAGAACTAGTAGTAATAAAAAAAAAGCTGAGGGGGTACCTGGTACTTCTTAAGAATTATAAATTTAACTTCAAACGACGCTCCTCCAATAATCTGACCGTTGTGTAAACAAGAGAGAGAGAAACCTTATCATCCTTCTTCTTCTCTCTCTCTCTCTCTTTATTCAAACGGATTCAAATCTCCATTCCCCTTCGTCTGCCTTCCTTCATTATCTCTCTATCTCCAGTTTTCTCTCTCTACAATCCTTCAACGTCTCATGGCAATCGCAACGGAAACGCAGGCGTCGCAAAAGGTATATATCACCGATCATTTCAAAATCATTCGATATCTGTTTCTACTGGATTTGAATTCATTAACAAATTTGCTTCACGATTTCTGCTTTTTTTGCGATATTAGGGCTTGTAGTTTGTGGTAGGGTTTGTGTTTATGTTAATTCCGTTTGAATCTTATATTCTATGAGTCATGAGAAATCGCTAGGGTTTATGTGTTGTTATTACGCCTCGTTGTTTTGTCTCAAATTTTTAGAATGAAAGTATATAACTGAATTTGTTTTCAATTTGAAGGTTATTCAATACGAATAGTCCTTACATGTTTTAAAAGTTGTATGTATGCATTCAGAATTTGTAGAAATTATGAATCTGATTATTTTGAGCTTTGAAGTAAATTAGTAGCTTCTATTGTTGCTCAGGTTCTGATAGATCATAATTAGGCATGATTATTTGTGTGTTTAAGTTCTTTGTTGAGTTTACATGGTGCCGTTGATGCAATTCTGGAAATGTGGCTACATTTAATCTGCAAATATTCGAAGTATTGTAGTTTCAATTTACTTGACTTCTTTCCTTGATAAACTTATGAGTTATGAAGATAGTGTTTGGTGTGATATCAACAAGAAAACCTTTGATTGAGTATGCCATGAGGTATTTGATTGTCAGGGGATATTAATTGATTTCCATTGATTGTGCTGTTTTATGCAGGCTTCTACAGAGGTGGCAGCAGAGAAGAAGAGATGGACGCTTAATGACTTTGATATTGGGAAACCACTTGGAAGGGGGAAGTTTGGTCATGTTTATATAGCTAAGGAAAAGAGGGTTAGTGTCGCAAATCAACTTATTACACTTAAATCTTAACACATCAGATTTTAGATCTTTATCAGCTTATAGTGTCACTTTCATATAATTTTGAAGTTAGTTTGTTTAGGTTCTTGCCTGTATATGGTTTCTGTACTTACAAATTTATACCTATGTGCCAATAGTTTTTAACTATTTTTTTAGCTCAGCAAATCTTGTGATATTCTTTTGTGTTTTATTAACCTTTTGAATATTTTAATTAATAATTTTAGGAAATATATATAGTGGTCACCCATCTTATCACCACATACTGCAATATTTATGTTTCTTGTGGAAGATTGTGTTTTTATGAGGAGATAAGATATGATGTGTGACATTTTCTACCTTAAAGAATGATTGTGAATATGGGTACCCATAATTCCAAGGTTTAGGACTTTTGGGATACGGACACTCAGACCGTGGTTGTATCATGGTGATCGATTATTATTTGTACTTTAAGCATGATTTCATTAAGTTATCAGTTTTATATCATGTAGATTCTGAATTATTTGGTTGCAAACAGTCCTAATCATTTTGTATCAACAACTTTAGCTACATAATGAATTTACCTGACTTAATGCTTCAACTTTTATTAATAGGTAGATTGGCTAATTGGTTATTAATGTTGCATTATATATGAATACTATTTTACCTTACAGCAGTTTATGAATAATATGCGTTTTCTGAAACAGAGCAACCATATTGTTGCACTAAAGGTGCTTTTCAAAAGCCAGCTTAAACAATCTCAAGTGGAGCACCAACTTCGCCGTGAAGTGGAAATACAAAGCCATCTTAGACACCCAAATATCCTACGACTCTATGGTTACTTCTATGATCAGGTATTGATTCTCTCAATCATTTTGTTGTTTAAAGTGGGAACTTCTACAGTTTTATTTTCTAAAACATAAATAATTTACACAGAAAAGAGTCTACCTGATCTTGGAATATGCTGCCAAAGGAGAACTCTACAAGGAACTTCAAAGGTGTAAGTACTTCAGTGAGCGACGTGCTGCTACTGTAAGTCTCTCATAATGCTATCAGTTTTGTCAATTTATATGATATGAGTAGAGAAGAGTGTGATTATGGTTTCTATTTACTTGAAAATAAAGATGGACCCAACTAATATTGATCTATTTTGGGGATAGTATATTGCTTCATTGGCGCGAGCTCTTATATATTGTCATGGGAAGCATGTTATTCATAGAGATATAAAACCAGAGAATCTCTTAATCGGTGCACAGGTAATGTTGCATAGTCACATGGTATATTTTACTTTTTATTTTCTAATGATTTGGCAATAACATGATTGATGATTTGTACATGTAACTTCTTTCAGGGTGACTTAAAGATAGCTGATTTTGGTTGGTCTGTGCACACATTTAATCGCAGGCAGACCATGTGTGGTACTCTAGATTATCTTCCACCTGAAATGGGTAAAACAAACATAATAAAGTAACTGAGATTCATAACTACATCTTTAGTGTTCTTCTATATTCTAATTTACTAATGGAATCACAGTGGAGAGTGCTGAGCATGATGCAAGTGTTGACATATGGAGTCTTGGTATTCTATGCTATGAATTCCTCTATGGTATTCCTCCATTTGAAGCAAAAGAACACTCTGACACATACAGAAGGTATTCTATTTCTGAATTTTGAAACAAATGGATCAGCAACTGTAAACAGAAAAATGGGAGGGTCAGATTACATGTCAAATCATATTGTAATAACAATATATTTTTTTGAATAAATTGGTTTATTTGGATCTATTATTAAGTACACATCTGGTGGCTTTTGCCCATTTTCTACTTAGCAAACTTTATTCATCTTATACTCTTTAAACTTTGTAAATATGCAAATTCTTCAGCATCTAAAGTGATTTTTGACGCAACTGTGCAGGATTTTGCTGGTAGATCTGAAGTTTCCTCTAAAACCGGTAGTCTCCTCAGCGGCCAAAGATCTAATCAGTCAGGTCTTTCACATCACACTATCGCTCGTGATTGAATATATATTTTATAATTATAATGATATTCACGTGTTATTAATTGAACACAGATGCTTGTTAGAGAAACATCAAAGAGATTGCCTTTACACAAGCTTCTTGAGCATCCATGGATAGTTCAGAATGCTGATCCATCAGGAGTCTACAAGGGTTAATCACCATCATCATCACCATGTTCATTATCATTCATTATCCTCTACCAATTAACATCATTCCCTAGAACTGAAAAACAATCTTTGTTGTGTATCTCTTTTTACATAGCAAGAAGATGTTGAAATCCATAATGTTGTCATGTTTTGATAATCGGAAAATCAGGAAACCACACTTCAGTAAAACATTGCAAACGGGTGGGTAAACGTCAAATGTTTGTGGTAGTTCAAAGGGTAACTCCACCTTACAAATAGTTTCTTAAGAGTATACATTAGAGCATGTGTTATATCGTTGTTACTAGGGGTGCGGCCTGCCACATCAGCCCTGAACGGGCATTGCACATGGCAGGCGTGCACCCAGGCGTGGGGTACTACATAGTGGGTCCACTCACGAGTGTTTCCTCCTAGGTTAATTTTTAGGTTCTCGAGTGAATCTCAACTTAATATTGGAATTTTTGGTTTGGTTTGGTTGGCTCGAGTGGGTTCACTTTAATTAAATACTTAACCTTATAAAACAAACAATAAAAGTACGATTTTATTAGAGATTGATAATCGAGACCTTCTTAAATGACTCTCCCTTAATATAACAAATACAAGTGGGCAATGTTTGTATCTAGAGGTTGGCATAAAAACCAGGTTCGAACCTAACCCGGACCCAGGTACGGGTAGTACCCGATGGGAGGTGTACCCGGGTTGGACCCGTTTAAACCCGTAGAGCTGGAACCGGTTTTAGATTTTGAGTTTTTTTAGCGAACCCGACCCGGTTGAACCCAATTTGAACCTGATTTGAACCCGGTATTGGGGACACACACAAGAAAAGAAAAGAAGAAAAAAAAACTAAACCCGGTATTGGACCCGGTTTCGGACCCGACCCTACCCTACTCGGGTATAGCGGGTAGGGTTTTCAAGCAAGTGAACACGAACCCGAGTTCATCAATACCCGGGTACAAAAAAACCCGGTTAGGCCCAACCTGATTTGTACCCGGTTTCGGATATTGGGCCGAACCCGAAATGCCCACCTCTATTTGTATCCACCATGAGTTTTACAAGATTGTGTATACCAATCAAGTGGGCAAGTCTTGTACTTAATTTAATTTCAAACCGACTCATTGCATCTTTTAGTTTCTATTTTAAGGCTTGTGAAATTGGGGTATTTTTTAGGTGAAATATAAGAGATACTTAGTTAATGGTCATCGGACAATGTAAAATAATTGGAATTTTTAAATGAATATAATTAATGGTGAAACTAGAAATTTGTTTTATGGTGTTGCGAAATTTTTAGAGATCGATTTGTATTGCTATATTTTTAAACTTTATCAGTACACTCCGGTTTAGGTCGGGATACAGAATAAAAAAAGATAAAATCGCACTGAAACTCAAATATATAAAAAATAGTACGTTAATTGATACAAAAACAAAATAAAAATACAATGATGCTATAATTGCTTTCTTCGGGGTTTTTTTTAATCTAGTCATTACATTATATAGGAAAACTTTCTTAAGCAAGTATTTTTTAATATAAAAATAAATTATCACTCAAAATTCATCACAAAATAAGTATGTTGAATGTTACCTCATAAGAGGGGTTCTCAAACATTCTATCAACAAGTTTCAAACTAACATTTGAAGAGTAATTAACAAAACAATCAAATAATAAAGTAAAATTTTGTATAATATTTTAAAAAGAAATATCTAAGTTGAAGGTTTAGGGTTGTTTACAGTTGAATTTGAGAGAGAAGCGTGTAGTCCGGACAAATTAGTGACCAAACTAACCAACCTTCAATTGCCGCTAACATTGCAATTTTGTAAATTGTAACACAATTGTTTTTTAATTGTTTAAAGGTGAGCTAATGCAGTGATGAGCTTAATTTTATAAAATAGTTGTTGGGTAATTAGGTAGTTGAGTTTATAAGAAATAATAAAATAAGAGGCTTAATTGTTTATAATAGGTTTGTAAGAATTCTAGAATTTAAAATAGATTTTTATCTGGTCGATTTTAAAGTTTTCTTGAGGGTCGGTTTCAAAATATCTTGAGGGTCGGTGTCAAATTTAATGGAGTTCGGTGGCAAAATTTCTTGGGGGCTGGTCGGGATTGCATCATATATATACTCCAAGTCTATACTTGAGTCAATATAATGACCTTACTAGATTCAATACAAAATAAACTGAAGTGTTTATTAAATTTGGGCTTAGTATATTTAGTAAAAATGGACTTTTAGTTTAATTTTCAGTGGATTAAATAATATTTAGTAAATTTATTTGGGTTTAGGAGTTCTAAAGATTTTTCGTAAGGGTCGTATTATTTTATACTTTCACTACGTATTTTTTAATATATGTTTCTTTATTCAAAATTGAGTCATCATAATTTTATATGTCTTTTTTTACGTACTCAATTACATCAATGTTACCATCACAACAAACGACAACAACCACTAGCTTTAACATAAATCAAGATGCATGCTAAAACTCACATTTAAACACATTTGTAACTTAAAGATCGAAATATCAAGTTAGTCAAACTATTAATGATAGTTAATTTGTGGATTCATGTAGATTGTAAATGGGAAAAGATTTGGATTTTGATTAAATAACCAGATTTTACGTACGAACATTTACAATGATTATTATATTTTTTTTAAATATCGATTTACTTATAATTAATAGTCGAAATGTGTTGTAAATTGCTAGATTCAACCTTTTGCATTGCATTAGATGCGATAAAAATGTTGGTTACTATTTAAAATCACACGTCACATGTTTTGTGTCTCTTCTCCCTACAACCACTAGCATGTTGCATTAACAAAATATATTGTATTCAAGTATCACTTGAAACATAAAGTATATCATGAGATGTGAAGTAGATTATAATTAGAGACAATTTAAAAAAAAAAAAAAAACATGTCTCTACGAACTACCCTCACATTCTTTAAAGACATGTGTTCATTTAATTTTCTCGTTCTTATTTATTATTTTCTTTGAAAGGCAAACCTACTATATATAGTCTTACTTTTACTCCTTAATACTAGTTCTTATTATTAGCCTTTTGTTATTTTTTTTGGGGATGCAGTTACTTATTTCGGTGTTATATCATGTCTTGATACAGTCATGCTAAGGAGATACAACAGGAGCATCATTGGTGATTATAATGTCACCAAAGCTGGTCATGAAGCCAATTTAAAATAAAACTTAAAAGCCATAATTATAGATAGCCTTATAGAAATGAAGAAATTAAATTAGTGGTTCAAAGTGAAAGTAATAGATCTGGATTCTAGATTTAGGATCTGATGCACGGGTGCATCCCTAGAGCCTTGATGTGTATAGAGATGGCCGACCAATCACGCACTGCACTCACGCTCACCCATGCATATATCATATATATACATAGGCACCTTCATTTATTTAATTTGGGTGCATAATTAACACTAGTTTTATTTAAGAGATAAGGTCCAGTTGCCACGACCTGCTTTTAAATCAACTTGCTAGGACCCTTTTTTATTCTCAATTTTATTAATTTGCACTCTGTTAGAGCATGCACTATAAAATTTTTATCTTTTGTCTTGATATTTATTATTTATAGGTTTCTCTATTCTCAAGGAGAAATTTAATAAGTTGTATTCTTTTTATTAGGAGATCGAAGAGTTTAAATCCTACAAAGTGTAGGTATAGATGATTAATATGAGTAGATTATATATTTTTTTTAAAAAGATTTAAAGATTTCTTTTATTTTGCATCTCCATTAGAGCATTCACATAACATCTTTATTTTCATCACTATAATTTAACTATATATCACATTTCTCTAACTTATCTCTAAGCTTGTTTAACATCTCACATCACATTCTCCATCTCTACCATTTTAAAATTTTATGAATATTGATTTATTTTAAATACAAAGATCCTTTATTCATCAATCTTCATGTTATTTTATGAGTGTCAGGAAAAGAGAAAAACTGAAAATAAGCGTTTATGAGTAGTATAGAGTTAGACATGGAGAATGAGATCCGGAGGTTATATAAAACTTTAAAATAAATTTTAAAAAATACGATATAGTTAATTTATAGAGTCAGGGATGGAGGTACTATTGTGATGCTCCTATATAAACACATTGAAATAACTATTACTTCTGTATAAGGAGGTGTATTAATAGCTAGCAGTGGTGGACTCGTGATTTTTTTCCACGGGAGTCAGCTTTTCAATGCTTCGATATCTCTTAACCTAACGTCTAAATTTTCAGTTCTAATCGGACCATGTTATGTAAATAATTAATGATAACTTGTTGCAATCAGTAAAACTAGGAGATATACTGAAGTTCTTTAAGGTAATCATGATCATGAAAAGTAACGAACCGTTAAATAACCATTTAAAAAACTATTTAATCGAATTTGCTACTCACTTTGATTTCCAAATGCAATAACTGATGTGTTCCAAGTAAATTTCCCAACTCTCATAGGTTAGCGTTCAAAAACCTTGAGGTCGGTCAAAAAACCGCTATGTACGCTACCTATTAAAATTTACAAAATATCATATATAGTAGGTCCTCCATGATTACTAGCTTAAATATACACATTTTGTGAGGACACCTAATTAATCCGTTGTGTACCGCCAGACCACATGTCTTTTAGAAGCGACGTTGTTGTACAAGTGATAAACCTGCAATATGAAGCCCTAGATTAAAAATTAATCAAATCAGGTAAGAAAGAGTGGACAACAATATACTACTATAGTACAATATAGATAATAACTTTGTTTTCAATCATATTTAACAGAATAACTTTTAAAATATTGTTTCATAAACATAGTTATTATATAATTAATTACATATTTTAAAGAAATTTAAGAAAAAAAAAAGTAGGTGGGTCATAACACACTCATCACCCATGTCCCGACCTGATATAACCTCGACATGAACATGAGTTTTGTACTTTTGCGATGGCATATTTAACGCGTAACTTATGATGGACGATGACACAAAGAATACGTAGGAATATGTCCAATACAAAGTCAAACTATTTGCATGTCACATGTGCCCTCAACAATTTAAGGAAATATAATATATTAATGTCACAAGTCATAAACGTGTTTTAATATTGAACTGTAAGAACCATATAAACACATATACAAAAATGACCAATGAAACTGATAAAATAAAAAATGATATATTTTCCTCTTCTCCATACATTTTATTTTTTGTTTATGTCATCTTTTCTAATTTCTTTCAAAAAGTATAAAAATTTGTATGCATATACACTGCACAAACGCATTTAATAAAACAATACATATTACATATTAAAAAAAAATACCTTGAACTTCTTAAAATTTACATAATAAATTGTAGAAGAGTTAATATCGTCATCGTAGTTCTTGACATAGTATTCGTTTTAGAGTAGTTACCACCTAAACACATGTCGTTGATGTGTTAGGCGTGATACACAATGCCGTTATGTAATCATTGTTTCTTCTTCGCTATATATACCACATAACAATGTATGCACACGTTTATATGATAATCTGCTTTTTTCCAATAGGGGCATCGATCTACTACTGAACATTTTCATTTTTCCTTTCCTCCGATTTTATTTTTCAGTTTGGCCGGTAATGCTCACTTAACTTTCTTATTCTGTTGCAAAATTATAGATAACATGTAACATAAAGGTGTTGATAGGATTTTAACACGAAGTTTATAGATATTTAAAATAGAAAGCAACTATAAATCATAGTACGTTTATATATGCTTTTATTTTTTAATAGCAATAGCAACAATAAATATTCAAACATGAAATTTAAAAAAAAAAACAAAAAACAGACGAATCCAAGTTTCATGTTACACCTATTAAAAATATGAACATGTTTTGCTATTAAGAAAAAGGCATACGAAACGTAAAGTTGATCCCAACACCAAAATACATATAAAAAACAACATTAACTATTTTTTTCACTTGAAGGTTCTAAGAAAAGCCAACTGGCTACAAATGAATTTTTAAATAAATTCCACGTGAACTCACCAGTAATTCTGTTAACCAACGTAGAAGACCACCCATTGTAGCCTATATAAACGCCTACATGTTTACAATAAGCCATGCATTTTCATCACCTCACACACATGCATAATATCTGTGTAATCAAAAAGATGAAGATAAAGATAGAACGATATGTGTTTTTCTCCTTTGTAGTCATACTGGCGGTTTGCGGTGTCGAGGTGGGAGCAGCTGGATTGCTGCCTCCAGAATCCACACCGCTTATCCGCCACTACTACAAGGTTCACAACACTTGTGCTAACGTCGAACCTTTTGTTCGACAACAAGTGAAGTTTTTTTATGGCAAGGATAAGACCGTAGCACCAAAGCTTATTAAACTGTTGTATGCTGATTGTATGGTTAATGTATGTTCATGTCATTTTTTTTAACTTGTCATATTTATTAAATATTTAAATGTTATTTTTTGTACAAACTAATAAAATGAAATGTGTGACGAAACTATAGGGATGTGATGCGTCGATTTTGTTGGATGGTGACAACACGGAGAAAAAATCGCCTAAGAACCGAGGACTTGCAGCGTATGTCGTGATCGACAAAGTGAAAACAGTCGTTGAAGCAAGGTGCCCCGGAGCGGTCTCGTGTGCTGATATTCTTAACCTTGCAGCTAGAGATGCTGTTTTCTTAGTAAGACCTTATAACTTATCTCTCCTAGTTGTTGTGAGATATACATTAGTGATGTTTTACATGGATCTAAATCTTAATTTCTTGGGTCTGTCTCAAAAAATTAGTCATATGTCCGTGAAGAAACCATCATTAAATGTTAGTTGAAAAACAGTCGTTAAAAACTTGGTGACAAAACAACTAAAAACTTTTATGGGACCGAAATATTGGTCTCTAAAAGTAGTTGTAAAATACTTATGTGTCACAAATCGATCGTAAATTTTATGAATCAGAATAGATACTTTTAATAAATTTCATTCTAGTTGTTTTTAACCAACTTTTTTAATTAATTTTTTTTATCTAAACGTGTTAGAGATAAAACATAGCAACCTAGTGATTTAACTAACGTGTTTATAAATTATAATTTACAGTCGGGTGGGCCGTCGTACCCGGTTTACTTGGGAAGAAGAGACGGGATGAAATCAGATGCTGCGTGGGTTGACTTACCCTCGCCCTCGATCTCGTGGGAGTCAGCTCTTGCGTACTTCACAAAAAAGGGTTTAAATGTGCAAGACATGGTTACATTGCTAGGTATGATACAACTTCATCATTTGCACTCAAAATCAATACACTTTGGCCGCCGCGTTAGATTTTGATTGAAAACACAAGTTTTAGTGATCTTTTGATTTTAGTTTCACTATGATATTGTTTCTAGCCTCTTTTATCATGTTATTGGGTGTTTTTAACTTGTTTAAATTGTTTTTGGGCGTCTTTAGGAGGACATATGATGGGGAGAACTCGTTGTAGTAACATCCTAGACCGTCTATACAACTTTAATAACACAGGAAAACCAGACCCGACCATGGAACCAACGACATTAAGTTACTTGCAAAAACAATGTCCCAAGAAGGTCAGGTTAGGTCAACCCAATCCTCTTATAAACTTGAACCCGGATAACCCGACTCACAAGTTCACCAACTCTTACTACTCAAGAGTTTTGGGACATAAATCCGTTTTAGGGGTTGACCAAAGTTTGCTCTACGGCAATGACACAAATGAGCTAACTAGTGAATACGCTAAAGGCCTTGAAGACTTTAGGCGTGGATTCGCTTTGTCGATGAGCAGGATGGGAGGACTCAAGGTTCTTACAGGAACCAAAGGCGAAATAAGAAGGAATTGTCGTGTTGTTAACAAATAGATCTACTTATTTGTGTTAACAACATGATGCAACTACACATATACAGATAGATATATGTGTATATGTGATAAAAGTGAGATTTAAAATATCATCATTTTGTATTATTCATAAGTAGATTCATTTTCATGTATCATGCTTTCGTTAAGTCATAGGATTACTAGATATTTTCCATAACATATGATATCAAGTTGTTTTGTGAGTAAATTTACTTCTGTTGATTAATATCATCATTTTATATATCCTTATAAAAAACTAATTTGTTGCTTTCGTTTATCAACTTTCGTACGTGAAAATTGAAATGTAAATGTATATTTATACAATATCTGGCCGCCTTTCGTTACCGACTTTCACTCAAAACTTCTCTAACAAGATTTGATTTAATTAAAAATTTTCGTTTTTATCCCCCTAGATTTTTCTCAAATGCATAACCGACCTTCAAGTTTATGTTAATGCTTTTAACCCCCAAGGTTATAAAAAGAAAGAAAATGACGAAAATGTAACTCCTCACACCGTGACTTGGGGTTGACAAATTTGGTAACTCCCATTCACAGTACATCAGCAATATGCATGTCCACACCCGGAGAGAAAATTATGCCTAAAATAACTCTAAGAACACAAACATATACTTTTAAATTAAAAAAAAAAAAACTCGAACCATATTGATATACATAGCCACTCATATATTGATATACAAATGTAAATATAGAAGGGATTTAATTACATAAATGATTTCAACGGTTAAATAAAAATAACAAATATAATTTTGAAAAATAACAAATTTGGTATTGAGGTTTAATTTTGTAACACTTTCGATACCTAACATAAACTTCCGTTAAAAAATCTACTAAGTTATACATTAGGGGTATTAAAAAAACAAAAAACTCAAATTAACTGAAAACCGAACTGTATTCACATCCGAATTGTGAATGTGATTTTCGGTTCAATTAACGATTACAAAATGTCGTGGTTATTCGAATATACTAAACAACAGAAACCAGTTTGATCTATTTAAATAGTTTAATCAGATAACTAAACCAAACAAATCAAATACATCAGTTTAAACTGTAATCAGAATTCGATTTTATTATACTCATTTCTAATACGGTTAGGCCGGTCAATAATTAGCCGTAACAAACTTTCATAACCGAATAAAACAAATAAACCATTAACCGAACGTCAAACACCAGTTGTTTGAGACTATCTAATAAAAATGTCTGATAGATTTCGACTAACATAACAATTTAACATAGCTTGATATTATAGGTATGACAAGTGTAACATTCTCCTAACTCTATACAAACGAGTTGGCGCTCACGAAAAAACATAAAAAGATCATCTCTGTTTTCCCTCCGATTCTAGGGTTTACAAAATCCCAAATCACACAAACACACACACTAACTGCAATCAACCTTCATCCGATCAATAATCATGTCGGTGAGGCTAACGGAAGGTGCAATTTCGATAATATCCGCCGGAAAGTGGCCGGAAACGGAGGCGAAACCTGTGGTTCAGGTGTTGGATGTTCGGAATGCTCTGTCGAAAACTGCTTCCGGCGAGAGGTACCGGCTTCTTGTATCCGATGGATTGTTCTTTCAGCAAGGGATGCTTGCTACTCAGTTCAATGATTTGGTCAGATCTCAGCAGTTACAGAGGGGTTCTGTTGTTCGATTGAATGACTTTATCACCAGTATGATCAATGACAAAAAGTATGTGACGTTTTACTTCTTGTTTTTTGTTTATGGATTGTGTTCGTTGGAAATTGAATGTTCTCTGTGTGTGTTTTTTTATGCATGTGGTGTATCACGTACGGAAAAGTGTCATCTTTTAGTTGTATAAGAATTGAAGAGGTTTGCATCATTGCATGAGACGTAAGTGGGTTTAATTGAATAAAGGGATGCTTGTTTTCGTCTTTAGTTGTGGAAGAACAGAAGAGCGGTGATTCAATTTCTGTTTGATAACCTTGCAGGCCATTTGTGACTTTACTCGCAAGAACATTTTGGATTTATGTTTTTTGTATAAATAAGCAGCAAGATAGCTATTGTTATATTCTTATTGATTTTGAGTGAGTTAAATAACAGTAGAAATAATGACCGTGCACAAGACTGAAATTTTAAAATATAAACACTTCATGTGGTTTGAAATAATGCTTAAGATTCAAAATTACTCTGTATCGCGAAGAGGAAAAGGGCTACTTGCTTACAGTCAATTGAGACTCAGGATTCTGGCTATGAGTTTTGTTAGGTTTATGAAGGCTCATGCTTATGTTTCTTGTTAATCAAGTTGTTAACTCTAATTAGTCTCTGTATATACCCGTGTCATTTATTGTAACTTTTGTACTTAGCATAGTCACGCCGACAGAACCACGTTATATCTTCTTTTTTTTCTTCTCATTCTTATAATCATTTGTGCTCGTTGTTGTAATCCATTTTTCCATTGTATTAACCATAACAAGTTCTAGTATGAACTTGCCCCAGTGTCTGATCTGCTTGTGGGGCCTTAAAGATACAACTTGCGATAGTAAAGGATTTTGACGATATGCCCATTAAACTCATGTCAATATACTTGTAAATCATAACCTTTTTTGGCTAATCTTATAGCCAGTGTTTGGTGGTAGATCGTTGTCTTAATGTATTTTAGCTTATTTGTGTTTATAGAAATTGATACGGTTTTTGTTCTTGTTTTTAAATTAAACCAATAGGTTGACCATAGAGTGCATGGAGAAATATGCCATCTGTATTGCTAGACTTTAAGCTTGGTCTATATCTTTATACTTCAGATGGATCTTTGTCCTGGCATCAGACACTTACACATGTAGTTTGGAATGGAGAGGCTTTGTTGGTAGTAACTAGTCTGTGTTGACTTTGCAATTAAGTTTTGGTCACATGTTTAAATTTTTACTCGTGTTACGATTTAATACTTTTACAATGATGGACGTATAAGTTGTGGTGTATGATTTGGAGATTATCGTTTAAAATAATCTGACATGCTTCTAATTACCTTTTCAGGATTATTATAATCGTCAGTGTTGAGGTAATTCTGTCAAATTGTGATATTATTGGTGATGCAAAAGCATTTAATCGTACTCCTGACAGTGAGCCTTCTACATTAAGGTCTCTAGCACCTATGGAGTTGATCAATCAGCCAACCACAACTATGTGTGGTCCTCAGAACTTTACGGGTTCTGTTCCTCGACCTAGTCTCGGTGCGAATTCCCCAATTTATCCGCGTAGACAGGAAGATAGTGCAGCTCCACAGCCACATGCACCTACAATGCTTTCACGCCCGTCTGCAAACAGTTACATGCGTCCAGTTCAATCCACACATAATCATCCTCCTCCAATGTATATGAACAGGGGACCCACAGCAAAAAATGACGCCCCACCTAGGATCATCCCCATTGCTGCTTTGAACCCATATCAAGGGAGGTGGACTATTAAAGCTCGTGTGACTGCAAAAGCAGAACTTAGACATTACAACAATGCAAAAGGAGACGGAAAAGTTTTTTCTTTTGATCTTCTTGACTCTGATGGTGGTGAAATAAGAACAACATGTTTCAATGCTGTAGCTGACCAGTTTTATGACCAAATTGAAGTTGGTAAAGTTTATTTCATCTCAAAAGGTAACATTAAACCTGCTCAGAAAGCTTTTAATCACTTGACGAACGACCATGAAATTACACTGGATCATTCATCAACAATACAGCCTTGCTTAGACGATGACGGCTTAATTCCACAACAACAGTTTCATTTTCGTTCAATTGCTGAAATTGAAAACTTGGATAGCAATACTATTTTGGATATCATTGGTGTGGTTTATAGCATTAAACCTTCATCAACCATAACAAGAAAAAACAATACCGAGACTCAGAAAAGAACCCTAAGTTTGAAGGACATGTCTGGAAGAAGTGTTGAGGTAACTTTATGGGGTAGCTTTTGTAACAAAGAAGGCCAAACTCTTCAAAACATGTGTGATTCTGGAACATTCCCTGTTATGGCTATGAAAGCAGCTAGAGTTAGTGAGTTCAATGGTAAAACTGTAGGGACCATATCTACAAGCCAGCTTTGCATAGAACCTGATTTTCCTAAGGCCCATGAGCTCAAGACATGGTATGATAATGTTGGAAAAAACACCCCCACTGTTTCTTTATCTCATGATACTATAGCCCGATCCGATGTAAGGAAAACTATTTCCCAAATTAAAGATGAAAATCTTGGGACCAATGAGAAGCCAGATTGGATCATAGTTAGTGCCACATTATCCTTTATAAAAGTTGAAAACTTCTATTACACAGCATGTCCACTCATGTTGGGTGAACGAAAATGCAGTAAAAAAGTTACAAACAACGGTGATGGAAGATGGCAATGTGACAGGTGTGATCAGACTGTTGATGAATGTGATTACAGATATATTCTTCAGTTACAGTTACAAGACCATACTGGTTTAACATGGGCAACTGCATTTCAAGAAAGTGGCGAGGACATAATGGGAATTTCTGCCAAAGATTTGTATTACATAAGACACGAAGAGCAAGATGAAGAGAGATTCACAGAAATTGTAAGGAATGCTCTTTATACTAAATGTAGTTTCAAGTTGAAGGTGAAAGAAGAGAGCTTTGGTGATGAACAGCGTGTGAAGTCAACTATTGTCAAAGTTGAGAAGATAAAACCTTCATCAGACACCAGTTTTCTTCTGGATTTGCTTAAAAAGGAGGACCAAAAGATTGAAATCCCAATTGGCACATCGGCACCTTTAAACAATTTGATGGGGAGTGTTGTTACTGCTAGTGGTGTTGGTCAACAAGCCAGTTTATCTGCAAATGAAACAGGTCAATATGGGAATCAATATGCTGGTTCTAGGCATGGTTTTGGTCAACAAGCTAATCTACCTGCAAGTGAAGCGGGTCAATATGGGAATCAATATGGTGGTTCTAGGCATGGTGTTGGTCAACAAGCCAGTTTTCCAGCAAGTGAAATGGGTCAATACGGGAATCAATATGGTGGTTCTAGGAATGTTGTTAACTGCAACAGCTGTGGTGGTGTGGGCCATAGCTCTGCAAACTGTCCAAGTGCTGTAAATTGTTCGGGAGGAAGAAATAACAGTATGCCTTCTGTAGGTGGAAATAGTTCCAGTTGTTTTAAATGTCATCAACCTGGACATTGGGCTAAAGATTGTCCTGGTGTGAATAATGTTTCTTCAGCCTATGGTGGCGGAAATGTGGTACCTGGAAGATATGGGAGTGCATCTGGTCAATATGTTGGTTATTGACTCTCACAGGTACAAACTCACACGCTTCTCAGTTCTCACATTACACACACTAATGATGTAAACAGTGTTTCATCGGTGATTTTCTACTCTTATAATTGCAGGTTCATCAGTAAATTTTGATCTACGTTTGGCAGATGAATACTGCAGCTTTTGTTGCAATAGAAGGCCAGCTGTCTGAGTTTTGGGTTCGACTTTTATGTTTTTGACTGGTTTAGGGTTGAATAGTACAGTTGGATCTATGGATATGGTTTTTTTTCCCCTTACGTTAGGAGTGAATAACCGACCAACTGTTGTGTAGATAGTTTAATGTTTTGTAAATTGTGGCATCTGGTCCTTATTTAACTTCTCTACTTTTGTTACAGAAATCATATTGTGATTTTGACATAGGTCTATGTTTCATCTTCAGCGTCCTCTCAAGTCGATGCAAATTCCATAGTTCTTGTGTCCCTAGTTTCTTGCCTTTTGAAGAGAACTGGTTTCGTCTTAACACATACGAAATGCGAACAATCAGGGTCAAGTTTCATATAGTGAGATGCGATGGCTGTGTCAAGTTGTTCTGGCTCATAAACAACACAAAAACCAACTAATCATTAGCAACAATACTTATAAAAGCATTAAGGTATGGTCACAGAAAGAGACCATCTTACTCTGTTCAGATGTCTTGCTCTGAGCTCTTATGTACGCGCCTAGAACACTTTAGACTACATAGTTTTAGCAAACTATAAACATGAAACTTTAGAAGGTGAACTTATAACTTATATATCCCCATGATGTCTAGTTTGTTGACAGTGTGGAATAATATTTTTGGAGTGAATGCCATGAATGCTTAAACCTTATTGTTGTCATCACTAACACATAGTTCACATTTTGATACAACATAAGTTAAACATTTGGTGTGAAATGTTTGCATACTAAAATATTATGATATAAACAAACATTAATGATCATTACTAGTTTGCGTTTGTTTGCAAACGACACATTGTAGTACTTATTAGTTTATTCTTTAATGATGTGTTATATACGATGACGAATGAACGTCATCGTTAGAGGTGATAAGGTGATAAGGATCACTCTTCTAAGGGCAATAGACCAATTTTAGTGTGGGATTAAACTGGGATAGGAACCACATTGATTTTAGGCAAACCTTAATCGAAGTGAAAGTAACTTTTTGAAAAGAAAAAAAAAATAGTATAGATGATAATTTTATCTTAAAATTGACGTTTTATGACAAGATGGTTGTGTGATGATGTGTAGCGAGCACTCTTCACGGACATGAAAATGTTAACTACTTCATGTATTAAACAAATTATTATTTTTAAAATATCAATCTAAACTTATGTTAGTGTTTAAAAATTGAAAGTTATATTTGTAACACATCATAAAATTATATTGCATGCTTTTATGTTGCTACAAGAACATGTTAATGCTTTTATGTTGCTACCATTAACCATTAACGTAGTTGGACTTGAGCATCTACAAGTTTGTAAGGTGATCTTTTTGGTCCAAAACAACATAGGTTATAGTACTGTATTATTCTTCATCCTTCTATCTGAAATAGAGGTTGTAAACATCAACAACTCATCAAAAGGTCCACAACATCAAAGTCCCATGAGCATTTCAACGATCAAGCCAATGTCCCATGAGCGTTTCAACGATCAAGCCAGTATACACATGCGGTGTATCATATGTAAACACGCATATAAAACTACTATAAGCAACCATAACTATATTAAGAAACAAATTTCTCAATAAATGAGAGAAAAAACCACTAACCTCGAAGCTTATCGTCTCCGCTAAACTTTGAAAATTTATACATCGAACCAGATTAGCTCAATCTCATCTTTTAAGTAATTTTTAATCTAATCCAAACAATTAAAATAGTTTAGTGAGGTTCGAATATGTATGATTTTCTCACTTTTAATTTCTTCACTTTAACGTATTCAATTTCTACAACCGAAGGCGTAACCGCAAGCCGTACGGCGCCGGCGCCGGCGCCGGTGTAGGCAAACACGGCGCCGGCGAAGGAAGCGTATTCTCACATATCACCATTTCGAATCTGTTTAAGGTCTGTATATTATAATCTTCCTTTTTGTACTCATCATTTATCGTTTATCGTTTATCGTGTCTTCTCGCACGTTGCAAACCCTAGGAAACTCAATTGAATGATTGATAGAGTTTAACAAGAGCATTGTCATCAAATTGCTTTAGTTGATGGTGTGTTTCTGTTGTAGTTATTGATCCCTGTATTGTATAGTGGTTTCTATCTTATGCAAAGGCCAATGCAATTATAACTTTATGAGAACTGGTAGTTATGTAATAACTGAGAGTTTGAGACTTTTCAAAAGATTACACAGATCATAACATTGTGAAGGTGGTATGTTCTTCAACATGTTTAAGTATCACATTTGCTGTATGCCTGTTCTTCATCAACCTGTGCGCAAATTCTTATTGTGATGCACTTAGGTCGTGATAATTTAGGAATGTTATACGTTGAACGTATAAATGAACCTGATGTTGAGGCAATTCTTAGCTTTATTTAGGTCAAATAATATCTTTTTTTGGTTAGATATGTTAGAAAGTGTTTGTGCTGTTTGGGTCAGCTTCACTTTTAACATTTTGGTGTTCTCTCTCTGATAACAATGAGTGGTCAGGATGCTCCTCCCTTCAGAAGAATTTATTGTCTGCAAATAGTATTTTACAGAAAAGATGAAAGAGATGATGAAACTGCTCATGAAACTCAATCTTAACAGCTAATTAGTATTACTTGAGCATATGGAATTAAGCTACATTATTCACATGAAGTGCTTGCAAGAACTGGCTTATCAACGACTAACGAGGTGCAAACTCTTGTATAAAGATCTTGTATAAAGATGAGACATCATAAGAAGCATAAGGCAGAGATTTCATTTAGTAGACAGATTTTGATTGGAAGGATGAATCATTGTCCCATGATAATTTTGTGTTAAATAGCAGTTCTACTTGATAAAAGCGTTATTTTTTTGCTTTAAATTGCTACTTTTGTTGGGTTTTTCATAGAAACTTACTATGAAAGATCAAGCGTGTCAATAACAAAACCCGAGGTCCTAAAGATAATAGGTTCATGAAAGATTGTATATTACTATATATAAAATAAACGTTATGATACCAGGCAGCCTGTCGTTGCTGTCCGTCCGTGGTTCTGAACATTACCTGTTCGTCTAAAAATTATAAGTTTCAGTCACTAGAAATTTGAGGACTTAGAACCTAACAAATTATATAACACTACACCAGGTCAACTGGTTTGCTGCTCTTTACATGCAATCTTTCACCACCACTGCCACTTGATATTTAGCTAGTTGTGTTCCGTCTTTATCTTGTAGATAGGCTTATAATCATCACTTGTACAACATATATGGTGTGCTTAATTGTTCAATAGAGGCATGCCTTTGAGAATATCTATTTAATTTCACTATTGTTTAGAATTGTGTTCAAGAGTAATATATAAATTACTCAAGGTCTTACTCCATTCTTTGTTGGTTTTTTTCCATCTTCCAAGTTCCACCGCGGCACCACTATAGAACTTTAGAATGAATTCCTTACTAGTTGATGATCTCATGACAACCCTTTATTATTAAAGTGGTTAACAAACCGGATATCCATATCATATACATCCACTAAGTAGTTCTGGTGTTTAAGTTTCTCTTCAAGCATATATGGTTTAGAAAACAAAGCACCTAGCGTAATTATATGTTAAAAGAGAAACTCAGGGAGATTAAAACATATGCATCTCCCAATGGAAAATCTACCATCTAGCTGTTCATAGGAGGGATTAGGATTTGCAAGGTGAAAAACTTAAAATTCATTCTTGTTATTGTTGAAATAAATAATATACTTCACATTTAATATACAAAAAGTAACATGTGCGGTCAAGAATCGCATTTAATATGAATAGAGTAACACGTGGGATAAATATGAAATATAATTTCACACTAAACAATATGATAAGCTAGCTTTATGATTTGAAATAATTTTGCAAACCGGGAATGCAGTATCTTTATTTAATTGAAATATAGTAAGTTGAGGTAAGATGTACCTATAATCTATTAGGATGAATTGTTTCTAAAGTTGGCACACATTTCTTGTATATGTTAGACAGAAACAACTAATATTAGGTGACAAAAAGAAAAAATGATGGTTATTGGATATAGGAGATGTTGATGATCCGCAGCTGCCTTGGAAGTGATGGTTTTCTGATTGACCAGTTTCATGCTATTGTAGTGTTGATCTAACGGTTGGAATGAGTCCGGATTTGAGATCCAAAGGTCAGCCGTGACCCTTAAATGTAGTTGTTTTGATCTGTTACATGTCAAGCCCTTGGATTATTTTTGATCCATTACAGTTCTTTTGTATGCTAGACAAAAACAAATTAAAATGTCATAACAAGAGCTGTTCGACTTGGTTGGTGGATGAAAAAGGTGGAGCGATGGTTATGGGATTTGAGGTTATGATTGTGACATGTGGCAATTGTAGTATTGATCTAACGGTTGGAATGAGGCCGGATTTGAGGATGCAAATTGCAAAGGCCATCAAATCTGACCCTTGGATTATGATCCAATGGCTGCATGACTTTTAACCTTTAGTGAGGGCATGAATAAGGGTATTCCACAGCTAAAACAAAACTCTGGCTATATAAACTGGTGACTATCAGACAATCACAATAGAAAAAGCCCTAGGGAGTAATGGCAAAACCAAAGCAGAAATGGACATCAGAGGAAGAAGAAGCCTTGTCTGCTGGTGTGGCAAAACATGGTGTAGGAAGGTGGAGAACTATTCTCACCGATCCACAATTTGCCTCTTCACTGGCTAATCGATCGAATGTCGATCTAAAGGTAGTTTTCTTCTTCGACATGCTTGCGTGACTTTATTTTTTCTTTTTAAATCAGTTACTTGCAAGCCCTCGTATATCTTTCTTCGTGAATCTGATTCTGCTTGTTTCCATTTTTAATTATCTAATGTGTCACTCTTGATAAATGTTGATAACGATTTTGCAGGCAGGAGTTTCAATTTGAAATTATTCCTTTTCTGAAAACTATATTGATTTCATGATACAAGAACACAAATTGGATCTACATAGATATACATATAAAGGTTCAAAACTAATGTGTGAATTATATTTACATTAGCTTTGCCTATAGTTGTGTTAAGATTGAATATTTATACAATTGCAAAATTACGCCTTTTATGAGCTTCTCAATCTAAGATTTTGTAAAGTCAGTTTATATCTTTTTAATATGTAAACTTTATGAATTTTTTTATACAGCATATGATATGCTAATTTATACACATTTGGTTGCTGATATCTTGAGTCTCTTTCTTTGTTTTGCCGTTCTTGGTCTTATAAAAAATATGAGGTGCAAAAGCGGATTTAAGATTTAATATTTATCCAGTTGCAAGATACATCTTTAATAACCTTCTCACTCTATAGTTTTGGTAAGGTATATATACATCATGCATTTCACTTTCACTTTCAATGGCACCATCATCATATATGGCACTACTTCTCATTTCTGTGAGAGGGGGTAAAAGTACATTAATATCTCTAAACTGTATTTAAGGAAATTTTCCTAACTGTATTTCTACCTGGTATGGCTTAAATTTATTATTATTCCATATGCAGGACAAATGGCGAAACTTGAGCGGAAGTGATTATGGGTCCAGCAGCAGAGGGAGTGCTAGAACTCCATATTCACAAGTTATTGATAACCTCCTCTTAACTTATCCAGAACCTTCAAGGAGGTCAGCGGATAGGAAAAGAAGAGCCCCACGGTATGTTTCTTTTCACTTGCTTCTTTAATTGTTTGTTTGTGTTGGTTTCACTAGCTAGTTTTTATAATTAAATATACTTTGGGTTCTTGTACTATGTTTTTAGTTGCTATTTTTCTTAGTATTATGAGTTTATCTATTTCTATGACATCATATTGTTTTAGTTAATTGATTGTATCTGATTCTATTTTATGCTCTTTGTCCAGGTACAAGGCAATGATTTATGAGGCATTTTCATCCATTGAAGATCCTGATGGAATTGATGCCAAAAGAATGGCTAACTTTCTTGAGGTCAGAATATATTTCTTCAATTTGTATATATTACAATTGGTTTATGCAGAAGTTAATAGTTTTGATGAAACTATATACCTTCATTCTCCTGTTATCAGATGAATAGATGTGAATTGTGTGAGTTTGATAGCCTTGAAACATAAACTCACACTGTAGATAAAGATTGAATCTGATCAAACTGTTATGCTGCAGTAATATATCATTACTATAATAGTATAACCAAACCCGGTAATTCCCATCCATAGCATCTGCGGTAATATATATTCAATATTTTACAAATCTTGTATCTGTTAAGTGGCTAGCTATCTTGTTTGTGTTACTATATGTCAGAGGCACTCACTTCTGTTATAGGCCACGATTTAAGCAATTGATTGCCACATGGACCAAAATTTAAGATATTTCAGAGATTAAAGAAATATGGGATTTGCCACAATTGATTTTTCTTGATGTTTACACATGTTGCAGCCAAAGTATGAGTTACCCAAGAATTTCAGGAGGATATTAACTTCAAAGCTCAGAAAACTTGTGCTGAATGGAGAGCTTGAGAAGGTCTGTAACTCTTATCTCAAGTTATATGTTTTGTTGCACTTGTATCACAATTACTTTTATCAGCTAATTTAGCATGAGCAGCTTGTAATATTATAATTATTTTCTTGATACTACTTTTTTTTTTTTTTTTTTGCAAATGTGTTCCGTTATTGAACATTCTTAGAAATGCATCCTCCTGTGCAAACTTGGTTTCTTGATTAGATATTTTGTGCATCAATATAGCGGATAATTTCCCCTGTATGAAAAAGTGGGTCATATAGAACTATAGTTTGTTTTGAATGGGTCAAGTTATTAAAAAAAAGTTTAGATAAAAAGTTAACAGTTACACTGTCTGAAATTCGCCTAAGAATACTCAAGTCCTTACAACCTTTCAAAGCACTTTGTTAAATGGATCATTGTTTTATAGTTTCGGTGAGTGTGTTTTGGTCACTAAATACCTCTAGACTTTATGTAGCAACCAATTTTCTGAAAGATTAGTTTTATGGTTATTTTATATCCAATTAATCACAACATCCAGGCTTACTTTTAAAGTTTGAGGACTAAAAGTGTACAAGACCTAATTGGAATTGTGAAAGTTGGGTGTTACTTTAAGCATTTGGTTCTTCTTGTTACATATTTGATATTCAATTACTTAAACATATTAAAAAAAAAAATAGAAGGAAAAAACTCTTTTCTAGTGACATCAACCCATCCAACCCATTTCAGTCCTTGTGACTTTAAGGAGACTTGGGCCCACAACCTCAACATTATAGAGGTCTGACCCAGCCTGAACTGTCTGACCCGTTGCCAACCTGACCCGCACATTTTGCCACTCGTATAAAAATGCACTTAAATGCAGGAGAATCGCTTCTACAAGGTCAAGGCTACGCCTTCAGGTGCTGAAACGCCCCAACTAGATGAAGTCAGGATTGATAATGTTGACGACAACGAAGAACAAGAGGAACCTCAAAACGGCAACGAAGAACAAGGGGAGCCCCAAAACGGCAACGAAGAACAAGGGGAGCCCCAAAACGGCAACGAAGAACAAGGGGAACCCCAAAATGGCAACAAAGAACAAGTGAAACCCTTTCCTTCAGAAACACCAGAAGATGCAGCAAGTGTTGCTGCCTTTCAGGTGTCTGTAGCTGTAAACCTGGAAGACCAGCTAATTAAAACTTGTGAAGTTGGAGATACACTTGATGAGCTTCTAGAAGAAAGTATGGCCATGTTAATGGTGGCCGAAGATCTCTATTGTCAATGTAAATGCCTTTCATTACCTTTAAATTATAAATTTAGAATCTTTTTCTCTGAAATATGACCAATCTGTTTGATACGACAGGCTCAAGTGATGAACTGGTTGTTCTGTCTCCCTGACGTGCTGTTTGCGATATTGGTCCAAGTGGTAATCTGGTGGTTAAGGTTAATGATGGTGAGTTGGTGAGTCTAATACATTGTCATATGTTGATCATGTGGCGGACTCTTTTTCCTTCTAGCAGAGACATGTGTTGTTTATGGATTTTGCAAACTCAAAACTTTGGTTCATGTTTTCAATGTTTGAGACCTTTTGCTCTTATCAGGTAAATTTAGTGTGAAACTGTTGTTACTTTATGGTTTTAACGAAAATCTAGGCCTAACCTCTAACCACACTTTAGAGAATGACAGACTAAACCGGCCGGGTTGAGTGGGTCAGGTCGGCCGGATTGATCGATTTTACTAGTTTCACGGTTCAATAGTTTGGTTTTGATGGCTTAGTGGTGTGAACACATTTTTTTATCATTATTTTCTAAATCATTTGTTTTTATCAAAAATTTTTTAGTGATAAAACATAGTTCAAAAAATGAAGAAAAGATATAAATAATAAAAGTCCCGGTTCAAATTCCAAACCAAATCAAACCATTAAGTTGGTAAACCGTCAAAACAGAAAACTAAAATGGTTTACAGAAAACTAAAATAGTAGTGTGAGGGTGATAATGTGAAAATTAGAACCCAAGGGATAAATCTTGCACATTGCTAAACAAGGTTTGGTCCTTTTCCTTTCATCTACCACTATAGAACATTAGAATGTATTATTTACATGTTTCTTCATTGATTTACTTGAAAAGTTTTAAAAGATTAGGGAGGCACTCCGACCTAGTTTGATTTGGTGCTTGTGGAAACCGAGTCAGCGAGTCTGTATTACATTTTCGTGATGTTGATTATCAACTCCTAAACTCATGATAATGTTTCTTCATCTCAAACACCACAACTAATGAGGTGAAAATTTGTCACTTTAATGAATGCAAACTTAGTTTGACTCGATGCATTTGCATAGGTTGTTTACTGGTTTTGTTTATGATTTCTTCGGATTTTACGGTTGGGGAATATTTTCCACTCAAAATGAAAAACCCCAAACCAAACAAGAAAAATGAAATTAACAATCATAAGTATACAGTTTACTATAATTGGTAAAGAAACAAGTAAATTATCTTGATCTATTAACTGTTATTGAGATAATTGTATTTAAAATCCAAAGCTTTTATAAGTTATTAGCTTGAGTAAACACGCGTATTACACGGGCTGAATAAATAATATATTAAATAGAATAAATATTTATTAATTATAAAATGATATGATTGAAATCTTTGTTATTATAAATAGAATGAACTTTTGTTTCAAAACAAACATTTTAAAAAATATCATTTTTATAACTTTTTTATTGTAACTTCTAATTTTAATTAATTTTTGTTTATAACTTTTAATTTTAATTTTAGTTTTTCAAAGACAACAATTTTAAAATAATTCATATTGTTAATAAGATTTGATATTTTAGAAAAAAAAATAATAATTGTGAATTTATAAATAACATTATTAAAAATATCCATTTTCTAAATTTATTAAAAATTATTTTAATATAAAAAAATTAAATAATATTATTAATAATTAATGTGATTATTAAATATAATATAGAAAACAGAAAAGATTTGGCGATAAAAATTGTAATACGGTCAAGCGTTGGGCCTTTCCTATAGATGGGCCGTAAAGGTAAGCCGGCTGAAAAAGAAGATAGCAAAAGCAAATGGGCTGGGCTGAGACTGATAGGTACCCAATATTCAAATGATACGTTCTAGATAGTCATACGTATGCGTATACGATATAATTATATGTTTCGATGCTTATGAAAAATAGACATTTCTAAAATAGTATTTTATTTACATATTAGGTTAGTAACTCGTGTATTACACGAATTGAAAATAAAAAAAGTAATTGAAAAATATAAACAAGAATATTTAAATTCTATTGTTTTTAATTTAAATCTATAATGTAAAATTAAGGATTAGTGAGATGATTATCATAGGGTTTAGAGAGTTAAATTGAGACGATTGATATCAATGTTCAAAATTTTTGTAATTTTTGATGATGATTGAGAAAATCTTCAAAATAACAAAGATAATATGATTAATAAAAAGTGTGTTAAAGTAAGTTTAGGTAAGAAAATTTTTGTGAGATGAAACCTTACGATTACATGTGACACCATATTTAATTATTTATAATGAATACAATCTGATCATTATAATTAAAAGTTACACAGTCACATTAAATATTATATTTCAATCATCTACGATCTCATATGTGTCTTTTAAAATGTGTTTTTTACTAGTCAAATCTCTTATTTTGTCTCCTCAAAACTTTTATTCCATAAAAAATCCCTAAAACAAAGAAATACCTTCCTCTATATTGATCAAACAAGCACGTACAAGGCTCAATTTGATTAGGACAAATAAGAAGAAGCCGGGCGAAAAAAAAGGCATCCATTTATAAATTTCTATATACAGGCCCATATAGAAATTTTGAGTGGCTTTTTCATAACAGGAGCAACTATTTATTAAATATGGTCAATGCGAATGGCTTTTATACCTTTACTAGATTTATATCAAACGTTTAATATAAATTTGAACTATTTTGATTTTGAATAAAATTTACGTCGTTATGTAGATAAAAATAAGCACCCCACAACCGTTTTTTTGAAAATTATAAAACACTATATTCTAAAAGTTATAAGAGGAAAAAAAATAAGGGTAAGATTAATTATAAAATGATAATTTTCAAATCAAAATTAATAGAGGGGGGCGAACTTCCAAAGACAAGCAGTCAACTTTCTTCAGGGGAGGATGACTTTATTTTACGCTCGGACGCCTCTCTTTTACGTGCGGACGGTTCTATTTATTTGACTTGAATATAGGCAGTGGTGCCCATGTTTAAAAGAGCCAACTGGTTCAAGGTGGTTGTGAAAGGTTTTATTTCTCTTAAAGGTTCAAAGTTAAAACCTTGACATTAACGAATTATTAATAACTACTTGTTACTAACCTTTAACCACTAACATATTGTAAAAAAAACCTATGTTTAAAAGACAATTTAAGGAATCAAAAAGTCAAAAGACATATAAAGAAAGCTAGTTGGTAAAAGAAACATTTTAAGAATATTTCCTATATGTAAATCCCGGTTCATATTTTAACCTGGTCCTTCGCAAGTGTAAAAGATGTTATAAAATCCTTTAGTTTATTTGTATTGGATTTGTCTTGGTGACGACAATAAGAGAATTCCAGATTACAAAAATCTATTCTAACAATTTACATTGATCGGTTTTTATTGTTTATAGGTGTTATCTACGTCAAATAATGTTTATTAACTAGTGTGAAAAGTACGATTAAAAAATAATATTAAGAAAGGAAATATCATATTATAAAACCATGAGAAAAACGTCACATGTTTTCTTTTAGTATAAAAAATGAATTTAACAAAATAAAAGAAGAGAATGGTCCTCTAGTAACGTCTATATCCATGACCATCACACTCACATGGGCGTGTCACATATTCGTTCATGCATAATCATACCCATGTTGCTAATAAACCCATGATGTCACTATTACTTTTGAGATTAATTGATGCATCCACTAGCCCAAACCAATACTCCACATCCTCAATTTAAATCATTTAAATGCACAAGTGTGAAGTGTCTTATACATGCATTAGTAAACTACTGCATTTCATTCCTTGTATCATTCTCTTTGTAATTAAATAATATCTCTTTATTTGTTATTTATTATCTTTTCTCTTCGCAAAATTATAAGAAATGAATATGAAAAATGCATAGTATTCTTTGAGAATTATTCTTTGAATTTCATTCTTATATTAAGGAATAAGATGGAGTATCTAGTTTAACAAAAAACCAATGATCCTTAGCCCAACTGGTTAAGGTGAGGTACTCATAATAAGTAAATATTTGGAGTTTATGGATTCAAGTCTTAATCTGAACAAAATACTCAGAGTTGATATAGGGGGTTTTCTCAACAATGGGTTTCCTCCTGAGGGAGTTGGGGGTGTGGTCCCGGCTGGGAAACGAATAGATGAGCCTGATTAAGATAACACATATTCTTCGAAGCAGGGTCGCACATTTGCCGTTCAAAAAAAATCTATTTTAATGAAAACTCTAAAATTTTCTTCATGAATGATGTTGATGTAGAAAAATGAAGCTTAGTATGCGTAATGAGCTTTTTATGGCCATCATTTTAAGAGCATCGATCCACATTGGGTTTGCTATTACTTTTTATGCTGGGTTTATAAGAAATGTCTCGCTTGAAATATTACTGACATATTAATGTTGCATTGTTTGTGAGTAAGAGGACATTTTCATAGTTAAATGTGTTTAGTTGAGAGCAACTTTAACATATTTAGCCTTTAATCAATCATTTTTGCCCAGATAATAAAAAATAAATCCATAATTTTATAGTGGGTAAAACAAACATCATCAATTAGTATGAGCATTTAGATTTCACATAAATATATTACATTTGTCTTATAAACATTATGATCTTTTTACAAAATGGTTATTTCTAATAAGTCAATATATCATTTTTAGAGGAAGAACACAATATTTTGTGAAAATGTTTTATATACACTTATACTAATATAAGTTACATATAGCAGCTAGCTTGATTCTAATTTAGTTATACAACATAATTAGGGGTTTCTTGTCAAGAGGATTTTTTCATAAGGTGAGTTTTATTCTGAGGGTGATCAATGGCGGAGTTTGAACACTCCCGTAGGGGGGGCGGGGGCGAAATTGTTTCTTTTTAGGGGTGGCGAACTCGAGTTTTATATAAAAATTTACACTACCGGACTAAAGTTTAACACTACCAACGAAAAAAAGAGGGGAGGCGCCCCCCCCCCCCCCCCCCAGTCCCAACTATGCTTCGCCACTGAGGGTGATCTCGAGTTCTGTAATCTGTTAATGAAGATGATCGGGGGGCTAGTGACCAATCAGTGATTCTTTAGCCGTTTAAAAATAGGTTGTACAACATAATTGAATAATAATCTAGATGCTAATTAATTTTTCATTAATTATCATTCTTTTTGTCACATGCTTGATTCCAACTGCCTTTAATTCTTGGTGACCGAATGTTCAAAGAAAAAGTGATGTGATTATATAATTAAAAATGTAGCAAACTATTAATTCTTTAGTTTATATATATTAAGATTTGTAGTAATGGTGATGGGTGGTAGTTTAGAGAAGGAGATTCAATAAATTTTCAATTCAATTATACGTCGGTGCCAATTAATTGTTGGGCACGTTATCATTTTTTATCGTGAGTTGATTTTTGGGAAAATTATTTAATTTGCATGTAGAATTAGAGTCAAAGGAACTCACAATCTGTGTGGAGTAGACGCCTACATGTTTAGAACATGAGATGTCATGTAATTCTTCGTAGGTATCGTCAATTTGTATAATAAAAAGATTTTTTTTAAGAATATAAAAGCTATTTAAGAGATTGTCTACATATAGAAAAGCGAACATCCATTATCTAATTTTACATACAAAACTCCATAGAGGAATCGTAATATGATGATCGATAATTTGAAAAACCTGAGAGTCGCAAGTACGCTTTCAGATTGAAATTATTTGGGTTCACATCAAATGTTTAATCGGATAAAATTCAAGTTCAAAAACAAAGTACAATTTGTGTGTGTGTGTGCGTCAAAATCGTGAACTAGAAGTGAAGAAGGAAAACCAGACTGACCAATTGTTTGTTAAAATTTGAAATCTTGCAGAGATAGGGTAACTATCTTTGGCAGTTATCATATACAAATTTGATTGTTTTAACCTCCTGAGTTCCACATGAGAAATTTTGGAAAAATTAAATTTTTATGTATTTTTAGTAAAGCAATATTTACCAAAATAAAAAAATTTCAAACTGACGTGGTAGCTCGACATCAACCAAGGGCTTTGCTCTTTGGAGCCCGCCAGGGGCTACAACCTCTTGGTCCTAACTACCAGGGGCGCTGCCCTTTGAAACCCCTATTGCTTAGAGGTTTCACTCCTAAAGAGGTTTCATCACAATAAACTCAAACAAGTGTGCACTTCGTACCTTTTAGCTTATTTGATAGAGATAATAATCGTATTAGTTATTAGTCAATCTAATTACATTAAAATATATAACAAACTCTATATAGTTGGTCTTCTAGTCTATTAGTATTGGATGATGGTTTGTGTTTGAGATAGTTAAAAGTCTTTAGGTTCATAGCTGTCTCAAGCGAGTTTTTCTAAAATAGCGGGTTTCCTCCTTGATCGTGCGAGATGATTATTTCATATTCTTTAAAGTATATAGCGTAGAGAATAGAAATAATGTGTAAAAAATAAGTGTGAGTGGTTTTGTTGGGTTTGAATTTTTTTTTTTTTTAAATCAAACGGCCTAGTAATCATTATCCAACAGTCAAAATGGGGGCGAGGCTATTGGTGAAACCCATTGAATAATCTCACTGTGTGCTTGGAATCCGCACCCTTCTTCGATAGGGCTTACAAAACATGTATTATCGTGTTTAACAAGTTAGAGATAATACGATTAACACAAGTATCAAACATGAAAACAATTTGTTTAACTAATATATCTCATGTCTATATTTTTTATATGTTTTTAAGGATGAAAAAAAAAAAAAGAAATGATGTAGTATGGTATCCTAATTTTAGTTATTTTAAAAATAAAAATATTACATAACATATTTTTTTATTAAACAAAGTTAATCATATTATAATTATATCACGAATTACAAGCGTCCCCGATTCTCACTCCCGTGTTACCTAAAACTAGGGGTGTAAACAAGCCAAGCCGGCTCGCAAGCTACTCGGGATCGGCTCGAAAAAAGCTCGAATCGAGCCGAGCTTAAACGAGCTAGAGCCCGAGCTCGAGCTCAGATTATTGCTCGTTTACTAAACGAGCTCGAGCCCGATCTTCAAAAATCGAGCTCGAGCTGGCTCGCGAGCTTAAACGAGCTTTTTGTTTATATAGTTTTTTATTTGCATATTAAATATATATAAATACATATTTACGTAAATTATATTATTAAATATATTATTATGATAAAAAATAGTTAAATAATATATATTATGTTATATATACAAAGTATGATTATAAATAATTATAAAAGTAATTATAAAAAATAAAAATTTAATAATTTAACAATAAACGAGCCGAGCCCGAGCCGAGCTCGAGCTTGAAAATTTTCTGACGAGCCGAGCTCGAGCTTTATAAATAAAACTATAAACGAGCCGAGCTCGAGCTCGAGCTTCCTAAAATCAAAACGAGCCGAGCTCGAGCCTAAACGAGCTCGGGCTCGGCTCGACTCGTTTACACCCCTACCTAAAACATTTAATATTCTTATTTGATGATTTTCCCGAAAACCTTATTACGGACATTCAATAAATAAAAAGAATAGTACAAGGACTTTTAAAAAGGCCCACACGCCTATCTACTTTTGTACAACTCATCATTAAACAAACACAAATATTATTAGGACTTAGGAATGAATGGTCGTGATAAAAAACAATAATTTAAGAAAGAAAGATTGCATTGCCATCTTGATCGTACATGTGCAAGCATTTGGTGTTGGTTATTCTTTTTCTTTTTCCTAAATAAAAAATATGACCATTAATCCGAAGAAGTGTATTCTCAACAAACTTGTTAAAGCTCTACGAAGATTTATCGACTTAATCACATAAACATTTTGGTTATCGTATATGTTCTATTGAAAGAGTAGAGAAACTTACTGTTTCATCATGTAAAGTGTAACAGGTGAAACTTCCTAATGATATGGTCAGATAATACATAGAAAAATGATGTTTTGTCACGTTTATAAACATTTAAATATATATCAAACTTGTAAGTGTTAGGAACTAATACAAAAATCAGGCTTAAAGGCCTACATAGATAATCGATACAACTCCATTATTTATAAGTGCGTAGAAAATAATAACATGGATATTATAAAGGTCAACTATTTTAAAAAATGTATAGAATAAAAAAAGTCAAGTCAATGCCAGCTGATTTCACCTTTCGTTTATGCTCAAAACTTAATACTTTAGGCAACATTTCCTTGTGTTTTCATAATTTTAACACTTTTAGGTGTGTGAATATTTACAAACGTATACAAGTAAACTAGTTATTATAGTATGGACGCATCCATCGATACGAATTTTAACACTTTTCCTGCAAATGTGTGTTTGGAAATCGTACATCTATAATGGATTAATTGTAAATAATCTTAAAAGTGAAAAGTTAGTATCCATTCTAGTCTCGATATAAAGTTTGATCGCAAAAGGAAAGTAGATATAGACATGAATGAAAGTGGGAAGCAAAGAACATTCAACTTTATGGTCAATTTTTTGCCTTTAAGTAATTCACAATTCATCCATTTATATTATTTATTATGTATCTTCTTTAAATATTTACATGATATATATACATACATATATGTATGTATATATATATGTGGCAGCATCAATCCCCATGTGACCCACGAGAGGATTACCGGCCGGCTTTATGTCAGCATGACCGATCTTTCACGAGCAGCCATGCCTCTCTTCTTTCTCTTCTCCTCTTAAATTTTCCACTTTTACTTTTAAAAAAGGAAGATAAAGATTATTAATCATAAGATCTTAAATTCAATATCTGAGAAAATTAAGTGACATAATGATAAATAATTGAAATTATAAATGATAGACAAATGATATTTTTGTCTTAGCCACATTTCAAGTTCCATCATTTTTTCAAATGCTCGCAATTTTTACATACAATGCTATTTTCTAAAAAAATGAGACAAAAAATATCAAGTGTTTTTTTATCTTTAAAACGTGTATAAGGTTGATATATAAAAAATTATGAAATTTTTTTATATTATTTCAGCTTATTGTGTGATATTTCTCAAATCATTGTGTAATATCAGGTTATTATATAATATTGGTGAGATCATTGTGTTTAAACCTGATCATTATGTTTTCTATTGTGTTTTTTTAAATAATAATTTTTAAATAACATAATGCTGTAAATGTAATTTTTTTACGTTTTTCAGGTTATTGTGTAATCCCGATCATGTAATTTTATATTTCTCGTCAAGCAGCTCAGTGGGTCTAATGTTGATCGTCGAGTCTAATGCTAGTTGTTGTGTTAGCTATTGTGTTTAATGCTAATCATTGTGTTTAATGTTGATTATTGTGTTATGCATTATTTTTTTTAAATGATAATTTTCAAATAACACAATGCTAAAAGATGTAATGTTGATTACGTTTCCTAAGGTCATTGTGTAATCCTCATCAAGTAACTGTGTAATCCTCGTCAATTAAGAAGATTACACAATAAACTGACGAAATTACATAATAAGCCAAAAAAACATGCGAATTTTCTTTTGTTTTTTATATTAACGCTATATGTGTTTTATCAACACTATACACGTTCTAAAGATAAAAAAATGCTCTTTTCTATGATATTATTTAACAAAAAATAATGTCGTGTATAAAAGTTACAGACGTTTAAAAAATGATGAAACTTAAGAATGAGTAACATTATTAATTTTGCCCTCAGCCTACTCTTGATAAAAAAAACATGTGTCAACGTCTTAATATTTGTTACACTTTCTAGTTTTTAAATATTTTGTATTTGAATATTTTTTTAAAATTAACCTACATTGTGTATCTGAGTCCATTTAACTTCAAAAAAACAGATAAACACTAAACATAGACAATTAATTTTTTTAAAAGACAACTACGAGAAAGTTAACAAATCTAAATTGGTAAATACTATATAAAACAAGATAATATCAAAATTGAATTAGTTGATTATGACAATTACGAATTATTGTTCTGTCTCTTTAATTTTCTTGAATTATAAAAACACCTGTTTGTACGTGTACATTATTGGTATTTTCTTTTAAAGGGAAGAAAAGATAAATAGTAATTGCATATATCAAAAGAGGCACACTTTTAGTAATTATGACATTAATGAACAAAGGCTTTTATTTTGCAAATTTTTCGAATAATATGTGTTATTTTAATCGAACCCATCTATCTGTTTTTCAACCGAGACGTCAGCGGACTCACCCCCAACCTTTTAGAAGGAAACCTATTACTCGGAAAACCCTCTAACTCAACTCTAAATAATTTTGCTCGTAATGAGATTTGAACTCATGACCTTTCATATTCACATATCATAAGTACCTTACCCTAAACAATTATGCTAAGAAACATTTTTAGATGGTTATTGGATTGATTAGACCAAAATCAAATGTTACATTTTTGAATAAAAGGTTTAATTTTATCGCAAACAAGTAATTTTTTATCCGCATTTATGAACAGGGTTAACACCAAGAAAAACCATTACACTTGTCTTTTCCATAAAAATCACTTAACCCAAGTTTGGTATACTAAAGTCTCTCAACTTAAAACAAATAATTTTAATACTCATTAAATTGTTAGAGCCCATAAATTTGTGTAAAACACGTATACTTGTAATTTTTTTTCAATTAAAGATTTGTTAACTGCTAAACTAGTGAAATTTTGATCAAGTGACAAACAATTTTATCCAAAAAGAAATATTTTTATCATCTTATTGCGATCAATTTTAGAGTTAACAAGTTGTTTTTAAGAAAAACAAAAGTATGTGCATATCAGACGTATTTAAAGACTTTAATATAAAAAAACTTAGTTCAATGATTTTTTCATGTATTTTTTCTAAATTAAGAAACGTGAATATATTAAAATTATAGTGAGAGACTTTCTCGTCAAAAATAAGAAAGTACCTGTTGTTTTTTTTTTTATCTTACTAAGTAACTACAACTTTCATCTTGTTTGAAATTGTTCTTTAATAAACATTAATATTTGTTTCTAAATTGATCGACTTTGTTAGAAAAGTACTAAAATAGTAACTATTCGACTTATGATGACAAAGATTAAAATATTATTTTTCAACTTATTTTAGAAATAGAATAAACATATCTTTAAAGATCAATATAATATTTTTTAATAGTTAGGTACATTTAATATCTATAAAATTACGAGAACTTCTATCAACACACAAATTATTTTTAATAGTTTATATAAAAATAATTAAAATTTAATATTTAAACGTCTCCATTGAAATTTAAAAAGAAAACGATGAACGAATTTATAATACACATATGTGTAAGTCATATATATTTATTAGGTTAGAAACTAGTATATTATACATGCTGAATAAAATATTTTTTAAAAAAATATATTTTAAATAAGTCATCACATATTTCTTAAAGATATGAAAAAAATAAAAGATAGAACTTTGCATATAAACAATCAATACATTAAACAAATTAAAAAACTAAAATTTGAACAAAACATTTCTTTTGAAATATGGAAAAAACTAAAATTTGAACAAAACATTTCTTTTGAAATATGGAAACGATTATTTGATTGTGGAAGAAATTAAGGAAACTATGATTTGATTAAAGGGTAAATTTAGGAAAGAAAGAATTTTTTAGTAAGAGAGAGACGAGAAAACACTCATGAAAATATATATAAACATGACACATGTATAAAAAATTAGTCTTTTATAATATATAGAAAATAAAAAAATAATATTTACACAAGTGTAGTTAAAAAGATAAACATTTTAAAAACATATGCATACATTAGTTTAATGAGTTTTTATGCTATTTTTATGATTCTTAATATATATAAAATACACAACAATGTATAAAAAATATAATTGATTGATATTAATTCTCACAATTATTATAATATGTACTAGTTCTCAATTTTAATATTTAAATTTTTTATATTAATATCCTCCTCCTAAAGTCACCCTACAAAGTTAAATGTACATCTACCATCAAAACAAAAGTGAAAAATTACATCTGCGACAGGAGTCAGAAAAGGGGGTCTCGCAAGGTGATGATCTCTCACACATACGTGTGTGTATTCACACACACACACACATACATATAATATGCACATATATCCATATATTATATTGCATGTGTCTATCTATCTCTCTCATCCGCTTGTGTTCTTGGGTTTCATTCACAAGATCCTGTCGTCGTGTAGGTTTATAATTTATAAATCCACAGTCCATTAATTCTCGGAAGTAATCACACACATCTATCTTACCAGGTAATCCCATTTCAACCCTCCTCTGTTCTTTAGCTTCTTCACCATTTAATCCTCCATTAAAACACAAATCTTGCAATATCTCTCAGAAATCAAAATCTTTTCAGATACCCAAATGGGCTCTGTGTTTGATTCCATCTTGCAGATCTGATACAAAACAAAGAGTTCTCTCAATTTTATCTCCATTTTTTTCAAGATTTTTTTGAAATAGAATGAATCTTTATGTAACACCCACGTGATTTCAAGTGATAATGTTGGTTTCCAGCTAAACTGGAGTGGAAATTGTCTAAAATTTTGTGTTTTTTCATCTTCTTTGATGAAATGTCCAGAAGAACAGAGCTATTGATTGGGTGATATGGTGATTGAAGAATATTGGCTACTTTTCCCTTTGTTTTATCGTCAAAAAAGTAAAAAAGAAAAGTGTAAATTTAACAGTAATCTTTCTCTCTCTTTAGCTCACTGGGTAGTGTGGGCATAATCACAAGGGCCCTCGAACCAAACCTCATGAAATTGGTCCAAAAGTTGCAGTTTGAGCGGCTATTTAACTACAGTGATTATGACTTTTAAAGGGGCCAATATGCACTGTCGGCAGTAGCCAATAGTTGCCATCAGATTTTGACAAATTTTCTTGATTTTACACATCTCATACCATCAGATCCCACTAATTTGCTCTTTATTTTCTCACTTTGACTTTGAATTCTAATGTTTAAATCATCAAGATCTGTGTTTTTATCTCAGATTACAGTTATCATCTTCAGTTAGTAGTCTCTGAACTTGTTTTGTGTAAAAGCTTTAATCTTTTACTTTAATCTTTAGGAATTTATGCCAATTGAACTGTATCTTCTGATCTAATCAGCATGATTTTGTGGAATTTGCTTGTTGGGTGCAAGTTATTGCATGTTTTCTTACAAGTTTTGAACTTGATTGTTGAACAGATTGTGCATTAGTTTTTGTGGGCTAACAATGAAGTATAAAGATGATAAACTTGCAAGACAACCTGAAAGAAGTTCAAGGGTGGTACCCATAGGAATAATGTTTGTGGTGCTATGTGGGTTGTCATTTTATCTTGGTGGGATTTTTTGTTCTGAAAAGAACAAGATTTCTAGTGAGCAGGTTTCTAAAGCAGTTAATTCTGTTGAACCAACTGTTTCTAACCCGATTCGGGTGCAATCGGTTTCCTTTCCCGAATGCAGTGGTGATTTACAAGACTACACGCCCTGCACTGATCCTAAGGTATATGTGTTTTCTGGTTTTTATGATTGTTTTGTCATCATGGGTCTGTTGACTTTGGTTGATTGTGTATGCTGTATGCAGTTCAACTAAAGCTCACAAATCCATACTAATTTTGAGCTATCAGTAAGATTTGATCAAAGGAATATGAATCTTTATCGTTTGATATGAAGGACATTGTTGGTTGATTATGTGCATTTTGTGTTTTTGACTCTGTGGATGTATCTTCATATGAGTTCTTGGTTCTATACTTGTTTCGTGGGCTGATTTGCTTTTGTGGGAAATAGCGCGATTAACATTTATCTCAATTGTTATTGTTAACAGAGATGGATGAAATACGGGCGACACAGGCTTACATTTATGGAGCGCCATTGCCCGCCCGTATTTGATAGGAAAGAATGTTTGATACCACCACCTGATGGCTACAAGGAGCCTATCAGATGGCCAAAGAGCAAAGATGAATGTTGGTACAGGTAAATTTCATATCTTTTATATCTTCTGTCAATCTTGGATCAAGATTAGAGGTGGCAAGATGGCGGGTCAGACAGATTATGTAGCGGGTTAAAATGATTTTTTGGGTACTGGGCAAGCGGGCCAAGTCAGATAGTCAAGACAACATTTTTCTGTCCATATATACAACAATATAATTATTCAAATCTTTGAATAGAAACAATGTGAGGAGGTTATATGCATTATAAGTAGACTTTGGGTGACTTTCATCCATTTAGACCCGTTTAACATAATAATTAATATCAAGGCGTCGCCTTTTGATTAACACATTCCAATTTAACTGTCTAGGAATGTCCCATATGACTGGATCAACAAACAGAAGTCAAACCAGCATTGGCTAAGAAAAGAAGGCGAGAAATTCTACTTCCCGGGTGGGGGTACTATGTTCCCCAATGGTGTTAGTGCTTATGTTGATTTGATGCAGAATCTAATCCCGGGAATGAAAGATGGAACTGTTCGCACCGCCATTGATACTGGATGTGGGGTTAGTTTCTGAATTTAGATCTTATGAAACCTAACAAAAATGGTTAAAATTTTAGTAATGTAAAGCTTACATCTTGAGATTTCAAATTTACAGGTTGCTAGCTGGGGAGGTGACTTGCTTGATCGTGGCATCCTAACCGTTTCTCTTGCCCCTCGAGATAACCACGAGGCTCAAGTACAATTTGCTTTAGAGCGCGGTATTCCTGCAATTCTTGGAATCATATCTACACAACGGCTGCCATTCCCATCAAATTCATTCGATATGGCTCATTGCTCAAGATGCCTTATCCCATGGACTGAATTCGGTATTCTTGTTAGATCTCTAAAACAAGTTTGCTATCATAGAGGTGACAAAATGGGCGGGTTAGGATACGGATCAAACGGGGTCAGGGTCAAAATGTGTCTATTGTAGCAGGTTAAGATGGGTTGGGTCAGGTTGGCCTGGAGACAGTTTTTTAATCTTTATGAATAGTTAATGCTTTGAATATGGCTAGAAAAACTATATTGTGATAATAATAATCTAAGTTTTGTACAAACAGATGATTTATGAAGTTGTATCCTTTATAATTACACTTGGGAAGGCTTCCGACCCGTTTGACCCGGATTTCGTAAGAATTGACTCGTTGATAAGTAAATGGGTCAAAATTGTGCAAATCTATGTCATTGTATAGAAACAACTCAAAAATCTTTTCCAGTTGAATCTTTACATGACAATCTTGATTGATTCTTTACTGGCTTTTTCAGGTGGAATTTACCTTCTAGAAGTACACCGAATCCTACGGCCAGGAGGCTTTTGGGTTCTCTCGGGCCCACCCATAAACTACAAGAGACGATGGAGAGGTTGGAACACGACAATAGAGGATCAAAAATCGGATTACGATAAGCTACAAGGACTTTTAACTTCAATGTGCTTTAAGTTATATGACAAGAAAGGTGATATAGCAGTTTGGCAGAAAACATCAGATAACAACTGTTACAAACAGCTTGATACACCAGACACCTACCCAACAAGATGTGATGATGGGACCGAGCCTGATTCTGCGTGGTACACCCCGTTGAGACCGTGTGTGGTCGTGCCCAACTCAAAACACAAGAAACTGAGCTTGCAATCCATCCCAAAATGGCCTGAGAGATTACACGAGGCTCCGGACAGGATTGGTGATGTTAAAGGTAGCAGTGCTGGTGATTTTAATCGCGATGATAGAAAGTGGAAAGATAGAGTGAAGCATTACAAGACATTGCTTTCGGTTCTTGGGACCGATAAGATAAGAAATGTGATGGATATGAATACCCGTTATGGAGGTTTTGCTGCTAACTTGATCAATGATCCACTTTGGGTTATGAATGTCGTTTCGTCTTATGCTCCAAATACACTTCCTGTGGTATACGACAGGGGTTTAATCGGAACTTTCCATGATTGGTAAGACACATGCTATATATGATCATAGATTGGGCTGCCAGAAAGCCAAGCCGAGCTCGAGCAGTATAAAAAATACTCGAGCTCAGCTTGATAGCCAATAATGCAAGCCAGCTCAACAATGCTCGAGTCTGTCTTGTTGAGCTGGCTTGACACCCGCATATTACTTAAGGCTCAAAAAGCTTGACCAAAGCACGAGCCAAGACCTTATAAGCTTGAGCTCGGCTAGTTACATATTTTAAGCTCGTTTTGTTTTCTGTACAAATTTAACTTGTTTGATTTCTTTTTAGGTGTGAGGCATTTTCGACGTATCCTAGAACATATGATCTTCTTCATGTTGACAGCCTCTTTACACAGGAAAGCCATAGGTAAAAGTCATCTTTTTTTGAAGTCAAACATGCTGGTCAAAAACCTTGAAGCTTGGCATTTTTTTTATTTGCATTTGATTGTGTATAGGTGTGAGATGAAATATGTGTTGTTGGAGATGGATCGGATCTTGAGACCAAACGGGTACGCGCTCATTAGGGACTCGAGCTATTTTGCAGACGCGGTTGCTACAATCGCGAAAGGGTTGAGATGGGATTGTCATGTAAAAGACACTGAAGATGGTAATAACAAAGAAAAGATTTTGGTTTGCCTGAAAAAGCTTTGGTATTCACAACAAACCTCATAGCAAGAACGAAGATGAGAAAAAGGTGTCATTTTTTTTCAAGAAACCTGATGATAATTGAAGGATCATTAAGCTGGTATTTCATAAATATATGTAACATTAAGTTTTCAGAAAAAGAGGATAATTAGTTATTCATAAATTTGAATTAATTTAGTATAGTGATGGACTTATGTTTGTATTGTAGATGATATATATGTTCACTTTTATTTATATTTGTTACAAGAACTAGGTATACTCTGTTTTTATGTCCTTAATTGTTGAATCTGGTTTTTGTGTCCAAATTCTTACTGTATTTGATGGGTTTACTAAGATGTTTACGAAATACTCTGTTTTACACAAAAATTTTGACCTTTTTTTTTTTTTTTTTTTTTTTGAGAAATAGGCTGATTTGGGTAACTTTTATCTGCTTTATCGAACTACAAAGATTATACAATGGGCCACTCTATTCCAAGTACAAATCGTTTTTCTCACTTAGTTTTGTGAAAGGGGGAGGTGGGGAGGTTTGTTTTTTTAAAGGTTATGATTTTAATCATTGATATGAACGAATGATTATTGATTCGATGTTACTAATTTGTTAACCACTAATCTGCTTTTAAAAAAAAAACATAAACATGAGAGCATCCTATGCCCCTGTATACACATGGCTGTCATCATTACATTTACACGCCATATAAGAAATTAGAAACATAATAATGATGTCAAACATTACTTAAAAGCACTAAAGCTATATAATACATCATATTTGACCAATGTTCTTCTATCAGAGAAATTTATCACATAATAAATAGTAGAACAAAGCATATGGGTGTCTTGTGGTGCAGAAAATCTTTTGCCAGTTTTTCTAAAACCTCAAAGCCATCTCGTGATGTTCATTCTATGGTTTGAAACAAGAGCAAGTTTCCTTAAAGGAACTAATAGAAATACCCATGGGTTAGTCTAAGCCAACAACACATATTAGCGGCCTAGTGGGGCTAGGTGCCTAGATATAGGTCCATCTAAGCCTTGACCATATTTAAACTTTTAGTTTAACACGGATAACTTACTTATTTACATTTTAGTTTAATGTAGAGCTGTATAAAACTATAAGATATAGGTCCATCTAAGCTTTGACTCATTTAAACTTTTAATTTATCACCCTATTTATTTAAACTTTAGTTTAATGTAAAATAGGTTAGAGCCCATGTAATACATGGGTGGAAAAATTAAAACATGTTAAAATCATTAGTTTTATAAATATTTTATTTTTTAGATGTTATTAGCTATTGGTAAAATAAAATTATAATAAATATCTAAAAATTATAATAATTAATAAAATTAAAAATTATTACGCTATATTTAAAGATAAAATGCCTGAAATCATATAATTTAGTATGTATTAATAAGTTATTGTAATAAAAATATATATATTTTAAATGTTTCATTGTTTAATTTACTTATTTAAAATAATTATCATTTAATATGAGAAAGATAATAAACACAAATATAGATATGTTTGTTTTAACATATTTTAGTGAAAAAGGAAAGTGAAATTAATGGTTATTATAATTTTCGCATTTATTATGAGAGAGAGGCGGGAAATAATTTTTTTGATATGCTAGAATGATGACATGTGTCATTTGATATGTTAGAATGATGACACTTGTCTTAAAAAAACTTTTTTTTATTATATGTTATAGATTGTATAAAACCGGATTATGTAAAGTTGTATAAAACCAGATTCAGATGCAGATAGAAAAAAAAAAGTTCATATATGGAAAGATCAGTTTGGTTTGAAACCGGTTTTAGTTCGACTTAGTTTAATTATAATCGGTTTGAACAGATATATTCTCACACCAATTTCAAACTAACGGACTAGAACTAGTTTCTTTCAAACCCGTATCATGATCGTTTTCGAATCAGGCCGGATACCACCCAACTTGTTTGAAATTGCCCCTTAGCATCAATAACTTAGTTTTAGAATATTTAAAGCGAACTTGCTCGAACATACTTACAAAGGAGATTTGAAAATTAATTGGTGGTAAGGAATCTATATATTACATAAAATCAAGGGTGTAGATGGTAAACCATCGATAAGTCAGGGGATACAATGTGAATTACTGTCAAAATAAAGGATCAAACTTAGCAACAAAAAAAGGGAAACCCATGCAGAAGAACTTATACGAGATGAGAAAATGGTGAAATAGATTGAAGATGAATCACCAGATGAAGATTGGTATATAGATTCGTTTTTTGATAATCAGATCCAACACTCGATTCGTAATTTCGCTAATTTTCTCTACAAATTTCCGTTAATTCTGGTTGATTTTGCTCAATTGAGCCCTCGTAATCGGGATCTGGTTCGTTCGTTCGATTTTAAATTTCTGCAATGTCGATCTGTAATCATTTGTTAATTCAATCCATCGAGCTTAGTATATGCAATGCATTTACAGATTAACCTGATGAATGATGAACATGTGTTTTCAGCCTAGAAGGAAAATGGGTGCAAAATTATTGGAAATCGATGCAACAGCAATTAAGTTCATATGTAAGGACGCTTCAGATCCTCTTTGCAATTAACATAACAGTGCGTTAACTGTTGATTTACGGGAATTGATTGTCTCGTTTATTGCATCCTTGTTCCACAATTAGAATATTCCATAAGGGTTTTAATGTTATATTATCCCTAATAGATGGATACTAGCAGAAGAGTGTTTAATTTTGGATCAGGGAGTATGCATTAGAGTTATGTTTGCATATATCAGATATAACTGATGGTGGATTTAGGATTTTGATCTTTGAGGCTATAGCTCTTAGGAGAGGTGGTTGTATATTCTGTTAATTGTAACTGAAGTAGCTTCCTCGAAGGCCTTTTATAGTTCTGATACGCCCACAGTTGTAGCTTATCGTATCCTATTTCACAAATTGTTTTCTATCATTGAATATTTAGCTCTAATACCAGAAACGAACACATGAGTCACATAGTGTAACATATTATTGAGAAATATGCAACCATATAGAGTGAACAGGCTGACGGGCGAAGAGAGAAACCATAAAATTAAGAGGTAACACCAACATGATAAAATCTTCTAACACAAGAACCTAACAAGTTCATCATTCTCTTTGCAGGTGAGGTGAAGAAACAAAGCACATCTTCAGTTCACCTCTCTAATATATCTGATGAATATGTTGCTTTTAAGGTGCATCCTGCTTGACTAATCCATCTTTCATAACATCATAATAACTTTTTTCTTGTTGTCTTACATCAACGCAAGCTTTTTAGCTATATTTGTCACATATACATTATTTGTTATCAAGCAGGTGAAGACTACGTCACCAAAGAGATTTTGTGTAAGACCGAATTCAGGCATCATTAGCCCAAAGTCAGCATGTGATTTCACAGGTATTTGTTAATAACCACCCTACATCGAAATGTTTTTGTAATTATTTTCATCATTATGCATGCCTATAATCATCTTTCCTCTTAAATTCTTTCATCTTTCTGGAATTTATATTCTGCTTTTGACATTTAATTATTTAAGCCCCTTTTGCTGCAGTTACTATGCAAGGTTTAAGGTCACCTCCATCTGAAGTGGAGTGTAAGGATAAGTTTCTGATACAGAGCACAGTTGTTGATGCTGAGACAAAAGAAGAAGAAGTAACTCTTGAATTGGTGAGTATTATGATTTTCTGTCAAAGATTTCTTTATTGATGCTCATTGATGTCACCTGGCACTGGCAGTTCTCCAAAAGTAGAGGTAAGTATGTTGAAGAGAAGAAGCTCAGGGTTATTCTAGTTAGCAAGGAAGATTCTTCATCAGAGGAACATAAAACCAAAGCATTGGCAAAAGAACCATCTAATGAATCTTCAGTTAAAGAAGAGAATGTAGCGAAAAACAAAGTGTTAGGGGAAGAACCATCTAATGAATCTACAATTAAAGAAAAGAATGTGGTGAAGAACAAAGTTTTGGGGAAAGAACCATCTAAAGAATCATCTAATGAATCTTCAGTTAAAGAAGAGAATGTGGTGAAAAACAAAGTTTCGGGGAAAGAACCATCTAAAGAATCTACAACTAAAGAAGAGAATGTGGTGAAGAACAAAGTTTTGGGGAAAGAACCATCTAATGAATCTTCAATTAAAGAAGAGAAGGTGGTGAAAAAAGATGAAAATGTGACCCTAATTCATACAGTGAGTGATGCATATTTCCTCTTTACAAGACCCATTTGCTTCAATATGCTTGATGGGAATATCATTTTTCTTGCAGCAAACTGAAGACCACAGGGAAGTCAAAGATGGTTTGACTACAGAGGACCCGAAGGCATCTGCTGATCTTCATGAGAATGAGGGGAATCTTTCCAAGAATTTGAAATCTAACCCTGTAAAAGTTGTGAAACAGGATCCAGAAAGGAAATTGAGGTTGTGCAATCAACTCAAGGAGTTGAAAATGAAGGAAGCTACATTAGAAAATCAACTCAAAGAGGTTAGCTTGTCCCCAATATATCTTGTCGTTCCAATGGAAGGCATTTTAATCATTTGACCCACCGTCTAATAACTGTATAAACCATGTGCCAAAAAAGTTGTTTAGTACTGACTACTGAACTAATAACTTATTCTGATTAAAAATCTTTTTGCAGGCCAAATCCACAATATCTAGCCTAACCTACCAGAACAGCATAGTCATTGAAGCAAAGGAGAAACTTAAGCTAGAACTGGTAAAATGCGTTGCATCCCTTGTTATGAAACTATATTATAGCAAGGAAACTACTTTTTTTTGTATATATATATTTAGTTTATAGATTGTTTACTTATTTGCAGGCTAGGAGAAGTAAGAAAGGATACCCTTTTGCATTTGTTTGCATGGTGTCTATCATCGGTTTGATAAGCGGATACATCTCAGATCCTTAAACAACAATTCACAAACTTCTTCATTTTGTCCCAATAATTGGATGGTTATATCCTTTTACTCATACTGCATATTTCAATACTGAAAAGCACTGTAAATGTATATATATAGACGACAGTTCATTTCCTTGGATATTCAGGATGATGTTAAAGATTCAAAGCTCGTTATCCTTTTACAGGAGTACTTTATATTCAATATGCGTATGTGAGTAGCCTAACAAGATTAAGTTAGAGGTGTCAATGGGTAAATCTTTGCACAGGATCTCATGATGGTTTGACCCAATACAATTTTGTCCAAGCTTGTTTGGCTTAGTTATATGCTATAAACAATCACTGAGAAAACTCAAGTAATGACAACTTCAGGTATGACCGTTTCAACCCATTTGGCTCATTGTTGTTAAACTACCTTCGTTATTTTATACGCTTTAGAGATAGAACATAGCCCCAATCAACTCGTACATAAAGTAAGTTGGGTCAAAATTTACATTAGATTAAGTTGACACCTTAGATAAAGTTTCATAGCCATACAATGACTAGTACAGGTCATCCCAAAACACATCAACATTTAACACAAACCTGGTAACCTACACTACTGAATCAGTTTGCAACTTGCAAAGTTCATCAAGGGTGACTGCAAGATTACTGAGGCAAATAATAATCTTATCACCATTGATCCTAGTCAAATCATCTGCACCATTGTCATCATCGACTATAGCCTCGATTATTTCTGCAGTTTCTCTCAGTTTCTCAGCCATATTATGTTCATGATCCACCCGATTAACTTCAACAAACCTTTTACTTTCATTCGACGTATTCGTGTGGTAATCTCCTTGCTGCTCTGAACTGCATTCTTCAATGTCAATGTCCTCACTTAGCAGACGACTTGTTGGCTTGAGTTTCTGAGGTGCTATCATCTTCGATTTTTGTTTCTTTGAACCTGATATCAGCATGTTTATCACTTTGTCAATACAGGATATCTAAAAGCACACTAATGGAGATTCATCAATGTGAGAAATTAGAGAGTATACAAACCAGACTGTAGAACAAAGACAAGCGGCGGTTCATCGGAATCATTATCAGCCTCTGTGTCGTAACCGCCTTCGAAATCCCTAAAGTATTGTTCGATCCCCTTAAACAATTCGGAATTGAAGCTCGCTTTCTTCGATCCGGACTGTTTGATTCTTTTGTAATCGGAGAGCAACGACTCCCATTTCCTCCGGCACTGGTTCAAGTTCCGATTGACGTCTAATGCATTGCAATTCTCGACGATGATCTTCCATTTCTGGAACGAAGATAGAGTTCCGCGGCAATCGGCTTCTGTGGCGGCAACTTCATTGACTAGAATTAGGGATTCTTCGACGGTCCAATCGGGTGCTGCCTTAGATCGAGTGTGGAGGCTGCTGCCACCGTCGTGTTCCATGGTTATCGTGGTGGAGTTCGGACTCAGTGTAGGTAGTCTCCAATGGTGGATTACCAATTTTGCATGCGAGAGGGACGAAGGTTTACTTTTGTTTTTTAAGTTTTAACCGCCGCTCATAAACTCTAATCAATGATTTTGATTTTTATCCGAAGTGATAAACTAACTTTTTTATTAACTTTTTAATTATGAATTTTTAAAAAGTAAATAAGTTAGAAAAGTACTTTTGATAAAAAAACGCATTAACTTATAACTTTTCAAAAAGAGTTTTTAAAAAAAGTATTTAGATTTATAAAATAAAATGTCGTAAAATGACCAAAAGAGACATACTTTTAAAATGATGGGAGTTAATAGGAAGTAGTAGAGTGGTATAATAAGAAATTAGACTAAAAATTGTTTTTAAAAGTTAATAAGTAACTCCTTACTTACTTTTCAAAACCTCCTTTTTACCCTATACGAAAAATCAGTTTGAAAAGTTATTTTTGGTTTTGCCAAACATTTTTTTTGACTTATTAACTTTTCAAAAGTTAATAAGTCAAAAGTTGATTGCAAATAAGCAGTCCAAAAACCCACGAAGAATTTAAAAGTTGATTTTAAAAGATTAATAAGTTACTTTTGACAAGTTAATAGAAGTAATTTTTGAAAAGTAATTTTTCAAAAGTTACTTCGTGCTAAAATAAGAAATCCCAAAAATGCACTTAGAAGGTTTTAAGTTAGGTTAGAGGGTTTTTTCAATTTAAAATATGTTTCTTTTATTATGGTAATCTCAAGTTTAGGGCTGATGATGACGGATTAATGTACGACTCATTTTTGGGACGTGCTAGCTTAGTGCTCAAAGGTTTCATGCTCAATTGGTCTCACTTAAGATTGGTTTTCTAAGATAAATTATCATCCCCAAACTCAAACTCATAACCTTTAGTTAAGGTGAGAAAATTATTTTTCACTACAACAATTCCCCACCCCATGAAGGTTCACTTGCTAGATGTTTATAGAGGCTAGAATATGTGTTTTATTTTTCTTGAAGAATGAACATGTTAATAGTCTAATGCCGACATAAAAAAAAAGAAAAATAAAGGAGAGTTATGTCTGATATCTTAATGATAAGGCGTTAGAGCATTCACAGTACGTTCCCCATTTTTGATATGAGTGTGTACCCTATATTTTGGGGATGGTTGTTAGTCGTTGTGAGTGAAGGAGGAGGAATATTTATGGGGATTGTACCGTGATTTCTCATATTTGAGGAAACACGGTACAACCCCTATAAATTTTTTAATATTTTTAAAAGTTGTTGAGAGTGAAGCAGAGAGAAAAGGTAATGAAAAAAATATTAAAAAATATTATTTAATTGAAGGAGATAGTAAAAAAGTAGGTAGCGTTTGGTACGCAGGAATGAGGGACGGAATGGAATGAACCATTAAGGTTGAATGAATAAATACATGTTTGGTTGGTAAAGGTAATAAAATGAACCATTACATAGTTGATTCCATTCCCTCAAATTTATTTCATCCATCCCCCCTACTTTTTTTTCATTCCATCCCTTCTTTCATCATTAGTTACCAACGCCACCCACTCACCCACCGCCATCGACCACCACCGCCGCCAACGCCAACCACCGGCCACCACCGCCACTAACCTCCGCCGGCCACCACCATCCCCCGCCACCACCGCTACCGGAAACCACCACCGGCCACCACCATCGCCGGCCAACACCGTTGTTGGAAACCACCACAATCGGCCAGCCATCGCCACCGCCGGAAACCACCACCGGCCACCACCATCATCGGCCACCACCGCCGCCTGAAACCACCACCGGCCACCACCACCGCCGGCCATAGTACCACTGCCGCCAGAAACCACCACCTGCCACCACCATTGCCAGCCACCACCGCCGCAGGAAACCACCACCTGCCACCACCATCGCCGGCCACCACCGCTGACCACCACTGCCGCTGGAAACCACCACCTGCCACCACCATCGCCGACCACCACCATCGCTGGCCACCACCGCCGCCGGAAACCACCACCGGCCACCATCTGCCACCACCATCGCCGGCCACCACCGCCGCCGAAAACCACCACCATCGCTGGCCACCGCCGCCGCCGAAAACCACCATCGCTGGAAACCACCGCCGGGAACCACCACCGGCCACCACCATCGCCGGCCAACACCGTCGTCGGAAACCACCACCGGCCACCACCATCGCCGGCCAACACCGTCGTCGGAAACCACCACCATCGCCCGGCCACCACCACCGCCAGAAACCACCACCGGCCACCACCATCACCGGCCACCACCGCCGCCTGAAACCACCATCTGCCACCACCATCGCCGGCCGCCTCCGCCGCCGAAAACCACCACTTGCCACCACCATCGCCGGAAACCAACACCGTCCACTACCATCGCTGGCCGCCGCCGCCGGAAACCACCATTGCTGGAAACCGCCGCCGGAAACCACCACTGGCCGCCACCATCGTTGGCCACCATCGCCGAAAACCACCGCCGGAAACGCCACCACCACCCGCCATCACCACCATAACTACTTTTATATTTTATTCCTTTATTTTTTCATACCTAACAAACAACACAAAGTAATGATTCATTTATTAGGGTAACCAAACAAAACAATAGAATGTAATGATTCATTTCATTCCATCATCCATTCCATTATTTCATTCATTCCATTCTTTTATACATTCCATTACCTCATACCAAACATACTCGTAGTGTTTTTAATGTAAATATGAGGATGGGGTTGGGAAAGTTAATATGAATGTTCTTACTATTTAAAGGATTAAGTTTAAAATTCTCTAAGTTATAATCTTTGGTGACACTTACAAATTTTATTGTGTACCATCATGACATCTGCATAAGGATGGCATCGTGAACCATATCAAAGTCAAAATAAAATATCATCATTCAGTTGCTCATTATTAGCTTGTGTTTTGCACTTCAACAAATAAGCATCAACTGACAACTGTAACTTTAAGACCTGAGATTTGTGTACAAGGATGATATATGACATTGTAAATCAAGCCATTCTATTCTTAACAATCTTTTTAATCATCTTCAAAGTTAAAATAGTTCAAATATCAACAGCAAACGAGTAGGGTTCAAGTCGCCTTCGACACCATTAACGCGAGGGAGTCGACCTTAAGCCCAAAAGCCTTCAGATTTCAACATCACTTTGGTCAGGAAAAGTAACACATTTGAAGACCTTGCACTTGGAACACAACACATACCCGACCTGTCATTCACGAATCGAAGGAACAACATTCAGAAACATTTTACAGTCAATTAATCATCAGCAACAATAAAAACGGACAAAATCAACGTTACTTACAGCTCTGCAAGACGGACATCTACGATATATACGATTAGTTTCAGATTTTACATTCGTCTTTTGACCTTTACAGAAATCACAAACCAACCATCCTCTTCCATCACAAGGTTCACATTCTATCCCAACATCTGCCTTTGTAGCCTACAGAAAACATTCAAAACACCAGTAAAGTTTCTGCATATAATAATTATTGCGCGCAGGGTGTTACCATGTCATGTTTACGGGTTGGCGGGTCGAACCTAAGACACCCGAAACTTTTACACAAACCCAAAAATCGACACCCAATAATCAAAAAAATCGGAACAGTTTTATTATGACCAAACACTAGAAGCAGATTACTGTTCCATAGAAATAAATCAGATAATCATTTTCAAATCACAATGCCAAACACCCCCTTACTCCCTTAGTATCATACTGTCATCTCTAACCTCGGTTAGAAACCGAAGGAAAACATCAAATTTGAAGCAATTGATGTACAAGATACGATAAAAAGATGAAATATATATACCTGTAATGGAAGAGATGTGCAATGAATAGGCTTTGAAAACCTACTCGAATTGAAAGATATAAGAGGCATCAATGGCAGCTTGATGACACCAAAATACGCCATTTTTGTTGCTCCAGAAACAGATGATAAAGGTTTTAACTTTTATGGGAGAAATCGGACGATACCCACCACCCATTAAAGCTGAATATTCAACCTTCTAGTTGGGAGCATATTACGCAAAGTGCCATTGTTATTTCACTGCTTTTTATATATGCCAATTAACTTCATGATCACTGTCACTTTTCGGAAATTACTGAAGAATGATTCCCTCCGGTGATCATTATTGTGACCGTGTTGATTAAAAAAAAAAACAAAAACAAAAACAAAAAAAAACTAGTAGAGCTTTCAATTGAAGTATCAAGATTTCCAATAGAAATTAAGCATACAACTGGTATGTATACGAACAATGTTTTGTATGGATGTATAAATTACATGAATGGAAGATGATAGATACTGTTGGGTACAAATTTTAAGTATCAAGATTTCCAATAGAAATCATACATATAATCCGTATCTATATGAATGACGGTTACTGCTTTACTTTTTTGGTTTATAAATGGTGACAGATTGGAAATCATGACAAAGAGGTTGTTGTGTCCTCGAGTTCTTGAACATAGCTCTTAGTCATTTCAACATAATCTTTCAGCTTTGTCTCTTTAAAATCCTATCAATAAACCAACATCCGAAAAGATTTATAATTGAAATGTGTTAGGAACATGATCATAACGTTTTAATACAAAAAAATATACGCTTTACCTCAAAATCCCATTCTCCATACAGATCAGGATCGGTACTGTTGCCCCAAACATATGTATAAGCCTGTAAGACCTCAGATGCATCCTGCTGAAAGATTAAAATTAACTTGCTGTTTCTTGATTTAAAAGTAAATGATTTTTAGAAACAATTTCCTATGTTCAAAGATGAACTTTGAACCCATACAACTCTTCCCACCATATGGAAGTATGTAATTTTGAATTTCTGCATGTAAACATTCATCATGCAATATAACATATTTAACCTTTCAATTTTTTGTATTTTATTTACAAAAACATACCAGTAGAGAAACATCGACAACCCTCTTGTCATACTCTTCATCTTCATACATGTCCAAGATGTCTAGTTCCGTAGAAGAAAGCCCCATTAGAACCTGCGCAAAGGAATTTAAAAAATTGGATAGTTGGTATGCATTTCTATTGACCATTTATAAAACTTTATGAGCTTATATCATGTACATATCCATATGTGAGTATTTGGGTAGGCAGATGTACACACTGCAATTTAATTATGCCTTCCCATTTACTAAGATATAGACTTAATTGAAAATGATATGATTATGTCATCTCAGGCTAATCCACCTTATACCAAGTATATATTTTGGATTTTTGTCCCATAACTTGTGTTCTTAACTAAATATTATTCCCTCTATACCAAACCATTGATGTACTCTCACTAGATCCGTCAAGTATTAATCAAATGCCCAAGATAGATACTGTTTAATAATGAAAAAAAATAAAAAACTTTATGAAGCAGAATCAATATCCATAACATCAACACAAAAAGAGGGAAATTAAAAGTTGCAAAAACATGAGACAGCCATATATAAATTTGATAAAATTTTGGTCAAACCTATCTTTTCCTAAAAACTATGCCAGTTACTACTTACAAGACAGAAATATGTTTGTATGTGTTGTCATATGCATATTAAACAACTAATGATTTTCAAATTTCATGTAGTAATTAGTAAACTAATAAAGTCATTAAATCAAACCCAATCATATGAAGTAATATGAATGAGCATAATTGATACCATTCCCCATTTTTGATGCTGTATTCATGTATCCCAAATTGATACTTTTTCTAAAACTACCTGTTTTGACTCGGACCCAGCTAGACGCAACCCGTTTTGACTCGTTAGCTAACCGACCTCACCCACCCATTTTGCCAGACTTAAGATTGGTGATGAGAGTATATGAATAAAATGATGAACATACATACCCTCCCTTTCACTTTCTTGTTTTCTACAGCCAGAATTGCAGGATAAACGCGCCCTTTGATGCTAAACCTGTGACTACAATAATCTATCATCAATACATTACTCACCTGGAATATGATCAACAAGCTCTTAATGAAGCCATGTATGTAGTTACAATTCGATACTATCAGCTATACAATCAAGTGACCAAAGCATAATTCGAATTGGCTCAGGATATTAGCAAATCAAATAGCTATTATCTTCTAACATCTGTAAGGAAAGACTAAATATCATGATCATATTAGCCTATTAGGTGACTCGTAATTAAGCTTGAAAGTATCAGTTTAACTAACCCTAATATTATTACGATTTTAATCAATACAAAATCCAAAAGGTTCGATAGTACAATGAACAACATAGAGAATAAAGGAGAGACTGACTAGCCATTGAGGATCGCAGGGGAGGTTTGAGGGACGCGGTTGAGGAGCACCTGAACGACGTCGTCAGCTAAGAGGCTGCCGTAAACAAACACCGTGTGGCTGTTACTGAAGCCACCGCCGCCCACTGCCGCCACACCGGAGTTCGTTGACGCCGTCGCCATTACAACATACAACTTCCTCTTCTCCCCCGCTGTTTATCAGCAGAGAGAAGTTAACGAATCACCAAAGCAGGGTGAGATCGAGGTTTGTGAAAATGTGAGGGGAGCAAAATAGCAATTCTTAAAATTAAAGGGTTTAATTCCAATTCTTAAAAATGTTATACAATCAATCCTATAGTTTTTAATTATTCATTTATTCCCCCTCATGGTTTTATTTTTAGCTTTACACACGGCACCTTAAAATGTTATATAATCAACCCTATAGTTTTATATAAACTAATTATTCTTTTATTCCCCCTCATGGTTTGATTCCAATTCTTAAAATGTTATACAATCAAGTCTGTAGTATTATATAAACTAACTATTCATTTATTCCCCCTCGTAGATTTATTTTTAGCTTTACACACGACACTTTTAACATGCAAAAAGTGCAAATAGCATTGAGTTTTCGAAAGTATGACAAAAGTTATGCAGATGTGTGTGGGTCGGTCTGAATTAGGTTTTTTGATTATTTCAATTGTGGGTTCGCTTTTTAGTTTGAGGCATGTGAATCAAGGTATGATCTATTGGATGATGCTAATTACGTTAGCGCCTATAACACTTAAGCAAATATCTCATCGACCGTAGACAACAAAGAATTCAAAATATATGTTCAACCTCAAATACCATCGATGAAAACTACATGCATTGGTTATGAATAAGAAAAAACTATATAGTTAAACATGTTTTGATATGACTAATTCTAAAATGAGTGAAAGACCTAAAAAGTTTCCACTAGACCAACCAAAACAAAATTCATAAGTTGCTAGCAAACAAAATAAACGATATTAGTTTGGTATTTACCTTTGTATTTTCACAGTGCATTTGATGCTTAGTTATGGTCCGACAAGCATCATCAAAGCTAACTAGCTATAACCAGAGACTATTTAGCTCTGATTGTCATGACCAAATGACCGACAAGGGATCAACCCCGTAATTTCTAATCGCCTCTTTTACTCCAAAAGAAAATCACAAGAATACGATGATCTTATGATGAAGCAAAACAAAAACAAACAACATAGAAAAGAGCAAACCCAACACTTCCATGAAGCTTGGAGAGGTCTATTATCTAAAAGGAGTATAAAACGGCAATCATCCAATGTCAAAGAGCTTTGTGCTAATCCTTAAAACAGTTATGTATAAAATGGAATTGACTAGATGTCTTGATGCATGTTACATATTACCAAACTAAACAATTATAGTCAAACTTCATTCTTTGTTACTTTACGTACAACTTATCATGATATCGTCTATAATGGTTTCCAATAACAATGAAAGTGCCTTCTTTACTTATGACAAAATCCTTATTTGTCATAATAATATGATGAATATGGACTAATCTTGCTTGGGAGCTAGACGACGACGGATCCTCAGATGACCAAACTTTCCTGCACCTGGTGATGAACCTTCAAACAGAAACGGCATGTAACCCGTAGCATTTTTGTATCTTTGCTGAATCTGCAAAATTATAAAAATGATCATATGCATTCGTCCAAGCAGATATATACTTTCAAAGGAGAAACCAAAAAAACCCAATGAACTTATGGAATACGGCTCATGGGTTCAGTTTTTGATAAAATTTATACAGACATGTAAAATAATATGAAAACATGGTAAAGTGTATTCAAATTTTATAAAACTATATATATAAAAAGTAATAAAAGAAAACATAATGATTAAGAAGTCACAATAAAGAGTGTATTTGGTAAATTAAGGGGTGTAACTGAAGAAAAAAAATTGTCCTCTTGATTATATAAACAATGAGATTTATAGTTCTCTTAATAACAAACAATGAGATTTATAGTTGCTTATTAAATTGAATGAACTTGTTGCATTAACAATAGTATGATATGTAACTATGTGAATGATATTTTTTCAATTCAAGCCCTTTAGTAAAACAACATGAAGACACGGCAAAACATTTCTATATGTTTCGATATATAACCTTTTTACATTTCCCTATATTTTTATTGATTACCTGAAGAATCTGTTCACTGCTTCGAAGGCAATTCCTACCGATCACACAAATGGTCCCACCAGACCCACCACCCGTGATTTTTGCCCCATATAATGTTCCATCTCCCGACGCAGATGATTTGCTGTGCTGCATTTCTTGAACCAATTGAACAAGTCTATCTGTCCCATCTGACCCTAACCCGCAAGCACTATAACTGTAGTGACACTGCATAAATAAACCACATTAAACGAAAAATCAGAGTTTCTCTTAGCTAAAACACTTTCTAAATTTAGTAAGTACCTGATACATCAATTCCCCGAGTGCGGTGAGTTGTTCTTCTGATGAAGCAGAAGTTAGTAGAGCTTTAAAGGCCTGTGTATTCAACTTGTTTCAGTATGCTGGTAAAGAAACTTTAAATATTTGTTTTTGTGAAAGAAATCATATACCTTCACACGGAAATTCTCATATATGGGATGTCGGGTAGCAGCTTTAACTCCGTATGAACGTTTCTTATCAATCACTGTTACAGGATCATTGTGGTTATCATATTTGGTCAAAAATGCTTCACCATTCATCGTATCCGGAAGATTCTTGGCATATATAGCTTCAAATCTAAAGGACATGAACACAACAATGAAGTGCACCCTGAAACGTTTATTTATAATAAAGTATAATTGTTTAAATACCTGTGAGGAGTGAGATTGCATAAATAATCTAAAGAAGCTTCGTAATGGAGCAATTCAATCCCATACTCTTCCAACTCATCAAGGTTATTCCCGTTTCCATTTGAATATGATTGAGATGACATGGCAGATGCGGTGGATTTAATCATTTTCCTACCCATAAAGGCTCCTATTCTCACTGATCCATAGTCAGCACCCCCGATACTGCAAAGTGGCAGCAATATAAAAATTAGCAAGTATAGGTGGCAATTTTGATTCATTTACTTATGAGTGTGTCAGACTCAGGTTTAGTTTTAACTTTAATGGGTCAAACCGGTAGATACATAAAAAATCAGCTAAAAGAAAATCGGTTGATGGTTGCCCAAAGTAAGCATCAAAGACTAAACCAATACCTGTGTCTTAAACCCGAGTCAATTCCCCAAAACCGTATATGACTAGGAATGTCCACCAACCCTAATACCTCAGCAGGCTGCACAAAATTCCACACGAGTTACGCTACCAACTACCCTTTGGATATGATTCTGTCGTTTGAATTTGTAATAATCATGATACAATCAGATATTTGAGTGTTTGTTGAATTCAAAGATTTAGAAACCAATTAGTTAAAAGTAGACAATTTTGAAAAAAATACGTATCTCAAACTAGGTTTAATTAAAAAGGTGTTTATAAGTAAAGTAATTATATACTAGTGCAACTGATATGAAACTGACTATTCAATGCTGGTAATTTGACCCCTAGATAATCTGATAATCAAAAAGAATAATCTGTTCATCACTTTATCCAAACATAAAAAAACTCACTAAAGTGACTTCTAGTGACAAAAGTCAAGCAAATAGTTCCAAAACGCAAATCCAAACACCACCACAAAATTACCTGGCAAACCATTGCAAGAAGCTTGTTAGCTTCACCACATGCAGAAGCCATTTGATCCATCACGCCACATGGAGCTCCAACAACAGAGTTTTCAACCTGCAGAACAAATTAATAACAGAAAATATACAAAAATTTAGGCTATTAGTGTAAAAGGTTATAAAAAATTGTTTGATTATTTATACCTTTTGGCAGAGCAAAGCAAGCTGTCTTGGACTGATATTTAACCCTGGGGAACATGTGCTACGCTTTAAAAACCACAATATTTGGCCTTATATGTGTATAAATTGATAACAGGAATGTTATATATATATAATCACCATGAGCAGCAGCTATAGCTGACATGCTAGCTACTTCCACAGAGGCAGAAGAAGATACACCTTTGCCTTCTGGAACAGCCGAAGAAACCTGTTATTTTTTTAACTTAATGAGAGAAACACCCTTCTTATAATATCATCTAACACTGAGATGCTACATGAATCATATAATTCAGAAACTGCATAAAATATACCAGCATGCTAATGCTGCTCTCAAATCGGATATCTAACTCTTTCATTAAAACAAGAATAGTGCCAGCAACATATGCAGCCCATCTGTAAAATAAACCTTATTAGTAAATATTATAAAACTTTATGTCAAAATTAAACACAAATGAAGAAGAAATACTTTTGTGACGGATCACGGGCAAAGTAACTTTTGGCCTTTTCATATGAAATTGGCTGATCACCATCCATGAAATCTGATACGTCCATGTCAAATGTTGGCCCACGGTTGCTCAATTCTGACCCATATGACACCTGATATAATCAAATAAAAAAGTCAACTTATAAAGAAAAACACCACAATAGAGATTATGTTAAAAGAACTTACAATTTGGAGCACAGGTGTAGGTCCTTGTCCTTTAGCATTTTGCCGGGCCTGCGCATGCTTCCATAGCCGTTGTTTATTGGGTTTGATTTTTTGCACAGCAACATGGCAAGCTTCTCTAATTGGCATCTATAATGTATTTAATTTCATCACAAATGAAAAGGGAAATAACTAACTAAAAGTACAATAATGTGAATACCTAGTAACAGGTCAAAATGAGTGGGATACCTGCAAAACAAGACTTCCAGAGTAATCAGCAATTCCTCCAATAACATCCAATCGTCCGGGTGCTCTTGCCACATATATATCTTCCTGTAATCAGTAAATAATATGAGAAAATGTAACTAACAGAATGAAGTATATATTTTTGATAAAATATATGGAAATGTTGCTTAATTTAAAGGGGAAAAAACAGAACCTCCCAATTGAAGATACCAGCAGCAGCCTTGCGTTCTCTAACATTATGTTTTTCGGTATTTTTTTCAGAATCATAAACAACATCCAACTCAGCCAAACTCCTTAAGAAACTCATTGTGTCTGGAAGACCCATGACATCTCCATGGAGAATATCAAAATCCACAGCATCCCTAAGCAAATAGGAAAAACAGTTTGAAGTTAATAAAAGGGTAGTATTATTGTATTAACATGATTACATATACTTTACGAAACATATAGAGAACTAAAATAAAAACTCACGAATTCTCGAGTAAGCTAGAATTATCATTATCAACAGAATGTGAGCCCGTACGTAGACCAAATTCACTTTCAGCACTCGAGTACCATTCTGGGATGCTGATGTCTCTTCCTGGAACTCTTTGTAATTGATATCCTAAAACTATAGCATCACGCAATCTACGGGCCCCACTTAGCTAAAGTTTAAGAAATTAAAGCACGATTTAATAACCTTGATAAAAAAGACATGATGACTTTAGCAACAGGCTAGAACATGAAACTGTGAATTACTTTATCTGATGCATAATTTTTTCCATTGGCCGTGTCTTGCAAAATTCGAGCTGCGACCTACAAATGTAACAAAATATTGAAGAACACGTTATATGAAGTTGAAGACTTGTGTTAAAATTTACATCATACAGGAATGTTATAAAAGATAATAATGGAGTAAAAATACCTGACCACCATTGACCCCACCATCATAGCTAGGTTTCAAACTAGTTGCTCTTTCAAGATATGGTCTCCAATGACCCGTGAGTAAATCCCTCCTTATCATCTCAACACCACCTTGATAATACTGACAATAAAAAAGTTTGTTAACTTACTTAACTATAAAACTAGAACTGCGTACTTTGGCCCATTTACTTAGGTATGGACTATTTAGTTGAGTTTCATTTTTAACCAAATAATTTGAATATTATTGTAATAATACTGTTCTTGTAGTTATAATTAACGAATTAAATGCTTATAAGATGATTACTCTACCCAACCCAAACCGTACCTTCTGACACTTTACCCCATGCATCTTGCAATCTCTATATTAAATTTACCTCAAGCATATTTCTCAAAAATGGTTCTTCATTGAAATAATCTCTGCGAACAAATACAAAAGGTAACCTGTACGCCAAAGCTTCACTAACAGTTCCATATCCAATTTTTCCTGAAATAAAACAAGCATTAATGAGTCAGAAAGTTTATTCTTTTTTATGATAATAAGGAAATCTGTTAAATTAACCAGCAGAATCATAACATAGGAAGAAGGCAATATATAAACATTCCATCACTAACCGAGCATGCAATCTGATGCTGCCATGACATCAGGAGTATACGTGTCTTTTGGCAGCTTTATGAAATTTGGAGGTAATTCCTGTTCAGGTGCCCCACAAACCTGAAAAACATGCTAATTAGAACTTGCCTCTGATGGAAGAATATTTTTTCAGTTGATAGGACTAGAGGGCGGGTTCAGTACTTGGGTAACAGATCAAAATAAGTTCAGGTTGAAACGAGCAGGGTTCAATTAATCTTTTGTCCATTTTTTGTAACTTTTTTATCATAATTAGTGAATTAATTATGATTACAAAACCACTATTATGATGATAATGATCCAAATCTTTGGATATGCAATTTAGGTGATATTATTGCATGAGAAATAGACTTTTGGACGTCATCCAATACATTTGCCCCGTTCCACTTTTAGCTAATTCTTTTAATTTTTATTGAACCTTTCAAGAAAAAACACAACCCAACTTAACCAGTTCATTTATAAACGGTTAAAATTTCCACCTATAGATAGAATCTAAGGGATATTCAAAAAAGGCATACCAGGCATAGCCAACCAGGAGGCAAGTACTCCTCTTTTAAGTTCCAACCTGCTGGCTGCAAATTTTCATTACTAATAAGTATAGATGCCATAATTAATCTGATGCACATTTCTGACCTAATGCATCCAAACAATAATATAATCTTCAGAACATAATTATTAACTTACTTGTCCACCAAAATTGAGTATGACAACCTTCACATCCTCACTAATCCCCATTTCACTCCTCACCTGCAGAGAAGGATAGAAAAAAGTAGATGTACATTATAAAAGAATCAGGTAAAATAATGATGGAAGAAACATATGTCGATACGAACCTCCTTGCGTGATTTGTGCAGCCTCCTTACAACCAAAGGTACATCAATGACGTCCCTAAATGCAGGCACTGCACATATTTAGATAAATATATATTATTTCCAACATAAAAAAAGATATATATGCACATTTTTAAAGAAAGAATATGTGAATGTAGAAGTGTAGAGCAAACATACTTGGACAGTATCCAGGTAAACGAATTAGGAATTCACAATGTGAATAGTCCTCAGCTATCTGTGTATTTAATTATGGATAAATTAGATACAAAGTTAACCCCAAAAACGATTCAAGTTAGATTTAAATTACAGAAAATGATAACACTAAAGAAATAAAGAAAATAAGCCCTGTTTGTTGTATAACCAAGAAAAAAGAAATAAACATGATAGAACTCATCAAGAACAATACCTGCCAAACTATAGACCTATGATGATATCCAGCAGCCATAACATATTCTGCATAAATGAAGTCCCAACTGCAAAGATAAAATTTAAATTGACAGATAACATGAGCAAGGGTGAGTTCTAAATAAAGATTTACTTTCTTGTGGATTAGTAATATATACTTGAAATCAGTAAACACGATTTTGGTCCAAAAATTAACTTTTTTGCTCCTTATCAAGGGGCATTTTAGACATTTACAAATACCTGAAATTCGTTACACAAACTGAGCGTATCCCAGCATCAGCTGCTGCACGGCATGCAACTGCAACAACATCTGACACCTGTTACATATAACAATTCTCAATTACATCTCTTAAACAGTTTAGAAACTAAAGAAATGTATTGTTAACAAATAATCCATAAGCAACATATTATAGTTACCACTAAGTCTGCCTTGATGGAATTCAGCCACTTAACTTCTGTTTCCAAAATAGAAGCACGAGGTACAACGGCTGTCTCTGAATACTGTATACCAAAAGACATACAAGAAAATGAACATATAAGACAAAGAATCGTATTATAAAACCTAGACCACAATAGTGATTAGTCACTTGACACACCTTTTCCAATGAGGCAAGTCGATCCACTGTTAAAGCATCTGCTTGAACAGCACCACAGTCCAAAACTAGCTATTACAGTGTAATTAAGTCAAAGAAAGCCAAAAGATTAATACTTGAAAAACTATAATCACATTATTTGTTGGTATATTTCCAAAAGCCACCTTCCGAAGAAAGAGTCGTGGGGATTGTATCTCGGTAGTGAAGACAAAGTCTGGTGCACCAGTTACCACATGAACATCATGGCCAGCAAGAATGAGGTGACGAACAACCTACACAAAGGTTGAAAAGGAAATTCAAATTGTAAAAAATAAAGTTAGTCGATACATTCATTGTTTAAAATATGATTATATGGTGAGCCTTAGGCCTAGGCACGAGGAGCTTAAAAAGCGAGGGCCCGAGATAAGCAAGGCGCATGGCATAAAAATAACAGTTTTAGGCTTGTTTATGGCTAATTTAGACTATTTTTAGGCTGGTTCCAGGACATTTTTGGATTCTTCATACCAGTCTGGCCAGAAGTTACAGAATTTTGCAAGAATTTACAGGATCTGGCCGGAATCTCTCCGAATCTCCGCCTGGCTACGCACCTAGTGCGCCTATGACAACTACGCGTTCATCTATGTCGATTCAGATAACAATAGAAGCGTTGAACCAAGGTGGCATGTATCGCATAACACAACCTTAATTTTATCATCAGAAGCTTACAGTTTCCGTAAAACATACAAACTCCTAACCTAATTAATCAGATTAGAAGTGTTTGGCAAAATTGATTATGATGATTATGTTTTCTACTTTTAGCGCCAAAATAATGATTTGAAGACATAGTAGTTCCTCAATCATTCAAAACAAATTTATAATTTCCCAAACAACCCCAATTGATTATGGCTTCATATAAAACAATTATGATTCTTCAAGTATCAATAATCACTTTGAAAAAAGCGCATGCAATTAGAATTTAGAAATGATTGAACAAACATGGTAATAATATAAAATTAGTAGTAAAGACATGATCATCAAAATTAACATATAATCATTTGCAACTCGATTAAACAAAAAAGGGGGGTTTAATTTGATTCCTAAAACTGGGAGATCACAAACAAACAACTATAAACAAAACAAATCAAAGTACCAAATCGAACACAAACAATCACCTCAACAACACGAGTGGCATGACCAAATCCATGACCAGTGACATAATACGCGAACACAAGATGATTTCGAGAAGCTGAAACTTCTTCTACTCCGTCTTCGATCCTCATCACGGCGTTTGAGTGTACGATGACTGATGCGGATCAAACGATAATCAATTGATTAATCGACCAATGTGCGTTGATGGAGTGTAGATACTGAATTGAATTGAGCAGATAAGGGGGTTTTATAGGAAGGAGTGTGAAGAGATTATGTCAAATTGATTTGGTACGAGAAAACGACGCAAAAATTGGGGGAAAATATAATAGAGATATGATGATGATAGTTGCATCATGCGTGATGGGGTGTCTGCGCTTATCCGATTCTGATTGATTTATGGGGATTGTGAGGTTTTAGTCCTGCAACTATCTACCGACTGTTATATCTTGCCCTTAAGTATTGAGATTATAAAGTGTTGAAAGAGTTTAAATGCAAACTAAGCTGTTTGGCAACATTTGAATGAATAAATGTTTGAATCATTAATAGGCCTGAGTCATTAAAAGTTCTGAATTATTAAGTGTTGAACCAGTAAAAAGTGTGAATCATTAAAAGCTAATATATTACTTAATTATTCAGAGACAAATGTCTGACCAATTTAGATAAGAGATTTTAACCATTCAGACTCTGTATAATGTTTAACCATTCAGAGTCAAGTGTTGAACCATTCAGACATTGCTCACGAAACAAACACTCTAAGCCATTAAGTGTTGAACCTTTCAAATATCTGAACCATTAAGAGGCTGAAACAAACAATCCTTAAGATAAATTTAGAAAACGCATAAATTAAATTTAAGTTTTTGGTTGGTTAAGATCAATGGTTTTAGATGATGTTAGAAAGGGTCCCGTCAAGTTGGTATTGATATGTAAGTATGCGTGTATGCATATATGTATATATAGAGAGGTCGGTTTTAACAAAATACTTTTAGAAACTCTAACACAATCAAATCAATAGTTAGGGATAGAAAGAGGGTTTTTATTTTCTTCTTTTTTTATTAATTTTTTTTAGTATTAAAGGTTGTCGTGACTCATGGTCAAGTAGTATCTCATGGATAACTATCGTGTGCAACCAAAGAGGGTTGTCATTATCATGTGCATTTTTCAATTATCTAATCCAAATCCTATTTTCAAGGCTCTCACTCCACAATTATGCTAACACCCAAGTTTGGCAAACCTAACCAAGAAGATGAGATCAGTACAAACACCCAATATCAGATCATTATGAAAAAAACAAACACGTGGAGAAAGTAAACATGTTTAAAAAAGTACAACATATAGATTAGTATATAACAATGGGTTAGTTTGTACGAAATATGTATGTGATGTTATGTTATTTTATGTTATTATTATTAAACTTAACTAGGTTTATACTCTCGCGCGTTGCGCATGAGATTTGGTATTTGAAGCATCAAAATGTGGATACAAACACATTGCGATTTTCACTGCCACATAGAATCCTAAAGCATCCCTTGTCGTAAAATCCATTTGTCACTTAATATCGTTCACTTATAACTTGTTGGCTTCGTCATAGTAAAAGAGCAGTAAGAATAGTCCGTGATTTTGAATACAACTTTCTTTTCAATAAAAAAAATCTTATCGGAAGGTTAACAAAAAAGCTAAAAATCATGCATTCCATCTTTTTTAAAGTTAACGAACGAACGAAAGTTACTAAAAGGAAAATGAAATTATCTGAAAATTAATTTGTTTATGTTTGGTATGCGGGTTTTAAATGAAAAAAATATATAAATGACGCGTAGTGTCCCCCTATTGGATGAGTTACTATTATCTTCTTCGTCTTTAAATATAAACTTGTACTAACCCTTGATTGTTTGCTCATGGGTGATTTTACATCAGTCGAATGTGACATAATTTACCAGTACATCAACATTTGGACATGGTATTTATTACATCCGCATGTACCTCAATCCAATTGAAGGTGAAAAAACATTGTACACATATGTGAGCAAACAAAGCATCCGTATGTGAACTAGATGCATATTAATTCATTCCCATATTATTCAAGAGATTCAATTTCATATGTGACCAATCACATTCTTGAAAAGTAGTCATACGGAAATTATCCATTGGACATCAAATTAATTCAAAATGAACCATAATGTATATATTGTACATGCAAGTCAAGTGAGAATATGGATATCATGTTATGATCGTGTGATCCAATCATAGTTACCTCTAGTGCCCAAATATTATGATTAATTATCACATTAATTCATTTTGAAACAATGTCATCATCGTATTAGTTTCACATGAACATACCATCCATTGATCGTATTAGTCTCACATGAACATAACATTTGTTGATCATATGGCTTTTACCCTTATACATGTACTCACTAAATGCCAAACATCTATGGTTGATTGCGTTCTAAATTTAATATATATGATAATTACATTATATTACATAACATTGTACTTTTTAATTAGGTATATCATCGAACTGGTGGGTATTTATCGTATTTTATGACAACTTAGATTTAAATTAAAATTATTATTGAAAAGTAAGTAGAAATAAACATGTCGCAACAATGTCTTCGTAATTAAAAACATCACATTGCTTTAAATAATATGAGCCAATCTAGTTATACTCTTAATCGTTTCATGGCTAGATCGAAGATTGAGTTCGACTCATTTCGTTTAAACTAAACAAAGAAACCACTACAATAAGAATTTCTTATACTCCAGAAAGAGACATTCTTATGATTATGAAGTTTGTTAGAAAGTTTAAATTTTATACCAATAGTAATTGCCAATAAGAAAAATAAGAATTTCCAATTTCCAATAAATATACGCCTGAACAATTTGTTAAGGGACCCGTTAAATAGACACCTCATGATTTAAATCAACACCCAAAAATTTCTATACTTGTCGTATAGCCCCATACGCGTCATATAGGGGGGGGGGTCGTATAAGGCTATATGTGTCGTATAGCCATCTGACAGCCCCCTGAATTTTTTCTCGTAGTCAGTGTCGAAATTCGCTATACGCGTCGTATAGCCCTATATGTGTCGTATAGGGGGGTCGTATAGGGCTATATGGAGCTTATAGCTCTCTGACAGCCCCCCTGAATTTTCCTCGTTTTCAGTGTATCGACCCTATACGCCGCGTATGGACCCATACGCGATGTATAGGGGGTGTCGATTTATCTGGGTGGGTGTCTCTATCTTAGGACCCTTTGTTAATTTGTTAACATACAAACTCTCTGGCCTGAACCAACTAGGCAACTACCCCGCCATCAGATACACATAAAATTTGAACACAAACCGCCACAACTTAAATATCGGTTGCAGTTTTGAAACCCATAAGGTGTGATTCATCTTCACCAGAAGAAATTCATAGAAAGATATGGGGAGGAGATCAACGAGAAAGTCATCGGCGCCGATTGCAAACCGATCACCGAGCGAATCTCCGCCGAAGTTCAAGTTCAATTTTAGCTGCTTCAACGACGTTTCTAACTCCTATTCGTCTCCAATGAAGAACAACAACAATCTGAACAACAAATCATCTGCAGCAGAGATGCCTACCGGAATATCACCTGCTCCGGCGCTCTCGTCGCTGAGCAAAGCGCTTAATACGATCTCCGATCTGAAGGAGATGACAGCTTCAAACGTCGATTCTATCAAGCGTCATGTTGATTTCTCGCATTCGGAGATACTCAAGGACATGGAAGCTTCTCATTCGCGCCTGCACAAACGGTTTAAGGTCTATTTCCGACGTTTGCTGGTTGATTATTATATTATGTGGTGTATGTATCGTATAGAATGTTGTAGAACATTAAGTTTTTGCTCGTAGATACCGTTCTGAAGTAAGTTTTTAGTTGTATGAAACATTTTCTGATTATTAACTTCGAGATCGTGTATTATTAGCCTCGGAATGGCTTATTTCTGCTTGTTAGTGTAGTTCTCATTAAAATTGACCGAATAGAAGTGAGATCCTTGGTTGTAGGAAAATTTCTGATTATTAGTATCGAGATCATGTATAATCAGCTTCAGAATAGCTTGTTACTGCTTATTAATGCAGTTCTCTTAAGATTGGATGATATAGAAGTCAGATCTTACGAATTTTGTTGCTGAATAGTTCATTTCTACTGATGATACTCCCTGTGTTAAAATCAGAGTCCAGTTTTTTACTTCTAAGTGTCTAATTAGCTGCTACTTTAAAAGCGATGAGATGGTCTTGTTTGTAGAGGGAAACCTGATCTCTAAATAAGGTTATAGAAAGGTATCGCTCACTACCGCAATCAAAATTCTCTATCTATAAGACTAGTGAGTACATTTTGAATTTTTAAGGCACCAGGTTTGATCTATAATACTCAAACTGGACACTAATGTTGTGAAGAGTGGTGTTTATTTTATTTGTTTCAAATTTGGTTAGGAGATTTAATGTCTGATTATAGGTGTTTGTCTAATTGTCTTGGCTTGTGATGTGGAAGTTTAATTACTGTGTTCTTCTGCATTTACAGAGTAATTTCTTCTTTCTTTGGGTAGGCAATCCTAAAACATTCACTACTTTTTTTTTGTGTCCTGTTAAAAGGTCAAAAGTTTCATTTATGTAACTGTACATCCAAACAACTAGACCCTGTGCTTGCAACTTCTTCAAATCAGATATTTCTATTTGAGCTGTAAATAGACAGGGTTTATTAATATAGTATTGTGATATTTAATTTCTTCACTCTATACAACTAGTGCAGGTCTTGTCTCTTATATGCTGTGTACTATACAAATACACACATGTATATATATGCACTGATATACAAATATACTTTGTTATGTACGCGAACTACACCTAGAAGAAACTCTGGTTTATTCACACGCTTGAGAGAGTTTTTAGTTCCATTCAAGTAACAATGTTGCAAGTAAAGATTAATTTGAATGTGGCAGAAAAGTAAACATTTAGTATCTTATGCAATATGTAAGAAGTATGATAAAGAAGATGATAAAAAATGGGTTATGTCAAAACATTTTCCTTTTGTCACATATATTCAATAATGCTACACTGTTTATTTAAGGTACAACTCAGGACTTGCCAATTATTTTGACATCATATCATACTTACAAGTTCTAATATTGTGATTGGTCGAAATTTGTTTTGACATCATAAGTACTGCCGATTGCTTCAAGCGTTCTTGTCTTTAAGTTCTTATCTCTTTTCTGTTTTTCAAGATTCAAAACCAAACATGCCAAGAAACAATGAATGAAGTCGAGAAAGAATACAAGAAGATGAACGACCGAATGAGTGAACATCATGATGCAATGCAGGTGGGCTTAAAGTTTTTATGCGTCAAGCCATTTGGTCAGTTTCTTCATGAATTTGAACTTTCATATGTATGACAAACCAACCTTTTTCAGGCATCATATATGGAGCTGATGGCAGAAACTCAAGCTCACACTAATCGTGGTATGTTTTATGACTTAATTAGCCTGGCTAGATACCTGAATTAACCGTGTATCATATGTATGCAAGTAGTTGTCTATTAAACAGTTTGTTTCCGATAAAGCAGATCAAAGGATGCTAAGGTTGATTCTTGGTTGCATTTGTTACAATTACGACATGTTTATGTTATAACTTATTTAAGCTTAACATGTATAGCCTGTTTATGTGTTTGTTAATTCCAGTATGCAAAACAACCATCCCTGAACTTCTGCAATCTGTGGATAAAGCCATTGACTCTCTAAGGAGCCGTTATGGAATTGCTTAAACAACAAGCTGGTGCTTCTAGGTGAGTAGCTATTACATGACTTGATTACACATAAGGTTTACCTTCTTTTTCAGCTTCATACAAACCAACCATTTGACCTGCTAAAATGTCAAAAGAAACACTAATTAAACAATTATACTTAATTTTTTAATGAATCACAATTGTGAACTAGAAATAAAAATAACAAGTACTTATGATTTCAGGTTCCATATTTGGTCTCAAAGGTCTATAATAATATTTGACACTGATGTAAGAAATTTTTTTTACCAGGAATCAATCAGAGTGAAGCAATAGTATCCGGATGAGGTTTTGTTAGTCTCCCAAAGGTGAAGAATTTTTCTTTTCTTTAAATCCGATGTTGATATAGGTCTAATCCACTTTTAATAAATAGATTTGTTTACAGAATTAAATAGTTAGTTGATGCTAGCTCTACTTATCCATATGCATGCAGTTGTTTGGATGCTATTCAAATATATGCCTTAAAATAACTACTATTACTATTATTCGAAAATTGTGTTGATTAAAATTTTAATTAATCTCAGTTAGTATTCATGATCATAATATGTAAACAGGTATAGAAAAATAGATAAAAAATATGCTTTGGTTCAAACATGCTCTTGGGCCTAACACATGTCACAAGATGTTCAATAGTGAATTCATGTTGGGCTTGGGCCTCCACTAGGTCTCATACTATCATAGGGGTACAACTGTAATTTTCCAAAACTCCAAGAAGATAAGCCCTCTAATCTAAACTCCTGAAAAAAAGGCACAAATCACCACCAACCATTTCACAAAGCATAATGCACTGAAAACAAAACCCCAAAAAAACTACACAAATGGAAACAACCACCTGCTACTCATTCCATCTCTTACCATCTTCAACCAACATCTCCAAACTCCCAATACCAATCCCACTATCAAAACCATCCCACAAATCCCACCGGAATAGCAGATTCCAACTCTCACTCATCTCAGCAGCACTCAATTCCCCCAAAGGCTTTGGCCCTCCACCTCCAAAAAAAATTACCAAAAAGACCCTGAAACCCAAAAAACCCAGCAATGAAGATGAAGATGAGGAGGATGAGGAGATGGAGAGAGAAGCAGGTGTGATTCCAGAGGTAGTGACTAACAGGATGATGGGTAGAATTGGGCTTTCAGTTGGGATTCCATTGTTTATAGGGCTGTTGTTCTTTCCATTCTTTTACTATCTGAAAGTAGGGTTGATGATTGATGTTCCCACTTGGGTGCCCTTCATTGTGTCGTTTATCTTCTTTGGGACAGCCCTGTTGGGTGTTAATTATGGGATAGTGTCCACCAGTTGGGACCCTATGAGGGAAGGCTCTCTATTGGGTTGGAATGAGGCTCAAAAGAATTGGCCTGTCTTTTGGCAATCTCTTTGGGGTTCATCTGGTTCTAGGAAGAGGTTTTAAGCCTTTTTCTTTGTATAATCTTTCCAAGATATTTCCCTATAATAATTATAGAGAATATTATGTTACAATGACAATTTTTTTCCCTTTTTTTCCTTTAATTTTGCATATAGTTAAGGGTTAATACAATTACACAAGTGCCCCTTTTGCCACCGGTTGAGCTAATTATGTCATTTGAGATTTTGTTTGTCGGCAAAGATATGATTGATGGAATTCCTGTGGCCGCGCATTAGGGGGAGAGGGTTGCAGATGTGTTTCTAGTGGAAGCACAACAAACGCCTACTCATGATTTGTAACTCAATACACTCGTTAAACTTTTAAAACTACACTGTCGCAGAACTGTGAGGCTTCTTTCGCAAAGATGGCTCCTGGTTTTTAAAAATACTTTTATTTTCTTTTAATGGTTTGGCAACAACTGCCTCCCTAATTAACTGTTCAAATTCTATTATGAAATAAACAGTAAGTTAGATGTTTATATGATTGATGGAATTCCTATAGCCATGCACCAGGGGGAGAGGGCTGCAAATGTGTTTTCGGTGGAAGCACAACAAACGCCTACTAATGTTTATTACTCAATACACTCTTTAAACTTACTGTTAAATCTACTCTATCATAGACATGCGAGACTTCGTTCGCAAAATTTGCTCGTGTTTTTAAAAAGTGCTTTTATTTTTGTTGTAGTGGTTCTTCCATACTTATGTTCACATTTCCCATATGTGTGTGTATATGGGGTAATGGTTTGACAACAACGACCACCTTAATTAAGTGCTCAAATTCTATTATGAAATAAAAAGTGAGTTAGATGTTTAAAAAACTAAAATTCACTCAATTCGTAGTAAAGTTTCTATTTCTATCTTCATTTTTATTTAGAAATTTCTTTTGTTTTACATCTTTATCAAAATCTGTCTTTATCTACATCTTAAAATTTTAGAGTTTTATGAATAGTAAATCTCTAAATACAAAGATTCATTATTCATCAATCTCTAACATATTAGTTAACTCAAATAAAAGTGTATGATTTATTGTTTTGCTAATTACTACATTGAGAATTTCAAAACATACTGTGTATTCAAATCATATAAAACATGCATATTGTTCATATGTGAATATCATATAATACGTTGATTGTGGAATAAACGGATTAAGATTTAGTTTTAGTGTCAGTTAATTATCCGGATATCAAGATGGGTGTTGGGTTTAATGATAAATTAATGTGAAGTTAAAAGAATAAAGCTCCCTTGATGTTAAAAGTTTGAGCTCCGTGTATTAAGAATTAATACCTAAAATTAGTATTAGATTAGATAAATGTTTAATTTAGATTTGATATGTGGGTAAGTTGTATCATAGATATTGGGGATTTATGGTCGTCCCATCCCCTCGTCTTCGGTTTCATAAATCCATGATTCCTTGTCTCCATCTTTCGTCAAATAAGAATTCTACAGCTAATCAATTCAAGTAGCCAACAATTCAATTATCATTATCTCTACATGATACATGTTTTTACTTTTATATTAAAAAATACATATTTTTATTTTTTTATCATTCCCATTTCCTGTCGTTAAACTTGTCGCTCGTATTCTCCCTACCCTGATCAACCTTTCCCTTTTTTTTTTTTTTTTTTTTTTTTTTTTTTTTTTTTTGTGATTCAAAGCTTTTACTTTTTTATGTTTTAAGTTTTAACCACCAGGGTTACAGGTAAGAATTGAGATAGCAAATGGATGAGATGCTTTTATATAAAAACATTTTATAGATTTCATAACATGTCAATTGAATGTTATGTAAGAATTGAGATCGTGAATGGATGAGATGTTTTTATATAAAACTTTTTGTGGATTTTATAAAAACCTAAATATATGTAAGAACTGAGATAGCAGATTAATGAGTAAGAAACAATAGAAGGCGGAGATCACATGTGTTTCTCCTTTTATTACAATTTACAAGCTAGAAGAGATTCATACTCATATCATTTGTTTTAGGAAGTGATAACTTTTGCATAGTGATTAAGAAGTACACGAATATAGAGATTTTCTCAGGTTTTTCTTAGTGTTGATATTAAGGTGTAGATTAATTGTAAATAATCACTCAACAAGCTAGGTATTCCATATTTGTGAGCTTAGAAGAGGACGAGTCAACGCTTCCAAGTCCAACACGTGAATCTTTTGTGCAATCTTTCTAAGGTTTTTTCTTTTCTTTTCTTTTTTTAATTTAACTCTTTGGTTAATGTAGAGGCTTGAAAGATAAACGTATAATCATAAATTAACATTAGGTGGTATTTCAAAAATAATCTAATAATATAAATCGTGTATGCACAAATGCTTTAATTCTGTCTGGAATTGTATTGTGTTCTTTTACATTAGTGTGTGGCCGTATATAAAACTCATGTCAGACTAGGTAAACCAAGAACAATCAACGTGTCAGTTAATATGTCAGGTAGGTACTAGATTCGCTCAAACTAATCAAGTTGTTTAGTTAGCGACTGAACCAGTAACTCAATTACTAGAAATTCAAAGAAGGAACAAAGTCAGGAGGCGGGAGAGGGCACATCAAATGCTGACATTAGCACATAATACGATGAGTTGATAAGCCTCTATCATATGATTATGTCTTCTATTAAATTATTTTTCTTTTAATTATTTTTTTTCTTTTCAATCTTATATTACTCTTGTCATTACATTTCTAATAGTGAAATCTTATAACTTTTAGAGATTTCCGTGGTAAACTACTTTCTCAAAAGTTAAGTTTATTTCCCTTTAATAGTTTTTATATATTTTTTTAAAAAAATTATTAATTATAAACGTGTAGACTTTTAAAACTATATACTTTTGAATAAAGATGAAAATCAAACTATATTCGAGGGACTACACATTAAAGTTACCTTCGTTATTTACATATGCGGCACTGGGTGTTCAGTCGCGTCAAGTCCTCAGCCACATATCCGTCATATGCAAATGCACAATAATAAAAACCATGAAAACTCACAACATAAACTCAATCGATTATTATTATTATTATTATTATTTCAGGTGAAATCAAACTGCAATTTCCGTTAGCTTCAAGAGGATTATCATGGGCACCGTTATCGACTCGCATTTCTTGGCGCTCACGGCAATCGTCACTGTAAACAACTCTCTATGTTTCTCTTTCGCATTGAGTTTTTGAATTGTGATTTTATCGTTTTTTGTCTTGTGATTGACTGAATTGTTGTTTGTTTTGTGCATTTGTAGTTTGCTTATCAGATGATGTTCTTCATCATCACCGCACTTCTCAAATTCGATAAGGTTACTGATTTTGCTGGTACGTTTGGAACAATTGCTTTTTCGTTGCTTTGGTTTTACTCCAGATTTGTATTCTCTTCCGAAGTTGATGGAGAATTTTGTGTTTAGCTGCTTTTATGTTTAGATCTAGTGCTCCGATTGTGTTAGGTTTTGGAAATTGGAATGAAGTTTAATGTGCCTAGGTTTTAGTGGAATCATGATATTTAGGACAATGCCAATTGCTTATTAAAACTGTTTATCTCTTATTGGTTTCTGAAATTAAGTACTTTTTAATAAGCCACTTTAAATCGTGTAGAAAACGGCTTATTCCACTCGCAAATAATCAGAAAACCGTTTGGATAAGCAACACCAAAGGGCCCGAATACTTTGAAATAGCTTATTGTTGTATGAAAAGTCGTTAAGGACGAATGGTTTTAATAAGCAATCCCAAACTCTCTCTAAAATCTACTACTTTTTTTGGTGTTTATTATTCTGATGATGGCATTACACTTCTTTTTAAACAGGAAGCACAAATTTTGTCATACTATCTTTATTAACCTTGATTGTTAAAGGATCATGGCATTTGAGGCAGGTGAATATCTATTCCATCCCTTTTGTTATTTAATTTTTGTTCAAACGTCGTTTTCGTCAATTTAGTATGTCAGTACAAGTTAATTTGCAATAGCTAAGTTTAGCCATCTCAGTTCTTGAATTTATTTTACTTCATCCTAAAGTTTGGTTAGTTGTAACGTTTGATCCATTATGCCAACCAATATTACTCGCTTTGTCAATAAGGAGTTTATGGATTTCTTTTTGGTTGCTTAAGTGGAGACGTCCCACGAGGCCACCCAATCCTAGGATTACTGGGTCGAATTCCTATGTATATTCATAATACATATTATTATATTTCAGACAATATTGAGCTTCCTTGTTGTAGTATGGGGTCTTCGCCTTGCAGTGTTTCTACTGATGAGGTATGATTGCACATTCATTCTTAAACATCTTATAATTACTCTTTAATCTTCATCCTATATATGATTTTAATCTTTCACATTTTTTACAGAATCTTGAATTGGGGAGAAGATCGACGTTTCGATGAAATGCGTACTAATTTGGGGAAATTGGCTGTTTTTTGGATTTTTCAGGTTTCAGTCTTCCTCTTCTTTTGGGTTTTATATTTCTTTACCAATATTATTTAGTTTATAGACTTTTATTTGAAATATAAAGAAATGTACTGCCAAAATGGTTTATGGTTCCCATTCTTTTAATTGATTAATGATTATTGTTTTTCTTATGGCAGGCTGTATGGGTTTGGACAGTAAGTTTACCTGTAACAATTGTCAATGCAAGTGACTCAAATCCAGACATTCAAGCACAAGATATAATTGGGTGGATTATGTGGTCTGTGGGTCTCACAATTGAGGCCACTGCTGACCAACAAAAGTTAATGTTCAAAAACAATCCAGAAAATAGGGGAAAATGGTGTAATGTTGGATTATGGGGGTACTCTCGTCATCCAAACTACTTTGGTGAGGTTAGTGGCTAAATCCGTTAAAAGATCTCCGGGATTTTTACATATTTCCCCTTTCTAAAACCACTAATTACATATTTCCCCAAGCCACAAAATCAATTACATATTTCCCCTTCATAAACATGTATATTACATATATATCCATTTCATAAAAATAAAACCATTTAATGACAATTTTACCCTTATTTTTACTATGAAATTTTCATATAATTTTTTAGTATTGTAATTATTTAAAATTTTGACAATAATTTTTTGATACAGAGATATAACTTTGATTATCGGTGATTGTTGTTTTAAAATAAAATTTTAAACTTTTGAATTTGAAGATGTAATTTAAATGTTTTTATTTACACAGAGGGCTCGTAATATGTAATTGATGGTTGTAGAAAATGAAATAACTAAAAATATTATAGTAAAAATAAAAATAAATAGTCTTTCAATAAGTTAATTTTAGTGAATGGATAAATATGTAATATATATGTTTTAGAAAGGGGAAATATATAATTAAAATTTTAACTTGGGGAAATACGTAATTAATGATATTATGAGGGGGAAATATGTAGATGCCCCAAGATCTCCTATGTCTGCTACTGCCACATCAGCACCGACTTTTCCGTATTTAGTTATGAGAAGTTAATCAGTAGCCTCTTGTATATCTTAAGCAAAAACAGAAACTAAAGGGATTTATGTCTGTTGGCAGCTTTTCCTTTGGTGGGGAATTTTTGTGGCATCGACTCCTGTACTAGAAGGTGCTGAATGGCTCGTTGTACTCGGGCCATTATTTTTAACGTTATTACTTCTTTTTGTCAGCGGGATCCCACTGCTTGAGGTTTGATTTTTATAGTTCTTTGATATGTATTAATCTAATATTATTATCATTCATACATTGGTTGGTTAAATCTGTTAAAAAATGATTACAGGAGTCTGGAGATAAGAAGTATGGAAGCGTGGCTGCATATAGGCACTATAAAAAGACAACGAGGTTCACTAGTGACATCTTTAACTTCAAAACCTTAAAGAAATTTTTTTTTCTGATATTTTTTCCAAAAAATGAGTAACAATTTTTGTTTTGTTTTGTTTTATTTATTGCGTTCTCAGTCCTCTGATCCCGCTGCCTCCGGTGGTCTATGGAAGCCTGCCCTCTTGGTTCAAAGTTGCATTCCTATTTGAGTTTCCTTTATACAATAAAAATCTTCCTAAAGAAGAATCTTTGGGCTGGTAAGTCTTTCTCCTTTTACAGTTGTGTAAAAACCATAAATTCTTGAAATTTCATGGGTGTAACTGTAATTTGCAAGGTATAGAGCTGGAAGTCCAGAAACAAAAATGAGCTGAGTTGGTTGGTTGGTGATTGGTATGCTGCATTTTTTCTTTTAATAGTAATATCCTGTTACAATTATATCTTATTTAGCAGCCTGCATTGGATTGATGTTGTAATAGATATTTATTTTTTAAATTTTATGATTGTATATTGTGTGGTATGGTGTGACTGATGTAAAGAAGACTCAAGGATTGACTCTTAGAGCTAATGACTTGTTGAATTGAAGGTTTTTATAGAATATTGTATTTTGATTCATTGTAGAGAGACACATCTACAGAAGTAAGACATGATATCTTATGCAAGTACCTTGTAGTATAAATGTAATGTTGATTGATGCATTTTACTTTGTATAGTGGAAATGCCCGCGCGTTGCGGCGGTAGGACTGTTGCGCGATTTTTTGGGAATTCGATTTTAGTCAGTATCGGCTCGGTGCGTTATGAATTATGGAAAAAATTGAATAAAAGAAAACAATTACGTATATTACAAAACTTTTTTACACAACTATATTATTCCAACAAGATTAGTGAAAACATTGGTGATATTTGTGGTCGGAAGTCACTTATTACCTAGATTTTAGGGGGGTTTCGTTTTATGAATATGCGTTAGAGTTTTATTATCATCGTATACAGTTTTCGATGGTTTGCATAGGCCAGAGAAAGTTAATTGAGAAATTGTCACAACAAATTACCATCTTGATTGTTATTAAGCTTTTAACAACCGGCAAGGGAAAGGGGAAGAGGGATTAGTGCTCAATCGTAGTGAATGAACGGAATTGAAAGTAATGGCGGTTTTATTTGGCCATGTGTATATGCTTTTAGCATTTGTATTATAAACATCATATATTATACTTTATTTTAAGGGTATAAATGAAATAAAATGGTTAATTTTTAAAAATTTAAGCATAACATGGGTGTCTTAATCCATATGTAAAAATATCATTCAATCATCCTTTTACTTTTATTATAAAATTATAGATAAATATTAAAATTATTAAATTCATAATATGCCCCTAGAAAAATATTAGTATTATAGTTATTATAAACATGAAGATATATATATATATATATACACTTAAATATTTAAATAAAATAATATTTAATTTAAATAATATTTAGTTATAAAAATATAATTAGTAAATATAAATTTAAATGTCAATTTATAGTATCATAAATAAAATAAAATTTAATGAAGTAAATTAAATAATACATATTATTAAATAATATATTAATAATATTTATTAAATACATGAAAGAGACAAGGGCAAAAATGTCAAAGTATATAAAAATTTAATTAATAAATTTATCATATTGCCCCTAAAGTATCTTAAAATCTTAATCAATTTTTTATTCTACCCTCTTAAATGCCTTGCACTACTTTGTACATGTTGATTCAAAACTTATCTGTTTGGTATAATTACATCTCTATCCATAGAGATTTATTATAAAATAGTATGAATATAAGTATTTAAATAAAATATTACTTAATTTAAATAGTGTATAGTTAAAAAATAATGATTAGTAATTATAAATTTAAATATCAATTTATATTATTATAAATAAAATAAAACTTTAGTTTTAAAAATATGATTAGTAATTATAAATTTAAATGTCAATTTATATTATTATAAATAAAATAAAACTTAATGAAGTGAATTAAATAATATCATATTATTAAATAATGTATTAATAATGTGTATTTAATAATACAATAATTAAAAGAAGTTAATTAAATGGAGGGTAAAAGTGGAATTATTGCATAAAACATTTGTCATCTATGCTTAAAATGTTGTATAGGTGTTTTACACTTTAAATAAAATTACCATCTTATCCTTTCAATATGTATTATATAATAGTATAGATATAAATAAATAAATAAGCAAATATAGTCCACGGTGATTATGGTGAAGTCGCTAAAATAATGTATGGTTGAAACTCTATTGTATTTAGTTTTTTTATACATGTTTTATAAAGGTACTTTATTTTTGCAAATAATTACACGAGTGATGCATGAGGTTTGTCGAGATTTTGTATTTGATCTTTAATTATTAGAATTACAAGTTTGGTTCCGAAAATTTGACATTTTATTTGATCCGTCAATTAAAATCACTATATTTTTATAAAAATTGATACTTTCATTCTTTAACAAGTACATCTCCCTTATCATTATAGAAACACAAACTACCCCGGTAGCTGTTGGTCGCCATCAATCACCTTCTTCATTGACAAGCACAATTTGTCCTTGGTAACTAAAAAATAATTTTTATTAGGACATCTTGCTGGTAAATAGTATGGTCTTCTTACCAACTAATGAGGGTTTGAATCTTATAGAGTCTAGGTTTAATTATTGAAGGGTAGAGGTGCACAAACTGGGTATTGGGCCGGAACCAGTTGAGGAATTTTGAAGGGGAATCGGGGAAGAACCAGCTGGTATTTTCGGGTCCCAACCGGTTCCTCTTTAGACAGGGTAGGAACAGGGGTCTGGTTTTGGAACCGGTATTTTTGCGCATCTTTAGTTGGAGGCAGTTAATAGGAGTATAATACTCTTCTATTTATATGGGTTCCTCATTTCTGATTTCTCTGGAATGCTAATACATAAGTTTGTACAAGCTGATGAGGAGTTTAGCAGATAAGCTTGTAGTATGCGGATGAGTTATATACTGAGTCGACTACCTGTACCCATAGAGTACTTGGGCCTATTTTTTTGTTATACCTAGAACCTTGCATTTGTTTATTTTAATATCATATCTTTTAGTGTTTAAAATTAACTAGTTAAAATACTATTTATAAATAACTTATTAATAATTTTTAACACTAATCGTATCGCCTACGAGGAACCCAACTCAACTCGCTTCACGACTTTTGGGAGCTAAACGTGTAGCTCATTTTTTTAACCAAGATTCACATAACCTATAAAAACTTATTGGAACCACCCCTAAAACTTTCAAGCATATCTGAATAAAGACTTGCCCTAGTGCCCAGTGCTAACAAAAAGGCTCATACCATGAAGATTCAAACCAGTGCATAATCATTAAAACTATAATAGTAATCTAGGGTTTTGGTAACCACAGCCACCCAATTCACACATCAAAACTACATCAGTGGGATGAATTTTTCTACAAATCTGAAGCTTTTGCTAACAAAATTAAAAAAATTAAGGTTTTCTAACAAAAAAACACCAGTTGCCAAACTAACAATATACAGAAAAAAACTGTTCATATCATAATCTGTATACTAAAGAAACTGTCTTCAAACTTACCAATTGCAGATCGAATTAGTACCCCAAAAATTCTTGTGCAAAAAGCAGCAGCCGCTGTAATGTACTTGGAGCAAATTTCCTCGCGAATAGATAACATACGGAAGATGGCTTGTCATTATAAAGGCATTCGCGCCCTTCATGAAGTTTCATCATGAACCCTTCTGTAACATCGGTTGCCCCAAATGTTGCAGGGTGGGCCCCACCTCTTGACCAGTCAACCCAAGTCAAACTCCGGTTTGCTAGCAGATTGGGTGCCCGGATTGTTAATAAAGTAGGGAAATAATGTTCATCAACGTAACAAGCAGGCCTACAGAACTCCAAGAACTTTGGGTAATATGTCACGTCAGATATTATGAGTATTGCAAGTTTTCGGTTGACTTCAAACCATTGAGACCCTTTTCTCCATTCAGAGATGTTGACTTCAGGTAACATGTTTGGGTTATACCGGCCACGACCAAACGGGCCTGGGTCATCAAAAGCTCCCATGAAACTGTATTTGGATCGAGTTATGTAACGGTAAATTATAGTGAAGTTGTAGATGGGAATGCATGATTCTGAGACAAGAATGAAGTATTCATTTGAGATATCGAGAAGGGCGTTAGCTAATAGTCTTCTTTCAGCATCACACATGCTCATTCTACCCCATTCAGCTATCTGCAACATGAGACAATAAGATCTATTTACATTAGTATATTTTTATTGTGTTTGATTATTAGTCTAATGTGTAAAATACCATTCTCCAAAGACAAATTAGAGAATCTTGCGCACCAATAAGTACATAATGAGCAAATATGTAGCATAATCTTGGAAATTATCCATATGAGCAAATATGTAGCATCTAAATTATTACTAGCCAACAAATTACAATCATCTTGAAGAACGAATGTCAAAGCTTTCACACAGTGAAAGAACATGCCATAAGAACTAGATATCTCAATATATCATAATCATCTTGTGATGGCTATAAGAATAGTTGTATAGTAATGTTTTTCTCTAAGAGATTATCTATTACAAGATCATATTCTCAAATAAACAATACGAAAAACTCCTGCAATTGAGAAAATTTACATAGGGGAATAAGAAGAGAACATAAAAGCAATGTAGAATAGGTTGTACACAGAAGTATCTATGAGGACATGTTTCTTCACAATAGGAGCTTGTGTAATAAGATTATAACAATGTTAGTAAACCTTTGTTTCGACTAGTTATATATGCCGTGAAACTGACAAGTAAATTCCTGATGTGTCTCCCACTTTCCCTAGCTTTCAAATTAAAATCTTATGTATAAAGATTCTCTCTATAGCAGGAAGTGTATGTATTATCATTGAACTGCTGGCATGCTAACGTAAATGAGAGAGAACATACAAACAAAGTTAAACCTTCTAGTTCAATGTTCACCAAAGCTTCATGGAAATTTCAACCCCCAGTTAAGAGTTTTACTCAGGATTCTATGAACATCAGCGTTACATATCAACTCTCGAAGGGTGTCAATAAGATAAATCAGTTTTGCATAATTAAGGAATCATTCAAGTTTTTGAGGCTATTTCTGCCATATTGTTCACATATTCATGGAATTGCCTGAACAATGAGTGTACAAATCAATTAATCATGGGTACAACTGCACATTTTCATCAATATATACAATCAAATCATGACAATTATATATAAATGGTTTAAGGTAACAGGAAACCAGAAGGGCCCAAAACGTACCTGACTTGGTATCTGTCTGTTATAAAAAACAGATGTGGGTGGAAAGCGGGGTTCATATGATGGAAGCGAATGAATGTATATTGAAAAAAGACTTCCATGCCCCTTAAAAAACCGTTCCCACAGAGGAGCCAATGGCAGCGGGCCTTTGGTTAAGAACATAAACGCAATCTTTGGAACTCTTGCAAATGGATACTTTTTTACTTGTGGTACAAAAGATGCTCTCCAAAATAGCTCCTCATCACTCATCGTGTGAATAAGATTCGAAGGTGGCTTGATCCAATAATCAAGACTGTTGTTTGGTTGTTCTTGGATACATGGTTGTAAAATGGGGATTGCTGAAGTTACCGTTGTAACGACTCCAGTTTTACGGATCATATATATACTAAATAAAGAAATGGTAAAACACAAAACAAGAAACAAGGCAAGTAGTTGTATAAGCCTTTGTGGTAAAGCCCTAGATTGGTTTGATCTAACTATAACTGCAGTGGTAGTAGCAGGGTCTTTGCCTTCTTCCATTGGCAATAACAATAACAATAATAATAATCAAGAACTTATCTTAATAATACAAAAAGATGAGATTTTGGTTGTGGGTATGCTGTTTTATGGCTCATCAAGTCATTTGTCAACCTTCTTGCACCCTGAAATACCATAATAAAGGATAGAATTAAAGTCTAATTTCAACAAACATAATACATATACAAAAATCCCATAAGTTATAACTCAATTTTAAGACCTAAAATCAAGAGGTTTGCAGATTACAGCAATAACAAGCAAGGGTTTAAAACCCTATCAATCTACTGAAAAGAGCATAAACCCATTCACAAATTAACAATAACATTGGATTCTAGGCAAAAACATCGGATTCTAGGCAAAAACATATATTCCAAAAAGTAAAAGATTAAAGAATCAAAACCCTGAGATCTCAAAATACTCGTGAACCATCAAAAAATCTTTCGAGAAGAGAAAAAAAAAACATCAGATTTTCATAATATTCTTAAGATCATAAATCTAGGGATGTTGAACTTCACCATCTATAGAAGAACAGCGTTAAAAGCCAGTTAATTTGCATATAAAAGCAGAAACCCAACTACAAAATAACATCATACAACATGGGTGATCGAGAAAAGGATCAAAATCCTCCAATAGTTCAATAATCAAAGCAATTGAAGCATCTAAAGGGGAATATTAATGTAGTAGAACATACCATACCATGAACTGATGGACAAAAGAGAGCATCGAACGATAATAATAATAATAATTGGAATGAGTACTAGTGCAGCTGATATAGACCCAACACGTTAATTGATCGATGAATAGAGAAAATGACTTTGAAGTGATGGAGGAAATATAGGGGACAATGAGAAACGTATGAAATGAGCAGAGATCTATTGAAGAATTTGGTTCGTGTGCGTGATTTTGTTGTTTTAGAATTGCTTACAACACACCGCACAAGGTGTGAGAGAGAGAGAGAGAGAGAGTATTTTAGAAGAAATACGAGTGCATACGTTTTACTTTTGTATACGAGTGTAATGGAGTTGAAATACATTTGGAGGTGGGTTTAGCACGAGAAGTAAGAATGGCGAGTGGGTGTATAAAATTATGCTGTTTGTAGTTACGAACGAGTATTCGTAACATTGATCAAGATAAATCGATGATTGGAGGTGACCACATGTACCTTGTTAGCTTTATTTATTGTTTGAAGATGTAAAAGGAGAAAAGTCATTATTCTTGAGTTTTATTAAGTTTTATCATTTTTTAAACATAAATAACTTGTATATATCATATCGTAGCTATCGGTTCAAGTCTCACTCTGAATAAAATACTCAGAGTTGAGCCAATTTATTTTCTTAGCAATGGGTTTTTTCCTGGGGGGTGTTGGGAGTGCGGTCTCGGCTAGGAAACGGATAGGTGAGGCCGATTAAAATAACATATATCATTTGAAGCAGGATCACACATTTGCCGTTAAAAATATATATATCATAAAATCAGGCATAGATGTCTCTCATCCGAGTATAGTAATGTTTTTTTTTTAATATATTTTTTAAAACCTTTTAAATTGTGTGCATTATAACAATGCGTCATGATTTTTTAAAACGTGTCTAACTTTATAGTCTACCAAATACACAATGCATTTGCCCCCATATAATGGTGTGTTAATGTTTGCGACTTTGTTACCTTGTTTTTAAGATTTCATTTAACACATTAGAGTCCAACATCTCTTAACAGTTAACACCCATGACTTCTATGGATTGTTTCTTATGCTTAAAAAAGTTTAAGATTCTTATTGTAAGCGGAATAGAAATATTTCTTTTTCAATGTTTTCATTAAATTGTGTTATTGTACTTTTTTTCATTTTAATGTTTGGGTTAAAAAAAAATGTATCAACTACTAAACCTAATCAAAGAGACACATGTGCAAGGCATATGTAATAACATACCGTGCCATATCTAATTTACCATCTGAATTTACTATTAAGTTACATACAAAGTGACAACTTGTTTAAATGATGTATATAATTGTTATATGGATCGTATAGTTGATATTTACAAAATTACTTAATTATTTGTTCTATGATTTAACATCTCATTCGTTTAATGCCCCTGTCATGTGTGTCGGATGCAACCACCAACCACTACAAAACTCCACCAAACTTACCCACCTACGAATAGACTAGAAAGTGAAGAAGCAATGGCGGTGATGGGTTAAGCCGTTAAGGAGTTTGAAATAGACATATTTAAACTCTCTATATCTACAAATAAGACGAGGAAACAGTAATACTTATCTAAATCCACTAAAAAGTCTAAAGATTCACTCATCATCTTGTTTAATTTGAATTTCCCATAAAATTAAATGGTATGCAGGATACCTATGTGGTTACTAAATTTTTTATAGGTTAATATTAATGAAAAATTAAAGCACCATAAAATTTATTCAGACCAGGCCCACGAAAATAACTGTCAAAGTTTCAGGCTTTTGCCAGGCCAAGATTTGAGCTTTTCAGGCCCATCTCCCGGCCCATTTAGACACTTGGTACAGTTGTACACTTGTACGCATGTCCCATCACCAAAAGTTAAAACATTCACATCAGCTTTCATATTTTTATCCTTATAATTACATTAAAAAAACACTACTATTTCTCTCTCCTTCTCAATTAAATAATATTTTTTATACTTTTATCATTACTTTTTCTCTCTCTTCTACTCACAACCACTTTTAAAAATATTAAAAAATTTATAAGAGTTGAACAGTAATTCCTCAAATATACAAAATAAACAGTAACTTTTCTCTCTCCTCTACTCACAACCATTTACAACCATTCCTTAAAATATAAGAAACACACTCACATAAATATAAGAAACCTACTGTGAATGCTCTTAGTTTTGTAAAATTAGAGACTGATCAACCTTGGTTAAAACAGGACGTATACTGCGGTCCTGAAACATGGTTTGATAATTCTGCACCTGATCCGAGACAACGGATCCTAACCAGAATCCTTCGCGGGACTAACATGTTGAGCCCAGGTCACTTTCTGCATGAGAGTTATGTCAAGTCATGAACGCATGAATGATCAAGCAAGCTAAGTTATTTGACCCGAAACATATTTTTCATCACACAAAACATTCTTGTCGATATTTCCCAGCATTTTTTACATCAAAAAACAAGAACAGGAAATTTCATGTCCATAGCTGAGAATTCACAAGTCTGCAAATATTAGTTCCAATGCATATGTCAAAAGACAATGCTCTCTAAATTGCTTATTTAGAGATTTTTCTTACTCAAGTCAACAACTTTGAACATGGAGCGCACGTTAGAGATCATCACCCCACACTCACCCTTCTCATCATACTCGGCAAATTCTCCTCCATCCAGATTAATATCCTCAAACTTGGTTCCTTCAAGCTATATACAAAAATACAAAAATTACAATTATGTACCAAATTATAATTTATGCACTTATGACTAAGTCACATGGTTGAGAAGTTGAATTCGAAATCATATGATAGAAAGTATTATAATAGTTATCATCATTAATGTTGTTTATGACTTACAGATTCTGCTTTCCAGCCACTGCTGAACGCGAAATCCATCGGTTCAAAACCCCTGCAGTCGAATATCATCAAAGGAGCATACTTTCCAGTCTCACTGTATTCATTAGTAAGTGGAGAGCCTCGTCCGGGGATCATAGTTACAGTTCCTTCCCTTTTACAGAACTTGCACTAATACAACCACAAAAACAGAAGCAAATAACATAGTTCAATATCAACCATGGAATCTGAATCTGGTACTAGTTTGACTATAATTTCATGTATACTCCATCTGCCTATTACGCATATAATTGTAGCCTTGTAGGTGTTCCTCAAAGTTGGAGGACAGCTCAGCAAGTCAAATATCTATATAACAAGATATAAGAGTTTTGAAGAACTTATCAAACCCAATAAATTAGAATTCGTAGTTGTGTCTTACCATTAGAGAGGTCACTATTTCAAAAAAATAAATAAATAAATAAATAATAAAAAAGATGATAATAGTCTCCTTGTCAAGTACCTACATCTACTTTTCAGTACTTGAGGTCGGGCTCGGAGCAACAACGTTTCTACTACCTGATCAAAGTTATTGCACAACCACGTCTATCCCAACTCCCAAGCAAACAAGACATGGGAAAAGTTTACAGGGTTAAAGATAATTAATTTTTGTAAGGGTATAGGGTTTAAGACTCCTATTACCAAGGGAACCACATTTAAGTAGATACATATATAACAACTAAATAGAAGCCCCAACATACTTGTGCTAACATAGACATAACAGGAAGAAAACATAAGAAACCTAAAAGCTTCTACTCTGCAATGATTCAAAGAGAGACCTTGAAGTATCTCAAGATAATAGAACACACACACACACACACACAACATAATTGAGGATAAACCACACCAGCCAACAAATGAACATCAGTTCATAGCATGTCTAATTTGTTCTTTTTTCTTTTCTTTTTGAGTCAAATTATGATATTAGTATATTACATGTGTATCTCCAAGTCTCCAACAGGTCAAGTTGCATGTACTAACTTGCATTATGATTTCTCAAGCTCATGCTGCAAAGGGTTTTAATTTCATAAATTAATAGAACACACATATCCTTCATGGGTATGTATTATATAATATTATATATATACTGATGTGATCAATTATAAACACCAATAAGAAGGCATATGCTTTTAATAAAGAGATCAAGAGAAGCTAACCTTTTGGATAAGATTGGTGATGCCCTTTTTTGCGAGAGGAAGTGTCTCACCCAGACTCACACATGTCTCCTTATCAGTCACCTCACCACAGTTTTCGCACTTCAACTACAGAGCAGATGTAATGAGAAGATACGTAAGTGGCATTACAAAAATATCACCTGAAATATTAAGGAACTCTGAAAGTGGTTTGTATAGTTATTACTGAGTGGAGAAAGCAACAAAAATAACAATAATAGTTTTATGTGATAATTAAATGGGTATTTACTAGCATGACATTAGAGTATTTATATAATCGTTTTCTTCAAGATTAAGTGTAAAAGTCATCAAGAAAAATCCTAAAGAAGTCTTAGAAATATAAAAAACAATACATGAATTTAAAATCCAAACAGAATTATTGTGAAAAGAGGTAACTACAACAGTGAATGTTTGTGCACAATATAGCACGTGATAAGAATCTTAATTGAGATTTAAGATAGAAACTACAGCTGATACTAAAATAATGCTTTAATCTTGATATGGAAAAAAAAGTAACGACGTTAAAAGAGTTTACTTCTGTCACACCATATTGTGTGCAAAGAGTGGATGAGGGATGTACATATGCATAGATCTGGGCATACCCAGGTATTTGAGTTATTAATCAGATAAAATACACACACATGCTGATACAAAAGATGAATCTTCGGGAGTTCCCTGAATATGGTTAAAATGCATATGTTAATATGTATAAGAGGTAGAAATAAATACATATTTTGGTGTAATACTTTACCAAGTAATCAAAGTCAAGAAGAACTAGAATATGACTCCTCATATGTAGTGGTGCCTAGCTATATAGATGTCCATGCACACAAGCAGCGGCGGAGCTTGAACTATATCGTAGGAGGGGCCGGGGGCGAAATTAATTTTTTTTAGGGGGGGCAAACTTGATATTTATATAAAAATTTACACTACCTGGCCAAAAATTTACACTATCGGACTAAAATTTAACACTACTGGCGAAAAAAACAGGGGGGGCGGCGGCCCCCCCCCCCCCCCCCCCCCCCCGGCCCTAGTGAAGCTTCGCCTATGCACACAAGCTTTTATACTTAATAGTCTTACCATACATATATTAATCTTCAATTCAAAACAAATATTGAAATAAACATGTGAATGCATTGATTATAAATCCATTGATCTGAATCCATCTATCATTATATATACAACTAAAGATTGCTGCACATGTGATGGAAGTGTAAGATGCACACACCCATTTGCCACCAACACTCAAACTTTGTGATGGAATCATGAAAACATTACATCTATGGAAGAACAGCCACCACAAAATATTGATATCAAAAATAGGCTAATGCACATGGATTAATGACTGAAAGTTAAAAAAAATAAGGAACATGCACATTACTTTATAAAAAGTTACCACAGCTGGTTGTTTAAAAATGAAGCCACATGAGAAACACAGCTATAGGTTTAAGGAGGGCGGACCGTGACAGTTGATTACAACTAACAGCTTGTTTGGAATGAAAGTTAGATTTGTGACAAGATAAGATGTTACAGAATAAAACCAATTAGACACACACAAAACCATCAATCAGAGATACATTGAAAAAAATATCTATTGTATTATTGGTGAATATGCTAAAATAAAATCAGGCAAAGATAAAATCCCAATTCTTTGGTGAAATTGAAACAAATAACCAAACAGATTGGTAAATGAGGCATCAAAAGTTCATGAAACTTAATAACTAGATACAGATTACATAACACATATAGCCAAAGCTGATCACATTATAGGGTTACAGTAACACGATTTTCATGCTACAGCGCTTATAGTTGTGTTGCAACAACAATAATGTATGAGTATTTGTGAAATTGTAATAGAAAAATGTAGACCAACACTTAGCGCGATATGCGTATGGTGTCAAAATCATCTAAGCAGATCGATCCAAAGCCACAAAAAGCAGAATACCAAATCAAACAGCGAAGAAGTTAAAAAACCCTAAATCTAACACAGAATCGATCGAACATGAAACACCACCGAGAGATTAGAATTCCAAGCACATAAATTACCACAGAGAAACTCAAATCAACAATCGCATATTTCAGCCACGATTAACGCCTCAAAACATATAAAAACGAACCACACAAACATCCAAAATAAGATAATCGAGTAAAACGAATCATCGATTGCTGAAAACTGAGAAAACCTTGAAGTAGTAGGTGAAGTTAGGATCATCGACACCGCCCTTTGGCTGCAAATTTGTGAGATTCTCGAGCTCGGCAGTGACGTACAGCATGAAGTTCACCATCTTTTCACACACTTTGGGAAAATAATACTTCAGAAATGATGATTTTATTTTGTTTGCAGATGCTGTGAAGAGGTTCTTTATGCACCGCTTGGAATCACTGTTAGCGTTATCGATAGCAGATGGTTTGTTGTAAAGAAATTTAATTTTGTGTCAATATCGTATATGCTTTTCTTTTCTAGAATTACCAAGTGTATAACGGTGTGTTATCACAACATACCATTACACTCTCACACACCTTATATACACATAATTTTGAGTTAAACAAGGCGAGTATTTGTCATGAAAGAAAATTTTGCGACGTGAGTGAGGTGGGGGCAGTGGTGTCGGCGGCCCCGCCCACCCTTAAGTTTTTTTTTAACTGCAATTGCATTTCATATAACATAGGCAAATAGCAAGTAGCTATGTTACCGGAAAAAACAAATTACACCAGGATTATAATTTAGAGTGACAACACTTTTTGAAACTTACATTTATCATTTTTGTTCTATTCGAAACTGACATATAACCAACCGCCTTGATTTCTTTAACAACCCTCCCCACCGAAGGTCTTTCTTGTTGAAGATAACATCGTTTCTTTCCTTCCAAAGAAACCAGCATGTCGTGAGAATGATTGACTGTCAACTGCAGTATCTTGTTTTTCGTTTCACCCAAATGGTAATGAGAGTGTATTTTCAGCAAGTATCCCACCAAAAAGACATAGATAGGAGGAATGTTGAACCATTGGGATACCACTTGTCAAGTGATCATAGCAAAAATAACATGATGTAAATAAATGTTTAGCTGACTCCTCCAAATGCGAACACAGGGACAAATTTTTTAGTCCACCAGAACGTTTCTTCGAGCTAAAGCGTCTCTAGTGGGCATACGACCCAAATTTGCCCTCCATGCAAATATATTCACTTTAATTGGCACCGATTTACACCATTTAAAGATAGGTTGGAGGATGATTTCTCACTATTTTCACATAACAATCTTAAAGATTTAACCGAGAACGTACCATTCTTGTCGGATAACCTCTTCTACTTATCATCACCACCTCCAAAATTACAAACTAACAATGAATCTGAATCTAATACTATTGTTGTATTAATTGTCGTGGTTTAAAACAAGATGTAACGAAAACTGTAAAGAGTAGATAAAGAAACGAAAATGTATTGTCACGCTTTCAACATGTCTATTTAAACCTTTTGTTGAAAGTCGTATCATCAAACTTTCTTTCCCTCTTAACTCATGGCTACATACTTACTATGTATGGAATTTTCCTTCTGTCAAAATATTCTTGAGTTTGCTAGGGTCCATTGACCTTAAAATTCTTTTGTATGCATGTTGCACTTGGGTTGCACAAGCGAGAGGGTTTGTTTTTCTTGTGTTATAGGATAGGCTTAAATTGATATTGATACATATGTTTTTTTGTCGTGTTGAGTGTATTAGTCAAGATATAAGATAATACACTAAGATATATACTAAACTACATGTCTACACATCAATCTTTTTATAGTAGTTTTATTTACTTGTAGACATCAACAAAAGAAGCTTTGAAGATTTATCTAAACTTCATATTACTCTTAACATCTATTTTTGTTGTTGTTATTGATGTTTTTACATTTCGTAGTCGCTTTCCTAACACTTTTATATAATATAATATAAAAAATTAGAGAGGACACAAATGAAAGCCACAGAAACATTTCTAGCACGCAAGAAAGGATGAGGCTAATTTTAAAGAAGTGGTTATATTATTCTTTGTTAAAAGGCTGAAAGTCTTTTAATAGAATCATGCTATAATATGGCATGTGTATATACAAGTGTTAGGGTGTCAAGTAGATTTTATAGAAATAGTGATATGTATGATGCTAAGTTATAAGGCTATTTCGAAATCCCTCTCTTGTAAGGCATATATAAAGATAGCCTTCTTATTCATGAATGCTATTTGACCAATTAGTTAACTAAAACGACTGAAATGAGTTAAGATAGTCTAGTTTCACTTTCATCCATGTACATACTAACACATGTATCTCTAATTGCATGTGTAAGTACGTATGTATATATGCATGCATTCATGTATGATGTATTGATGTGTGTGTAATAACGTACATGTGACTCCACTTCTTGGATGAAATTAGTTGAACAATTGTTTATCACATGTATGCATGTTTAATCACTTTTCATAATTGTTAAAGTCATAGGTATATTGACCATGGGATATCATTTGAAAGAGATTGTGGCTGCGACTCATCAAGAAACCATGTGTAGCTAGTAGCACATCATTATCATCAAAACCACATTACTTTAACAAAATCATCCGATTACATGTAATTAAAGAAAAATGATTGTAGATTACTAATAGTATCTGGTCTTCTGATATGCGCATAACTATATACTTTCTCATGATGTTGAGAGTTCAAATTCCAGTAAAAAATGATGTACATTTAGAAGTAGACTCGGATGAATGAATTTATGTATCTGTCATTCTAGAAGAACATGTAAAGTCTATTTTTCTCTCACACGCGTTTTTATTTCAAAACAAGATTGTTATTGATGGAAACCGTGGTCCAAAAAACTAGTTGAATATTAAATTATTACAACAATGAATTGCAAAAGAATATATAAAAGGTAATCAATGTTTTAGTGATCCTTTGGAATTTCGATACGAAAACATCACTTTCATATTACATTCGTCAAAGAAAAACAGTTTTTGGGTTTATAGCCAGTACTAATCAATGTTTAAGTGGTTATTTTCTAACTTCAAGACTAAAATTTTCTTTTATAAACTTAATATTTGGCAATGTACAAGATGTATACATACACTATCTTAGATCATGATAGAGGTCCCCTCCCCAAATCAAGAAATATAAAAAAAACCCTAATTGGTTGCTAGAAGTAGTTGTAGTTCCACCACAATTCATCATTTCTTCCTTGATTATCTACAATTGGATGAACAACTTTTTGGTTGATTTTAGAGTCAGAATCTTTTATAGTTAAAGGAAACTTGTGTTCCAAGTCATAGCAAGAAAACATGGGAAAGAACGAGGGTTGGAATGTGAATGATCGCCCGATTGTCATGGAAAGATGTCTGGCTTCAGCTTTCCAAAACTTTTCTATGTCTTCTGATATGCACTTTGCATCCATCGATGAACCAAACAAGCCACGCTTAGTGAACCCTACAGCGTATAGCCCATATTCGCCTTTCCATCCTTGCGTAAATGATCTACGAGGCATCCCATCTTTTTTCGAGAACATATGCTTCTCCTATGCACAAATATATAAAGTTATAGATGTAAATTAAATAGAATACATAGAGAAAGAAGAGGATATAAAGTACCTTTAGCCAAGAGGGAGTATTGCTTTTGTAGCCCGTTGCTAAAATAATCACATCAAAAATCTCTACTTCTCCATTCACAAATTGTACGCTATGGTTTCCAACACTTTGAATGCTTGGATGTATCTAGACATGTTAAATTACATATATTAATTATAAAAATAAAGTGCATGTCCTATGTTTAAGATGGATCAAAAACACGTGCTCAATTGAGTACAAATCTCAAAAAAAAATTTAGTAATTATGTGTGTAAAACCAAATCTTAATAAAATCTTTATTTTCTAAAAACTTATGGAAGTTCTTACACATATTATAGTAAAAAAAAGGAAGTAAATACACATGTTAATTATATATTTAACTTATGTAATATAATCAAAAATACATTTAACGTTTTTCTACATTAGAAATAACATAAGCAAAGTCACAAAGATATAGGAACATGCTTTAGGAATTGGAAAGAACCAAAAGTAGTACAATTGTACAAAAGCTTACATAGATACTACACATTATACCAGCTTGATTTACCTTGATGTCTCCACTCTTGATCTTGGCTAGGGTTCCCACATCCAACACCGGCGTCTTCCCGGTCTTGCTTTTTAGCTCGAGAGGCCCTACATTGGGGCGCTCGAGTCCACAACTAGCCGTGTCACCAAAAATAAACCATGCCATGATCAACAGAAAGCGATCAACGAGCCTTACAGGTAGCCACTTGAGCAGCCACTGGGACAACCCAAACGTCGATCTTCCCATCATCTCTCGTGGTAGTACATGAACCTGTTCCCAAACACACCACGGTTATATTTTTTCACACTTCTCAACATATTATTGATTCTAAAATGAACAGATAACTTACAGAATCTCTGACAACAAGAGAAGGATAAGCATTATGATTGCAAAGATCCAAACACACTTCCATCCCTGAATTCCCACAACCAACCACCAACACTTTCTTTCCACTAAAACCACCACCACTCTTATAATCCGCCGTGTGCTGCACCACCCCACCAAAATCCTCCATCCCTACGATCTCCGGCGACACCACCGCCGCATTCTCTCCGGTAGCCACCACCAACCACCGGCAAACAACCTCCACCTCCTCCCCTTTCACCCCTACAATCACCACTCTCCACCTCCCTACACTCTCATCATACTCCGCACTCTTAACTTCTTGCTCAAACAGCGGTTTAATCGCGAATCGCTTCGCGTAAACCTCTAAATACTCCAAAAACTGCTGCTTTGAAGGGTATGTAGGATAATCCTCAGGAAAGTGCATCATGGGAAGCTCACAAAACTTCTTGGGGAGGTGTAACCTGAGCCGATCATACGTCTTGAATCGCCATAACGAAGCGATGCAGTTTGCGCGCTCCAACACGATGGTTGGGACCCCTTTCTCGTTCAAACAAGCTGCAGCCGCGAGACCAGACGGTCCAGCACCAATGATCACCGGACCGGGGACCCATACACAACGTCTTGAGCCATGATCATGAGCCATTTTCGCTTGTGATTCCATTGAACAAGTCATTCTTTTTTATCTGATAACAATGGAATATTCTGTATGTATGTGATCTAAAACATATGTAATGGATTAATATGAGTGGTGGTGATTGTGTTAGATTCGAATAAAAGGGGTGAAGTCAAAAGAAACGTGTTGTTTGAATGAAGTGATTATATTAGAGTTCCTGAATCTTTGGGGGTTAATGAGAAAATTGTTTGATGGATTGCCAATTTTGACATTAGCTTTGGATAATAATAATCATAGATGGTGATGTATGAATATACATTCTTTCTGCAGGAGAAGAAGGGGAGTGAGATGAATTAATTAAATTCGGTCACTATATATGAAAGTAAATGAGAGAGATGATCAAAGATTCACAGGCAAGTGGTAGAGATGAACTAATGTAAGTGGGGACACACATATATACACAATATATATAGAATAACATTTTTTTAAAAAGATAACAATAATATGTTAATTAACTATTAGAATGTATCACGTTGTTTAAATGTGATAGATTAATGTAAAGTTTTATTATGTGATTCTTACTAATTTTTAATATATTACTGGTTTTCAAATGGGTATTATTTTGATAATCGGTAGTATGCTAAAAACCTTGAGAACTATGTTAGTGGGTGCATTATTTATTACATTACATAGTATTAATTTTACAAGTGAAATGAATAGTGGGTTTGTTATGGTTTTATTTTAACCATAAAGTTTTTGTATTGTTTATTTTTACCCTTACTCAAGTTTATAAAGAAGGAGTCTAAAGAGAGACGGGATTTGTTGTTGGTAATTTTAGTGTTATCAACTATGTTTTAGTATGTTGGATTAACTTGTTGATTAAAAAATAACATTAGAGATTAAACGGGTTAGGTGTCACGTGAGTGCGAGCTCGATTTAATTCTAAACGTTGTTTGGGCTTTGTATTAATATGTGTTTGGGATTTGTATTAAGGGGCAATTGCATATATCCCCTTATAAATCTTGTTAGTTACATATTTACCCAATTCAAAATCAAAATTGCATATAACCCCTTCCTTAATCTACTTATTGCATATTTATCCAATTTAAACCTAAAATTATATATAACCCTTCCTTTAATGACAAAAATATCAAATTTACCCATTTTGACTTTTTATTAATATAGATAATAGAATGACTATTTTATTCATGGTTGTTTGTGATTGTTATTTATCATGAATTTTTTGGTTCTTTAATAAATCAAACCTTCAGTATTTGTGTTGCATTTTATTATTGTTACTCCAAAAGCTTGATAAAAAAAATAGACTCAACATAGATTAATAAAATTATTAAAAAACAAAAGGAAAAGAAAAAAGGTTTAAGAAACTAAAAACACTCATTAGCAAAACATGATTAAAAAAATAATATAAAAATAAAATAGCTACTAAAAATGGGTGTATATGAAAATTTTTTAAAAAATTATAGTTTTGGTAAAGGCAAAGGTAACATTGTCAATTTATAATTTATTTTATTAAAATAAATCAATGGGTAAATTTGTAAATTTTTTAATTAAGGAAGGGGATATATGCAGTTTTTGTTGTGAATTAAGTAAATATGCAATTAAAAAGATTAAAGGAGGGGATATATGTAATTTTAATTTTGAATTGAGTAAATATGCAATTAAAATGTTTTATAAGGGGATATATGTAATTATCCCTTGAATTAATATGGGCTTAAGTAAATAATTATTTGAGCCTAATTATTAATTAATATTTGCTACAAAAGCCCATTTATTATTTTGTTGGGTCGTTGACCACAAAAAGAAAAAAGAGACGGTGCCAAGCCGAAAAGAGATCTGCAATTTATTTTGAGATCCGGATCAAAACAAAAACAGAGAACAACATAATGTTCTTACGGTTACGATATATACATAACATAGAACCATCAATTGAGAAGAAAAAAAAAATCTTGCTCTATCAACCAGATTTCTGTCTAATCCGATAAATCAATTGCTTGTAACCCGCAAAATGGGTTTATCTGATAGTGTTTCACGATTCAGAGATAATCCAAGTGATTTTGATTGTTTGAAGATTAAACCCGAATCTGGTACGTTTTAATTTGTTTTATGTTTGATTTCTTGATCGAGACCCATAAATTTCTACATTTGTGAGGGTTCTGCTCGACGTAGGCAGTTGCCTCTTGATTATGCAAGTTGTGTTTGTAGTAACAGTTAGCATCAACAATCGACAGGCAATGGCAATGACAATGAATAAAGATGTCGTATTTAACAATGTGGCAAACAATTGTTTGCAGCCACTAACAATTGTTTTGACAAGGTATACAAGTGATTGCAACCACGACGACTCTCCATTTCCGAGCCTTCTAATGCGGAAATATATCGTTACCGAAACCCCACCGCGAACCGCGAGTAGATACCACCTAGTTATATTAATTTACTATAATGTATTATATTATATTATAATATATATTTAAGTTTAAGATTTATTATAAAAAGTAACTATTGATGATCTTTTATCTAAAGATGTGTATGCTATGCATGCAGACTATATGTGTTTGTATATGCATATGTGCATATTATTTAACTTTTTAAAAGAAATAATAAAATAAAAAATAGAGTGTGAAGAGATAAAAAAAATGTTATTTTTCCGCTTTTAAGTGGTTTTGATAAAATCACATAGATTTAGAAATGTAAACTCACATACGATGTTACTTTTATATTAATTTACAAATAAAAGTGAACCTAACATATTAATTAAAAATATGTGAATTTGTCATTTTAAGTGTTTTATTAACAACTTAAAGTGAATAGTTTAGCTCAAAGATTAAATTGATAATTTTGATCAGATATGTATGCATGTTTAACTTTTAAATTAAATTAAGAAATAGTTTTGTTATTTTAAAATTTTAAGTATCTTAAATATATTTCATATTTTCTTAAATGTACAAAGTAATAGTTTATACTATTAAATTTGATGCAAATTTACTAGATTATTTAAAAGAAAATAAAATTTTAACAAATTATGATGGTCAAAACTAAAAAAACAGGGGTGTTCACAAGATTAATCAACGAACCAAATTCGGTACATAATCTTAGAACTTCTGTTGTACAATAGCCCATTAACATAATGCACTAGTATGTACATGAAGAAGACAAGTTAATGCAAATGGCAATAATACCCTCCAATGATTTGCTCTAATAAAATTCAGGCTGACTAATAATCAACAACACATTCCATCAGATTTAATTTTCTTTTTCAGTCTTAAGATGACATGAATAAGAGGGGATGAAATCATGAAATCTGTGAAAGAAGAAACAAATAGACATGAACAAAAGAAATCATCTTTATGATATTTTTGCTGATCTCATGAACAAGCAATCAACAATCTTGTCCATGCATGTTTTCAATGGTGACAAATGTTGCAGGGTGTAGACTGCATCTGTTCTCGGATCATCAAAAATAATAAGACACCTGACACCTTGATCGGATCCAATGTTCCAGCAAACTTCTTGTCCTGTATTATCTGTGACAGTTTCTTCTACATGTGGTCTACTGGAAGCTCGATCAGCCCAGCAATGTCTTGACCCGTGAATATGGTTCAATTGACCTGCATAGTAAGTTTTTACTTACACCAAAATCTGTATATATGTTGACTCGTTAACTAAAAAAAGGAAAAAACAATACAAAAGTTCTACGATTAGCAACGACTCTAATAAGTAATAACAAAGGTAATGATCATAACCTGCATAAGTTTTGCTCCAAGAGTGAGTCATAGAGTGAAGAAGGTGTCTAGAAGTTTCAAAGCTTTTGAAGAGCTAATTCCGGACAAATCATCAGCCTGGTTCATTATGATTTTGTATAACATCATATATGTAAGACAATAGCTCTAGAATCATCAAGAGCATTAAATGCCTTAAAAAAGTAGTAGTTACTAATTAGAAGTTTTATAATCTCTCTTCAACATGAAGAATTCCAATTTGTAAATTTATGGTACCCTGTTGAGCAGGTGGAACATAGATCGCATCTGTAGCTGCTCTGCAGCTTTTGCCTTTAGGAGGTTTCCTAATGAGAAATGTAATTTGCTTTCTAATAAATGGATATTAACAAGAAGTGACTTATAATTCAGTCTTCTGTCTTCTTTGGCCAAACCAGAAAGAGGTTTAAAGCTTCCAAATACCTGTTGTCCATCAATAAAGCGTCAGCCTGGCCTGAACATGTTGCCTCAAGAATGTGTGATTTTCTGTGTCGGTACACTGAACCACTTCTTTACACAAATTCTGTCATGTTTGGGATCTTTTCAACAAAGTCTATAATTTACCTTACTATTTTGGCAGTTTTGGCTCTTAGGATTAGTGTAAAAAAGGGTTTTAATGTGGTCAGAGGACCACATAGATCCTCATTTCCGCCTTCTTCCCTTAAAAGATCAGATAATCTAGCGATCAACTAATATTTGACGCGTAGTGCTTCAGATGAAGCTGCAGGGTTGTTTAGGATCCTGATAAAGAAAGGTGATGGCCTCTGATGGTTTTTGGCTTCTGGAGCCATGTCAAGTGATTCTGATGTGGCAGGAAGATATGATGTTGGCATCTTGATGCTGAATGCAATAAACTCGGTGAATGAAAGGTTATCATAAGAAATTATACAAACTCGAATCTCAAACAATGAAGTTTGTCTTAAACAAATATTTAGGATGAATAATATTCTTAAAAGATAGTGGACATAAATAAGATAATTTGCACTGTAAAAGACAATAAAAAGAATTCTATAGACATCAAATTTATCAAGGAATATGAGGGACCCTGAGCATAGAACTAAATGAGCAAATAATAACACTGCTTATTCTCTAAATCCTGGTTCTAGATAAAGAACATCCAATCAAAGATATAAGTGAATTGACAGATAATTAAGTCAACAAACATAAACAGATCAAATTCAATCATATTAATGCCTTTGAAGATTTATGGATAAAAGAACAACCGAACTTAGAATGGAGAAGTAGAGAGACAAAATCAAAATGAACCAACAACAATACCCTAAATCATAACTCCAGCAAGCTACATAACTATATTATATCGTTTTATACTCTTGTATATCACGGTTTGTGCAATCAGTTTTTTAATAACTCAAAATCAGCCACAAAACATAGTAAATAATTTTAAAACTATCAAACTCATCATCAAAACATAGCATTAAAACATAATGCCTAGACTCAACTTTCTAAGGAAGTCAAAATGTTTTATTCTTGTGATATTACTCAATGCTAAACATGATAGTCCACTTTAGTTAAGACTTGTATCTTTTGGAATTCCTATAGACAAATGAAATGCAAATTAAATTCAAACAACAACAAGATTTATACCTTGGTTTTAGTTTACTACGAGTCAGCTATTATCTTGCATTCATGAGACCTTGAGTTTCATCCTTCTTCATTGTTCACAATCCCAGTTTACCTTAGTCCTAAGTCCTATCTGGTTTAGGTGGGAATGCATAGAGGGGAAAAATAAAGTGTAAAATGAATCGTATTTCTACTAAAGGTATAGTTTGGCCACAAGTAAAATCCGTAATATCTCGTATGTGCTTTAGATGGAGAACATCAAAATTTTCAATCTTTGGATACAAACTCCACCATCACCAGTAATCCCCACAGGAACACTCACCATTTTCAAATTTATGAAACCTATTAGCATCTCTAACCAAAAACACTTTCTTTGATATCTTTGACAAACCCTTTATAAACTCATGACAATCTCCACACACTCTTAGGTTTTTGAAAATTCGAATCAATCTCTTCTCATTATTCTCAAACCTTTCATCATGAACCAAAACAAGCCCGATTGCCAGCTTTTCACTATGAACCCTCAAGCTCTCTTCCCTTGATTCCTCTTCCACATCATGCAATGAGTACCTTACTTCATAAGCATAATGCACTTCTTCCTTCAATTTTGTCTCAATTTCCTTCAACTTTTCGTGGATTCTTGGCGTCAAAGGATGTCTCTCGTCTCCATTGAAGAAAAAGTGGATTGTTTTATCAATCTCTACCCAACTTTGCCCACCTACTTTCTTTAACCCTCTGACTTTAACCAATTTTCTAACATGTTCACTCTCTTTCCAGAAGCCAGCATTGGCATAGATGCTTGACATCATCACGTAGTTGACAGCATTTACACCATCCATTTTCAAGAGAATATCTCCTACTTCACGTCCCATTTCCAAATCTCCATGTACTTTGCAAGCACTGAGCAAGGTTTGCCAAATCCCTAGATTAGGCTTCACGGGCATGTTCTTGATAAGATCTCTAGCTTCTTTCAAACGCCCCGATCTACCAAGGAGATCAACCATGCAAGCATAATGTTCCACATTTGGTTTGATTGAGGGGTCGTTGCATAATCTAGAAAAGTATTTTTCACTCTCGTTAACTAACCCAGAGTGACTACAAGACGAGAGTACAGCCAAGTAAGTCACTTCATCAGGGGCAACGTTTTCTGACAACATGTTCTCAAATATGTCTATCGCTTCTTTGCCCAAACCATGTTTCCCATAACCAGTTATCATGACTGTCCAAGATATCACATTCCATTTGGGCATTTCGTTAAATACTTTATCCGCATCTTCTATCAAACCACACTTAAGATACATATCCATGACTGAATTTGACACCGAGATGTCTAGACCAAACGGGACTTTTTTCATGGAAGCATGCATCTGCTTCCCTTGTTCATGAAGAGCAAAATCAGCAAAAACCGCCATCACACTTGAGAGAACAAGCCCGTCAACTGGAATGTTGCTCATTCTAAGCGCTCTGTATGACTCCATGGCCTTTGACAAATTTCCATCCTGAGCATAGCCCACAACTAGTGTGGTCCAAGAGATCACACTCTTCCTTTCGACTATATCAAACACTTTCTGAGCCTCAAATAAACACCCACATTTTGCATACAAATCAACGAGCGAACCTGAAACAATTGTATGCTGTGACAACTGAAACCCCGTAGAGATCATATAACCATGGATTTGCTTCCCGGCCCACAATTCTCCTATACCAGCACAAGCTTTTAAAGCACTCGTATAAGTAAATTCATCCGGCCGTTCTCCTTGCGTCTGCATTTCTTTGAACAAAACCAAAGATTTGTCACCAGTGTGTCTAACTGCATATCCTGCTATCATTGCATTCCAAGTTATCAGGCTTCTCCCAGGCATTTTATCAAACACCTTAACTGCTGCATCAATTCTACCGCATTTCGAATACATATCAATCATAGAATTCCCCACCACATGGAACCATTCAAAGCCAGTTTTACAGCACCACCCATGAATCTGCATACCATTTGCAGCAACACCCACAAAACCACATGCTTTAAAATTGGTAGAGAAAGTGAACTCATTTGGTTTAACCATGGACCTTCCCATTCTACATAACAGCAATAAAGAGCTTTTGGGGTCGCCCAGATTCAAGTACCCACACATAAGAGACGTCCAAGATACAACGTTTCTTTGAAGCATTTCATCAAACACCTTATGTGCCATATCACTCCTGCCACATTTTCCATACATATCTATGAGGTCATTGTTTATCATCACGTCACACGCGTAACCCATTCTCAATGCTGCAGAATGAACCTGAAATCCTTGATCTAAAAGCAAATTCTTTGAGCATACCCTCAAGAGCTGAGCAAACCTTTGCCTCTCATTCATCATGAAAGTGACAGTTACTTAACCTTATTCCCAAAGGTTCAAAACTATACACATGATGTCACTGTACTGTCAAGCAAGTATCGATCATGTGGCTGTTTAAAGAAAGAGGAAGAACCGAAGACAAAGTGCCAAAATTTTAAACAAGACATTTCGAAGTTCGAACAGTATCATATTTTCTTGAAGCGGTATTTTCTAAAGGAAACAATAGATTTGATTGATACATAACAATTTATTGTTTATATGATTGCATTTTATGTTTGAGAATCTGAACCGCTTCGCGGTGGGGCCGGGGACTGGGTCGGTTCGAACCGACAGATGATCTATTCAACAAAATACCTTTTAAAATTTTTTTAATTTTTTTTATTTTAATGGGCGTAACGGGTAGAGCTGATGATAAATTATAATATTTTATATATAATTATTGTTGAGTTTTATATATAACTATAAATATACATACAAAATGTTTATATTATATTACATATAACTATATATAATATACATATATATAATTATAACGTTATTCGGTTTTTAAATTACTAACTTTATTTTTTTAGTTATTGTAATGGTTTATATTACTTGTTGCTTACCAAACATCAAATAGACGGCAAGCTGGGAAAATACATAACATCTAATCTTTTGTTACCTAAATATGTGATTTGACTTGTTAGTAAAAGTCGAGTGTTATAAATATTAAGTGAAAATGCACTCGATGTATCAAAGAGGATTATTACGACATGGGTGTCGGTAGATGAATAAATAAGTATCACACCGCAATTGTGTTTTAGAGCATTCACAGCCCATTCTTTAAAATTATGTGAGTGAGAGTTCTTAAATTATATGGAATGGTTTAAGTGGTTGTGAGTGGATGAGAGAGAAAATGTTACTGTTCATCTGTAAATTTAAGGATTCACTGTTTAACCCTTATAAATTTTTTAATATTTTTAAAAATGATTGTGAGTAGAAGAGAAAGAAAATATAATGAAAAATGTATAAAAATATATTATTTAATTGAAAGGAGAGAGAAAAAGTAGTTATTTTTAATGTAATTATAAGGATAAAAATAAGAAATGAGATGTGAGTGCTCTTACGATGTGAGTTTTTGCAAAAAAAAAAAAAAAAGAAAAAAATCTTAGATTGCTAGTAGAAGATTAAGTGTGAGGTTTATCATATCAATTAGACTTTTTGTTTAGGTTGGCAATGTAGCATGCCACTTAGAATTACCATAAGAACTTGATAGTGCGACACAAGACATGTTCCATACATCTCACTTGCGAACATACATTAAGTATGAAGTGGCACTTGGTGATAATGACAAAAAGTTAAATTATGTAGGAGGGTCTATTCTCATTTATAAGATGTAACGACTCGTGGACATGATGATTAATCAAGTAAATGTGCAATGAAAACATCATAGGGGATTGATATGATATGAGTGTTTGAAGATGAAATGAATGTTATATTAGTGTAAGTGATTTTAACATCTCAGTTTTAAATAATATTTAGTCAAGAAAAACATTTTTATTAAACAAATAGAAAAGCCAACAATTTATTTTGTTGTTAAGGTTGTATGTATAAACCACTTTAAAAATTTTAACTTAGAGGTAAAAAAGTTAATGTTTAGGGCATATTCTTGATATATCAAGTTGTGTTTAATAACTAAGATAAAAAGTCCTTTAAAGTTCACAAGTCTCAGATTCTCAAACTAAAACTCTAAAAAATTATCGAATGGGAGGATGAACACATTTGAGCAAAAAGAACAAGATTGTTACCGAGACAGACAAAATGAATTGTTAATGGGATTCGGTAACATAAGCACTAATCCAACAAGTCTAAATACGTAGTTTGCTAAGTAGAATTCGTTATTTCCTATCAAATTATTAGTCGCATGCCGGGTATATACATATATATCAAGTGTGTGATTAGTATCATGATTTAGCACCATCCACTATATGATAAACATGTCACATTTGATTATAACATGTTAGACATGTTAAATCTCAACAACCCAACTCAAACGCATATGCATATATTAGTATTCTAGAGTGAAATTGATTTATTTTAATTTATAGCTGTTATCTTGAAAAATGTTATGAGATGGGCTATGTCTATTGGTGGAAAATTGAATACGATTTATAGGGACATGATTAGAAATAATAATCAAAACTTAACTGTGATATCTTGGATATTCATCAAATGTGACTAAATTTCTTTAAATGGTTTTTCAAGCATGTGAATTTGTTGGTTCAACAACGGTGTTGCTTGATCATATGAACTATAAATAACAATTTTGAACTATTTCATTTATATTGGGGTGTGATCAAACTTAAAGTAAGTAAAAATTGTAGCAAACGATTTAACAAGCTAGAATACTAAAAGTAAGTAAAAACTGTAGCAAACGATTTAACAAGCTAGAATACTATTAACACAATCAATTAAGGGTGTGGCATGCTTTAAATTGTAGAAATGCTAATCAATACACATGCGATAACAAACGAGTTATAACTACTAGTGTGTGAACCCGCGCTTTGCCGCGGGTTGTTAAAATTAAAACACTTGATTTTGATTACTTGTACGTTAGTATTCAATCCGTAGATATGAATAAAAATTATATTGACAACTCTGTTTTGAAAAAAAATTCATGTCGAAATGTTGATATAATTTAGCACATCGTAATGAAAAATTTAGATTTTATAAACCATCATATTTTTATGATTATAAAATAAACGATATAAGATTCAAAACCTTTAACCAGTTAACACTTGATTTCGATTACTTGTACGTTAGTATTCAATCCGTAGATATGGATAAAAATTATATTGACAACTCTGTTTTGAAAAAAAAATCATATCGAAATGTTGATATAATTTAGCACATCATAATGAAAAATTTAGATTTTATAAACCATCATATTTTTATGATTATAAAAGAAAGGATATAAGATTCAAAACCTTTAACCAGTTAACACTTGATTTTGATTACTTGTACGTTAGTATTTAATCCTTAGATATGGATAAAATTTATATTGACAACTCTATTTTGGAAAAAAAATCATGTCGAAACGTTGATATAATTTAACACATCATAATGAAAAATTTAAATTTTATAAACCATCATATTTTTATGATTATAAAAAAAAAAAAAAACGATATAAGATTCAAAACCTTGAACCAGTTTTGAGAGCTTGTATATTTTTAGTTTGATTATATGTATATGATTACACATTATTACTTATTGTTAAATTTGTTTTTATTTTGTAAATAACTATTATAATTACTTTAAATACTATTACCATTATTATTGTTGTTGTTGTTGTTGTTATTCTTAAATTCAATGAATTCACATGGAGTAAAAAATTTAATTATAATTCACCATAATATTACCATACTAAACCTATAGGTGTCTTAAGGTCAAGATAAAATTATTATTTTGACATCCTAAAATGCTTTATAAATATTATAGATCATATATATACATATATATATATTCATTATTGCTTTCTATATGTTATGTATAATGAATTGTCTCGTGTGATGCGCGGGTGCTACTGAGTATCTTTTTTGACCAGCTTTAAATACTTATTATTATTATTATTATTATTATTATTATTATTATTATTATTATTATTATTATTATTATTATAACTATGTAAATATTTGGTAAATAGTATTTAGTTATTGATATAATACTTAATTTAAATAGGAAAAATATAAATATAATGTTAATTTAAATTATTATAAATAAAATAATACTTAATATAGTGAATTTAATCATATGCATTAACTCATGTATTAATTAGAATAAGTTTATTAAATGAGGACAATTTAAGAACACTTGCATAAAACATTTGTATCATATGCTTAAATAGTTATTCTAGGTGTCTTACAAAAATTAAAAATTACAAATCTACTCATGGGTTTTGTATTATATAGTAGTAGTGATAACAGGTTATAGTAGTAATAAAATTGATGATAGTGTTAGTTATGTGTAGCTATAGTAATGGATGCAACTAAGGATATACATACTTGTCTAACTTTTGATAAATAAAGAATGCACGATATCAATTTAAGCAATAAACAACTCAACTAACTTTATACATTTATTTTAATATATTAAAATATTAATACAAAAAAACCTAATAGATTATGAAATTTATGCATATATTATTCATTACGCGGGACTATAACACTGCACCCCTAGTCCTACGATAAATCAACATGTCCTTAAGATTGGTTTCTAATAATGTTTTATAACGTAAACGACTTTTTTACGTCATATCATTTTGTTTTGTATAACATGTAACGCGTAGCATTTGAACTCCATTTCAAGTTATGTTCTCTTAACATTTAACAATTTTTGTTTGAGACTTGCACATGTTTTACTCTAACATTTGGATTCGGATTTCCATTTTCGAAATTGTTTGTTTGTATCGATTTTCTTACCGATGATGCTAGTAAGCAGCAACCAACAAGGTATCGCTAACTATATAACCCCTTTTTAACATCCTTCGTCTTCTTCCTTCTTCCTTCTTCCTTCTTCCTTCTTCAACTGTATCGTTCATCCCTTCATCCATTCATCAATCATCACTATCAATCCAATCACCTTTATCCAGATGAATCTATAGCTCACAAGCAGCGATGGAATCACACACAGGTATGGAATCAGACCTGCTATCTCGTCTCGCAGCAAACCATCTGTTTTTGGGTCAAATCGAACCATTTAGAGCTACAATTATCGCTCTCCGATCGCGAAACCCTGATTTAGCTCGCACAATCCTTCAAACAGTTGTAGCGAATGGTGGCCGTTACGAGACTATACTTTTTGGTTCGAATTCTTCACCTGCTCTTTTAACGTATATATGTACTGTAGAACTTCTTCAGTTTAATGATGCTACATCGAGAGTTTGGAGTTTTGATTCGAGCACGTTGCGTTTGCGTGCTGAATTTTTGCTCTATGTTCAGATTATTACGTCTAGGGTTTTGGATAGTAGGAAGGAGAACAGTAATTTAGGTCAAAACGAATCGGTTATTGCCAATTCTGATTCGATTAGTGATTTTGATTCGAACGAGAAGCTCAAGGATTCGAGAGGTGATAGTGATGGAACTGTTATTAGCGATAGTGATCCGAAACGGCAGATTAATGGTATTGATTCCAGTACTGGTACCAGATGTTGGGATTTTGAGGAGTGTTTGAGAGTTTTGAATAAGATCTTGGAAGTTGGTTTCAAGAGGTTGAGGCCAGATTTGATTGAATTGGATGCCAGAGAGAGTGAAGAAGTGGGGACTTCTGATGGTGGTTTAGAGATGGAAGAAGGTGAAATGATGTGTTTGAGGGGAGTGATTTTGGAAAACGCTGATATTTTTGAGGCCTTGTGTGAGAATATAGCGAAGCAAGTCAAATGGGTTCAAAAGAACGATGGTGGTGATGATTCAGGTTTGGTTGACTCTCCTACAGTTCAACAAGAGGGCAGAGATGAGGATGTTAAGGTTCTTAAGTTGACACAAAGATGTGTTCAGATGGTACATTTGGATGCCATGAAGGAATGCTTGAAGGAAGGGTACGATGATGGAGCTATGTCTCATATTCAATTTCTTCGCTTTGACCATGGGGTGGATGAAGCTGATTACCGGTATGCATGAAGACGCAATTTTCTTTTAAGATTGACTTCCAGATTTACAGCTTTTATGTACGTCAATACAGTTTGATTTGATGCCCTTTGCTAGATGTTGCATACTTCTCTTATTTATGACACAACACTGGTAAAAAAGATGTTATACATGAAGGAGAAATGTTTATATTGCATTGAACTATATGTCTTATCGACTCACCACTCAATATGAAACATTCGTTTTGCCTAGAAAAGTAATGTAACTCGACCCCACCACTATATAGGAGCAAAATGAGTTGACTAAACCTTTTTCATAATTGATAATAGTTACAGTTAGAATTACCTACCAACTTGGACAACACCTCAATTAGTCCATAGTTCTCAATTTGTTGATAAATCTTGGTTGGTCCTGTTCTTTTTTCTTCAATTTCCCATCATTGATAACTTGATTCATTAATTGTCTTTTGTCAATGACTTTTTTTGTTGGTTGATTATTTGTTATTCCTTGTGATGTTGAAATAGCATGGTTTTGCAAGATCTCCTTAAGCGGGTTTTCTCTGGAATGGTAGCCTATGATGACACTTGGCTTACCACACGAAGTAAACTATTGTCAATATATGAGAAAGCACTTTCATCAAACTCCACAAATCTTGTTCATATGGTACAGGTATGAGGTTGTTTTCTTATCGTGCATTTGTAACTATGTTGATCTACTTTTAAATCTGTGTATAACAGTCGGCTTTAGTAATTATATACTTTTTTCTACAATGTAAGTACAATGGCACACGAGTCATGCCTTTACATGAAGTGGAATTACATCACATGTCTTTTGCAGTCCATTCAGGAGGAATTGCTCTATGAAGAAATAGAGTCACATAAAGTTTCAAATGACAACCAGATTCCACCCCCTATTGCACGACTTTTAACTGCACAGATGGCGCCTGGCGGCCAAACGTTATCATTGAAGTTGGCAATCTCTGCATGCATGGGGGACATGTATCATTTTACACGTATCTCAGGGTTGCATGTACTTCAATGTGTCATGGATGTTGCTCTTTCTGCTGTAAAGAGGGAACAACTTCAAGAAGCTAGCAGCGTATATAAATTTCCTCAACTTATTATTGTGTTAAGATCAAATTATTCTGTTCTGATTTGGTAACATGGTATTTTTATATAGATTCTTTCATTGTATCCCCAACTTCAACCTCTTGTGGCTGTTATGGGTTGGGATCTTTTGCCTGGGAAAACAAATATGAGAAGGAAGTTGATGCAGCTTTTGTGGACTAGTAAATCACAAATTCTCAGGCTCGAAGAATCTTCTTTCTATGGTAATAAATCAGGCGAGGTACTGTTTTAATTCCAAATATAATCACACCCACCCACCTACCAACACACACACACATTCTTGCTTCTATATGAATAAGTTAGTATCGTGTATAACTTGTTAAAGTTTGACAGGTGTCGTGTGTTGAACATCTTTGTGACTTCCTATGTTACCAGCTTGATCTGGCTTCTTTTGTTGCATGTGTCAATTCGGGACAATCATGGAGTTTGAAATCATCATTACTCTTGTCTGGGAAAGGGCAGATAGAGCTTGAAAACCAAGATTTCCAGTTGGACCCATTTGTTGAAAATCTTGTTCTAGAAAGATTATCAATCCATAGTCCCCTTCGAGTAAGTCTGTAAACTTTGTTGGTTGCTAACACTTTTTCTCCCTGAATTTTACTTTTTTCTCTATGAAGTTATATGTGCACATCGAGATGAAAGTGAGTCGGTAAATGTTTTTCTTTCCACTCTCATGTTAGGTCAAACAGTCAAAGTCCAATTGTTTGGTCTTGGATAACTCTAGTATGAGAATATAAAACACTTGTTATAATTATTTTACGCCTGAGGTATTTGTTTTCTTCTCTTTTCTGTACAGGTCTTGTTTGATGTAGTTCCAGACATAAGATTTCAAGATGCCATCGAGTTGTTTAGCATGCAACCAATAACATCGAATTTAGCAGCCTGGAAAAGGTAGCGTCCAATTTCTTTTATGTTTTAATAAACCAAGTCTCCACCTCAACATTTTAAGGAGTATTATTCTCATTGAATATATTTGATTTCTGTCCAATTATTTGCGTATATGGCAGTTGAATCTTAGTGTATTTTATAGATCAAGTGCAACCAGTCTATGTCTAATCTCTACATTCTAATTTGTGTATAATACCTTATTTTGCTTTGTGGTTTTGTTTTGCATTTCATAGGATGAAAGATGTTGAACTCATGCACATGCGTTATGCTATGGAATCTGCTGTTCTTTCCCTTGGATCTATGGGGAATAGTAAGAATAATGAAGTAAAAAGCTACCAAATGGCACTATGTTATCTGAAAGACCTCAGGATTCACTTAGAAGCTATCAATAATATTCCACGCAAGGTTATTTATTTTCTCCTTTCCCATTATTTAACTGAAAAACAACAGTATTGCTCTCGCCAACTGACCTTTTGTTCACTAGATGTTGCATTTTTTGACCCATCTACTTATGAATGAGTTGATTTAGGTCATAATTTATCCCCTAACTAGTCAAATAAAAAATTAACTCCCTCCATTCCAAAATAACTGCCCACTAACAAATAAACACAATTTACGACTTCGTTAATGCAAATGTTAAATAGAACCGAGAACACCAAATTTACCCTTTCTGCATTCAAGATGCCAGTTGACTTGGAGAATGCAAGTTATAACAATAGAGGGTAACTAAGGATAATGAGAAAATTAGTAAAATTATAACCATGTATTTTTTAAAATGACAAATATTTTGGGACAAGTAAAAATAGGAACGTGGAAAATAATTTTGATACGGAAAGAGTAGCTAAAAGGGATACATGTTGAAACTGGTCAAATGAGGTGAAGGTCAGCCTATTTGTTTTTATAATGATAACGTAGTTTTAGTGATCATATCTAACACATTAACTATATAAGAAATGGACGGAAATTGTTTTGCAGGTTAACCCAACTCAACTCTTTTCTACATACTAAAATATGTTTCAATCTGAGCTGACCCATCATCCAACCTGCCATTGGCTATCTCTAATCTCACAACCTAGGCGAATCATGACCCTTTTCAATGATGCAGATAATGATGGTGAACATTATCATCTCACTTTTGCATATGGATGATCTCTCTCGGGACTTGTCATCATCTCCACCACCTACCACACATCCTGACACTAGTGAGGAAAGTGGCGATCCCTGCACTAATGAAGAAGGCAATAACATGGTCATATCATTCACAGGGAGGCTTCTTAATATATTGAGGCAAAATCTACCTTTATCTGTTACTGAACAGGAGATCGCCAATGACGGAAATGTCCCTACTGATGGTAAACGAGCCTTAGAATGGAGAATCTCAAAGGCAAGATCTTTCATTGAAGATTGGGAATGGCGATTATCAATCTTGCAAAGTCTTCTTCCATTATCCGATCGCCAGTGGAAATGGGAAGAGGCATCAACCGTGTTACGTGCTGCCCCGTCTAAGCTGCTGAATCTGTGAGTTTGTTTATAGATTGTTGAATGAGTGTGTATACCAATTTAATTGTATGTTTGACCATAGTTTATTATTTTTCAGTTGCATGCAAAGGGCAAAGTATGACATCGGAGAAGAGGCTGTTAGTCGCTTTTCCTTACCTCCAGAAGATAAAGCTACTCTTGAACTGGTTGAATGGGTGGATGGAGCCTTTAAGAAAGCATCTGTATGCACTTTTACTGCTGACTGGACATTAGTCACAACTATTTTCAGTTTATAAATTCTACGTTTATGCGTAAGGGCTATATTTTTGTCATTTGACAGGCTGCAGATGCTGTTTCTCGTGCTGCTGATGAAACTTCTGTGGTCCAAGAATTAGATTTTTCCACTCTTCGCTCTCAATTAGGTCCTTTGAGTGCAGTATGATATTTTCCTTCTCTTATTTCTACATTTATTTTCATTTGTTTTAAAGTGGACCCATTTGTCAATGTTGTATAAGAACTTACATTTTTATGTACTTGCCAGACTCTTCTATGTATTGACATAGCTGCAGCATCTTCAAGGTCCTCAAATTTGTCTCAGAAGCTTCTAGATCAGGCAAGTGAAAATTACTTTTTCCATTTCACGACAAAAGAACAGATACCAACCTATTATTCTTGAAACAAATTCATTATCTATGCTTTCTTTTAAGTGCTTGTTACAACTATATGATGCTGGTAATCAATGACAACATAGCTTGGTTTTGCAATTTTAACATGCACATGTTGATATATATTTAGAAAAAAAGGTTTATTTTAGCTGGACTTATGAATTGTGATGGTAACAGGCTCAAGTTATGCTGTCAGAGATCTATCCTGGTCGTGCTCCTAAGATGGGTGTTAATTATTGGGATCAAATTTATGAAATTGCAATAATTTCAATTGCCAAACGTCTTCTTAAACGTCTTCAAGAGTTGTTGGAACAGGTCAGTATTCTCTATACGTTCTCTTAGTTACAAGATGTTTGTTATACTGTGTAATCTAATTTGTATTATGTTAAGCAACACGATTACATAAAGATCTTTCAATATAATTAATATCTACTTAATTATTACATGTATACATTTTTAGGAAAAGTTTCCAGTACTTCAGGCGCTTTTAACAGGAGACTTGATAAATACTTCATCTAAAGATATCCAAAGGCAAGGACATAGGGAGCGTGCTCTTGCTATGTTACATCAAATGATTGAAGATGCTCACATGGGAAAGCGACAGTTTCTTAGTGGTAACCTTCTTTTTCCAATTAGTTTAATTTGTAACAGTAATTCGGTAGTATGATTTTTTATATTCTTAGGTAAGCTTCATAATCTCGCGAGAGCTATTGCTGATGAGGAAAATGAAAGAGAATCTAGGAGAGCAGAGAGTTTGTATCACAATAAAGATGCTTTGAATCATGACAAGAATGGAGTTCTAGGGCTTGGATTGAGACCCGTGAATCAACCATCATCAGGTGGTGAGAAGTCGGTCACGTCAACATCATATGATGTTAAAGATGCTGAAAAAAGAATATATGGCCCGTTGACTTCCAAAGCTACAACGTATCTTTCCCAATTTATCCTCCATATTGCAGCTATTGGTGACATAGTTGATGGCACAGATACTACTCATGACTTCAATTATTTCTCTCTCATTTATGAGTGGCCTAAAGATGTATTGTTACCTTGCCCTAGCTTGCTTTTTTTAATTTTTAATTTTATTTATTTTAACTGGCATTTTCAATTTGTGCGCCCTTATCTTACTGTCTGTTTGCAGCTGCTGACCCGTTTGGTGTTTGACCGTGGTAGCACTGATGCAGCTGCAAAGGTGGCAGAAATTATGTCAGCTGATTTTGTGCATGAAGTGATTTCTGCATGTGTGCCCCCAATTTATCCACCTAGGTCTGGTCATGGATGGGCAGATATTGCAGTAATTCCTACATGCCCTAAAAGTAATTCAGAATGTAAAGTTCTTTCGCCTTCTTCAAAAGAAGCCAAACCGAGTTCTTATTGTCCGTCCTCTGGAATTCCTGGAGTTCCCTTGTATCCTCTTCAGTTAGATGTTGTAAAGCATCTTGTGAAACTTTCCCCTGTTAGAGCGGTGTTAGCATGTGTTTTCGGGAGCTGTATATTATATGGTGGGGGTGACTCAACAATATCAAACTCCTTAAATGAGGGCTCAGTGATAAAACGTGATGCTGACAGATCATTCTTTGAGTTTGCACTTGATCAATCAGAGAGGTTGCATGTTTATTGTAACGGAGTTCAGTTAATCTTTAGTGTTTTTATGTGATGACATTTAACTTTCTATTGTAACGAGCAGATTTCCAACCTTGAATCGATGGATACAAATGCAAACTAATCTTCACCGAGTTTCAGAGGTTGCTGTAACCGCTGAACACACGATTAATGATGGAAGTGAGGCAAAAACTTCTGTGAAGCGTTTTCGCGAGCATGACAGTGATTCTGATTTAGAACATGATGACCTGGCAGTAGGCCCCACCATGTCTGTTCTCCCTGAAACCACTAATGAAAGTGGTATTTGGCAAGATTCTCCCAAGTCAGAAACTATTGAAACTGATACAACAGTCTTCCTTTCTTTTGGATGGGAGAATGAAAAACCCTACGAAAAAGCCGTTGAAAGGTACATTTTTTTAAATAAATTTCCAATATTTTATTTCTGTAACAATTACATTTAAACTACTTAGTGTTGCTTACTCTATATCATTCATGGAAATTTTAGATTGATAGAAGAAGGAAAATTAATGGATGCTCTTGCTCTTTCTGATCGATGCTTACGCGATGGTGCTTCAGATCATTTACTTAAATTATTAATTGAACGTGAGGAGGAAGATCATACCGTTCACAATCGATCAGGTCATCCAACCTTTAGGATACCAAGTAATAGCTGGCAGTATTGCCTAAGGTTGAAAGATAAACAACTTGCAGCATCACTTGCCCTCAAGTATGTGTTCCTGATTTATTTTTTAATTCTTATGACTGAAAAGTGATTGAGAGATCACGTTATTAATTAGAACTAGAGAAAGATTCTCATAAAATAAATGTTTTCTTGCATTTGCAGATATTTGCATAGATGGGAGTTGGATGCTGCTTTGGATGTTCTCACCATGTGCCACTGTCACTTGCTCGAAAATGATCCTTCTAAACAAGAGGTGTTTCTTTTACCAACTCATGATGTATAATTGGTAAAGGTGGCAATTATGAACGGGTCTACTTAGGTTGTGTTTTTATCTCCAATGAAAAAAAATATAGCTAAAGCCCTAAAAGGGGAATGGACTGAAAGCCACCCAACGTCTATTTTAATGCATGTTGTGTTTACTTAAAATTGAGTTGGGGGCTCTCTATTTTGTGGGATAGAGGTAAGGTTTGTCCCTATCTCATCATCCCCAGACCCTACTCGTTGAGTGGGATTTCACTTTGTTTTTTTGTTTTGTGTGTACTTAAAGCATAATTACTTATTAAAGATTTTAACAAATGGTCAAAAAAACCCTCACACACGTGTGTTCTGTGTTAGGTTGTTCTAAGGAGACAAGCTTTGATGCGGTACAGTCATATAATATCTGCAGATGAGCGTTACAATAGCTGGCAAGAGGTTAAATACTTTCTTAATAGAAAATTCTATGCGACGTTAATAATCAATCTTGTTAATTGATATTTGATAACCATCATTTGCAATCTAATATTCTTGCTTGATCAGGTTGAAGCAGAGTGCAAGGAAGATCCTGAGGGTCTAGCCCTCAGGTTAGCTGAAAAGGGAGCTGTTTCTGCTGCTTTAGAAGTTGCTGAAAGTGCGGGGTTATCTATTGAATTACGTAGAGAACTTCAGGGTCGACAACTTGTAAAACTTCTTACAGCCGACCCTATTACTGGGGGTGGGCCCGCTGAAGCTTCACGGTTTCTCTCTTCCCTGCGTGATTCAGAAGATGCTCTCCCAGTTGCAATGGGTGCAATGCAACAGTTGCCCAACCTTCGATCTAAACAATTGCTTGTAAGTAGAGGTGGCAAAATGGGTGGTCGGGCCGGGTAAGGGGTCATAATTGATTTGGGTCAAAATAGCAGTTTTGAAAGCTGGTCAAATGACTTGGGTTGGGTTTATACTTCTTTTATTTTCATAATCATCATGTATTAATTATAGATATTTAAATTTAATATTATTTATTGCATGGTGCAACTCCATGCATTAAAATTCTTATTTACTTAAAAATGATGATATTTGCTTAAGGACAACTTCATGTATTAAGATCAATATTTGCTAATAAATAATAATAATAACAAACTGTGACGTGAACTTTGTGTACCACAAAAGAGGTGGAAAACAATTGCCACTTGCCGTCTTGCACTCTTGCGCATTCTCTTACCTATATAATTGCTCTATTGACCGATCTTCCAACCCAATATGACCCAATTGGTTTCACACTTAGTATAACTTTCAGCCCATTTCAACCTGTTGGGTAACTTTTTACGGTCCAAAATCATTTAAACACTTCAAGAAACGGGTCGTTTGAGTTAAATCAAAAGAATCTGGCTGAAATTGCCAGGCTCACTAGTAAGATTTTTTTTCTTTGTTTTCAGTAATTAGTTTCGAAAAAATCTTCTTCATTAGGCTTATGTATGTTTTATTTTGAAGGTTCACTTTTTCCTGAAAAGAAAAGACAGCAACTTAACTGAACCTGAGCTTTCCCGCCTTAATTTGTGGGCCCTAGGTCTTCGTGTGTTGGCGGTCTTGCCTTTACCATGGCAGCAAAGATGCTCTGCATTACACGAGCATCCTCAATTGATTGTTGAAGTCTTGCTAATGCGTAAACAACTGCAATCTGCTTCTATGGTACCTTAAACAAGAACTTTCTTTTTATGAAACATTCACAAACTGATTTTATGTAACATTTGGCGTATGCAATTTGTTCTCAGATACTTAAAGAATTCCCATCACTAAGAGACAACAATAAAATTCTCATATATGCTGCTAAAGCAATTGCGGTTACTATAAGCCCACCTCGACGTGAGTCACGAATACAAATTTCAGGCCCCAAAACAAAGCAAAAGTCAGGAACTCCTACACGTTCTTCTTTTTCTAATAGTTTAAGTAACTTGCAAAAGGAGGCACGGAGGGCTTTTTCTTGGAATCCAAGAAATAGTGCAGAGAAAACCACTACTCCCAAAGAAGTACAGAGGAAAAGAAAAGGGTCAGGACTTACACAAACTGATAGAGCTACTTGGGAAGCAATGGCTGGGATTCAAGAAGATCGTGTTTCATCATACACAATGGACGGTCAAGATCGTCTTCCTTCAGTTTCTATTGCTGATCAATGGATGCTCACTGGTGATTTAAATAAAGATGAAGTTGTTCGGTCATCTCATCACTATGAAAGTGCACCAGATATCATTCTCTTCAAGGTACACAACTTTATACATAAAGTAACGTGTTAGCATGTAACATTTTCATTAAGGGAAAGTTTATACATTATACAGGAACTGCTTTCTCTGTGTTCAGACGAGAGTTCATCGGCAAAAGGTGCTTTGGATTTATGTGTTAATCAAATGAGAAATGTTTTGAGCTCTCAACACTTGCCTGAAAATGCATCAATGGAAACTATTGGTCGAGCTTATCATGCTACAGAGACATTTGTTCAGGTATCCATTAGTATTTTGGTTATAAAAATAATGTATAGCTATGCATAGACTAATATCAAGCTTGTTTTGTATATGTAGGGGCTTCTTTATGCTAAAGCTCAACTTAGAAAGCTTGAGGTTTCTGGTTATTCTGAAAGAAATAAAGACATTGAGGATACGTCCTCTGATGCAGGCAGCTCTAGCGTGGGTAGCCAGTCAACTGATGAGCTGTCCGAAGTCCTATCACAAGCTGATATGTGGCTCAGGCGAGCTGAGCTGTTGCAAAGTCTTTTGGGATATGGAATTGCTGCTTCTCTTGATGATATTGCTGACAAGGAATCATCTGCACGGTTGCGTGATCGGTTAATTCTTGAAGAACGATATAGCATGGCTGTATATACTTGTAAAAAGTGTAAGGTATGATGGTATCTACCTGCTTTTCAGATTTAATTTTAGTCTTTTTTTATCTAATGTAATCATTTTTTGTAAGATTGATGCATTTGCTGTATGGAATGCTTGGGGACTTGCTTTAATTCGAATGGAACACTATGCTCAAGCTCGTGTAAAATTCAAGTATGTTCACCTCATGTTGATTTGCAAATCTTTAGTTTTCTGTATTTGTTTATTTGATAAGATATTGCTTCACTGTTCATAGGCAAGCACTTCAATTGTATAAAGACGATCCTGCACCAGTTATTCAAGATATCATTAATACAATTGAAGGAGGTCCACCAGCTGATGTGTCATCTGTTCGTTCCATGTAAGAAAGGCTACCTACTTAATATTATTAAGCTACAAACAAGCATTCCCAGTATAATCCTGCATGATAGTAGGGTCTGGGATTATTAAGATTATATTACTAACTTCAATATATGTCGCAGGTACGAGCACTTGGCTAAAAGTGCACCTGCAATTTTGGATGATTCTCTATCTGCCGACTCATATCTTAATGTTTTATATATGCCATCTACATTTCCACGGTCTGAGAGATCCAGAAGATTACAAGAAGCTTCAGATGGTGGTTCCCTAAATAATTCCGAATTTGAAGATGTTCCACGCAGCAACCTCGATACCATTCGATACCTTGAATGTGTTAACTATTTACAAGAATTTACACGCAAAGATTTACTTGATTTTATGTTCAAGCATGGTCACTATAAGGATGCCTGCATGCTATTTTTTCCTGAAAACGGTGTTCCTTCACCACCTCAACAAGCGTCGCTTGCTGCCATGTCGTCATCGACCCCGCAGAAACCAGATCCACTTTCAACTGATTATGGAACTGTTGATGATTTGTGTGACCTGTGCATTGGTTATGGAGCCATGTCTGTTTTAGAGGAAGTAATGGCTTCTAGAATGTCATCCCTGGAAACAGCTGATGCAGAGGTGAAACAATATACATCAGCTGCACTTAACCGCATTTGTGTATTCTGTGAAACTTATAAGCATTTCAACTACCTTTACAGATTCCAGGTAATTCCTATGTTCTGTGGAATTAAATTAATCAACAATAATTCCCCACTATAACATCTTTGATTGTAACTTAATGATTCAGGTGATAGGGAAGGATCATGTGGCTGCTGGACTTTGTTGTATCCAGTTATTTGTGAATTCATCTGTTCTAGATGAAGCTATAAAACACTTGGAAAATGCAAAGGTAAGTGCTTGAGCTTTAATGAACACATTTTTGAACCATTTATTTCTTTCTTTCTGCTTAGTTATCTTACTTTTGTGTGTGAAGATGCATTTTGATGAAGCATTGACAGCAAGAAATAAAAGTGGTGGCTCAACTAAGGTTGTCACCAAGGGTATTCGTGGAAAAAGTGCATCACAAAAACTAACAGAAGAAGGATTAGTGAAGTTTTCTGCCCGAGTTGCCATGCAGGTAGCTTGTTATACAATTTTATGTCTTTCGATTTATGCATTTTGGTACATGCTAACATGTTCTTGATTGTAGGTGGATGTGATAAAATCCTTTAATGATACAGATGGACCGCAATGGAAATACTCTCTTTTTGGAAACCCAAATGACCCAGAAACTTTTAGGTAGTCACTTTGGTTTTTTCTATATTATTTAGAGGTGGTAATATTGATCATTATTCTTATGAATTGGTCGGTTTGGGGGTTAACTCAAATGAGTCAAATAAGAAAGCTAACTAAAAAGGTGAGCTCGACAAACGAGTTGAAAGTGGTTCAACGTCTATTTCTTAAAGTATACAATCTTCTAAGTGGGCGTTTGGTTGGAAGGAATGGAATGGAATTGAGAAACTAGTATAATTTTCAAGCAAAATTATGTTTAAGTGGGTAATGAAATGTAAAACCCAAGGGAATATTTCACCTCAAATTCCCTTGGTTGTGGGATTTCAAATTCCCTCTCTAGGTGGAAGGATTTTGAAATCCCACAACCAAGGGAATTTGAGGTGAAACATTCCCTTGGGTTTACTTTTAATTGCTCACTCAAACACAATTTTATTTGAAAATTATACTAGTTTCTCAATTTCATTCCATTCCATTCCTTCCAACCAAACGCCCCCTAAGATTGTTTGTTTTCTTCAAATATCTATGTTATTATTGTAGTCGATTAATTATGTATCGCTTTTTTCTTACAAAACAAACAAATAAGTGTTTGCAAGATCAACTGAACCCTGATCAGTCTGTTTTGAGCCCTACGAAATGACCCATTTCAACCAAAACCTGTTTCAACTCATTACTGAAACCCCCGATCCACTGACATAAGGGTTCTTGTATCTTTGCTGCAGGAGGAGGTGTGTGATTGCAGAAACTCTTGTCGAGAAGAACTTTGACCTTGCTTTCCAAGTGATCTATGAGTTCAATCTTTCCGGTAACAACTGCATCAACAGTCGTAACATTCAATTCAGTCTTACTAGTATCTTAAAGAATTTAGTTATAATATTCTTATTTTCTGAACTAATGTGAAATTCCAGCTGTTGATATATATGCTGGTGTGGCATCGTCACTTGCTGATAGAAAGAAAGGTGGTCAATTGACTGAATTTTTTAGAAATATCAAGGGCACCATTGAAGACGAAGACTGGGACCAGGTAATTAATCATAAGTTCACTTTTAAAAACAGGATATTACTAATTTCACATGTTAAATATACATGATTACGAAAACATATACTTGGTGTCTCGTTATAAGGTTTTGGGAGCGGCTATTAATGTATATGCCAACAAACATAAGGAACGTCCTGATCGTCTTATTGACATGCTAACTAGCAGCCACAGGTTGGGTTTTTTATACTCTAAATACCATTTACTTGAATATAAATTGGATATACGTGTCCAACTGTAACCTTGTTTAATAGGTACCACTGTAAACTTTTTCTAATGCATTGTTGGCATTTCAGGAAAGTTTTGGCTTGTGTGGTGTGTGGGCGCCTTAAAAGTGCCTTCCAGATCGCTTCTAGAAGTGGAAGTGTGGCTGATGTTCAGTATGTTGCACATCAGGCATGCACTTTGTGTTTTTCTTAATGTTTGGTTGGAAATTATACTGGGAATCCAATTATAAGATAAATGAAATGAAAATCATGATGCTCTCACCATTTTATACAGATTCAATTTTCATAACTTTATATAAAATTTGCATGTTAATCTAACCTAAGACCAATGGATGTTGCAGGCGTTACATGCAAATGCGCTTCCTGTGCTTGATATGTGCAAACAATGGCTGGCTCAGTATATGTAAAGTGTAACCCACCAACCCCGATAGCCGGTTTTGTGAGGTTTGTAAATTCCAGTGCACATTTTATAGCATTTTTGGCATTCAAGGGGAAAGGTGTGTTTGTGCAGCAGAAGCTAGAAGAGGTGTATATATCATTCGGAGTGTTTGTTTGTCAACTATCAACACCATGATTGTAAGTTTTGCCTTCATTTTGACCTCTAGGTGAAAGGTAGATGATATTTTGACTTTTAGTAGTCAAAATTGCTAGATTTTGACAAAAGAAAAAACTTGTTTTGCTTTGGTTACATTCATTTACAGAAAGTATCTGCAGCTGCTTTGAAATTGAATTGTTAAGTAGACTCTATAAAGGTCAAACATTTGTCTTAAACTAGAATTTATATGATACTTTGTACATTTTATTATATGATTATTCGTTTTTCTTGAAAATTAAAGTCTTACAGGAAAAATGAATATAATAATTAATCCGAAGATTAATCTTACACGTAGTACGTACATAATAAGAATTAACAATCATTGAGAGATAAATTTTAATAAAAGGAATTTGATCAACAGTTCAACACCTATAAACTCAAGGTCAACGTTGATAAGGGTTGACAATTAGACATTATTGTTATGCTAGGTGATAGAAAAACCAAGTTGTTTGTAAAATATTAAATGTCACTGGAATAAATAGTTTTATGATAATTATATATGTTTTTGCATTGAAAAATGTTCAGTTGCATTATGGGAAAGAGCATTATATTATTGTTTTCAAGTCGTGGATTATTAATTTCTACTGTTTCGAGTATAGTGAAACCAGTTTTGATAATATAATTGCTTAGGGTTTAAATAGTACTTTTTCGGATATTAACTTAATAACTTAAGTGTATCTGAAAAAACATTTTGATCCTCTGATTTTTATAGCATCATACTGTATAATTTTTTAATAATCTAAACTTATTAAATACATTGGAGCTTGCAAAATGGGACGTGCTTAAAACACAATATGTTTAGCACGACTATTGAATCCGAAGCTAATACATATGTGTTATCTAGCTAAGCACTAATATGGACATGCATAATAAGCTAGTTATACGACACAAAGATGTTTTACGTGAATAAACAATACAATTAGTTTAGAGCGACTAAATATAGCAGTTTAATTGTACAAGTCACTTGACATGTTTTATGAATATTAATATTACTAACATAACACGGCTAATAAATAATAAGAAATCAAGAAGGTAGAAGCTTAATGGCGTTAGCATAAAACTGTTAAACTATTTTAATAATGGATCTTAAACATGTCACGTATATTTGTTAACCATTGACATGATTAGTTAACCTCGCCGACCGAACATGTTTAGACATTTAAGTAACTTTGTTTTCTCTAGCCGGTTATTAGTTTCTCCCATTTACATTTTTTCATGTATAGAGAATTAGAGACCATGAACTCTCACATACTTGGGCTTGTTTTAATGAATAAACATATATTCATTCAAATCACAAAAGAGGTCCATGACTTTCTAACATAGTGTTAGTAGTGATTGTACCCTGCAAATATAATATGAGATTAAATCCTTATAAGCATAGAATTAAATAATGTATAGGGGTAAAAAATTTACTAGAGAAGAGACCGATTTACTTTTGATCTTAAATTATACAGGTCAAATTAAAACAACAAAAATCGATTCTTAAAAAAAAACCCAAAACCCGACTTGGTTTAATAGCAGTCTAGTTCTAGCGCGGACAAAGTTTTGCCAACCCTATATTGAAATGTAAAACTTTCAATTTTTCAAAAGGTATCATAGTGGTAAGCACTTGAGTCTCCCTAAAACAAATCGTGTTTTACCTATCTTGGTCTTTAGATAGGATGATAGGGATTAAAGATTTAAACAGAAATCGAAAAAAAAAATGTTTTAAAAGAAGTTAATTAATCCAGCGGTTGCAATCCCTATATGTAAAGACAAGTCAAACCGGAAATACATTAATATTTCTGGAAAGTCATCAAAATCATTAATTATCCCCATGAAGTAAGCAACAGTTTAAATCTTGTATTTCCAAAAAAGGAAAGTCAAATCTTTACTTGTAAACTATATTATCCTCCCTAACATGGTGGTTTATCTTAATACTTATAGAAATATAAAATCCATTTTCTAATATAGTTAAACCACTATATATACACATCACAACAATCTTGAACAACACTACTAGTTCCAACTACTAGCCAAATATGGGAGAGATGTTATCGGAAATCCGATCGCCGATGCCATTGTTGTATAGGCGACATTCAAGCGGCGAGGTGTTGAAAAACTTGGCTTCGGTCTCAAGTAGCCTTTTGCCTGCATTTGGAACAGTCGTCGGTGACGATTCTCCTCGTCTTAATAAATATGTCATTGCACCGTATGACCGTAGATATCGGTAAGCTTTTCAAAAGTTGTTTATGGTAAAGATAAAATTTTATATATGAAGTGGTACTTTGATGTCACTTTATCTTTTAAGACAAATGCATAGATGGGGTATTGTGTTTTATTTGCCAAAAGACTTATTTGAAGTGAACCTAAGTCACTAACTAGTACCAAAAGGGTCCGAACAGCTTCTTATGATTCTATTTGAATCATAAAATGTTTGATTTACGGTGATCTAGGACCTTGTGGGTCAACAAGGGTCGATTTTAGTTGTCTAGGTTAGACCATGAGGTGTATCCATCATTCATTGTTCAGTATTATACGTTAACTTAATGTCACATTACCACTTTAGCACTGACCACACAATTTTATTTTTCATCGTATCTTTCAACCATGAAAATACCTATCAGTGACCACCATTTAACCTTTTTAACATAATAATATTTACTAATTAAAAAAAATACATCGTCTCAAATTGAGAAAATTATATGTAAAACACATCACTTCAATTTTTTATATTCAATACTAGGTTAATACGTCGTGTATAACACGGGTTGAATAAATAAAATATTAAATAGTTATTAATAAAAATTAAAAAAATTATAAAACGATCTTTTGATATAATATATGATTGACATTACGTACGACTGATAAAATGACGATATTATTTTTTTAAACTTTTGTTTACTTTTTTTTGTTTTTTTTTAAAAGTTGAGTTTTAAACAAATTGTTTCAACAAACCGTTTTTAAAAAAATATCATTTTTAATAATTTCTTTTTATTATAACTTTGAAATTTAATTATTTTTGTTTCATAAGAATTGTATTTTTTAAAAGCCACATGTTTTAAAATATATTGCGTGTTTTAAAAGTTTGATATTTTTTTGAAAAAATTCTTATTTTATAAAAAAATTATTTCTTTACAAATTGTATTTGTAGAAAAATCTATTTTTTTAATTTAATAAAAAATATTTTCAATATAAAAAAGAAGTAAATAATATCATGTGTATTTATTAGGAGATAGAAGCAGAATAATAAAATTTAGGAGCTCTAAAATTGTTGCAAGTGTCATACAAAAACTTGCTTTCATTAATATAAATAGATTTGTTAGTTATCGAGTTGTGTAAATATATTCTACCAAATTCAAGCAAATGTGTAAGTGAATTTCTCGGTTACATAATTCCCGAATATTAATTTCTTTCATTATCCCCTGAAATATCTATCTAAAATACTCTTTTATTAATATTACTCAGTTTTGTCCTTAAAGTTTATCAAAATATAAAATATAGAAAAACATATATAACCAAAACCGTGTATTTTCAAATTTTCAAAGTTAACGAGCACAAATTATTAAATAAAAACCAAATAAATGAGATACTAAAAGAAAAAAAAAAAGATAATTTATTCGGTTACATAATTCCCGAATATTAATTTCAAATTCTCGCACCCCCTTTGTCGGGATCATCACCTCGCAAAGTTGCGGGTGACTATCCCGATTCCCGCTCAGAGAAGAAACGATGAACTCATGGACCAGATCATTATGCATTATTGTATTGATGATCGATCGATTGTCAAACTGATTTGAGGTGGGCCAAATTACTTTTGATGACCCAAATTGCTTTTAGATGGACAAAAGTAGTGACCTATGAGCTATGGGATTGCGGGTCCTCTAAGTGGGCCATGGCCCAGCAGAATGAGGCCCGTGATTAGTTTTTAAGAGAGTTAAAATTTGAGACTTGTATATTGTAAATTGTATTGATAAAAAACCAGAAGTTTAAATAGATGAAATCAACTGTAAAAATTAGACTGTGTACACCTTTAACATATAAATCAAGTTTAAATATACTTATTCTAAAGAAAAAACAATTATTAACTAAACATATTTATAATAACATTATCGACAACACTACTTAGAGTTTAGGGCTATATGCATATAGATAGAGAATTATGTTCTAATCTCGAGCAAATCAAGAAATCACATCAAGTTAGAGTTCAAACTTAGTCTGAATCTACTATATGAGCTCGACTCGTTCACACCCCATGATCCAGATGTCATTTGTGTGAATATATGCAGGTGGTGGCAAGCCTTTCTAGTCTTATTAGTCATATACTCGGCATGGTCATCCCCTTTTGAGCTAGCGTTCGAGAAGGTCGCCACAGGCTCTCTCATGTTTGTTGATTTAGTCGTCGACTTGTTCTTCGCCATCGACATCATCCTAACGTTCTTCGTGGCTTACTTAGACAAGTCAACATATCTTCTAGTGGTCGACCATAAAAAGATCGCCACACGGTAAGACCAATTACAACCATTGATCATTATTACATAGAAACCATTTGTACAAATCGCGTTAAAATTTCAGGTATGTCACACACATGATGTTCCCGATGGACGTCGCCTCCACGCTGCCATTTCAGTCCATCTACCGCCTCCTCACTGGTAAACTCCACCGAGGGCAGATCTTCGGGTTCCTCAATCTCCTCCGACTGTGGCGATTACGTCGTGTCAGCGAGCTCTTCTCGAGGTTAGAAAAAGACACGAGATTCAGCTACTTCTGGACCCGCTACATTAAACTAATATGTGTAAGTGCTAGCTTTACAACTTTACTTTAGTTTCCCATCCCACTTGTTATGCTTCCACTCTTTCGCGATATAACACCACAATCTGCACCCCGCAGGTTACACTATTCGCGGTGCACTCAGCGGGATGCTTCTATTACTGGATCGCCACCCATCACCGCCACCCTGAGGACACATGGATCGGGTCAATCATCCAAGATTTTGAAGATAGAAGCATATGGCTAGGATACACCTACTCGTTGTACTGGTCCATTGTGACCCTTACAACGGTTGGCTATGGCGATCTCCACGCGGTCAACACCGGAGAAAAGGTGTTCAACATCTTCTATATGTTGTTCAACATTGGACTCACGTCCTATCTCATCGGAAACATGACCAATCTAATCGTTCATAGCGCTGCTAGGACGTTTGTGATGGTAAATTCACTTCTAAACCTATGATTTCCATTAATCTTCACGTATTTGGACATGATTACGGTTATTAAACTGTTTCTTTCGTACTAAAAGAGGGATTCGATCAATGAGATCTTAAGGTATGCAAGTAAGAACAGGTTACCAGAGGGTTTGAAACAACAAATGTTGGCACATATGCAACTTAAGTTCAAGACAGCAGAGTTACAACAAGAAGAAGTTCTCGAGGACTTACCGAAAGCCATTAGATCGAGCATCGCGCAACATCTTTTTAGGAAAACTGTTGAGAAATCATATCTTTTCAAAGGGATTTCAGAAGATCTTAGTAGGCAATTGGTTACAGATTTGAAAGCAGAGTATTTTCCACCTAAAGTTGAAGTTATACTACAAAATGAGATACCAACTGACTTCTATATTATTGTTTCTGGGTCCATGGTAACTAAGTTTGATATCTTTCATATTTTGATTACAAAATCTACTTTATGAGTGAGATATTATTTGTTACGTTTATTTATTTAGTGTTTTTGCTTCTAATGGTGTGTTGATACAGGAGGTGCTAATACATCGGAATGGAACGGATCATGTACGAATTTATTTTCAATAAACATCAAATTCTAAGAGCATTCACAGTAAATTTTTATATTTATGTGAGTGTTTTTCTTATATTTTAAGAAATGGTTATAAATGGTTGTGAGTGGAGTACATAGAAAAATTAATTGTTTAACTTGTATATTTGAGTAATCATTGTTCAGCTTTTATAAATTTTTTAAAGTGGTTGTGAATAGAGGAAAGAGAAAAAATAGTGATAAAAATATAAAAAAATATTATTTAATTAAGAATGAGAAAAATGTTTTTTAGTGTAATTATAAAAATAACAATAGAGAACCTGATGTGAATGCTCTAAGATTAATTAGATTTATCAGGAATAATAGCTTATATTTGATTGTGTGTATCATAATTTTTTTGAAAGAAAAATTCAAAACATGTTTATTGAAAGAAAAAAGTTATCTAGATGGTATAATTTTTTCAAGTGACCTATTCCTTCAACTAGCGGATATGATTAATGTAGATCTACACCTTCAACTAGCGGATGTGACTAATGCAGATCTTTTTGGGATCCGCTAGTCAAAAATAATGCAAAGTATTGATAGGCGGTGAATTATAATCATTCATTTTTACAAATGAAATATGCATTTTTCACATCCGCTAGTTTGACAGCATTTATATCTGCTGGTTAAAAGAGTCAATCACTTTCAAATTAAAGTGTTTTAAAATTCACCTAGAAACCATGTTTATAATTCTAAGCCACATGACTTAAGTTAAAGTCCACCATCCAGATAAGATAATTACATAACTAGTCTCACATTTAGTGGCATTTATCCTTTCATCAATCATCAGTTAAGGTTTGTTTTGTTTCTTCAGTTCTTGACAACTCTAGGGCCAATGGACATGTTTGGCGAAATCGGTGTGTTTTTTAACATTCCACAACCGTTCACAGTGAGAAGCAAGAAACTGTCTCAGGTGGTTCGAATCAGCCATCATCACTTCAAGGAACTTGTGCAGCCACTTAATCGCGACGGAAAGACAATCATGTCCAATTTTATTCAGGTTATTTAATTTCGGTATCTGGTTCTTATGTCAGAACCAGAAATCTTTTAGTATAACTAAAGGGTTCATGTTTTCTTACAGAAAAAATCCAACCTACATATATATATCCAACTAACATGTTGGTTTTTCGTGTTACAGTACTTGAAGAACTTAAAGAAGGAGGTACAAGACGAGATAACATTCTTAACAGACCATCTATGCGACTTAAATATCGACGTTAGTGATTCGTCATCTCTTAAACATATGATCATTATGTATCTTCTAGATATTGTGTAATAATCGCCACGAAAACTTAACTTACAGAATGTGACAACCTTCGACGAATCAGAAAACCATGAAACATGGAATTATGATCAAGACTACAACCAAGGTTGGTGATCTACAATACAATGCTAGAAGTTGAACCATTGATCATAATAAACTACATATAATAAGTACAAATTAGTGTTGTAATTTGCAGTAACACCCATTGATGCACATTCAAGATTGATTCCATTGAGGGTGATAATCCATGGGCATAAACCAGATGAGAATAGAACAGACTCCGGAAAAGTAGTCGGGCTGCCCGAATCGGTGGCCGAGCTATTGGAGTTAGCAGGTAAGTGTTTAGAATTACGAAGCTTTTGTGTAATATGGTAAAAGACTTAATTCATTATTATTGTATTGTATATTATAATATATAAATATATAAAGCACAGAATACAAACCCTAGATATCTAATGTACTGTAGAATTGTACTAATAAACATAATATATATCCAATATTTTGATCCGATCATGATATGTGTTACAGAGAAGAAACTAGGGAAAAGAGGGAGTGTAATTCTGATGGAGGATGGATCTCAAGTTGAAGATCTTGATGCTTTAAGAGATGATGATCACTTGTTTATAATTTGATGTATAACTAGCTGATTAATGAGCTACACTTTGTAACTAAATCAATGGTGATTTGAAGTTTCTATACATTTTTTGTTATACGTAACAAAAACTCATTAAATGTTAACATACTTGTATTTTGAGTGATTTATCGAGTTGCTTTGGTAAAATAATATGAAAGTATATTACATGTAGTTAGACGAATGCCTACATCTTTCACTCTTTCATTAGTGTCACTCAGTTTCAGAATAATGTATTTAAGATTTATTTATAAAAGATATGATCTTGATCTTTTTATGCCTAAAAACAAATGGGCACATATAATATATACACATGTATATGTGCCTACTTTTATATTTTTTTTATTAAAAAAACTCTCACGAGTACACACAAGGTTTTTTTAGGCTATTAATATGATTCTTTGAATTGGTTTTCAAACCGTCCTATAAATATCACTTTAAATAATCCGAAAAAATTAGATAGTTACAAAAACTGCTTCATAAAAAAAAATTTATAAAAAAATTATCTTAACTACTTTTGTGACAGTTTTCAAACCGCTTCAAAAGAGTATTATAAAAAATAACGTTAGTAAATCCAGAATTTCTAGAATTTTCAATAATATGCTATAAACCCAGAATTTCAGGTAGGTGAACCAAAAGTTTATCCCCAAAAATATATATATTCACAAAATATTGCTACAAATGTAAAATGTTACAAAATTTTCTTTTTCTTGAAAATGTTTCCTAAAGTACTTGTTATGTTTTTTCATATCCCTCGTTGATGCCACTAAATCTTGCGAACTAGTTTATCGAAACACTTCGGTTAAGTCGACCATTAATTATAATTTAATTGTCACGTTATATTCAAGCGTGCGGTAGGCCCCACATGGATTGAAATGTGAGTTTTATAATAAAAAGACTCGAGAACGAGAGCCGTTGGATGGCTGGGAGAATCTACGAATAACAACCGTTGATTCACAAAAGGATCCGCATTTTCATACACCTTTGCGTCGGTAATAAACAAATAATCAAAACCAAGTATTTTGCCCTTCAAAAAGAAAAAAAAAGTGTTTTTTTTTTCTCTTTATTTTTCAAATACCGTATAAAACTTTTAGACATAACTGAATTTGATTTTATAGTTAATTTCTGTTTTGTTTCTTGTGATTTGACCATTTTAACTGTTTTGCCCCAATATTTTAAAAATAACCAAAACTCTCCCTGAAGTCACTATTTTTTCTCCAAATTGCTCTCCGCTCCTAACTCCGTTTAATTCTCACGTTAAAATGGACTCACAAAAAACATAATTGTCCCTCATGTGGGGGCACGTAGGTCCCATTTAACGTGAGAATCAAATAGAGTTAGGGGCGGGAGCAATTTGGAGCAAAAATAATGACTTCAGGGAGGTTTTGATTATTTTTAAACTATTGGAACAAAATCGTTAAAATGATCAAACCTAAAAGAACAAAACAGAAATTAACTCTTGATTTATTAAGAAAACAAATATATTATAATTATTTTATACATTCCTAAATACGTTCGAGTTTTGATAAAAATATGGATGACAAAAAAAAGCTTTTAAAAAATAAAGAGAAATGAAAGATTTTATATTATTAGTTTATAGAAAAGACATCAATTCAAAATATGTATAAGACAAATGAAGGTGTGAATACACCTTTTTATTAAAAGAAAAAGAGCAGTAAAAACTGTACTCACAAGACGACAAAAGAAGGGAAGAGAGTTGCAGACTTGCAGAAGTTAAAATGGATTAAAGGGGGCACAACAACAGCATTCATGATTGAAGTTCATTATACCTTTAAAAATGCTTCATAATAATAAATAATTAACTTGTAATATATAATTAATGAAATATTTGAGTAAAATGCCAATATTCAAATATGTAATTGGGCTGCTGGAATGAGCTCGCTGCACATGTTGATTGTTGGGTTGTTGCTGGGCTTAAGCAGGTGATGCTTTTTTGTTTTTTTATTTTTATTTTACCAAAACCAAACCAAAAGAAACCGGACCGAGATTTTAAGTTGTTGAACCAGTAAAAGGAGAAGTGGTTCTTTTGACCGGTAAAAACCAACTAACTGTTATTATTGTTGTAAAAAAAAAGTACCTGCACAAGCTACTATCTTTTATCGGCTTCTATCTCTCTTCACGCCACACAGGCTTCTCCTTCCAAGAGCAAACACGCTCTGATTCTTTTGTTGCAAATCACTTGCTCTAAAGATCACTAAATCGTTTGAATTTGTGAGAATGAACACTAATCTTCTTATTCTTATAAATTGATAACTAAATGAGACACTTATTAGCATCACATTACTCATCACTAAAATTTCACCGCTTCTCTCTCCCCAATTAAATAATTATCTTAATTACTAATAATATTATTTAATATTAATTTAGATTACAAATAGTTTTTTACGTAATTAAAAAAGAGATCTATTTATTAATGTTATTTCTAAAGTAATTAATTTTTATAAAAAAAAAGAAATTTTCTAAAACATCAAACTGTTATAAAAATATGAAATATTTTAAAATTAGTGTTTTTAACAATTAAAATTTTTACAAATTAAAAATAATTAAAACTAGGAGTTATAATAAGAAAATTTTTAAAAATAGCATTTTCTAAAAATGATTTGTTTTGAAATAAAAAGTTTACTTTTTCTTAAGAAACAAAAAAATATTAAAAACAAAAGTTTAAAAAGTTAATATAATTATATACTTATAGTCTTTGCTTGTATATAATTTTAATCCTATCTTATCTTAGATTATTATTTTATAATTAATAAATTTTAATTATATTAAATATTTTATTTATTCAACCCATGTAATACAATAATTATTAAAGCTAGTAATATATATTCATCCATCGACATAACAATAAAATATACATTATGTGGGTGTTTATATCCTTTGGTTTTCGCAGTTACATACTAATCAAGGTTATAATGTTTAGGCGGGCTACATAACTGATTAACTGTCAAATGGCCCTCGGCATACAATACATACATAGAGTTTACCTGACTATATAGTTACACATATGTAATTTGACTATGTTAATGTCATTATTTTGATGTTAAGGTTTTATTTTCTAACAGATATGCATTGTTTAATTATTTATATAAAAGGGTTTTATGTTACATACACCATCCCTTTCTAAATTATAGTTTATAAATTAATAAACTATCGTTTGCAGTTATTGTAAACTGGAGTTTGCTTTGTATGAATCTAAGACCCTTATATAAAATATGTTCTCCTCAAGGATATTCATGATCAAAACAAGAAAACAATGATGGTTGTCAATGGTGTTTTGAATTGATAGGGTGCAATTTAAAAGTCACTTGCATACACTAAGGATCTAATATGTTAAATAAAAGAGTAAATAACATAAAAGGACATTTATTTATATAACTAATTTTATTTTTCAATTTTTACTTTTACTAATTATACTAAACAACATTTATGTATATGGTTTGTTTCGTTTTTGGTCATTTAGTTTCAATGGCGAAGCTTTATTGGGGGGGGGGGGGGGCGGCCCCTGTTTTTTTCGCCAGTAGTATTAAATTTTAGTCCGATAATGTAAATTTTTAGCCAAATAATGTAAATTTTTATATAAATATCGAGTTCGGCCCCTTAAAAAAATATTAATTTCCCCTGCCCCTCTACGAAATAGTTCAAGCTCCGCCACTGTTAGTTTAATGGTCGTAAGTTTGTATCGTTAAGTTAGGTCATGTGGTTATCATATATGGGAACATGTGTAAAAAATATACAGATCGTATAATCCAAAAACAGATGTATTAGGAAAATATGATTAGTAAAATGTTAAAACTGACAAGTAAAACCTCAATAAAAAATAATTGCATCATATCATTTATATGGCATTAATAAACTTAATTTTTTTTTCAAAGAAATATAATAAACTTAATATATAAAAATCAGAATGCAGGGCACATAAAGTAATGTTGATGTTTTGCATAATCATATGATTATGGAAATCAAATCATATGATATAATAATTTTTTATAAAACTAACATTCTAATTTTAATAAAATCATTTAAATAACTTTACGTGTCTTGCATTTTAATTTTTATGTATTAAGTTTGTTATTGCTACTTAAATCATATGATAAAAATAAATTTTTATCTAAAAATAATGATAAAAACATATAAAAAAATTTTAAGATGTTACTCGTCAGTCTCAACGTGGTACTAATCGTATTTTTCTAAATAAATTCATGTGGGTTGCATTCAAATTTCTATGTATTACGTTTATTATTGGTATTTAAATCACATGAAACAATAAATTTTTATAGAACTAGTTTTAGAAAAATGATGATAAAAATATATAAAATTTGTTTGGGCTTTACTCGTTAGTCCCAATGTTTTACCAATCATATTTCCTTAATACGTCGAATCACTTTCGAATTATGTCACCTGGATATTGTTTTTACACATATACGCTCATGTGATAATCATGTGATCTAATTTAACGATGTAAATTAATGGCTATACTAAAGGATTAAAGATGAAACAAATCATATACATTAAAGCTGTCTAGTGTAATTACTAAATATAAAAGTTGAAAAATAAAATTATTTACAAAAATAAAGATCATTTTTTGTAAGTTACTCAAAATATAACATTAAACCACTAAGAGGTTTTGTCGTGGACTAATAGACTGGATTCAAGAATTCCTTGAAACAATTTATTTATTGTGATTAATTCTTAATTTTTGGTTAAGTACATCAAAGTTACAATGATGCACACCACGTGGTACAACACTTGAGTGCATAAATTTTGCCTGCGAACACAATCATTTACGGGCAGGAATAATCAGGATTTTGTTTGATTAGGTGAATTAATAAATTAGAGTGTAAAGATTAAAGAACGTATTAATATTAGTTTAAAGGTTTATGCACTGAAAATTACACCTCACACATAATTTGATTAAGTTAATATGTTATGATATTTAAGAAAGCATACAAAGTTGTCTTAGCTTTGTCTTGTTATCTTAGCTTCTCACACCCGTTTGTTGTCTTCTACTTTTGTGTGGTTGCTTACTTTTAAGGTGGTTCTTGTATTTTTTCTCTCTTTTACTACTATTAATATTATTAATACTTGATTTATTACAATCATTTATATTCGGTAGTCTATTATTATTAGACTATACGTAGTGGATAACCAGGATGCGCTAATAATGATGACATAAGCACAAGTAAGACTACAAATACCATTACATGATAGTTAAACAAGGTTCCAAACCTATAAGGCATTAAGCCCTTAATGGGCTCCAAAGGCTCCAAACACAACTTTGTGTACACTATTGCATCTCTAGGGCTTCAGACAACAGTTAACCACTATATTTGATTTAAAGAGGCTTTAGTGAAATGGTTTTTGTTACATGACAACCTAAATGACATTTTAACTAAGCAACCACCACATATGGTCTTAATAGCTAAAGTTTTGTCTTTCTTATCCACACATTATATTATTTATTCTTTATACTTTATATTTCTCAAAATAGAGCGTTTTTTTGTTTGAATGTCTTTGAGCTTTCACATTAGGTTTTTTATTTTTATGTGAGAGTGTATACTATATTATATGTGAAGGTTGTGAATTGTTATGAGTGAGTAAGGGAGAAAATATTACTGTTTATCTTCATATTTGAGAAAACATTGTTCACCTCCTATAATTTTTTTTTTAATATTTTGAAAGTGGTTGTGAGTGGAGAAAAGATAAAATGTAATGAATAAGGTCAAAAGGCATTATTTAATTGAAAATAAAAAAGAAAAAAATATTTTTAGTGTAATTATAAAGATTAGTATGAGAAAGCTAGTGTAAATGTTCGTAATGAGAGCAAGTGAGTAACCTCCATATCTACTAAAATAGAGAAAATATTTGTCTACGTCTAATTTTTATCATACCTTACCAATAGCTCGATACGAGTGAGATTTGCTGAGTATGTTTATTTATACAATACTATTATATATTATCATTACCCTTTACCATGAATTTGTTCCATTCAAGTGTGATTAATTACCCATCTTTGAACAAAACGAACGTACTTAAAATCGGTATTATAACACACAAACTTTTAGTGAATTTGTGGACAATTAAAATAAAGAAAGGGTTAAATTGATAGGAACCATGATGAGTGGGAGCAAAAGAGGTGGCGACACCGTGGTTGGTCGGTCAGTCGTCGAAAAACTTTCACCAACGACATGAGGATTTCTTGTGTGACTTTGTGTACAACACACGTGTTCAATTGTTTATTATTATAGTTATATTTAACTGTGGTTTAATTAGATTTAGATGTGATTTATAAATTTTTCAAGGTTATGTGTTATCATCAAGATCTTAAGAGACTTTGACTAACAAAAAATGACCACCACTTAGGCGGAGCGAGTGTGAGTAATAGAGATATGCTATGACTTATGAAGTTTGACCATCAAATAAGTAAGTGAAAAAAAAATGATAATGCTGATTGTTGTAATCGTTTGATTTAAAAAAAAATAAAATAAGAAAAAAAATTCCCACGCTTTCTCACGCGTGCCCATGGTAACTACTTTTTTTGGTGTCAAACCCACCCCGGTCATACCGAGCGTGTCATGTTGGAGAGGTATAAAAAGGCGTAATTTTTATCTTTTTATTAGAGCGTAACATGCATGATGGTGCATGATGGCTTCTCACAGTAGGTAAAGACGGTCACGTCTATGTTGTAGTATGTTTATATAAATCTCGTACAACAAAAGTAGTAAAATAATTTGTTAATTTAAAACGTAAAATAGGTGTAATTAATTTCTATTTCATATTATTATTGATTAATTAATTGCTAATAAGAAAGACTATTCCTAGATTCGTTTCCAAAATAGGAGTAGACACGTCTCGACCTTTAAGGCATATTCCATATGCGACATGCCCTAGAGAATCGCGCCTTTTGGTTTTTTTGGAAGATGATTTGTACGTGCGTTTGAAACTTGAAATTATAAATTATAAAATTGTGGTTGTTTATAAAAAATTAAAAATTCATTATATATCTACACGTAAAATAACTATAAATTTTATTTTTACAATTCAGTTATCGTGAAATGATCTAGTCCAGGAGATCAAACCTAAATCATCGATGCGGAAAAAAGATGACTCCATATCACTAGCTTCGCAATGATAGGAAGCTATCGTCACCGCCGTGAAGTTTATAAGAACTTAAAGGACAGCGTAATGATGAAGCGCCAAAGAGGCCACCGCACTAATGATCCATGTTATTTACACGGATTACATATTTTTTCACATATATAAAAAACTAGGCTAAGTAAACCCGTGTATTACACTGTTTGATCAAATAAAATATTTTATAGAATAATAATTTATTAGTTATAAAACAATATTCTAATATAAAATATGGTTAAGGACTATAAGTAATAAAATAATTATTTTAACTTTTTAAACTTTTACTTTTAAACTTTTATTTGTTTTTTCCCAAATATAAATTAGAAATTTTGTTTCAAAACAAACAGTTATAAAAAAAATATATTTAATTTTTTTTATTTTTTTGAAAAATTTTTTATTTTATAAAATTTATTTTCTTATGAATAACACTAATTAAAATATCTACTTATTAATTTACTTATAAAACAAAAAGATTATAGATTTAGTTTTTACAATTCACTGTCTTTGTTACACTGATGGTTTCTAAAATAGATGTTCGTTAGGTTTTTCTGTTAAATTTATGTGAGATGACAAAACTATTGTTTAATATTAAATAATGAAAGTAAAACTTAACACCCTTAATCAAAAACTGAAAATTAAATTTTAAAGAAGTGGACCCATAACAATGCTACCCATTACCTTGATTCTTCTCTATCTAGAACGATTTTTTCTTTGGAACTGCCGAATAGAAAAGATCAAAAAACAAATTAGCGAGGTGTAGACTAATATACATGAGACATGAATTACAACATAAAATTTCACCAAGAGCTCCTCTTGAGGTTTCCTTAGGAACAGTTGTTAGGATTTTAGTCTCATAAACAAGGCGAAAAATAAAATCTTGACTGTAACAAATTAAGTTATATAAATTAATTTTTTTAATAACGAAAACAAGCGTTTTAGTAATAAAGTTAGCATGGTTAAAATGGAAGAATTGCGAGGAATTGGCGCAGTAGAAAGTGAAAAGTAACGGAGGGTGAAAAGTTTTGTCGTTTAGTGATATTTGTTACTTTGTTAGTGAAAGTGAGTCGGTGGTAATGGACTAATGGTAATGGCCCAGCTGTTAAATAATGAGGCTAACATATTTTGTTGTTTTCTGATAAATTCCAATAATGACTTACTACCTAAAATGTACCTATCCATTAACGATATGTGTTTTATCTTTGGGTTATTACATTTTAATAATTTTAAATTTTATTTATTAGTTCTGATTAATTTCAACTTAAATATATTTATGGATATTTTTAATTTTAAGTTTATTTTTCTTTCAACGATTCTTTAATAACTAAAAGTTAATCCCTATTATGCTTTTTGATGAAATTGAGCCAATTTTGAGTTATTTTTCAACTACGCACCGCCCAGTATCTATCAGGTTCGTTTTTCAGTGTCTAGCCTTCACCGTCATCAGAAAACTATCTCCAACGAGTCAAATGATTCAAATCAAGTGCTGAGATTGATAGATTTCAGGGTGTAGAAGTTTCAAACTGACGTACCTGATGGTTGATTTCAAGTTTTGCTTAGGGTTTTGGCCATATAAGTAGTTCATGTCACAAAAAAAAAAAAAACTAACACTATTAACTCTTATTTAGTAACGGATTGTTGGAGGAATATAAGCTTAAAGTTTGAAGTGTTTATAAATATTTTTTTAGTTTAAATTAATCACCATTAATAAATAAAAGTTGAGATTATTAAAATTCAATAACTCTTTATTTTAGACGTACATTACATATTTTTTCTAATTTCACTTGTTATATCAACCATTTGAAAGATAATGTATAACACTTATTTACAGTTTGAGTTTTAAACATCACAGATAGGATATTAAATAGGATAGCTTTACTATCAGTGGCTTTTAACATGACGCAGTAGGGGTGCAAACGAGCCGAGCCAAGCTCGAGCTTCAAAAAGTATTTGTTGAGCCGAGCTCGAACTTTAAAAATAAAGCTTGAAACGAGCCGAGCTCGAGCTCTTCTAAGTCATCACGAGCCGAGCTCGGGCTCAGCTCAGCTCGTTTGCGCCCCTACATGACGGTATCTTAATGTGCGCAAGTTTAAATCCTATAAGCAGTAGTGTATTATTAGGACTAATATTAGTTTGTTGTTAAAAAAATGGGATAAAATTTCCAAGGTAACTATTTGAATAAATGGATACTTCTATTTAAAAACTCTTTTTGAGAAAATATTGCAAGTCAAAATGGACATCATTAAGAAATATACAGAAAAGCACCCCACAATAAACACTAGCTTTTTCTTTTTACGGGTTAACTTTAATAAAAATATTGTATTTATTATTAATATAGCTATTGTAAAATTAAAAATAAGCTTGTGATCAAATAATCACGAAATTCTCACATACCCAAACTTTAAGAAAGCATAATACTACTTTTCCTCCACCATAATAATTACCATAGGTAATTGAGCTTTAAAAAGTTTATAAGAAAATGCTACTTTTAGCAAACTATTTATGTATTTTAATAATTATTAAATATGTTTCTGAGAAAAATATAATTTTCAAAAATCTTGACGTATACCCAAATTTTTTTGAGTTATAACATAGCTTAAAATATATTACATTGCTCATTTTCTTTAGACTTTTAATTCAATGTAACATTTTAAAAATATGTAAATCGTAAAAATATACAACATATTCATTCACTTCGTAGTTGGGCCGGACCTCTGCATTGTTAAAAAGTAAAGACACGATTAAATATAATTTATTATTAACGTAAACTAGATTTAGTAAACCCATAAATTATACGAGTTAATAAATATAATTATAAATATAATAAAATTTTATTAATTATAAAAGAATATTTTAAGATAATAAATAATTATAATATCCTTATTACTTATAAATAGAATAAAATTTTTGTTTCAAAATAAACGTTTTAAAAAAATATCATTCTAAAAATCTTCTTATTATAACTATCAATTTTAATTGTTTCTTATTTATAAAAATTTTACTTTTTAAAAACACTAATTTTAAAATATTTCGTATTATTGAAAAAGTTTGATGTTTAAAAAAATAATACTATTTTATAAAAATTTATTTCTTTAGAAATAACATTAATAAAAATTTCTCTTTTTTAATTTATTAAAAACCTATTTAAATCTTAAAAAAAAATAAATAATATTATTAATAATTAATGTGGTTATTTAATATGAGAGAGAATCGGAAAAAATTAAGTGAAAAAAATATGATGTTGACACGTGTCATACTTAGTTACCCTTTTATTAAATTAAAGATATTTTATTTTTAAGAGTTAATTACATAAATAGTCCCTGTGGTTTATATAAAATAACAGGTTTGGGTACTAAGCAAAAAAAGTAACAAGTTTGAGTACCCACTTTTAAATTTGAAACAAGTTTGAGTATTAGCACTAACAGCCGTTAGATTTTCTGTAATTTCAAGAGTAATTTAGTCTTTTCACATTGTATGACAATTTATGTAAAGTAGAGGTACTATTTGTGTAATTTAATTAAAATAACATATTTATATAACTATACACACACATACACATCGTTGATACCCTCGTTATCATTAGCACCGGCCACCATCACCGGCCGGCCACCAACGCTTCACCATTATCATCACCATCGCCCATCTCCAATACCCCTATTATCATCATAATCGGTCATCATCACCAAATCAACCTTCCTTTTCCCTGTAAAACCCTAATCCCCAACCACACCACCCACCACCAGCCGCCGCCACCACCATCGCCAACCATTGAACTACCTTTACCGCCTTTCTTGTAAGACTCTAAACATAGCCACTGTCGCCTTCCCCCTTTCGTTAATCGATATTGCTAGCTGTTCAATCTTCCCCCATTATTGCCAGCCATTGAACCATCTCTACCCCCTTCTTCCTCAAAGTTGTTTAATCACTTCAGAAGATGACGACGATATCACCTGAGCAGTCGGAGGAGGTGGTGTTGGTGACTGATATTTGCCCATTTGACGATTTTAGGGTTTTCGATGATAATTTTAGGGCAGGGGTGGTGGTGGATTGAATGGTGTTGATGGTATTAAATGGGAATGGGCACTGACGATGGTGGATTAAATGGTGGTGGGCGGCGACAGTGGTGGATTGAATGGTGTTGGGCGGTGGTGGTGGTGGATTGAATGATGGTGGAATGGAATTGGTGGATTGAATGATGGTGGAATGGAATTGGTGGATTGAAGGGTGGTGGAATGGCGGTGGTAGAATGGCGATGGTGGATTGAAAGGTGGTGGTGGGCAGCGGTGGTGGAATGAAAGGTGGGTGGTGGGCGGCGACAATAGTGGATTGAATGGTGGGTGGTGGGTGGCGACACCGGTGGATTGAAGTCATTGAACGGTGGGTGGTGGTTTGAAAAAGGGATACGATAGTGGGAGGGGGATTGGATTTGGTTATAGTCAATTACACAAATGGTCCCTGAATTGGTAAAATACAAAAATAGTCCCTTAAAGGGTATTTTGGTCATTTTATTTAAATTTAACAGAAAAATTAACGCCAGTTAGTCTTAATACCCAATCTTGTTACAAAATTGAAAACATACTACCCTAACCTGTTACAAAACACCTTTAGTACCCAAACCTGTTACTTTGTATAAACCACAGGGACTATTTATGTAATTAACTCTATTTTTAATAAGTCACTTTAACAAACATACCGGGCCTTCCTAGGCTTTTATAAATCCAAAAATTATTTCAACATCACTACGATTTAATATAATAAATAGTGGGCTAATTCATGAATTGAATCAAATTTTTACTCTTAACTTTTATTAACCACACTCGTTTTCAGCCCGCACTAACTAAAATTTATCGATCCATCATTGTTTCATAACGACATTTAACATATAATAAATAACATAACACACATTCAATGTAGTCCAACATTAATAAAATAATTAAACAATTACTATTGATATGAAGCTACTACAATTACCAACATAAAATAAGGTTGTACACCATATATTTACCTTTCTATACTTTTAAGATTCATATAATGTACCTTTTTATAGGGTAAAGTCTTATAAACACGTTACACACATGTATATATATCTCTTGACTCTTGTACCAATTGAGATTAGCCCCATAAACTTTTAGTTGCTGGAAGAAGTCAAGAAACACACCAAATAACTCCTTTTAGTTTTTAGTAGACCCTTTTAGAACAATCATATAAGGGTAAACTCGGGTAGTGAGTAGGTAATGGTTCGGATATGGCTATAATCCACAGTTAACTTTTAGTTTTCTTTGGTTGGTTATAAACAATTTGGTTAATTTGGTTGTTTTTGGAAACTTCATTGGGTTAACCATCATTAGGATTCAAGTTCGTTTCAATTAAATAAATCAGATAATTTCATTGGTTATATAAAATATTACCTTTTAATTTATATAGGTTGATCATCATCATTTACAATGTTATTCATAAGAACATTTTAAAAGAAAATCCTGACATATATTATGTTGTTGTAAAACCAAAAATATAAAGGTTGGTTTTAATATCAATGGTTTGGTTAAGTTAATCCTTTATTTATACGTACTTAATCATATTTAAATTATAAACACCGATTATCAAAATATTAAAATCGAATCATCAGATTCTCAATCAGTTTGATTATTAGATTTTTCTTCTCATCCTTTGTAAACAAAAGATTTATTTTAAAGAATTTTAAAAAGGTAATGCATCTACTAATATCTAACCATCTAAGTATACTTTTTCACTATCTATCATTTCAAAATTTAATGCGACGAGAAAAGAAAATAACTTTAACAAGAAAATGGCCTGAAGATGAAGTTGAAACCAAAATGTTAGAAATGAACCCTTTACTATTTTAAGAAGTAAAATTCTTCTTCCTCTTTAATGGACAAATAGATAGCCAAACAAATAAACGTTTTTTGAAGACCGAATTAGACTAAAAATAGGTAAAATTACCAAAATAAAACACTACTATAAATACTTGTTTTTTTCATACAATTTTTCTTGACTTTTATCTCAATAATATAGTTTTTTTATTTAACGATAGGTTAGATGTTAAAGTTAGTAAAATCAAGTTAACAATTCGTCAATGCAAAGTTTGAACTCTGAACCTTCAAGATAAACAAAACCAAAATTGTTTTTTTTTTCTCTAAGATTATAATTTCCTATAAAAGGGAGATCATTTAACAACTCTTTTATATTTAATCATAAATTAATTCTCAAGAAAACAACTTAAAAATTTTGAATTGTTGTTTCCAATTAAAATAAAATCTATCCTTTAAAACAGACTCGTACATGTACCGACGTACCGTTCAAAAATATAATAAAAAAAAACAACTTCAATGGATTTTTAAATAATAAAATTACTAAAAAGCTAGCTACCATTTAATACCACCACAGTCTTTATATTATTAAATGAGATAACAAGTTAAATCACTGCAAATTACTGTGTGTATATACACACAGATATATATATATATACACACAAATATACAGATCCTCATACAGATACATACAGCAAAACCCCCCACTACAGAGAGAGAGAAAGAGAGTATTTGAGAAGCTCATTTCTTCTCTGATTTTGATGCATGAGAGAGAGAGAGAGTAGTACTGTGCAAGTTTCACACAACCATAGAGGGGGAGAGTGGGGAGTTGAGAAAACAATTTCTGCATTTTGAGGGTCTTTCTCCTCTCAAACATCATCTTTGTGAAGTTTCTTAAGGTGGGTTTTCCCCAAATTTCATCCTTTTTGTCAATGCATTTTTGGGGCATTTTGTTTCATTTTAAAGAGTATGGTTTACTGTTGTTCTTGAAGTTGCTTCCCCCTTTGTTCTCTTCGCTAATCTGATTATCAATCATGGTTTTTCTTTGTGTGTGATGTGTATTTAGTCATGGATTTATCCGCTTTTGTAGCTTGATTGATGAATCTATGAGTATTTGATGCTTATGGTTCTGCTTGGAATGAAGTCAAAGGAGTTGTGGGTTTAATCGGTTCATAAAATGGTTATCTTTTGGGTTTTGGGTGATTCATGCTTGGGATGTTTATGCGGTTCCTTTTGGATTTTGATTTAAACTAGTATTTTGGGCATCTTCTGATTTTCAACACAACACAGCTTCCTGATGTTTGACTATTTTGACTGTTTTTCTTGACTATCTGATCTACAAAAACCTTGTGGGTAATTTGTATATTTCATCATCTGGTATCTTTAGTTTTCTGTTGATACTTTGATGCTACTATTCATGAGTAATGCACATTGCTAAAACTAGATATTATTATTGAAATTATTGATCCTCTAATAAAGGTTTTTAATCCTCTTCCAATAGCTTTCATTGGGGTATGCATTTGATTGTGTTCTTTATCTTGATTCTCACATTGGATGATGAATTCTAGTTTAGGGTTTAGAGGATGGTTAACTGGTTATTGATCTTTGCCCTTGATCCTGTTTTCTTGAACATTAAATCAAGCTTCTTTTTTTTTTTGGTAAACTTTTCAACAGATTGTGTGAAAAATGCTGAGGAAGAGAACCAGATCACACCAGAAAGATCAACAAAACATGGGTCAGGCTCATCATCTGATTCCTGATGCTTATTCTAATGAGTCTTGTTATTCAAATTCTGATGCTTTTTTGAAACAGAAGCACAAAACCAATTCCTTTTTCACTGTTCCTGGTCTATTTGTAGGGCTAAACCCTAAAAACTCAGAATCTGATTCAGTAAGAAGCCCCACATCCCCTTTGGATTTCAAGGTTTTTTCAAAACCAAACTTTGGGAATTTACCGACTAGGGCTTCCTTGAAAGCGAACGAATCAACTCAAAAGAGTTGGGATTGTAACAAAGTAGGCTTAAGCATTATAGAAGCTCTTGATGATGAAACAAAACCCTCATCAGGGAAGATACTGAGGTCATCAGACAGTAAGAGCATTCTTTTTGGACCCCAACTGAAAATCTTGAACAGCTCAAGTTCGAAACCAGCGAGTCTTGACCCGTTTGACTCGCTTTCGTACTCACTCCCTAAGAACTATTCGGTTTTCTCCAATAGCCATATCAAAAAATCCAACCCTAAACTGATTAATGCTCTAGTTCAAGAGCCATTGGCTAAGTTTTTGTCTCATTCTTTGGATTGTGCAAATTTCGGGCCAAACTCAACCCATTCAACAACCTGCCCAACCAATCTCAACCCTGGAAAAGATTTAGTGGCTTCACTCTCAGCAAGTGAGATTGAGCTTTCTGAGGATTATACATGTGTTAGAAAGCACGGACCTAACCCGAAAACAACTCATATTTTTGGTGACTGTATTTTAGAGCGTCACGAGAATGAGTTTATTGCAAAATCTTTAAAGTGTGAAGAGAATGAGATTAAACCCTCTGAAGTTGAGAATTCATACCTCTCTGATAACTTCTTGAGCTTTTGTTACTCTTGCAAGAAGAAACTGGAGGGCGAAGATATCTACATGTACAGGTTTGGTCCATAAACTTCCACTCATGATCAGTTTTTATGCGTGTTTGCTTTTGACTGCAAGCTGATTATGTTGTTTGTCTTTTAGAGATGTTCTATAGTGTCACAATTATTTGCTTTTGATTACAAACTGATCCATTTGTTTGTCTTTTAGAGGTGAGAAAGCATTTTGCAGCTGGAATTGCAGATCAGAGGAGATTTTGATTGAGGAAGAGATGGAGAAGAACAGTGAGGCAGGTTCATCTTCACAAATTGAGATTATGCACAAACATGACGGAAGTGAGGAGCTTTTCGAGACCTCGATGTTCATTGCTGCATAAACGGATTTATAAAGAAAGCTGGTATTTTTGTGTTTTTGTTAGCTGTCCAATCTACCATTATGCCTATGAACAATGAAACTCAATTCTATGACATATGAGGAGAAACCACACCACGATTGATTACCCCGTTTGATAAGAGCTGTGTTTCTTCTTCTTCTTCTTCTTCTTTTTTTTTTTTTTCATTTGGCAGCCATGGATGATCTCTTTTTGAAGTGTGTGGTCTCTCTTTATATGTTGTCGAATGTGTTTCATATTTCATGATCTTAATGGCTGATTGGTAGCTGCTAAACCAGCTAGTTTTGTGTCTTTATTTTCTGCAATATTTTGACATTGATGATATCTCTACTCTTAAGGCTTCTTTTACTTAAAGAGTCTTAATATGAGAATGAAATGATATAGCCTGACGAACCCCACCCCTTCTTTCTTGGACTCATTGTAAGGGGTTGATGTATAAGCCTCCAAAATCAAGTCTCTGAATGAATATAAATGATCTTTTTGCATAATATTAGCAAGCAAGTTTTGATCATGAACCTCAACATTACAGTTGCATTGGTAGTTAGTTGTACAATACAAGAACCCTAATGCATTATGCATTGTTTTTTGTACAATTTTGTAATTTATATGCATTCTGATATGGGTTTGGGAAATCTTGATGTGATTGCCTGAATCAAGATCATGATGGTATAGATGATCTCCTTACACAATTTACAAGCAAGTCCTAATCTTGAACCTCAACATCACAATTGCATAGATAGCTGAACGGTACAAGCATCTTATTGCATTATTTTTTTTGTCATTTTGATATGAGTTTGGAAGATATTGAGATGTAACTACTTGAATCATTAATCTGTTAGCAAGGAAGTCTTGATCTTGACCCTCAACATCACAATTGCATTAATACTTGTGCGGTACAAGCATCCTAATTACATTTTTGTACATTTATTTTTTTGTGAATTATTGGCATCCTGATATGGGTTTGGAAAATCTTGAGACTTAATTGCCTGAATCAAGATTCTGATCTAGTATAAATGACTTTTCACTAAGCTACAAGCAAGTCTTCATCTTGCATTGATAGTTGTACCGTACAAGCATCGAATTCATCATATCTTGCACCATTGTGAATTTTGGCATTAGGACATGGTTTAGTAAATCTTGAGATGTGATTGCTAAAATCAAAGTTCAGGTTCCAGATTACATACACGATTAGACTTTGACTTGTAAACTAGTTTGTTGCTGTTAGATGTCTGATAAATGGTGTATTAACCTTTTAGATTTCTAGTGGAATTTTAATGATCTTTTTACACCATTTTAGCAAGTCTTGATCTTGAACCTCAACATCACAACAATTGCATTGGTAACTGTTCTGTACACGCATTCAAATGCATTATTTTCTGTACAACTCTGTGATTTCTTTCCATTCTGACATGGGTCTGGAAAATCATGAGATTTTGATGGAATTGATTTGTGGCTAGTACGGTACAAGTCTTGATTTTGAACATCAATATCACAATTGCATTGCTAGTTGTACCGTCCAAGCATCATAATGCATAGTTTATTACACAGTTATGCAATTCTTTTGCGTTTCTACAAGGGTTTGAAAATCTTGACTCTTTGAGGCTTAAATGGAATTGATTTGTTGGTTGTAAGGTACAAGTAGTTGATGCATTGATGTGGTTTTCCTTTTGCATCCATGATTGGCTCTTACATTTTCCATGAAAGAACTTGTTAGCTTTACCTGTGATGGCCCCTCACCCATGTGTGCATCATTGTCATTGCATCAAATGCATCTTTCTTGTAAAGACTTGAACCAACTTTATCTTTCTAGGCCCATGCTTATGATGTTGCCTGCCTCATCTTAAAACAGAAAACAATGAACACATCATTGCTCATGGCATAAAATTTTATTTTTTTATTTTTATTTTTGTGACTAACCAACTTATGATTTGAATGGCATCCTTGAAACATAATGCTTTGAATGAGTTGCTTGAGGGGACACTAAACTCACCAAGGGTTTGTATGGGTCTATTTAGGGACACCAGAGTAGCTCCCCTCCCAACCCCCAAATAGGACCTTCAAAATTAAATTTTAAGATATAAACATATAATAAATATAAATTTTATTATACTTAATATAAATATATATTGTTGCTATAATATATATACATGATTTTATGTATAAAATAAATAAACTAGTTGTTACATATTATGTATAAACTAGGTTTATTACCCGTCGCGCGTTGTCGCGACATTGTACGTGACGTGATAAAGTATAGACTACAATCGACCCGATTCGTTTCCAAACTAATTTTACGTCAATACGTAGAGTAACTCGAATTTATACCGTTCAACAAAAACGTTTAATATTTGACCTAACTCTTTTTCAAACAAAATTAATGTCGAAACATAGACTTACAATCGCTCCGACCTTTTTCGAACTAAATTTACGTCCAAACGTATAGTAAATGAAAAAGTATTATATTGACCCAACGCGCTTCCAAACAAACCAATGTCGAAACGTAGGTCAAATCAAAGCGTACATAAAAATAAGCATTAAAACGTTTTATATTTGACCAAACTTATTTCTGAACAAAATTTACGTCAAAACATAGACGTATGTCGAAACGTAAGTGGTCTTAAAGTGTGTAAAGTTAAGCCTGGGAACATTTTATATTTGACCCAAGTCATTTCTAATTATGTCTAAACGTAAACGGACTTGTTATATTGCACAGGGGTAAACTTGAATTTTTAGAAACTTAAAAGGGGTAAAAGTGATATTTTACAAAGTTTTTAAAAAATACAGGGCTGAAAATATAAAAATCCAAAGTAAGATGAGAAGAAATAAAAAAATAGTCAACTAAAAACATTTTATAAATAATATGAGAAAGTAAAGAAATAAGAAAAAAAAAAAAAAAAAAAAAAAAAACCTTAAAGAAAAACTATTGGGATTCAAACCCAGGTGGATTGGTATAAAGGCAATGGCCTTAACCACTCACACTACCAAAGACCTTTTGTCTGGTTATAGAAAACAACATATTTAATGTGACAAAGGTCGGTGGCTTTTTATTGGGCACCGACCTTTGCTTTTAAGGTATAGTAATGTATGATGAAAAAACTACAAAAAGTATATATATACCATGTTAAACATATTATAATTATACTAATATATAAAAAGTACTAATGTGTACATAAATTCTTACTGAGCCGAATCTAATATAAGACCGAGTTTATAAAATTACTCATAAGTAAAACTCAAAGCTTCAAATGTAGGGTTTGAACGAGCCAGACTCGAGCTTAAACTTTACCAAGTTACACAAGTCAAACTCGAAATTAGTCAAACTCATGCTTACTAGGTTTGTTTACACCTTGTAAACTCGAAAATTCTCTTATAGATTTGGTGGCTCTGTGACGAGGTACAGTAATGCATGTAAGAGACCCTACCAATTGGTTGAAGGTGGTGGTGGTTGCTATAAGTTAAAAAACTGAAAAAGAACATAACCAAAGACAAGGGTAGATCCGAATTATAAGGGCAAAATCCTGAAAAAAGGCAAAATAGAATCACTGAGAGTCACTTTTGTGAAATTAATAGATTGCAAACTGACTTTAGCTTTCAGTATCAAAATGTGTAGCAAATGTATTCTTTTTTTTAAATGATATTAGGTTTTAATTTTATACTCAACATTGGTCTAGATTTACAAATAAATTTCAAGATTATATATATGAAACGCATACGTGACTTGCAAAAAATTATTTATGTCGATAATAAAGAAAAGATATACTAAAATAGATTTTGGCATCACAACCAACAAAACATAAGATATGAGCTAGCCATCCTAATAAAATCAAGCAACTCAACGTTTGAGATACGCTATTCTCAAATTAGAGCCAAGCTTGAGGTTAAGAGAGTGCAAGCCAAACTTCTTGAATCTCATGTAACATACACTTGCATATGAATTAGAACTTTCTAACTGATGTATTATTGGATTCATTTCATTTAGACTTCAGGTTTTCCGGCTAATGTTCAAGTTTTATCAAAAAATTTATACATCTCAAATGGATTTTTAGTAGTTTTTAGATATAATTAGATTAAATTAACTATATGATTAAAAAAGATATTTTTCAGACAGATAATGAAACTACTTGGTCAATTTTAACTCCCCTCAAACCGAGCTTGTTCCTAGACTTATCAAAGCTGAGCTTGAACCCTGTTAACTCGGGTTCACTCCACGTCTCTGCTTAACCGGCTTCTACCAACCCCCAACCACGAGAAATTAGCACCAGTTTCCAATCTCATAGATCATAGGAAATTAGAGACCAAGTATTATATACAGTGGGAAAAGACTTGACGATAGGACATGGAAATATCATTGAAAGCTGTACCAAAGGTGTCGAAATGGTACTAATGTATTGATGTGAATTACTAGTACATGAAGTTTAACATACATACAATTGAGTCTACTGATAGAAACAACAAAAACTGAATAGGCAAGACCTCGAAAATGTTGAGGCAATAATAGAGCATGACGGCTGAACAATTGAACAATGCAGCAACAATGGCAAATCAAGTACCCAAAAATACACTAGGATATGATACTTGCAAGTTTTTACAGACTCCAAGGAGTCAAAAGGTACATAACTAAATCTTCAGAAAATAGAAGACACAACAAAATCGATCAACACTAGATTGATCACATTGTTCGAATAGATGAACAGAAAGCACACATTACCACCAAGCTCAGCCTCGGGTTTGGCGTGTGTTGTATGACTTGCAATTTGGGCACTTATGAGCCACAATATGGAACGGCACTTCAGAATTGGCTCCGCAGTCGTTGCACAAAATCCAAATCTTAAAGAAAAAAACCAAAACCAAAACCAAAACATTAACAAACAAAAATCCAGCTTTCCAGTATCAACAAGCTGAAAGACAAGGACGAAGAAAAATGACATACAGATTTGTTCTGATAACATTCAGGCATTGGGGTAGCTGCTATTTCCATGTCAAGTTTCTCCCAAACCTTTGACATGTCGCAGACCGACTTAAAACAGAGAGGGCATGCATATCTGTGAAAATTAATCGATAACCAAAAAATTAACAAAAAAATCATCTTTGAGTTCTTAAAAATCAGGACTGATGTTTTAGATTAACTTACTGCATGTGTTGCCGCATTTCCTTAAAACACTTCTTATGAATGGTATGCCCACAAGGCATGACTGTAACATCATCTAGCGAGTCAAACAAATACTGCAAATAACCAAAAGTTTGTTACATCGAGTATGTTCCCAGAAGATTACATTGTGCACTAATGTGGGAGTTATGTAAGGTGAAAATGCAAACCTCAAAGCATACGGGGCAGTCATGGTGCATTGCTCCTTCAATACATGGGTGACTGTCCCTTAGAAGGTTTGAGTAGCAACATCCTGAATACCATCAAGATAGATACGCACGGATGAGTCGAGCAAATTGGTTTTTATGTTTAGATCAGCTCATATCACTATTTTGTAAAGGCGGCAATTTAAACCCATTGATCAGGTTATGTTTTTATCTTAAAACAGTTGAATGAGTTAAGCTAGAAGATCTAACTTAAAAACAACAGGTCAAATGGAATAAGAAAAGATATTTAACCAAAAAGAAAAAGAGTCAAATGATAAAAGCTCTAAAATAATACCAAAACCCATATGGGTCAACCAGGTTGAAAGTCATACTGTACATAATGAAAATTCACAAAACCTTCTACTATGTTTTTTACTAGTAATGCAATAATATTGTTTTCTAATAGCACATTAACTATTTATTATGAAACGATAAGATAAAAAAGGTGTTTGAACGTTGGCCCATTCTGATTAGCACTTAAAGTTACCTGTTTTGACTAGCATTAAAGATTAATTGTTACGACCCTCAAACATGACAAATTAACCACCCGTGCTATTTTGTATCATAGAGAAGAGGACTTACGACATTTGTCACAGTGAAAAAAGTTCTCCTGCCCGCCAATTCTGATCCAAAACAGAAATACATACACAGGTCAGAAGAGACTCCATTAGATACATCATACCATTAAAAAGTACCAAGACTTAACAGAAAGTTAAAGTAGTTGAAATTAAGTAACTAACTATACGACAATCTACAGTAATTGATGTTGCTATATTTGCATATCTTGAATATCTGGAAGATTTCATACCCGAGACTTTTGTATCCTATGTAAATAAAACTGGTATTCGTATACCATTAGTTCCCACAATATCATGAGGCTAATAACTTTCGGTATTAATTGTGCTTTGGGCAACACATCAGAATATCCAACTGTAAAGTGTAAATAGCATGAAAATAATACCTGCAAATACCACAGCCATCACAGTGATACTGTCTTTTGGATATCTGCAAGGCAGATCGCAAGAAATTAGATAATTCTACAACAAAACAGGAAAAATGCATCTAAAAAAGAAACATACAAAGTGAGGACTTACGTCATCATCAAAAAGCTTGCATACCCCACAGAAGTATTTGCCCATGCAAACACCACAATTTATACACATTTGTCGAACCTAAAAAAGAAAAGCAGCAAAACAGCTGAGGAATGCCTAAAAGATAACTCAGGTTCAAATTTCAAGATTTCATCCACATCATGAATATGTATACACACTAAACAAACTCACCTCTTGTTCTGTGCTACAGAGAGTGCAAATTACCTGAAAGTAAAAGGCAACATCAAACATGCGTGTCATGTGTCCGACAAGAAAGAAGTATTTTCCACAAATAACTTTTGAAAATCAAGTTACCCGTTGAACCTGATGGCGAGGGATCATATGCCTCTCTTTTTGATTGACATTGATGTCATTCTGTAGAACAATAAAATGTTACCAATAAACCTGATAGTGAAGGATGGTATGCCTTTCTTTCTAACCAACATTGATGACAATTTAACTACCATTTTAGGTGTCCATGCAAAGTGTGACAATGTTATATTATTGAACTTATTCACACACCTTTGCCTCATTATGGCAGTGACGACAGTCAAATATCTCATTACAACAGGGGGCCCGTATTTTGCACCGTCGACGATAGTGAGAACATCTGTCAAGAAACAAGGAACCGTTAATCGATCTGTGATAAATATATTCACTACAAATAACACAATGTAAGTCATAGAAACAGTACCCATACTCGAGTCCACCATCCGAAATTTCTGAGTTCATGGTTTCTGCAACAACAGACCCACCATCTCCATGACTATGGTGATTGTCTATCTTCGGTTCCTCTGTGACAGCATTACCTTGTGTTGTAGATTCTGCACTGCTTCCTTGAAGGTGCAAATCTGTATGAAGATTAAGTGGTTCCCCTGCGACAGCAGTAGCTTGTGTTGTAGATTCTACAATGCTTCCTTGAACATGCAAATTTGTATGAAGATTAACTGGTTCCCCTGTGACAGCAGTAGCTTGTGTTGTAGATTCTGCACTGCTTCCTTGAAGGCTCAAATTTGTATGACGATTAACTGGTTCCTCTGTGACAGGAGTAGCTTGTGTTGTAGATTCTGCGCTGCTTCCTTGAAGGTGCAAACTTGTAAGAAGATTAAGTGGCTCCTCCATTCAGACTAAGATCAAATTTACAACTACTACTGCAGAAAGCCCCTGCATTTAAAGACATGTTAAGCAAAAAATCCTAATTCTAGAGAAAAACACATTAGTTGTCCACCCAGTGACAATGTGGCTTTCTCTCACACAGCAGCACATGAGTTGAAATCAGCAACAACACAACCCAATCAAGGTTGAACAGCTGCACGAGTCATCACCAAAACAAGTAAGTCTAATATAACTACAGTTCACGAGTGAGAAAATTCCACGCTTCCAAGAGAAATGAAGATATCTGATGCATGGTTTCTTGATTCTTGAAGAAGCCACATCCATCTAATAAAGATACCAGAAGGTGGAAGAACCTAAGGTAAAAGCAATAGATCACAAAATCAAGTACGTCCCGAATGGAGAAAAAAAAAAGATAAACAATCTGGAGAAAGCACCAGTGACGCACATATCTAGCAATATTCCCGCCCATCAAGGGCATGCCTACCTCAACTGCCATTCTGCACTGATATTTGAAGAATTATACCTTCCGAAGAAATATCGACTCTCGAGTCTAACTGGATAGACTGTAAAGTTATAAATTTGTTAGAGAAGAGACATGGGGACGGATTTATCCGGATAGAGGGAGGTTTGGTCTATGGTTAATAGACATAATTGTTTTTCTAGTCTTGATTACTCAAGGCCTTCCTTTGTGAATCCATATCATTCACAAAGTAGCCAGAGAAGGAAAAACCTAAATACCATTTGCTAACCAAGCAACTAGTGCCGCTTAGAATATCAAATTTTGGAAGCAGATGGTTCTCATTTAGATGCAAGTCCGAAGGAATCATCAACGAATTAGGAAAGTGGTGTTATAATAACAATATATACAAACCACATATGGAAGATGGACAAATTGTTTTTCATGTATGGAAATAATTTCTCAAACGAACACTCAATGCAGCTTATGAAAAACGACCCGACACTACACCACCACCACCGCCTATGATGCAAGAGGTTTAGGTCAAATTGCAACCTAATACCATCACACCAAACCAGGTGACCTAATCAAAACAACATCCAATCTTTCACATGATCCTAAATAACAACACCAAACAGCTTAACAACAGTATAGACCCCACCTCCTCACTCATTCATCTTGCATCACATAATACAAGGATCCAATAGACCAAGTAAAACCAAACACCTTCTGGCCAGCACAGTAGCACAAGCAGCAACAGAAACTCTAGAAACTAAGCTTAACACGGTGTTAAACGGCACATACAAAGAGCGACCAGTTAAAAAGGAAAACCATTCAAACAAACAGAAATTAAAGAATCTCCATCATAAACGGACGAAGAACCACAAATTGATATCCTGCCTAAAATCACACAAATTTAACCAACAAAAGCAGATTTAGCAAGAAACCAAACCCTAAAATCAACCTATAATACTATAGTTACCAAATTTATCACAACGTCCTTAAGCTTCACAAGCATTCAACCATTTCTAGTCAATCACACACACAAATTCACCCACGAAGACACAACTTTCAAACACCATAAACAAACTAAAATTAAAACGAATTTAACAAACAATTTACTAATGGAACTCAAGATAACGAACTTTCGATCCGATCGCGAGAGAATAACAATAAGATATTCCGGCTTCCGTACAACGTCCGATCAACGGCTCCGATCTTCTCTATGAATACGTTGGTGAAAAATTATAACAAAATCTGAAAGCTTAATGATCTGATGGAAGTGATGCTGTTGAAATGGCTTTTATAAGTTGGGGGATATCTGATTCTGGAGTCTTCTAAAATCGGGCGGTGTCGTGTCACTGATTATTACGATTCTGCCATTGAAAGTGATTTATCGGATATTATATGAAAATATCTTCAACAGCTATCTCAAAATATTTGTATTTGATTAAATAAATAAATTTTAAATAGTTTACGCCACACAATGTCGATCTGGATATGTATTACACGTATGCTTTGCCATTTTGGTTTGTATATTGCCTTTAAAAACTATTTTTTTATTAAATTTAATGGTAAGTTGCTTGTCATACTTTATAACCAAGTTACGGTTAATATTTTTCTTCTTTAAATCGTAACGTGTATTTCTTGGTGTTTGTGTGTATTATACTTTACAAATTTGAATGTTATAAAAATTATTTTGTTATAACTTATAAATTTTAGGTAATGTGTCTTGTTAACCAAGAGTGTGGGTATTTTTGGTTTATAAAACTTAGTTTTGTAGTAACTAGTAAGTGATAAATATGTATATTATATTTATAATCTAAGGAACCAATCGTATTTCAAAAAGTAATTGAAAAGTTGAAATATTACGAAGGTATGTCTTTTTTTTCATTGAACTGCATAAATATATCATAATCTAAGGAACTAAGAAAATCTAACTATCCGATGAATTATACGGGCTAATGCAAAATACACAATTACTTGCATCATAAATCTCCAAAGGGGTTCAAATTATAAAGAAAGACACTAAACATTGATGAGTGTGACTTTAGAGTGAAGATGTGAGCATATCATTAGATCCATTGAGAGGTCATTCTCCATATGTTGTTATCAAGTAGAGACAACCAAATGTCCTTTAAAAAGGATAAGATCAATGTCACATCTTCAATACTGTTTTTCTTAAAAACTTGCTAGGGCACATATGCTTGTGTTTATGTCCATAAACACGCGCATGTCATACAAACACGAATACATGTTTAAGATGTAAATGTGAATGTTTTATGGAAGTAAGCTCTCTTAAGGATTAAGAGAGGCTTTGTTTCATGAGTTACAACCCTCGTATCACTTGTGCAAACATTATTTTACTTTAAATTTACTTGGAGACAAAAGTAAAAATTTGCTTGGAGACAAAAGTAAAAAAGATGAGAATTTCTTAAAATATACTATTGACATTTGTTGAAGCTAACAAGTAACGCGATATCAAGTGTCAATTATTTGTTTAAGGAAGCTTGTTTGTACCTATGTTATCCTCATTAACTTGTTAAAACATGAGTCAAAACTTTTTTACTTGAAACACCCGATGCGTATTTTATATTTATTTTTGGATTTATGCTTGTGTTGTAGAAAATTTCAACAATTTGTGTGCAAACTTAGATGTAATCTTTTTGATTGTTGTCTATTTTCAAATTTAAATATAAATGAAATTTATTACAACTAATTCATATAATACTCAAATAAAAATTTTAAAATATTAAACAAAATGAGTTTGTTTAATGATATTTACGGTAGTAGAACACCATCCACATATCATAAAAATATAAGAGCATTAATTAAATATTCATAAAAAACACAATATAAAAATATGTGATTGGTAGGGAATCGGCTAAGGTTTGTTATCATCTTTTATCCATTTAGACAGATAAACCTATCGTCCTAGCCACTATTGATACTTGTCACCAAGAATTAATAATAACCTTTGAATCAATTTAAGATTATAAACAAAGTTACTAGACGTTTAGAACCCTAAAATCTTATGTATTTATACAAAACTCAAGGCTGATCTAAGCTTTCTTCCAACCATATAGGCTGAATTTGAACACCAGCATCGCGTAAAGCGTTCAACGATGATCGATAAAGCCTCGTGTCTAAACGGGTCCCTTCAGCTTTCATATCCTGCAAAAGCTTCACCAATTCATCAACACGACTCACTTTCGAGTACACACCCACCATGATCCCGCCCAAGGCCCTATCAATCATGCCACCATTGAGTCTATACTCGTTATAATAGTTTATACACGTTTCAAACTCGCGTGCCCTGCTATATGCGCTTATTACACTCGTGTAACTAACTTTATCAGGTTTCACTTTCCTTCTTTTCATCTCTTTCCATATCTTCTCTACCTGTCTTAAGTTCAAGGCCTTCCCATGCATATCGAGGAGAGAGTTGTAAATCCACACGTTCGGTTCGATCCCTTTCTCTTTCATCTTAGCCACGAGCCTCATCGCGTCTCGAATCCTATTTGTTTTCCCGTACATTGCAATCATGCTTGAGTACGCCACCACACATTTGTCGAACCCTTTAGATTCCATCTCCCAAAACACCTCTTCGGCTTTTTTGTGGAGGCTCGTTCTACTATAAACATTAAGGACCGAAGCATAGGTCACTTGCCCCGGTACACAGCCCTGGGAGACCAAGTCTTCGTACACTCTGGCTGCATAACTCGGCGCCTTTTTCTTTGCATAACCGTTTACTATAGCACAAAAGATACAATCTGAGACTCTAATGTTCATTTCTTTCATATAAGAAACAATGTCGAGTGTCTTCTCGAGTGAACCTAGGTCGATGTACATCAAAACAAGCTTCAAGAACACCGAAGGGTCCCGTAACATCTTTTTACCTTTGGCTTCTTTCAAAAGCTCTTCTGCTGATTCCACATCTTTTATACTCACAAATGAAGAGATTAGTGACGAGTAGAAAGACGGGTCCTCCGGGAAGCCCTTATTCGTCATCTCCCTGAAAAACACAAGAGCTTCATTGGGTCTTCCCGACTTCCCCAAAGATTCGCATAAGATCCTGTAAATTTGAGTGCCAAAAGATGTCGATTCAACCTCACTCGACTGTAATTCTTTGAACAGTGAAACGACACTCTCGTTCTTACCCATTTTCAGATGAGCTTCCATCGTGTGGGCATAACATTCTGCATCTAAATCGACGCCCGAAGATTTCATAAGTTCAAAAACAGTAACAGTGCTACTGTACATGTGAAGCTTGTTGTACGTTTTCATGGCGGAATTGAAGGTTACACCAGCAACTTCTTTCTCAAATTTCAAAACATGAAGCAAACTGTTAGCAAGTTTGAATCTTCTACCTCTAATGCAACTACTGATCATTCTACCACAATATAAAGCATCTGGGTAGACGTTAAATTTTCTAACATCTTCAGAAATCGACCAAACTAAATTCCAATTCTCCAAACGGATCGCGTACCTGATAAGATGATGCAGAGTAGATCTTTCAGGTACAAAATCTGGGTTCCTCTTAGCTTTAAGGTAACATTCAACCCCCATTTCTTCGGTTTCTGAATCTTTAAAGAAATTGCAGATCGTAACGTTAAGATACACAGATTCAGGTACAGAAGAATCTTGAAAATCTTGAAGATTAGTGGATTCATCTTCCAAAATTGGAGGTGGATAACTGCTGCTGGATGAATTCAAAATCAAGATTCTTGAAGAAGATGAAGAGGGATGCGATAGAGAAAAACGAATCGGTGCGGTTTTTGAAGAATTGAAGGTGAAATTTGTGTTTATGGAAGCTAAAGGGAAGTCTGAAGAAGAAGGTGAAACAGCCATTGTTGTTGGAGGAGATAAGGGATGGATATTGGAAGGAGGAAGAAGAATAAAAGGAGTGGTATATATACCTTATCATCCTTCTTGGATTTTTCATTTTTCTTTTATGATGTATGATCACAAATAAAGTAGTTGGGTATTCATAAAAGTTACAACTTATACCCTGAATTTCATATGTTTCGCAAGAATATCCTTAATGTTATCATTTTTACAGTTCTTCCGTCAAACATTGTAATTTCAGTCTGAATCTCTTTGGATTTGCATCAATAGATAAAGTTTCAGCTAAAATTAACATATTAGACAGTAATTTGGACAAATAATCAAAGTTTTATTGTCATGTACAACTTGCTTAATAAACTTATAAACACGTCGTCGTCGTGTTGTGTTTGGGTTAACATGTCAATCCTATAAAAAAAAGTTTAACACGACTATTACAGTCCGCAAGCCCATTTCCCGTCAATGCTTATCTAAATAAATTGGTTATACAGGTCGTGTACTGGTTATTCGACGATTAAGGGGCTGTTTGATTCGCAGGTCTCGGACAGAAGGGGCTGACCGAGTAAGAGGGTGTTCCAAAACTGACCGGGTAAGGGGAAAAATATGCATGGGTTCAGTGATGTCGGACAGGGTCACGAGAAATAGTGAGAATCAAACACGTTGACCGGCCAAAATGTCTAACCGGATCAGTGGGTCAAACATTTTGAGTTTTTGACCGGGTCAAAAGCAAATCAAACAGCCCCTAAGTCTATTCTCGTCACAAATATATGATTGGGTTTATCAATTCAACCCGAAACAATTACAACCATTTATGCATTAAGTTTCAGGTAGGCAGTCACATTCACATCTAATTTAGCCAAAATTGACAAAATACCATAGAGTTCATCCATCAATAAGGATATCATCATATCACCATGCTTATTTTGCTATAGATTAGACTGTAACAATTAAACAACACACATTAGCTGAATCATAGCAGCTAACAATGATTCAATCATAGCAGAAAGCATACCTCCTGCTCTTTTTGGTTAACACCAGCACCCTTTATTCCAATCTCTTCATCAATCAATTCTGCTCATCAGTCCCAAAAAGCATCATCCTTGACAATGGCGTTCGAATGTACCCTTCGACGTCATACTTCTTGGGCGAAAGCTCGCGATACTTAGCAAACTGAACTTTCGCTTCGTCGTTCCTATCGATCAAACTATAAATCATCCCTTTACAAAAATAGGGTCGAAAATCATTAGGATCCTCACTAAGAAGCTCATCATAGCTCCTCAAAGCTTCATCAATGTTCTTCTGCAGAAACTGAAATTGAGCTATTATGAACCTCACATCTCTTGCTTCTTTCTCCTTCTTCTCTTGTTCTGCGATCGCCAACGCCTGTTCTAACCTCTTGATCACTCCTTGGCCTTCACCAATGCTGTCCATTATCAATGCGTTTTCGAACAATGCTTCGAAAGATAGCGGATTTCGTTTAAGTATCTCTTCTAATGCCTCTCGAGCTTGTTCAATTTCGCCCATTTCGTTGAGTAATCTCGCCATTAGGAACCTCCAATCGAGGTTTTCGGGTTGGGCCGACACGAGTTTCTTCAGGATTTTCAAGCTTTCTTCATCCTCCCCTGCTTCTAGCTTCTTCTCGAGCAACGTTTTCATGGCGTTAATCGCTTCGGAATTCGATTCTAGAAACTCCGGCAACACGGTTTCTTCTCGTGATTCCGATTCCGATTCCGTTGTTGCGACAGTTTGGGTGATCGGTTCGGCTATGGCGGGGTGGTGTTGGAGTTTGGTGATAACGGCAGCGGTTGTGACGGAGATTATGATGGTGCGGGCGGTGAGTTTGAGGGTTTGTATGATCGGATTAACGGGTTTGGTGGTGGTGGAGGGGGAGGTGGAAGCTTTCATTTTGATTGTGGGTTGTTTGAGGGGTTTTGATTGGGGATAAGGGGGGTTTGATTTGATAAGGTTGAAGCTTGGTGAGTTCGAAATTGTGGGTTTGCGGTGGTGGAAAGATGGTTTTAGCGTCATTGAGAGAGCTGACTCCATTATTGCAGGTTTGAGGTCAAGTTTTGCTCTTTGAGTTTTTTAGGGTTTTGACAGGGACGATGGGGGTTAGTTGTGATAGGGGAGATGGAAGAAATAGGCAGATAGTGAAGAAAACGGGGTGCTAAATAATATTAAAAGAAAAAAAATACTTATTTTGATGAAACTTGCTAAATGCATGTTTTATCATCCTTCAACACTGTTATAACTTTTAAGTGTTCAAAGTGTCACTTTAAATATATGTTTAGATTTGAGTGAGTGAGTTTTTTAGCAACGTTTTTCTTGTAAGGAGGTTTGGGGTGTAGTCCTAACTGGGACAAAGATAGATAGGCTCGATTAATATAACACTTGTTTTTCGAATCAGGGTCGCATATTTACCGTTCAAAGAACACTTTTAAAGGGCTCCGGACACAATCTGATCATCGAGTTCACAAATCGGTTTGGCTGGTAATATCGGTAACACCACCGCCGATCATCTGCCTTTCTAAATCGGTTTCCTGTTTTGGTTTTTGGTACTTAAAGATGTGCGAGACCACCATGAATGTTTTGTATACTTTTCTAGATTTGAATGCTTCTATCTATTTATATTATAAATTTGTTACCAAATAAGATGGATGTCCCTTATTCATTGTTTGCATTTAAGAACTTTGCCCTTAGTACTCTAATTATGCGTTATTTCTTGCAGTTGTTTGCCTAAGTTGATATGAACTTTGCCCTTAGTACTCTAATTATGCGTTATTTCTTGCAGTTAAAATATTCCTAAGTTGATATGCTGCATATGCATACACGAAATATTTATATAATTTATAGAGCTTTAGGAAAAGCTTACTACAATTACGAACAAAAATATTAGGTGAATGGGAAGAGATGTTTGTTGAATCATAATTAAAGTTTGAATATCTTTTATATAGTTAGAGTTTAACTTTATTGTCAAACAATGTGACAAAAAGAAAAGAATAAGTGAATAGAAGAAGATTAATATAAGGGAAATAATAAAAAAGAAAACAAATAAAATAAAAAATAACAGTTGTTCCATAGATAAAAACCTTACTTGATGGTATTAGGATGCTATAAGGATATACTAGTTATTTAACATCCAGTTAATAAAATTTTAAGTTAAATATAAGAAATGTTTTTATAGTAGGGTCTGATTTTAATTTGGATCCATAAGTATAAGTGTGAGAAATTATAAATAATATTTAAAAATATGACAACAAGTAACACGATGATTATCGTCTTAGATTACGGTTAAAAAATATGTTAAGTGAGTGTGTAATTATCAAAGGTCCCTTAACCATTAAAAATAAAATAATATATTTCATTAAATATTGTATGCCGGTGTGGGCTCCCCTACAATACCTACCCCACTTGATATTAATGTATATAATTAATAACTTCATTATCAACCTCTCTTTAACCTACTACCGTTACCAACGCAACTATCACAAACCAATCCACCGCCAATCCACTAGTCCATCACTATACGGCCCCTGCTCATTTGAACTTACCTTATCGCTTCACAACTTCACCTTCTTATGGAGAAACCTTAAAATATCCTTTACCCGCCACACTCTCAAAAACCATGAGACCTCAAACGTCGACCAAAGACGATCACGCCAATCCACTTGAAAATCATAAACACAAACACCACCCCCTCTGTCATCCATAAATATTTATTAGCCACCATCTGCACGACCAATATTGAAACCATACACAAATCTGTTCATAGCCATCACTGCCTATATAATTCTCAACCACGGGTCTTCCATTCATCACCGTCACCAACCATTTTTACCACTATTATTGCAAACAGATTGCGGCTCATCTATGTTGTAGTTTTAGTGGTAAGTAACGGGCAATGACATTCTGAAGGTAGACACAGTTAATTTAATCAATGGTGGTAACTTGTGATAGTGGTGCCTTAAGGGTGATGGATGGTCAATGGATTGGTCAACGTAGGTCGGGTTGATGACGTGGCCTTAAGGTTGTTGTTCAAATTCTTGTCATTATGCTTAATTTTATTTACCTTTTTGATGTCCAAATCAAAAACACTTTCCTGGCAAAAATCCAATAAGGAGAAAGACGATGAGTGCAATGATGACAGGTGGTTTTCCAGCAAAAGTGGGTGGCGATAGTGGTGAATGAAGGCGGTGTCAAGCAACATACCAAGGAGGGGAGGGGATGGGGTGGATGTTAGAGTCCAAATATAATGTTTTATAAATATATTATATTATATTTATGTTTTATTCTTTATTTTAAATGTATATTATTTAATTTTTTAAAATTAATAGAAAACATTAACAGTCATTAATGTAAGAGTTTATTTGTATAACGTTCATACATACTTTTGGAAATCTCTTGTCATTATCTTATACTTAGGGGCTGAAATTAAAATAAAAACATTTCAACTGGAGTCATGGATATTAACTCTATAATTTTTTAACAAACATCCATGTTATGGACCAAGTGTGTTTCAATTTGCTAAACAATCGAAGCCAAACATATAGTTTGTTACACCTAAGATTTAATCTATAAAAATAACACACCATAATGATCTTTTAAGAATTTACTCTTAATAATACTTCTCATTAACCACTAAAATCACACACACAATCACTACATATCCTAGCCACAAATGTGTATACTTGCCACCTAATTGGTATTAGATACAAGCATCATTGAAGATGGAGTGAAGCAAGATTCTTTATATTTATGTGAGTATGTTTTTTATATTTGAAGGAATTGTTATAAGTGGTTGTGTGTAAATGATAGGGAAAAGTTACTGTTCATATGTATATTTGGGGAATCACTGTTCAATTCTTATAAAATTTTTAATATTTTTAAAAGTGGTTGTGAGTGGAAGAGAAAGAAAAGTTAATAATGAAAGTATTAAAAATATTATTTAATTAAGAAGGAAATAGAAAATGTAATAATTTTTAGAATAAAAAACTGATGTGAATGCCTTAGGGTGGTTAAAAAAAAACTAAACTCGTCCATAGAGTCATAGGTGCTGTTTGTTTTTTCTGCAGCAAAATGTCTGAAGTCTGCGAATCACATCTGCAGACATTTGCAGGAGAAGAGGTGGACCAAACCTCTGTAGTCTGCAACAAGAAGAGTGTCTGTTTTTTAACGTCTGCAGATTGCTAAAATCAACTGGTGGTGGTATACGGTGGTGCTAGTAGATGATGGGTGGTGGTGGTGGCGGACAGTGGGTGGTGGTGGCGGCGGACGGTGGGTGGAGGCGGAGGGTGGTGGTGGTGGCGGACGGTGGTGGCGGAGGATGGAGGTGATGGAGGTGGACGGAGGTGGTGGACATAGGTGGTGGTGGGTGATGGTGTTTAATACTCTGCAGATTTTAAAACAATTTAGAAGTGGTTATGCCAAGTCTGCATCATGCAAATCTCGCGAATACCTTTTTTAATGAAAAATTTTTCAAAAAAGAAACACTATACAGACCTTAACGTCTGCATGAGGTTTGCGCAACGTAAACAAAATAGATCAGAATAGTTTTTCTGAAAAAACAAACATGCACATAAACTCACAGCCTTAAAACCTGATTTCGAGTCAAACTTACCCGACCCATCAACTAAAACCGGGTCAAACCAGAATCAGAGTGATACAAACACACAATGGAAATTGCCGCTTGACTGCTTGAACCCTTGGTCACTAAACCCTAACCTATACACCAAAACCGCCATTAACACTCTCGAACTACCGATGAATGGAAGCTCACTCTCCTAATTCATCCGGACGATGATCATCTATCTTCGTACTCTTTTCATCATGGGAAGAAAAACAAGATACCCTAATCATCGCGTAAGCCTCTTACTATCATCATCAACAACAACAAACACTCCGTCTTCATTGAATCACAATAATATTATTCTCTGCAACTGTTCATCGCCTTCGTCTTCATACACTTTCTTGTTTTGTGTCACTGGATTTCTCTGCTTATTTCGCCCTTTTTTTAGCAAATCGAGTAGTGATGAAATCGGACACTTTATTGATCGAGAATCTGTTTGTGAAATTGTTGAGAATGAGCGTTGGGATGATTCTAGGATTAGTAGGTTGTTTAGTTCAGCTTTAGCCCCAATTTGGGTTTCGAAAGTGTTGTTACAGTTGAAAGATGATCCTGTGTTAGCTTTGAAGTTCTTTGAATTGGGTAAAAGTAGACCTAACTTTTGTCATACTAGTGAGGGGTACTGTATTCTTGCACACATTTTGTTTTTTCATAGACGTTATAGTGATGCTCATGGTGTTTTGAAAGATTTAGTTAGTTCGAGCCTTGGTTTGCCGGGTTGTGATGTGTTTGATGTAATGTGGTCAACTAGGAACACTTGTCGGTTTGGTTGGGGGGTGTTTGACGCGTTGTTTAATGTGTTAGTGGAGTTGGGGAGATTTGAGGAAGCAAGCGCGTGTTTTTCGAGTATGAAAAGGTTTAAAATTCTTCCGAAAGCACGTTCGTGTAATGCACTTTTGGGTAGATTGACTAAAATAGGTAAAGGAGAATTTTCGAAGAAGTTCTTTAAGGAAATGATTCAGGCTGGTGTTAAGCCTTCTGTATTTACATATAATATTATGATTGATTATTTGTGTAAAGAAGGTGACATGGAAGGTGCACAAAGGCTGTATTCTGATATGAGAGTGTTAAACATTACACCGGATATTGTTACTTATAATTCACTTATCGATGGCTATGGTAAGCTTGGGCAGTTAACCGAGTCCTTATGTATATATAATGATATGAAAACTATTGGCTGCAATCCAGATGTGATCACTTACAATGCATTAATAAATTGTTTCTGTAAGTTTGGGAAAATGCCAAAAGCATCTGAGTTTCTCCATTGCATGAAGAAAAATGGGTTAGAACCAAATGTTGTAACTTACAGCACTTTTATTGATGCTTTCTGCAAAGAAGGAATGATGCAGGAAGCAATCAAGTTTTTCATGGATATGAGACGTGTTGGTCTTTATCCTAATGAATTTACGTATACTTCTTTAATTGATGCAAATTGTAAAGCGGGCTGCATCAGGGAGTCTGTGAAGTTGATTAAAGAAATGTCTGAAGCAGGTATTACTATAAATACAGTTACTTGTACAGCATTACTTGATGGTCTCAGTAAAGAAAGTAAAATGGAACAAGCTGAAGAATTTTTTCAAGAAATGGTTAGCACGGGCATATCACCAAATTTAAAAAGCTACACAACACTTCTTCATGGGTACGTAAAATCCAAAAACATAAGTAAGGCTATGTATGTTTGGGAACAGATGGAATCCAAAAGCATCAAACCCGACTTGTTGCTATATGGTACTCTTGTTCTAAGGCTCTGTAATGACAAAAAGTTTGAAGATGTTAAGGTTGTACTTAAGGAAATGAAGAAAAGTGGTATTGATGCAAATGTTGTGATTTACACGACAATTATGGATGCATATTTTAAATCCGGACAACCAAAAGAGGCTCTCAGTTTACTTCAGGAAATGAATGACATAGGTATGACCCCATCGGTTGTGACATACAGTGTGTTAATTGATGGTTTGTGCAAACTTGGACATGTTCAAGAGGGTCTAGACCATTTTCATAAAATGTCAGGTGTTGGACTAATACCTAATGTCATTGTTTATACAGCTCTTATTGACGGGCTTTGTAAACATGATCGAATAGAAACTGCCCTCAAACTCTTTGATGAAATGCTTGAAAAGGGTGTGATTCCAGATGTAACCACATACACTTGCCTAATTGATGGGAATTTAAAAGATGGGAATGTTAAAGAAGCCTTGGATTTGAGGGACAGAATGGTGAAAGCCGGTATAAAGCTTGACCTTTATGCATATACTTCTCTGATTTGTGGGCTCTGTAGATGTGATAGAATAGCGGAAGCAAGGGATTTTTTTAATGAAATGATCACAAATGACGTTCGCCCGGATGATATTATATACAGTTGTCTTGTAAAAAAGTATCATGAGCTTGGCAATGCAAAAGAAGCGGAGGAATTGCACAATGAAATGATTGGAGAACAGCGTTAATGATCAAAGATCATAGATCTGATACACAAAATTTGAGAAATTATTTGTTGCTTGCAACTTTTTGCTTGTGGGTGTCATAAAATATGGATCAAGATCCAAATGTGTGCCTATGGGAATCCTGCTATCGATTTAAGTAATGGTCAAACTTACTGATTATAACAGACTTGAGTTGTATAAATCTCAATCAAGCCTTCTCCAAGCATCAAGTAAAGGTATGGTTACCTTCTTTTGAATTTAATATTTACATGAAAAGAATAAAAAATGGAGAAGAAATAAAATAAACAGGATACAGAATATAATAAATTATGTGTATGAAATGATTCAGGTAATTAGTTTTTGGGTAATGACTATCCAAAATTGTTGCATCTTTTAGGAATATATCAACTTGAAGAATTGAATTATTGCTTATAATCAACGTTTTTCTTTTATCCGCAGGTAAAAAATGAAGCCTTTATCTCACCCAATCAGGACCCCATAGTCTCATCGTCTGTCAAGCACAACCCAAATCTCATTTCGGGTATGTCATAATTTGTAATTAGTTTCAATATATGATTTGTAATTCAATTTCTGAAAAAAGTGGCAGCATTGCCTTTTTACAAAAAGATACTATAGTTAAAAACATAAAGTCACCGGTTGCTCATTGTCATCATTACAAGTAAATAGATGGTGCCTTTTGTGATGAGAAAAGAGAAAAAATGGGTGATTCTAGTTTTCCTAGAGATGAATGAATATGAAACAGAAGCCTGAAATGTGGTCTGTTGGTGAAGGGAGTGGAACATAAGAGAGGGAGGGTGTTTCTTTAAGTGGAGGTGGTTGTGGAACCAAAGATGCTCCCAGAGAATCAAAATACGACGTACTGACTGCAAATTGATACGTGCTACATCATTGACACGTAGGAGTGGTTCTAGAAACCCATGCACTGCACATATTCTAGTCACACTCATCCTCCAGTCATGTTTGTAATATTTCAATTGTTCTTTCAACTGTTTCTCTATGTATTTTCCAACTAAGAGCAGGGTAGTGGGGGTGGTTATTAATAGTGGATGTGTTGTGTCTTGCCTATTTAATTCATGTGCTGTATATTTTCAAGGTTAATGAAATCAGAAACTGTTAGCATATTATTCTTGTTTTTTTTTTTTTTTTTTTTTTTTTGGGAAGACTAGCCATTTCGGATGGGCTATCTATCCAGGAATCATCGTCACTTGATGGCTCACTATGTCTTCGGATGGGCTATCTATCCAGGAATCATCGTCACTTGATGGCTCACTATGTCAGAAAATATCATGATTTTTGTCACCTTTCTAACACCACCCAAATCGTTGCCAACTTCCACCAATGAATTGCATCACTCTCCATTTCTCAAAAAGCCGAATTTAAAGCCGAGCTTGATGTCATTTGAATCAACTTGAAACTCAACGCCGTTCCATGTTAACTCTACTACCGGAACTGACCCAATATCAGTTTGCACAACCTTCAGCTTCTCCACCTTCTCTTACACTGACCCACTGGTTCAACCCACCAAAAACAAGCCCCCTACCCGCACGATACATTCATTAAACAACCTCAATCCCACTTCCAGATGCCTCCCCAAAAGCTCCTGTACCCTCCTACCCACATCAGAAACAGATCAGTCCCACTTCCCCTTACTTTCAACGCCATCACCACAAACACCTCTTCTGCTAACGTTCCCAACCGAACCCACAATCAACCAACCTCAATCTCTCCAATTGCACGAAACCATCTCTTTTGATCGCATCAAAGCATGTCAGCTTCATCGACAGCACCTTTCCCGTCTACAATCACTCCATAGGTAGCCCCAACAAAAGATGTAGTTAGGGAATGACAGTGGCTACCCCCTTGGCGTGTGCTTATTACTCATGTGATTTTTAGAGCTTTTAGGGGTTGGATGATTTTTTGGGGCGGTTTTGGAGGATTTATTGAGGTGGCTTTAGGTCTTTTAGAGATTTTTTGAGACGGTCTTTTGTAGATATATAATAAATGAAAATATATTTACATATCTTCATTTAGAAATAAAACTGATAATGTGTCAAGTCCCGTACACTATCCGTAAATAAAAAAACTATGTAATATTAATTTGTGTGGAAGTTCCAATTTGATTATGTTTTCAGGAACTGTGTGGATTATGCTCTCAGGAACTTTAGTTTGGTTAGTTAAGTAGGTAAGTTTAATGTTCCACTATAAATTATTCAAACAAAAAGCTTGTAGTCTAATGATATTTAATGTTGTACATAGTGTTTTCTTTCCTCGTAAGATTAAGGTTAGAGTCTAATGTTAGATATTAGATGGTAATTTAGATATTATAGGAGTATAGTTAGATGTGTGTTTGCGTTCAGAAAAAAATTACAAATTACTCTGATCCTTTTCAAATCAAGACATCAAATTAACTCAAAATTGATTCGAGTTACAACTTCATAGTAGAATTGCTCATTGCATGGATCACTATAACAAGTAGTATGCTTATTCTGCAACAATATGTTTAGTAAAGAAACTTTTGAACAATAACTTATTCTACTCCGAAATACCACATCCTTATACTCATACTTGTAAGGATTTAAACACAAACTATATTTGTAACCAACAATTACCAATATCAATGCAAACAGTAATTTCAATAGCCTACAAACCACATGCAACAGTATTTAGAAAATGATGTGGGATTTGTCACGGTTGCATATGCAACTGATTCAACTTAATATTACAATTGCTGATGCGACTATTATCCTCAATTTCAGAAGTTTCGAAGACTTGTGACAGTGGTTTTGTGCCTAAAATACTTTTCGTCTTTTCCCTATCTTAAACTATTAATTTCCTTGCCTATCAAGGCACCTACCCAATCAACGGTCGTTACAACACACATCAAACTTTATCGTTCTTATAATTTCTATTCACACGAGGGTGAATATACAAACATTACTTTAAAATCAAACGACAAACAAACGAATTTGCTTAGCACGCCCCTTCTTCTTGACCCATAATTTCATATTCAAATACATGTGATGTGATGCCAATTCAAGGCGCATTTAGTTGACCCATTAACATTATCGTTTTCCTCGAAGCATCTGCTGATCGATGACCCATTTACTTGACTTTCTCGTTGATTTGTCATTATCTTCAACTCTTTCACTTTCTTTATAACCTAACTCTTCAATCAAACATCATTGGACTATTATGTTTCACTGCGGCATTTCATCGAACACCTTGTGTGCACCTTTTCCCCTTTCTTGAATCACTCAAAGTCGTCGTCTTGATCCATTTGTTGGTCGTTTTTTGTTCAAATTTGGTGGGATTTGATCGATTTTTTGATCTTGATTACTTCAAGCTTGGTGGGATTTGATCGATTATCGTTCTTGAACTCTTGATCTACTGCGATGAAGGGGAAAAATGGGTCATCGGGAACTTACTTCCGGTTGAACACCGGCGCCAAGATTCCGGCGATCGGCCTCGGAACATGGCAGAGCGGCGGTGGGTTTTGTATGGAGGCCGTGAAGACGGCGATCGCCGTCGGTTATCGTCACATCGATTGTGCACATCTGTACGGTAACGAAGCAGAGGTTGGGGAAGCACTAGCACAAGCTTTCAAAGGTTCATTGAAAAGAGAGGATATATTCTTGACATCAAAGCTGCATTGCACCATGAATTCTATCAACAAGATTGAGAATTCTGTTAGGGTTTCTCTTAAGAATCTTGGGGTGTCATATTTGGATCTTTACTTGATGCATCGGCCTGAAAATTGGGCCTTTGGTGATGCCACTGACCCGCCTGCGAATTCGGGTAATGAGTACAGACAGATTTGGAGTAAGTTAAACACGACGTGGAAATCGATGGAACGGTTGGTTGAGTTGGGCCTTGTTCGCGCTATCGGTTTGAGCAATTTCGACGTGCAACAGATCACAGAAGTGCTTAAGTTTGCAAAGATTGTGCCTGCAGTTAATCAGGTTGTTAAAAGTTTAAAAATCCATACATATGTTTTCATAAGTTTGTTAAAACATAAACTCATAAAGTGACTGTTTTTATATTATGCAGGTGGAGTTGCATCCTTTTTGGAGGCAAGATGAGCTTGTGAAGTTCTGTCAATCAAAGTCTATTCATGTGTCAGCTCATACGCCATTAGGTGTACCAAATGGTAATCCTGCGCCATCTGAAAACGGGCCAAGTGAGCAGCAGCATGAGCCCGAAGCCACTCATATGTCGTTTAGAAGGTCTAGATCAGTACACGCGCCTATGCTAAAGCTCTCAGAAGTAGCGGACATAGCAGACAGACATAATAAGACTCCTGAACAGGTACTTCTGCAGCAGCCTGTTTCATTACAACTGCTTATTCTACATCACTTGATCAATCACATTCGCGATGCTAAACATGGTTTATGTTTGTATGTAGGTTATCTTGAGGTGGGGTCTTCAAAGAGGGACGAGTGTGCTACCATCGAGTGTGAATCCTGATAGGATAAAGAAGAACTTTGATATATTTAACTGGAGTTTGTCGGATGATGAATACCAGCGGTTAAATCAGTTAGAACCACAAGTGTGTTTATTTGGAAACTGGCCTTTGGATGGTGTTACTGAGAATGATGGTTCTGTTTTTGGTAAGGGTCCACTTCAAGCAGTTCATGAGTTGGATGATGATGTTGAGTCCAATTTTTGATGCTTATGCTATAACGATGGTTATTATCACGCTGTGTTCTTGTGTATGATGACATTTGATGACTTGAAGTGGTTTTGTGAATCTGTTTTTGGGATTAAAGTGTTTGGTTTCAATAACTTTGTGATGTATAAAAGTGTAGTATGGTGATGTTTGACTAATTTGGGGGAACCCAATGTTTTCTCGAGCTAGTAGTGACGGTCCCATGATTCTTTTTTTGATTGGGTCGGGCGGTGTATTTGGTGCTAAACTTGACATCTGGATTTTTGTTTTCTGGTCAGGTCACATAAGTCGGGATAACATGTTGTAATTGGTTAAATTAAAAGATACGATAAGAGTTTTGAGGTGATCATGACCATAAAAAGATAATGCGTCATTCGATAACTATTTAGGATGAATAATTGATACTCTCTCTTTTCTTTTTCTGTTTTTCAGATTTAAAAGGTATAGAATGATTTTTCTAAGTTTAAAAATCTCATATGTTCATAAAAAATCATGATAAAAGTTGCATATAGAAAATAGAAAACGACCCCATAAAGGTCGCCCAATGCCCATGCAAGCTAGGCTTACTTTTGGCCGTTAATTTTTTATATTATTCTTTTTAATTTTGATGAAATTTGAAATTACTCTTAATACCAGCGCTTATACTGATTTTAACCCTTCAGGTCTGACTCACCCAGAAACACTACTAAGGAGGAAACTCATACCGTAAGAAAAACCACTTGAGTCAGGTTTAAACCTAAAATCCAAAAAATCTCATGCCCAAACTTCTCGTTTCACCGGAGGAGAAGGCAACTTATTCAATTCTATATTATTGTTTGTTTTTATCATTTAATAACCTGAGTTGGCCTAGTGAATACAGACTGGTTTAAGGTAGATTTGTACAAAACACCAGTTCGGGAAAAAACCCAGTAAAAAAACCCCCTGATCCAAACCGACGGTTTGTATACCGATCTGGTAGCCTGACACCCAAAACCGTTTTTAAAACCGGTTCAGAAATAAAAAACAATTAAACCGGTAAAAAAAACCAGTCCAAATTGGTTTGAGGGGTTCGAGTATTCAATGAATCATATCGGTTTATAACCCGAACCGGTTTGACCACATGACAAGAAAACCGGTTCGGTTTAAAAACCCAAACGAGTTTGAAAAAATAAAAAAATGTTTATACACCTCTAGTCTAAGGCCCACATAGCCTTAAAGGCCGATACAATGATTCTATAAACCCAGTTCTTCCCTGCGTGGTTCTACACTTCTAGAGTTCTAGGTCCAGTGTGGGCCAAGCCCAAAATGACCCCAAAAAACCCCTAAAACCTCGTTCTCCAAAACCAAAGGCCGAAGCATGCTCCAAAAGCAGTTCAAATTTCGAACTCCAAAAGAAGCACGGGATTTCGTTTTCACAAAAAGGAGCCCAAACGACTATTCTTTTGGTAAACAAAACTATTTGTTCTTTGATATTTTTGAGGTTGATCAATATTTGCATTTTTGTGTTGGCCTATTACTTTTCTAAAATTACTAAAATATGCTTTTAAATTTTCTATTTTATTTTTTTTAAACACGACCATTTTAGAATTCATATCATTGCTTTAAACATTTCAAAACGTAAGTATTTATAACAAAAAAGTATTGTCACGTAAATATCATGTAGACAGTTGTTTGATGGTTATAAATGTTTGTAATGAGTAAATGATAGTGATTAGATTTAAATTAAAAGAAAATGATAAGATGTAATATTGTGATTAATGAAAAAATAAATCAATAAAAAATATATAATCACTTTCCCTTTGTCCATGACTACCATCACATTTTTTCATGCCCAGGGAACGGTCACATTTTTCCCACCACCGCCTTTATCATGCCCAGGAGACGGTCTGTGTTCTGAGCATGATAGGTTGATTTGACGCCTCCATACCACCCCTCGAATAGTGTTTATACTTATGATAATATATACTATTATCCCACTTTAGAAAGTCACTTTAATATAAATCTAAAATGATAATAATAATAATAGTTGTATTATATTTATTAGGTGGATAGGAGACGACATTTGAAAGTTGCATCACGTTGCATGTGACTCTTGTTGGAAAGTTTGACGTTGGTTGCTGCCTAACCAGGTAGATCACGTTGACCCGCTACCTCTGGAGATTAGATCATTAGATTTACATTAATAAAAAAAGAAAAAGAAAAAGAAAAAAAAAACCTTTCTTTGATCCCAACTTGTATCACAAGTCACAAGTTCATAATACAAGTTGCAATATTTAGACTCAATAAAAACAAAAACAAGATTTAGAATCTTGAATTTCAAATGTATTCACTTGCAATGTTTCTTGTACCACAAGTTTCCTATTTACACACCCACCAACCTAAAAGAAATCAAGAAACTGTTACAGTGTTTGGTGACCAATATTATCCAGCCAAGAAAGCAGGTCTTGAGTCGAAGGCCGCGACTTCGGAGACTCGTTCAAACAAGCGCACGCGATCTCAAGAACTGCTAGCATCTCACTCGCGTGTTCTTTGTTAAAAATAAACGGATCGATCACCTCGCTTTCCCTTTTTTCCATCTTCATTTGCATCACCCATGATATCAATTCTCTACCTCCTTTCGGTTTGCACATATCCATTGGTCTTTTACCCGTTAAAAGCTCTAAAAGAACGACACCAAAGCTGTAAACATCGCCTTTGTATGATGCAACCGAAGCTTGACCGTATTCAGGGGGAATGTAGCCTAGGGTCCCAACAAGATCAGTTGTCACATGAGTGTCATACGGTAAAATAAGTCTTGCGAGACCAAAATCGGCTAAATGGGCTTCAAAATTCTCATCTAGAAGAATATTGCTTGATTTTATATCGCGGTGTAGGATGTGTGGTTCACAAGATTGGTGTAGGTAAGCTAGACCCCGGATAGCTCCTTGAGCTATACGCAGACGGGTGGTCCAGTCAAGTCTGGACCGCCCATCTGGCTTTTCATGTAGCCAATAGTCTAGGCTCCCGTTTTCCATAAACGAATATATAAGTAGTCTTTCTTGTTTGTACTTGCAATACCCTTGAAGGAGGACTAGGTTAGGATGCTGAGCTCTCGACAACGTTTCAACTTCCGCCTGAAACTCACGGTCCACCTGACCACAATCACCCGAGAGCTTCTTAATCGCGACCTTTTGGTTATCGGGTAGTGTGGCTTTGAACACAAGACCAAAACCGCCACACCCGATGATGTTTGATTGATCAAAACTGTTGGTTGATTTCAAAACATCATCTATTGACAACGCCTCGTTGTTGTTGTGAAAAAACACCAACTGTGACTCGAACTCATCGCTTTTCTTGTTGCTATCGGCGTCATTGTAACCGTCTTCTACTTCAGGATCGACTTCTTGTCTCCCAGTCGCACGAACAACCACCATGAACATCAGCCCAAGAAGAAACAATGTCCCGAAACATATCCCAATAGCCATACCTACAACTTTCCCAATCTTTTTCTTAGGTTTTCCTCTCGTTAAAACCGGGATAACTCTACCTTCACAAGTGTATATCGCGTGTCCACCACCACATAAACCTTCGTTACCCTCATAGCTCGAGTTTGTAAACGTTGTAAACTGACCACCAGACGGGACTAACCCGCTCAGATTATTATAAGCAACACTAAACTTAGATAAAAAACTTAACTTCACCAAAGATGGAGGTATTCTTCCTGTTAGACTGTTATAAGACAAATCCAAAGTCTCTATGCTCCTCATACCTGATAAAGAACCGGGGATCGAACCTGATAAATTGTTATGTTTTAGATCCAAAACATGAAGCTTTCTCAATTTTCCAAATTCGGGCCAGATGGGGCCCGTGAGGAGGTTGCTACTGAGGTCAATCGAGGGCGGGAAGCTCATGATCTGATTATACCTCAATGCCATCGCTCTATCGCTTGTGTTTCGTTTCTTGAAGAAGGGGAAATCTGGAGATGGTTCTTCTAATGAGATTTCTCGTGAGATCAAGCTCGGTAACAATGTCAGATTCTTCGGTATCTCTCCTGTCAATGAATTGTTGGATAAATCTAAGTAAAACAGCGACTTGAAATCGCCCAAATATGCAGGAATCGTTCCTGTTAACTCGTTCCATGACAAATCCAACAACTGCAGCTCTGTTAAACCGTTTAGCCACGATGGAATCGTACCCTTAAGCCTGCAATTCGCGATCACGAGAGCTTTTAGTGACTTGAACTGCAGATCATCATCTGATGGAAGCTGCTCATTATCAAAGTTCATTGTGAGAACCAAAACAGTTAAATTGGGACAATGCTGCAGGACTTTTAAAGATGATGATAAGTTATTGAAGCTGCAGTTCGAAAGCGAAAGATACGAAAGAGACTCAAAGTTCTTAAAGCTTTCCGGTATCTCCCCTACAAGTTTGTTTCTTGCAAGATTCAAAGCTTTCAACTTTCTGCAAGAAGCAAGATTTGCAGGTATTGTACCCGAAAAGTTATTAGTCCCTAGATCAAGCGACGTGAGACTAACCATCGTCGAACAGTTGACATCAATCGCACCATCTAACGAGTTGTTTCTCAAGTTCAGAGAAGATATAACTCGCGAATTAGCCAATGATCGCGGTATCACACCAGAAAGACCATTCGATTGAGCTGCAAAGTAGCTCAAATTGGGAAAGTTATCAAACACATCAGGTATGTCCCCCGAGAGCCTGTTGGATGAGACATCTAACCGAACCAGACGACTCGAGGAACCACCGGTTGAGATGGTGGTGAACCTGTTGTCCTGAAGGGCTAATTCGCGCAATCGGGGCAATCGGAATAAAAACTCCGGTATGTCTCCGGTGAGAAAGTTTGAAGCCAAACAAAGGTGCTCAAGAACACTGCAATTAGCAAACTCCGGTGGGATAACTCCGGTGAAGTAATTAACAGCAAATCTAAGGTCACGAACTCCGGTGGAGTTAACACATATATCAGATGGAAGAGAACCATTAAATGAATTATCAGATATGTCTAACAATTGAAGTGCAGGAAGATTAATACTAACAGGTAAAGCATCATTGAAATGATTACCACTTAAATCTACAACCTCCAGATGGGGAAGATGAAACAGTGAAATCGGAAGAGGGCCTTTGAGAAAATTGTGCGAAAGATTAAGGGTTTTGAGATGAAGTAAACTGAAAATTGAATCAGAGAAATTACCAGTTAATCTTCTCTTTGGTAGTTCTAATCTAACAATCCTACCTGAAGATGAATCACAAGTGATTCCCACCCAATTACAGCAATTAAACGATGAAGAAGAAGATGAATTTGCAAACCACCATCCATCAATTGGTGATTCTAATCCATTAACGAACCCACTTAATCCTCTTAAGTCATCGGAATTGCATGTCAGATTCTGTGAAACCACAAGAATGGGATCTTGCAGAGATGACAAAACCACAATCACAAGCACCCAAATCTCCAATTGAACAACCATTTTATGTATAAACAATCAGAAACAGACAAAAGAAAAGGAACAAGAACGAGAGATTGAAGAAAAAGGAGTGAGATTTAGGGTTTAAGAAGAAAACCCATTAGAGAAGTGGAGATTTGGGTCATGAATTCATCTGGAATGGGTGCCGCAAGATTGAAGGAGCTGAGAAAAAGGGTTGTAATGGTGGGCTCTTTTTGAAGAGAGTAAAAAGGATATAATACAAAACAAATATCGAGAGAGAAGTATTGAATTGACTTTGAGAGATAATAAATTCAAGGTTTTGAATTTTGTTTAATAATTTATTTGGGTGGGTTTGAGAATTAGGAAACAGCTGTGGGGTTGAATAATAAATGCCTCTTCAACTATTCGTAAAGCAGATTTAGTTTTATTTATTTATTTTTTGAAGTCGACATTTACTGTTAAAATATTTTTACTTTTTGGGGCCTTTTAAAAACTCATATTATTATTAAATTCTATAGTTTTTAGAGCATTTACGTTCATTTGTTCATTTTCATCCTCGTATTTACATTAAAAATAATTATTTTTTTAATTAAATAATATCTTTATATTTTTATCATTATCTTTTCTTTTTACTACACTCACATTCACTTTCAAAAATTTTAAAAAAGTTACGGGAGTTGTCTCGTTTTTCTTCAAATATGAGTATAAACAGTAATATTTTTTTTTCTCAACTTATAACCACTCTTAACCATACTTATAATATAAAACACACACTCAAATAAAAAGAATAACCCACTATGAATGCTCTTAAGCAATTTACCCCACTAATCTACTCTTAAATTGCATTCTTTTATTCATAATGTAACTTAAACGCCATATTACTAACCTCTTGATATAATTGGACTACAAACTTTTAAGATATAGTTATTAAAATATAGGATTAATATAAATTATGAAACTAAACTGATAATTACATGTATTTATTTGAAAGTGATATAAAAACGAGTTTTAGTGAATTTTCTTTTTCTTCCTATTCTCGTGTGCTAGGTACAAGTGTTAATACTAGGCTAATAAACAAACTGAACGACAAAACTTGTGCATGTCCGTTCTTATAATTTTATATGAGCAAACAAACGAACATGAATATTTAAAAGAGTTATTGAATTTTAGTAGTTCTAATTTTCATTTATTGGCGGGTATTAATATCAACTCAATAAATGTTTACGGACAATCCCAACTTTAAGCTTATTTTCTTCCAACGATCTTTTACTAACTTAGAGTTATTCGTCGTTAGTTTTTTTTTTATGAAATGAGGCCAACTTTAAGTCATTTTTCAACTCTGTCGCTGTCCAGCCTCCATCAGGTCCGTTTTATGGTGTCCAGTCTCCATCGTCACTTGAGATCTACCTCTAACGAGTCAAATGTTTCAGATCAAGAGATGAAAACTAATAGGTTTCAGGTGTAAGAGTTTTAGATTGATGGACCTAATAGAAGATTTTAATTTTTAGCTTAGTGCTTTGACCACATAAGTAATCCATATCATCAAAAAACTAACGGGGTTAACTCTTAGTTATTAAAGGATCGTTAAAAGAAAATAATATTAAAGTTGAAAGTATCTGTAAACATTTACTGAGTTGAGATTAATCACAATCAATATATGAAAGTTTGAATTATTGAAATCCAATCACCCTATTTAAAATAACAATTTTTATTTATTCATGTTCATTCGTTAATAATATTCATTTATGTTCGTTCATTAATCTTTGACAATGAACGATTTACGAACATAACCTAACACAAATAAATATAAATAAACAAAAACAAACACAAATGAAAAAACATAAATGAATACCAACTAAAGAAACATAAACACCAAAATTTATAATGAGAGATATAAGGTTTGTTAATGGGAAAATGCAAATAAAAGTTTGATAGTTCTCAACACCATGGTTATTGTAAATAGGATAAAGTGTTTTAAAATTAAGAATCAATACGATATAAAACAATAATAAATCAATTTGAATTAACATTTAGTTGGTCAACGTGAACAAGCAAACATAAATGAATAGGTTATTAGATTTTAATAATCTCAATTTTTATGTATTGGTGGAATTTATCCCAACTAAGAAAGTGTTTACAGACACTTTCAACTTGGAGCTTATTTTACTTCAACGATCCCTTACTAACAAATAGTTAACTCCGTTAGTGTTTTTGACGATGTGTAATGTTCGTTAGATTTTTTGATGACGTGTAATGTTTATATGACCAAAACAATAAGTAGAAAGTTGAAATCAACATCTGGCCCGTCAATCTAAAACTTTTGCACCTTAAAACCTGTCAATCTTCACCTTCTGATCTGTATCATTTAACTCACTGAAGGTAGATTTCATATGACGTTGAAGTCTAGACACCAAAAAACGGATTTGATGAATATTGGGCGGCAGTGGAGTTAAAAAATGGCTCAATGTTGCCATCATTTCATTAAGAAAAACTAACGAATGTTAAATCTCAGTTAGTAAGAGATCGTTGAATGAAAATAAATTTAAAGTTGGGAGTGTATGCAAATACTTTTTGAATTGAAATTAATCACAACTAATAAATGAAACTTGAGATTATTAAAATTAAATAACCCTAAGTGAATTGATATAAATAAACGTAATTGAGTGTAAGTGACAAAAGTAAACGAATGTTGATGCGATAATTTTATGAATGAGGTTATGTACGTTCAATCCATTAATTAAATTAAAATTTATGTTCGTGTTTATTACATGCACGAACATAAACGAAGTTTATATCAAAAAATTCATCAACGAATGGTTGAACGTTTGGTTTATTTACAGAGCTAGCTAATACGTAAAGAAATCATATTTTAAAAGTTAAAATGCTTGATATCACTTAAATAACATTTTTTTAATTTTAAATACGAAATTTTCATAATATAAATAACGTAAAACTAGAAGGAATCAGAAGGAGAACCATATACCCCGCTGGACTTTGACAAAATGAAAACTAAAAAGGAAATAATTAATACAGAAAATAATATCAAAAGTCAAAGATTTGGGTTGAAAAACAACAATAAATATAAATACAAATCATGTGTAGGAATTGAAAATAGTCAAAATACAGCTCACGGTTTTACTTTCGTTTTCTTTTTTGGCTTTTATGAAAATAAACAATTTCCAAATCCTCCTGCAACCACCACCGATTTATTTAATATGATATTAAAAAAATCCGTATAGGTGAATTAAAGAACTTGTTAAGTTGGTATATTTTCTTATCAGTTGAGATTATATTATATTGATTGCACGACTAGCAAGAGCCTAGCAGGATTAAAAAGCAATTATATTATATAAAATATGATAATGCAATCAGGCTATCCAAGTAATACAAAACTAACAATCTATATTAGGAATCACAAATAAAAATAGCTAAGGGGCTGTTTGGCTGCCTCTTAATCAGGCTTTTAATAGTTCAGATGTCTGAATGATTCAGCACTTAATGGTTCAGACTGTTTTTTTCGCGAGCAAATGTCTGAATGGTTCAGACATTTGCCTCTGAATGGTTAAGCATTATACTAATGCTGAATGGTTAAGAGGTCTAATGCTGAATGGTTAAGAACTCTTATGTGAATTGGTCAGACATTTGCCTTTGAATAGTTAAGCTATATACTAGCTCTTAATGGTTCAGACCTCTTAATGGTTCTACACTTAATGGTTCAGACCTCTTATTGGTTCAGCACTTAATCATTTAGATATTGCCAAACAGCCCCTAAGTATACAATTGAACATCATTAAGAGAAAAAAGATTTGTTTTATAAAACAAAAACATGGATAAAAAAGCATAGTGAAGATGACATTATGACAAACGACCATAGACGGTTTATCATACTTCTTTTATTCAAATTCCTTCATAATAATGTGTGAATTTGAGTCTAACTTTGATGATTATTCCTAAATTTCATAATATTACTTGATATCTATTAAGCAATGTGTTATACATCGTAAGCGTGAGAGAAGGGATAGCAACGTATAACCCGAGCTCACGAAACACCACCTCAAGTGAAAGGGTTGTGGATGGGACTTTGTGAGCCGGGTCACGGTCGTGGGATGAGAAGCTTTCATGGTCTTCGAGATCAATTAGCCATTAAACGACTATAAACATTAACCGAAAGAATCTTAAAATCAATTTAAAGTCTTATAAATACTATACCAATTTTTCACAACACTCACTTTCTACTCTCATATAATCACTCTCCAAACTTTTCAGACTTCATATACTAAATTTAAAATGGATTCATCATCAATGTCATCATCATCGACAGAGTCTTTAATCATCATGGGTGCACTAGTAGCCTTGCTCCAATTTATAGGTCATCATGCCATGAAACCATGCCCTCTAACAAGAAGAGCTCGATTTAATCAAGATCTTGTTGAGGCTGTTAACAATTTGTTGGTATCTTTTGTAGAGGTCGGCGAGGAAGGAAAACAAGCAAACCCTGAGGCGACCTGCAACCAATAAACGCATATCAATTTTTGTGCGGACTTGGTAGAACACATTTGGAGGCTTGATTAACAACTAGTTTTTTTATGCATTTTCACTTTGAAGTGTTGTTTTAGAAAGAAGTGTTTAAAGTAATTATCATTAAAATTTGAAAAATGATAATTGTTTAAAACAATTAATGCAATCAATTAGAAAATTAGTTCGCAATGGCGAACCCGGAAAATTTTTTTATGGGGGCAAAAGTGCGGCCATTGCATAATTTTAGGGGGGACGTTCGGGATTTTCACATACATATAACACTAAAAAAATTTTTTTACGGGGGGCCGTCCCCCCCCCCCCCCCCACCAAGGAACCTAGGTTCGCCCTTGTTCAAGTGCATACTTCCCTCTCCGTTTGGGTAACATATTTTTAGGGGGATGTGGGAAGGGAAAACTCTTTTGCTTACGTAACATTTCCTTCTCATCTTTTACTTACAGTATAACATATAGTTTTGATGTGAAACGCATGAGTCGTGGATTTCATTAATTTACAGATTTATTTAGGGAAAACTTCATAAAATAATAAAAAAGTTTTAATAGTGTTTTAATTAGATCACTTATATTTTTATTTGTTTTAATCAGATTACTGAAGTTTTAAGCGTGTTCTAGTTAGGTTATTAGTATTTTTATTTGTTTCAATCAGGTAACTAAAGTTTTTAAAAGTGTTCCAATTACGCCACTCATAATTTTTAAAATTTCTTTGAATAATTCACAAATTTTTTAAAGTAATTTAGATTTTTATATATATTGATAGTTTTTTAAATATTTAAATTTTTTTAAAATTTATAAATGACATAATTAGAACAATTTTGAAACTTTAGTAATCTGATTGGGATAAAAGAATTTACAAGTGACCAGATTAGGACAAAAAGTTTTATTAAGTGATCTAATTAGAACAATACTGAAACTAGATTATTAATTTACAAAGTTACCCCATTTATTTATTGGTTCAGTTTGAGACAATCTAGAAATTTTTTTCATATGCGAACAAAAATGAGATGATTGCATAATTTTAAATAATATGCTCGAAATTTTCACATACATATAACATAAAAAAAAATTAATTTATGGGAGGCGGCTAACTCCTTCTCTTAACCTAAGTCCACCCATGGTTTGAGCTATATATTATGCTAATTTCAATTTCTAGATAGTAATACCTATCAACTGTAGCATTTTCACTATGAAAAAAAAAAAAAAAGAAATTACTTGATGCACTATTTATCTCTGAAATACATTTGCATACAGTGCTTCCCTACGTGTCACCAACTAGTTAATTCAACTAGTTATAACGGTTATTAAATTGAGAGGACGTGGGAAGTATGCTATTAAGATCGATAAAATTATTGTTAGTCATAATCAGAACATGAATGATTATTGTTAACTTTCTTTCATTTTCCTACTTAAAAATTATAAACTTGAATTCGACCCGTAATTAATGAATGTCTTTTACTAATAAGTAATAAGTAATAATGAGATGTCTAGTCGTTTATCTATAATTAGTTTTAGTAAACCCGTGTAATACACGAGTTGAAAATATAAAAACAACATGATTTATAAATGTATAAATATTTCGTATGATTAAGTTACGTATTACTATAACAATGAAAAATAAAAAGTTACATTTATAAATTATAAATTTTTGAATATTTTTTTGAATAATATAATATACAATTGACCCATGTAAAATTAAAAATCAGTTGTCTTAAAATCACACTAACCTAAAATATTTAAATATATCAATAAATATTTTTTTAGCTTTTTTAAATTGAATCTTATTTGGCTATAAAAATATGTATAGTTCAAAGCAATTTGATTACACAATGAAATATATAATATTAAAAATTAAATTCAAAACAAAATGAATTATTACTATTTATTGAGTTTCTTAAAATAAAAACTTGACTAAAATAGTATATTAATTTAGGCGGGAAATTTTTTTTGAAGAGTAACATGAGAGTGACATGTGACATCGTAGTTACTTTTTTATTATATACTATAGATTTAAATTGAGACAACATATATGCCAATGAGAAACAGAGAGAAATCTAATGCGTGAGACTCTTACTTTGTATTTCTGTATGATGTTATTTCTACACTTGAACCCGTGACTTCTAGGTCACGTGATACCTTTGATCAGGAACGACTCAATCATTTTAAACGAAGTAAAAAAACTGAACTTTTTTACAAACTGATTAATATTATCGAATATTGATTTGACAAATCTTAAAAAATCTAACATATAAGTCTAACAAATGTGTCAATACACCTTATGAGAATCAATAGCATCCAATATTAAGTTATTATTTAACTTTTGCAATTTTAGTTTAAATGTAATTTCTTGTTAATATGAAGTGAGCAACTAACTTTGATTCTATAATATATATGTGTATTTACAATTATGTAATCCAAATTGAGATCCTGTAAATCCACCATAACTTGTTTTGTGTAGCACCGACTCAATCTTTTGGGTGCCCAAATTGAATTCTAAAAGCGGGGCTTTTTTGTAAAAAAAATATATATTTGCTTAAGATCTTAATACAAAGAAATATGATGAAACACATGTATTGTAAAAAATTTGTTAAATGCATAGTCACGCGTATTAGAGTTGGGATACTTTTATTGTTATTCTTGTCAAAACTTAAAATTATGCAAAGCCCCAAATGACCTATTGAGATACACATATGAAACATAAAAAAATCACAATAATAAATGACAAAATATTTATTCCAATATTTTCTTATATATGAACAAGACAAAAATTTACAAAATCATCTTCAAAACCAAAAATTGGTGTACATCTAGTATATAATCAGGAAGATTTTAGGACCTAAAATTTAGGACCCCTAAAAGAGAATTTAATTTTTTATATTGTCTAGCCATCCAAAGTCCTCCCATACGTGGCAATGAGTAAATATGTAAATTGATTTGGTATTCTCTATATATTGAATTCTTGATTTATTAATGTATTTTGATTTGAATTTGAGGACAAAAACTATCTTAAACGCAGCAGAAAAATGAGGATCCATGATTATTCAACGTTTGAAGAGTTTGTGGTCATGACTACTTTCGATGTCTAAACCTCAATTTTATAGTTATAGTTGAAATTTGTGCATTTTGACATTTTGTAAATGTAGAAAAGAAATAGGTCCAACACTTTCAAATTTGTGCAATTCCGTCAAAGTAGATTAGGGAAAAAACAATTTTATCAAGACTTTTAATTTCTACCCTCACACCCATTAATTTCATACTACGTGGCTAGAGCAATATGACATGTCATTACTCATTAATAATTTTCTTTTAATACCATCCATAGTAAGAGGTTTTCCACTCTACAATCGGTGATATTTATAATATATTATATTGAATTTTCAATTTTACTTATAATATATTTGTTTATATGATATTTATAATTGATTTAGTTATTACAAAAATAAGATCATGGTCCAAATAAAAAAATGTTTTATGTAAAGAGTGTGAGAAAGAATTTTAACCATTTATTTTTTTAATCAATTGTTGATATCAAATTGTAAGTAAAAAATTACTAAAAAGCTATTTTAGTTAGCCACTTTTGTTGACTTTTGTTCAAGTTCCTTCAAATTTTATAAATGCTCATAACTTTTACATACGATATTTTTTCATAAAAATTACATAATAAATTACGAGCATTTTTTATCTTTAAAACAAGTATAATATTGATATATAAAAGTTAAAATAATATGTAATTGTGTCATTTAGCTCATCATTGTGTCTTTTTTATTTTTCATTATGTTTTCTTAAACATCGTTGTGTTTTTTTTTTTAATGATGAGTTTTGAAAAACAAAACAGTGATCTAACACCATTATGTATTTTTATATGAATTACAATGATATAAAACATAAAACACAATGGATAAATGTGTCATTGTGTTTTACTGAAAATATTTATCTTTTTTCTAAAATGATTAGTTTTGAAAAGACATTGGTGAAATAATATAATTGTGTATTTCTAATATGTAAAAATAATGATAACTTAACAATAAAATTTATATAACACATAAAAAACAATGACAAAAGTAACACGAAAGATCTAAAACGTAAAACACAATTTTGAGAAATAAGCACAATGATCCGATATATTAAACATAATAACTTGACGTATTTGATATAATGACCAAAATACCACACCCTTTTAAAACAATAAAAAGACACATATCAAACCCAGAAGTTCTTAAAAAATTTAGATTAAATACTCTTTTACTATAACCTTACTAACAATAATTAAAGTAACCGTGAAAAATAAATAAGCTTAATGATAATATTTAAAACAAAAGGGCGTCAGTCAAATTAAATGGATGGCTATATGTATTTTTAAGAGTTTAAAAAGTTTAGGAGTAGTAAAATTTAGTAGTGATTATGAGATGACACGTCATAAACGTTCTAATATAACTATAGTCACTCGATGATTATAACTACATAACTAAGTCAACATTTCTATTTGTCAACCGGTATTTGATTACATCAAATCTAACCCAAGTTTATTCAACGAAAACTTATGGATGCCAATTTCTACCCTAAAATTGTCAACGTATATAAGATACCATATTGTATATTATCATGATTATTTAAGGTTTTTTTTCTCTTTAAATGACAAACTCGCACCTTCTGAATCCTTTTAAGAAATGAGCATAGTTTTCAAACACTTTGATATTCACTGATATAATAACATGTGTTTTGACTATTCCATTGTAATAGACAAATTTTTGAAAACATTTGGCACTTATTCACTGATACACTCATACACACGTTTTAAAGTCAACAATCACCTTTTGAAATAATTCATTCGAGGACTCTTAACTAATCCATAGAAATGTAAAAAGAAAAAAAAAACTATTGTAAAAAAGTTACTATACAAATTGATAAATTTACTAAATATTATTTGTTGTAAACTAAAAACTTTTGTAATAAACTTTGTATAAGTAAAAGGGTTAAAAGCATATTTACCCCTCTAAAACTCTTTATTAGCATATATGCCCAAGAAAAAATTTTAAATGCATATGTTCCCTTACAAAACCTCATAATTGACAAATTTACTCATTTTTATTAAAAATAGTTTATGTAATGACTAATTTACCCTTATTTTTACTAAAACTTCATAATTGACAAACTATCTCTTACAAACCTTATAATTAGCAAATGTATTAAAAGCATATTTCCTTCTCTAAAACTATTTAATGGCATATATACCCATATGTAAATGTTTATTAATTTTTTTGAAAGGATAATATTGTCATAACAATAAATTGGGTATATATGCAATTAAAATTTTTGTTTGGGTATATATATGCATTTAAGGGGTGTTTAAAAGGGTATATATGGTTCAATGGTATGAGATTCTAATGGTTCAATGGTATGAGATTCCTCCTGTATACACATTTTCCTATAGCGACCTCTTGGAAATACTTTTGTATGTTTTGTAACACTTACGTCTAAGGGGTTTTTTGATAGCATTTTAATAGTTATTAAAAAACTACCTCTTAATAGTTCATAATCTCTTAATGATTAAAATGTAGCATTAATACTGAATGGTTAAAAGGTAACATCTTAATAGTATCTTTTAATCATTCAGCATTAGTGTTAATTTTTAACAATTAAGAGATTATGAATCATTAAGAAATTGACTTTTAATGATCATTTGTAAGCTTCTCTCTTTGTGTACCTTGTGGGACTGTTAGGTTTCGCTAGTCCATTAGAAACCGGGCTCAATCCATAACCATTTGGCTCTAAATAAATTTTTCATAAATTCAGTCTAGCATAATGAATACCATCAAATTGTGAAACTATTATAGAACTCTTCTTCTATCAATGAATATAAGTCATATATAACTATGATACCAATTTGAGAATTAAACTTGTGTTAACTGAAAGCTACTAATCTTATAGAACGACATAACGTTTTAAATAGCCTTTGCTAGAAATTACATAATACTCCAAATAAGCCAACTTCCTAATGACCAAGACTATTTAAAACATAAACAAAAGACTCATTATTTTAAACAGCTAAAAACAAACTTTTTGAAAAACTGGCCTTTTAATATAAAGCTTATAGCAGGTTTGATTATTTTGAAGAAGTAATTTACACGAATAGTCTCTATGCATATTCAAATTTCACCTTAGATCCTTAATTTTAATAAAGCACGGGACTTGAACTCAACATGTTGTCATGTTATGCATAATGGTTGTCCCACTCACTAACAAATGTTTAGTTTTCATAGTTACATTTTCAAAATTACTAAAATACCTCTCTAAAAATAATTAAATATAATAAAAGACAAAAAAATTTTATGAGTCCCATTTATTTAGGATTAAAGAATAATCAACGTTAAATGATTGAATGGGCCTCACCAAAACCCCCATCATAACCCAACGGCCCAACCCCTTAAGAGGTTGAAGTTAAATGGGGAAGACCGAAGAGGATCAAGTAGGTAGTCGGTGGGCCAAACCATATTGTCTTTTTATTTTTGTATTTATTTTTTAATAGATGACAAATGTACTATATTTTTTGAATAATAAGTGTTATATTAATTGAACTTACCTATCGGTTTTCTAATCGTAATCACACCTCTAACCTCTCAGGAGGTAACCTAACTGGGACCACACCTCTAACCTCTCAAGAGGTAACCTACAACTAATAGAACTTTCTCGCTCAACCCAAATCATTTTTATTCTAAGTGAAACTCGAACACAATACCTTCTATTTTTAATCATTTTAGATAACTCACTTTAAACATTTGGGTAGAGGATCATTGATTCCACCACTTTATTTATTTTTAGTTCTAAGTTTTTTAATCCTTTACTAGGTTAGTAACATGTGTGTCACACGAGTTGTTAAATACTTAAAATAACATATGGTAATTAAATTCATAGTAATATATATATATATATATACACAGACATATATAATATGATGTTGAAGAGATAAATTAAAATAAAAAAGTGATCATAATGAAATTTCAAACCTTTTGTACTTTCTTAAAACATTTATCAGTATTCTCTTGTATTTTCTAGGAATCAAATATGAAATTTGAACATTTCTTATGAACTATATATGTAATTTACACGGGTTTAAAGTGAAAATTGTATATTTCAACATGAATGCGTGCAAACGAGACTGAAGCAGTTTTTGGAGATAACTGGGGAGTTACAAAGCTAAAAAGTTTCACTAATTTAACATATTAGTTGCTATCTAGACTAAATTAATTTAGTCAAATATATGTGCAGATGTTTAGAGAGTATCATATAGTTTTTGGAGAGCATAATTAACAGAAGAGATGACACGATTCCATGTAGTTCTTTTTTACCTTTGTGCCCATGAGATTTTTGCCATTACTAGAAAAACGATGAATATTCTGCCTTACCAAACTTTTAGTTTCTTGTAAATGCATATTATCCTTTAGCAAGTTATGAATGTTTTGCGTTTGCAAGTTATAAATATTTTTACAAACTGAATTATAAATACATGGTCCAGTGGGTCGATTGTCGGGTTTTCTTATTCTAACACGAGAATTGTTAGGCGTACACATAACATATTTTAATTATCATGTTGGATAAGTTAACTGGTAGACATGACACATTCAATAAAATGACATCGTTTAATTGTTTTATAATAATTAAATAATTATAGATAAATATGAATTATATTAAAAAAAAGTTATATTGTGTCGTGTTAATCGTATTTTATTTTTTTAATTGTGTTTATCAATCGTGTTAAGCGCGTCATGTAATTCATGTTAATAAACTACTTATACTTTATCGTGTTAAACGTGTAGTGTCACTCATACTTATGTTCCTTAATTGGTACCATTAAATAAATGTTAAAAATGGCATGATGTATAACCTGCTTATTAGAAACATATGTCTTTATGTTTATGAAAATATCATATATTTAGTTAAACGTGTTGTCATTGAGTTTAACATTTTCCCTAAAATCTACATCATGACTTTTCTTTATATTTCTAATGAGTGATTCCCGATAGCCGCTACTAAACTCTCCTACAACTATTCAATCTACAAGGCATTGAGGGCATTTGTGCTATGGTGATTCATCTCTGACCAACTCTCATCACACAAACTCTCTCTACAACCTGCAAATGATTAAACAAAAAACCTATGGAGAATATGTTAGTGAAAACAACATCATTTAAGTTGAGGAACGATGATGATCCCATTTGAGTTCATTTTAGATTTTTATGTGCAAACCACATTATAAACCTAGGGAGAGAAAGCTACCGACCACTAGGGACATGCTTTAACCTTCAAAGGGTGGTGCAATTCTCAGCAGCGCATTGATGGACATTATGAGTTTACCAGTAACAGGGTTTACATAGACAAAAAGATAGCTTGCCTTGTTTTATGAACCACACACATTAATACGTTATACTTTCGAGAGATATTATTCATGCTTTATACTCCGGAAGATATAAGCATATTTTTTAGATGAAGTCAAGTAGTGTGGACAATATTTTAACAGTTTAAAGCAACTTTGATCAAACAAGAAACATGATACATGTAACTACCAAATTTTAAGCATCTAATGAGTTAGCCAACTATAAACTATTCATGTTTTCAAGATACACTTGACTGTTTGGTTATAAACTATTATTGTTTTCAAGATATACTTTTGCACCTCATTCGCGACTCGTGGGGTTGTCATCAAGCATACGAGACATCCAACTATCTAGCAACGATTCTTTCAAACTCTTGGCTGCAAAGTCTTTCCCTTTTGCCTTCACAAACATATCAAGAACCAGTTGTCAAACACATATGCTATCAAGAAAATTACACGTGTTAGGAAATTGGTCATTTAGCAAGGGATAATCTCGTCATATCTCAATCATACCTCTACTTTGAGTATGTTCAAGACTTTGCCATAACAAGTAGTGACATTGACGTCAAGTACTTGAAGTCCCAATGAATTGATAGTCTCGATGATTCTCTGGAAACACCCTCGTTGTTTGCCACAAACTAATTTAAGCATGAAATCTTTAGCCCCAACTTGGTGTACTTCCACTTGAATCTTCATTAAAACCACACAAACATAAAGATTTGACATCTAACTCTTAGCTATAAACACAAATATTGATTCAATAACAAGAATCAACCTCAGTTTTCCTGTCAGTTGTTGTTGAAACAAGACCATGCCCTTTTGTAGGTGAGTGTTCATATGCTTTTTTTGGTTTGCAGACCTCTATTTCATCCAACTGAGATTTGGAATCATCTTCTTCCAATCTTTCAAGCTCTTCTTGAAGCTCTTGAACATTTGCTTGCAACTCCTTTATGTAATCGATTGCGTCTCCAACTATGGAAGCTCTATCCATCTGATCAAGATTTCAGATTATGCAACTAAAATGAATAAAAATTCATAAAAATGCCATAACAAACCTTGGAAATCTTGGGGACTAAAGCGCGTAGAGCAAAAAGACCATCTTTGATTCGATTTCTTCTGTTCCTCTCAGTCACAAGATTCTTAGATTGGAATTGATCTTTCCCAGTTTTCTTCATAATTTTTGTGTATTCTTTTGGTTGCTCAGAAACAGCATAGCCCAACAGGTTCATTGGCTTATCAATCGATTGAGTTGGTGAAACATGAGTTGAACCAGCTGTAACAAGTGATGAGTTTTCACTCCACAGGTTTGAACTATTCGGCGATCCTTCAGTTTTCAACTGCTCAATGTGTTGAGAAAAGATATTGAACTGTGCCATAAGAGTCTCTATCATCCCTTCATCTCTTGTGACCTAAAAGACTCAACTATTTACGTTAGATTAGCGTCAAAACACTTTCAGATTGTTGTTTATACATTCGGGCACACGGGTATTACTTGTTTTGATATGTAGAGCTCAATCATACCACCATTAACAGGAATCAAAACCTGTGTTCCAATGGCATCCTGCTAAACATGTGTTATTAGTGTTAAAACATTGGCTCCAAATGAATTCACCATTACACATTTAACCACTGATTACATGCTTACATGACTCCAAGATGGCTGAGCTGACATTGCAACTTCTCCATGTATCCTAATTCCATTTCAAATTCAGGCATTAAAGCAACTTTTATGAACAATCAAACAACAAATAATGACAAACAGATGCATAAACAATTACCCAGAATACAGAGGCAAATGAAAAGGAATCTTGGCTAATTTCACACAAGCATTTGTATTCAATGAGTGTTTAATGTAAGTATCTCTGCATATTGAAGAAAGCTGGTGTTTCATTCCATCAATTTCCTCTTTGACATTTCTACAAACACTTGAGCTACCATTGCAACAACAACCAACCCACTCAATGTACCTGCAACAACTTCAAAATCCCATAAGTTTAAACACATTTAGAGCAGAAATTACACATATGTTGATGATAATACCTTGAAGGATCATCGCCAAACTGCCAAACAATGCAGTAATCCCATGCTATAGTCTCTACGAGAGGTCTAAGCCACTCTAATGCCTTCGATAATGCCATCGTCTTCAAGATTATCGGAGACTGTAATTATCCGTTCAAATGAACTCCGGTGAAGTTAATCTGAAATGGGTATGTGGGTATGGGTTAAATCGGCAACAAAATTTAACCGATTGAGGAATCTGATGCTCACTGTACATGTACGATTGGGGGTACGGACAACATTGACCGTAGACGACGAAGTTTGTTTGATGAAAAATATTCGTTACTTTTTGAAACATTTTTTAACGTGTAATGTTACTCAATTTTTAAATAGAGCATAAAAGCTTTTTATTTTAAATGATGCATACATAATGATTTGAACTAAAATGTATAATTTATCTTGTTCACAGTTATAAATTATAAATTAACACTAAATAATTCTTTTATGAACACGGCATGAAACTAATACGAGAATTGTAGGATAGGGTTAGTTAACACGTTTGGGTTGCTTAATGCATGAATTCGTAAACATATATAGTTAAACATGGTGTGTTCAGATCAGTTTTATGGTTTATGAGCTGACTGTTTAACCTATTTTTATATTTGTTTACCAATATATGTTTTGTTCGTAACTTAATTTAATAGTTCATTTATCTCAAAATTTAAAAGAGAATGATTATGAGATTTCATAGTTAAAATGTAATTAATTATATATTCATTTGAATCTTTCGTTTAACGTTGTAACTTAGAGTGTTAATATGAAGAAAATAGAATTTTGAGTTAGCAGTCATGTATTTTCGTCTTTGCATGAGAAAATTCAAGTGGTGGTCGGGTTTATATGTTTAAGAAGATTTTTAGTTTAGTGACATGTTTAGATTTATGTTCAATTTTCAACTTCATGTAAGATTGTCATGTCACTTTTAAACACACCTTATAACACCATGTATGCTTTTTAAAACGTAATATGATTATAAACTTGAATAATTAATTACAAACACTCGTAGGCGTGTGTGTTAGTAACTTAGATGCCCAATTTAAATAATCAAATCTTTAACATTTTCAGTTTGTTTATATTTTACATCTAAATAAAGATAAACAAAAAATAAAGATTTGTGCTCAAGAGATATCCTAGTACTAAAATGTCTTCTATTTATCTAAGAAGTTGAGTATTCAAACCCTACAAGATGTATAAATAAGTGATGAGTAGAATTATATTAGAAGTCGTTCTTAAAAAAATAAGAAATAAATATAATGTAACCTATATGTTATTTACATATTAAAATATATCACTTTGTGTTTTTATTTTCTATTTTGTCTTTTTCTAATTCTAAGAGAAAAATATAGTTATCAAGTTTTACTTTTTATTTTCTTTTTCTTTCCAAACCAGGTTTCAACGTAACCTACATATATGATTAGCAACTTGTTTTGAATCACATGTAAAATTAATTAAGGTTTTAAAAAATTAAATAACTTTTAACACCGCTTTCATTTATATCTTGTTGAAACATTATTGTTTAATATTTTGAATGTATTCAAATAAAAAGCACAGTTGTACAAAGGCTAAAATTTTCGACATATTTAAGACATTATTATTTACATGTATACCATTAATGAAAGCATGCATGTAAAATGGATGAATAGGAACGAACTATGATGTTTAATTTTATGAATCAAACCTTCTAAACACGATTCCAAAAGTTTTAAATATAATATATTTCTTGTTGGCATTTTAAAAATTAGAATAGTTCATTTAGTTTTATTATAAAAAGTTGAAACCAAACACACGAGGACCGTTTCAAAAAGGTGATAATGAGAAAGCAACCGTTACCAGCAGAGTGCAAACAATCACATGAGATGCCACAAAATGTACCGGTTGAAGTTGGAGGCAAAATAATAATTTGCAGGGTTATAAAAGTAATTTCAACACTTCGATAATCTTTTGTAATCTTTATAACTTATAAAGGTACCAACCTACCAAAGTACTAAACGAGTATCTTAGAATTGTGTTTTAGAATAAATTATGTGATTGATTTTAAGATAGATTGAACTATGTGAATCCATATATTATTAACCAAAAACCAACAGGTTTTATCTTTTCTTTAACAACATTTTTTAGACTTTAATGATAAATTCATCACAATTTATACATTGTAAGATTTAAGCCTTAAATTTTTAGTTGTGAGTTGCACCACTCAATCAATTATCATGATGTTCTCTTTAGAACACCAACTAATTTCATCTAATAGATTGTTTAAGGGGTTTGATAACTAACAACACATTACACATATACTATATATTATATTCTAAACAATTATGAAAACAAAGTATTTTTCTATTATTTATACGACTAAAATTACTTAATTTCAAAAACAACTCTGCTTGTAATAAAATTCAAATTAGAATGTCGAAAAAAAATTAAACCAAATATGTATTTAGATGTTTAGAGAAAATTAAACCATACAAGTTTATTAAAGAAAATCATACTATATTTTAATTAGATTATTAAAATAAAAAAATCAAATATTAAGTTTTAAATGTGCTCCTTTTTTAAGCAATGTTTGTGAGTTTGCTATCATTGGTGGCGGATTGTATAGAAACTAAAAAAATTTAACATCACATAAAAATCAATACAATTTTTCTAGCTGGCCTAAAAATTCAAAACCGCAATGTTTGCCTTCTTTTCTCCACGTTAATACCAGGTAAGCCTAGAGACATCCGACTACGTTTACTCTAACTTGCAAGATAAAATCATAAACTCAAGTTATTGTATATAAACTGTATGCTATTAGGTGATTCAGTGCATTTCGATTTCGAACATCAAATAATTTATAGAATTGAGATCTATATTTGTTATTTTTATTTTTTAGAATCACAATCCAATTAAAGTTACCTATTTAGATGTATTAAATTACTAATCAAGCTTGCCATCCTAGCTGAGCCTTGGGCCTTAGTCATGCCCGTACACAAGGCCCACCATAAAAACGATATAAATACACAAGGCCCAACATTAAAGGTTTTAAATAAGGAAAAATTAAAAGAATACATATAGAATGACTGACATCCTTGGGGCAGCTAGAGAGGGGGCTATGGATTCAGGTGATTTAACCTACGCCATCCGAAGTACACCACCTATGATGATACCCGCTTCTTTTACTCTTCCCCTTCCTCTACTAATCACAATCTTGTCTTGGTTGCAAAATCATCACACTAAAAGCTCGTCGGAATTGTAACATTGTTTCCTAGATATGACCATGACTCATTGACATTATGTCAAGCAAAACTATCCTTACCACAAGAATGTTTCTTCTTCAATTAGACCACCACAGGCGAACCCATATCATAAACATCAAGTCATGTTTGAATGTTTTTATCATCTACTACATGACACTTGTTCTTATGTATTATATGTAATCGACACTTAAATGATGTGTGTGTTTGAGATTGCTTATTTTCAAGTAACTTTTGACTTATTAACTTTTGAGGAGTTAATAAGTTAAAAAATATATTTGGTAATTCCAAAAAGACTTTTCAAATTAAATTTTCATATAAGGAAAAAAAAAATTTTGAAAAGTAAAAAGTAAATTACTTATTAATTTTTGAAAACTTGTTTTAGTAACTCATTTCGGAAAATCAAAAGTTAATAAGTCATTTTTGTCAAAAGTTTTTTTAAACTAAAATAAACAATCCCAAACATGGCCAGTGTTAAATATGTCTTGACTGGAACAACTTTATACTACTGGTTTGTGCTTGAATCAAGATCACCTTATTGATTTCATATGATTATTTAGGTGTTCATTTAATAATCAGGATTTTACCAGCTAATGAAGTATAAATATAAGCCAAACCATTTCTATTACACACAAGCTTCATCAAACCTTACACACACTAACTATAACTTTGAACTTCAAATCCAGCAACTTATATAACACACACAAGCCATCTATGAAGCTTTATAACATACTTCCCCATCACACACCCATCCTTCATTCGGTTTCCCGTTATCTTTCGCGAGAGCACATTCAGGATGAAGATCAAAGTTGCAATCCTCACAGCTATAAGCCCAGATTGTCCCCTCTTTATCACACCCATCACACATAAACCCTTGTGAACGAGTCAGAACGAGCTCATGCTCTGGATGCAAATCATGCTTCACCTTATCTGCCCACCCTTTTGCCATGTCAGCAAACTTCGCTTCGATCTCAGCCATACGTTCATCTGTGAATGGGAATGCATCAGCACCATGAAGCATGATGAGCCCTCTAGTCTCTGTGGTGATTGTCTTCCCTGTAGGGCCCAAAGCCACCAGCATTGGTATGCCACTGACTTTGAAGGTACGGCTCAGTGATTGCTTTCTTTTATCATTATAGGGAAGTGCTAGCCATGGCATAGTGGCGTAGTATTCATCGTATGAAGCTTGGTCTCGGTCACTTGAGATGAATATTACTTCAAATGCATCATGTTTGGATTTGATTTCCTTGTATGTTTCAACGAGTTTTGGAGTGAATGCACGGCATGGTGGACACCAATGTGCAGAGAAGTATAGTAGGATGTGCTTACCAACCAAATCAGATACGGGAACCTGTGAAATGATTTGGTATTATTGACAATAAATGGAAATTAGAGATGCCAAGATAAGTAAAAGTGTAGGACGGGTCAAAACGGTTCATTTTTCCATGTTGGGTTGACCGTCAAGACTCAACCCTTTGTGACCGTTTTCGAAAGATTGTATAAATAAATAATTTGTTAATTATGATTACAAAAAAGGTATTATTAGAATAATAATCTAAATTATATGCATTAAGGGGATTTCTGGGACTTAAAACTGATTTGCTTGTTGAACTTCTATTAAATCAAATAAGCACTCTTGAGTGTTTAAATAAAATAAAGTGTTTTAACCTTAAGGTGTTCCAATAAGTTTGATTATCAAAAACTGATTAAAAAGCAATATCAAACACCCCCCACAAAGTATACGTAAGATGAGTTTCAATCTCTTAAACTTTTAGCTACTTTTATTTTGTGCCCATTCAACCAGCTCCTCTTTAAGCTAAATCTTCTGATTTGACCCATTTAAGATAAACAAAAAAAATACCCAAATCGACCCATTAATAAGTAAATGCGTCGAAATAGAAAACCATGATACATAGTTTTCATAAGAGACACTAGGACATGAAGTAAGCACATTAAAGTATATGATAACGCACCTTAACTCCATCTTTCCCAACTACAAAATCAAGATCTCCTGAAACCAAGATTGATTCCAAAGTTTGTGCTTCCAGTCTAGCTTTTTCTATCTGCTCAAGCTCAGCGAATTTATCAGGTGTAAAAGGGTACGCATTAACACCGTGTTCTTCAATGGCATCAGCAACATTGGGATGAAGAGTTTTCCCATCTGGACCAATAATGACTACAGTAGGGAGTGTAGAGAGCTCAAAATACCGAACTAGTTTCTCACATTTCTTGTCTTTAAATGGAAGTGAAAACCAAGGAACACTATCAAGCTCTTTCTTGAAAGATTCTTCATCATCATCAAGGGGAATCATTACTACCTCAAAGTTACTATCTTTTGTTTTTAATTCGTCATATACCTTGACAAGGGTACTAGTGAAATCAGATGATCTCTTGAATGTAGACAGTATAAAGTATAGACCAACTGTCTTCCCTTCAAGTTCAGTTACAGGCACCTTACATAGAAGTAAAGAAGCATGTCAAAGTCACATAATACAAGGGCGAAAAGCATGAAACAGAAAAGGAAACTTTACAATTTTCCTGAATTTAGCAACCTTACTTTGAATTAGGAGCATAACATATACCAACTAATTAAATTATTAGTTATTACTGATAATAGCAATCTTCCTCATCTCAATTGATTTTACTTGTATGTGGAACTGGTTGATGCCATGCCAGCCGCCACATCATGGCACATATAAAAAATGCTTCTGTGAGTAAAAAGTTTATTTGCAAGTTTGAAAATTTAATCTTTTTTTTTAATTCTATCTAAAAATAATAATCATCGGGTGAGATGCCACGTAACATATGCAGATACATTACAATGGCAAACAACATGTCATATCACGCAATTTTCAAAAATAGCAAAGACGTATTTGAACATGTCGTTCCTTGCTACAATCAATAATAAATTCACCTCGGTAGCTAAATCATTTTAGGAATAATGTGCCAAATTTAAGTTGGATGCTAAAATAAGGAAACAGTGTAAAGTCTGTTTCTATTCCATGAAGTTTGGCTAATAATATATTATGGAACAATTTAAAATGTAGAAGTGGAAGGTAAATTAGACTCATGGACTCACCTTATTGCCATTAGCTTTAATGACAAAATCACGAGATGGAGACTCGAGTATGGATCTCAAAGATTGATTCTTCCTGGCTTCTTCTTCCTGATCTTTAATTTCTTTGATGCGTTCTGGGGTGAACGGGTACCCATCAGATCCATATTCTCCTATGATCTCAACCCCACGATCACTCAAAAGTTTTCCATTTTCGTCAAGGAACACAAGATGAGGTATTCCACTGACCTTAAAACACTTATCTAAAGCTTCTCGGGTTTGGGAATCAGAGAATGGAACAGCAAGCCAAGGCATTTTGGAGAAATAACCAGTAAATGATTCTTCATCTTCATCAGCTGATATGAATACAATCTCAAAATCACCTTTTACAGCAAGTTCATTATATATATCCACTAGATTCGGTGTAAATCTATGACATGGTGGACACCAAGATGCAGAAAAATATAGACCCAGTTTTTTTCCATTCAAGGTGCTAATTGCAACCTGTTAATCACAAAATCTGTCAATAAAATATCCTTTGACAAACATAGAGTTCTTCACTTTCCAAAACAAAAGAAATCGATAACCTATAAATTAAAGTGCAGGGGAACCATCAAATAAATACCCAATTTTGGTGTAAATAATATCCTAAGAAGCAAGCAATTTAATATTAGAAACCTAACATAACACCAAATACTTAATCAATAACTTAAGTTCCTACTAAACTCATCACTATACAAAGTTCAAATACATACGGATCTGACATCAAAATCAAATTTGAAGTAGTAATCCACATAGGTTTACCAAATTCATCTCAATTCATAAGTTGACACTTTGTGCATTTCTCCCTTTGATTTCATTTTTCAAGCTCTATATTATAAAATCTGCTAGGAGAACACTATTTGTCGTTACCAGTGAAAACCGATCGCGCGTATGTTAAACAGAAACCATCGAATTGAATAAACAAATCCGCTTCTTACTACTCCAAACTAATTAAACACTTTTCTGTTCAAAATTGAATCATCAAACAAAACAATAATCGCGATTGGATCATCACACAAACAGCAGTCGACAAATAACTTTCGAATCACTAACAGTAACGATCTATAAAAGGTAAGCATAGATTATACTACAATAAGGAATCAAATTGAATTGAATACCTGATCACCGTTGTTGCGAACAAGATAATCTCTATCAGCAGAAGAAAGGAGCGATTGAACATCGTGAGCATCAACTTGAAGATCATCCGCCATTGTGATTTGTTAGAGCACCGAAGAAATCGATTATACCGAATGTGTTAACGTTTGGGGTTTTAAATAAGCACAGAATCTTAGGAGCTTTCTGGAAATTCTTGAAGAACAAGAAACGAACGCGAGCGCGTGAAATGTTCCTTCTTTTTTCTTTTCTTGTTTTAATTTTATTATTATTATTATTATTATTATTATTATTATTATTATTATTATTATTATTATTATTATTATTATTATTATTATTACTACTACTACTAGCTATAGTAAATCCGTGTATCACACCAGTTGAATAAATAAAATATTAAATATAATAAAATTTTATTAATTAAAAATAATATTTTAAGATAATATATGATTAAAATTATGTATGAGTAAGAATTATAAGTAATAAAACAATAAAATTAATTTTTTAAACTTGTTTTTATTTTTTAAAATATAAATTAAACATTTTGTTTCAAAACAAACCATTTAAAAAAAATATTATTTTTAAAAATTTTCTTACTATAACTCCCAATTTTAATTATTTTTGTTTTTAAAATTTTACTTTTTGAAAAACTAATTTTAAAGTATTTCGTATTTTTATAATAAAGTTTGATATTTTAGAAAGTTTTCTTTTGTAAAAGTTTATTTCTATAGAAATAACATTAATAAATAGATCTATTTTTTAATTTATTAAAAACTGTTATTGATTTAAAAAAGAATAAAAAATATTATTAGTAATTAATGTAATTATTTAATAGGAGAGAGAAGCAGAAAAATTTTAATGAGAATGAATGTGATGTTAACACATGGCACTACTAGATAATCTTTTATTAGAGTAGAAAATTTATTAATATTATTATTATTATTATTATCATTTATAAAGTTTATAAATGGTCATGGATGTTTATTTTTTTAACATTAAATTCTAAAGGATGTTTTAGACAAATGCATCACAGTTTATGTCTTATCAATATTTTTTTTAAAAAACTTTTAATTTTAAGGCATACCGCTTAAAAGTAATGATGTCTTACTGTAAAATCATAAGTGTTTACCGCTTTTGTAATTTTTTATCATACGTTTTTATTCAACTTTACTTAAAACTTAAAATGCGAAATCGAATTAATATTAAAGAAATGCTTGTGTGTTTTCACTAAAAGGGATTTATCTTTTCTAATTCATATCTTTTTATGTTATGTTATACGTTATTCTCTCATTAGAAAGTCAGTGTAAAACATCGTAAAAAGAGGTCTGACCCTTGTTGATTATCCAAGAACCACATAAAACCTACCAAAACTTGACATGTTGTGTTGATTGGGTTTTCATCTATGCTTGGGGTGTGAAGTGTTACACATTGCTTTTTCTTTTATTATATATATAAGTTAAAACCGAATTATTTAAATTAAAATATTATGTAACTAAATTACTATTTGTTGACAATTATTTTAAATTTACATGTCATTTTATGTACTATCCCGGCCTAAAGTTGATTTAATAATTAGGGTTAGTATTATAAAATAGTTCCCACGCACATCAAAATGAGATTTGTATAAAGTTTTTTGAAATTGTAAAGAACTTGGACATAAATTAAAATAGTTAATTAAGTTGTTCTGTTTGACTTGATGAAAATAATCAAATTCTAACCATAGCTTCGTATGTGTTGATAAGTAACTTAACTACTAAGTAATTAAGGTGCTTTGTTAAAAGTTCATGATCGAGTGCTTAGTGTTAGTGGTCGATAAGTAACGTACATAAAGCCATGATGGTTGGTAAAGGGGGAAAGATTAAAACATGAACGGGATTAGAAGTTATAAAATAAATACACAGGCTTAGCTCGTTAAATATCATTACATGTCTGATAAATATGTAACCATGAAGTCGATAGGGTTAGTTGGCGAAACGTTGATGAACGATTGGAGATAAGTAACCATTAGGCTATATAAGCTTAGTTGGTAAGATAGTGATGATTGTCTTATGATAATTACCACGAGGCTAAATTTAGTCGGTGAGTTATCTGCATATTGTCCAAATTTAAATTACGTAATCAACATAATACTTAATATCATGGAAAATTAAGTTAACTGTTGATTTTTGTATTTACTTGTACATATATAGGTAGATAAAATTACAACCATATGAATTACGGTCATGGAAGGACCATTGTGATGAATTCAAATATAAAATATTGGATCACATGTGAAAGGACCATTGCGATGGAGACAATGGTAAAGAGGGGTTGTAGTTGCTCGATAAGGACCATTGTTGTGAGCCCCAACTAGATGAAATAACATGTACTGATTTAGACATGAATAATTCATAAATGGTAAAACAACATAGTAATCATAATCTACCATTAGTCTCGTGAAATATATAAATTAAATAAAATGCAAAATTATATCTAGGTCCAAATTGTGATAAAGGTAACGGGCCATGATTTATGACCCTGTGAAATAGCTTTTTTTTTTTAATGACAAATGTGCAATACTAATTCGGAGAATATGTGTTATGTTCGAGCCCACCTATTCATTTTCTAGCAGTGACCGCACCCCCAACACCCTCAGGAACCCATTGCTGAGAAAACCTCATGGCTCAACCCTGAACATTTTTGCTTAGAATGAGACTTGAATCCATGACCTCCCAATATTTACATGTCATGAGTATCTCATCCTGTGAAATAGCTAAATAAATATTAAGAGTACGTTTGAAAATTAAAGGTTTAATGGAGTAATGGACTAATTAATTGATGAAGATCATAAGTTTTGAGTATCATGTTAAAGTATGAAAATACATTCTTCTAGGATTAATTTAATAGGAACTTTATTTGTTTTTCACCGGGGGAAGTATTCTGGACCCATCGAACTACTTTTGCATATATATTTATTGTTATTTATTTTCTGACGATGTACACTATTTTTCAAAATAAATCAATAAAGTCACGACTTTCCACCCACAAGTATATGGATTCAAGGTGTGAAAGGTGACATATGACGAAGCTATTGGTTTAGGTTCCAATTAAAATATTTATGGTGGAGAAATAAAGGCATCTAATTTCTTGATGAGAATTTTGTATTCCGAAAGAAGACAAGTAGGTAATATATCAAAGACTTGCATAATAAAAGAAAATAAAGACCGAGCTTCCTTCTATATCTATTAAATGTCATATATGATTTGATGTGTGAGACCCGTGTAGTACGGTGTGATATAAATTTTTTTTAAGATTTGGTATATTTGGTTAGTCATTTGCTCATTGTGCTAGCTAATTATTTTAAAACTGATCGATCTGGCCGGTTTAACTAGAACACAGTATGCCCGGTTCAAAAACCAAATATATTTTTATCGATATGGTTTTATGTTTAATGGCATACAAAAAAACATACGTGCAACACAACTTTTTTTTTATTCTTTTTATCATATATGGTTTTATGTTTATTCTTTTATTTAAAATGAGTCGCGGCGTAACTTATTACTTGTTTACCTGCCAATTTATGTAAACTCTTTATTTGAATATTAACTTAATTACTTTGGGTAAATGGCTCTTTATATAAGAGTCAAATAGTGGGATAGGAACATTTTTTATAGTTTTGGTTTAAGAGACAAAATTATAAATTTAATATAGATCTATGCATCAATATTTGTACGAAATGTAATAACATAAACCTTAAGTATTTTAAACTTTTAAAGAAGTTACCAAATTACGCTTCTCAAATGCCATGTAGTGCTATATAGATAAATAATACAATAAAACGATTTGATTAATTAATGATATTAATACTTCGTAAATCAGATGTGCAAAACTACAACTCATATAATTTTTCTCAATATACACATATTATGCAGGCGTATAAAAAGTTGTGTATAAATATATACAGTCCTTTAGAGCATTCACAACCCACTTTCCATCTCCATCTCTATAATACATTAAAAATCACTATTTTTTCTTTCTATTTTTCAATAAAATAACATTTTTTCATAGTTTTATCATTACATTTTCTCTCTCATTCACTCACAGGCATTTTCAACAAATATTAAAAAATAATAGAGATGAACAGTGTTTTACCAAATATAAAGATGAACAGTAACATGTTTTCTATCCTTCACTCACAACCACTAATGACTATTCTTTATAATATAAAGACCGCACTCACAGATTTATAGAGAACGGGTTATGAATGCTCTTAAACCGACGAATGCAAGTTGCAAAACAACAAGCACAGAAGTATAAAATGTCTTACATGCGTGCATACGAGTTTAAAAAAAAAATCAAACTCGATCAAAAAGTTATAATTACATTTAACAGACTCGGAAAAAAACCATGACAATAAAAACGACGAACTTGAATAGGCTCGTGAGGTTATCATCATATAAATATAACAATAATTATTTATATGTATAATCGTATAATAATTTTTTACTTTAATAAAATGGTAACTAAGTAGAACACGTGACAGCATCACATTCATTTGAACAAAAAATTTTCTACTTCTCTCTCATTAAATAATTGTATATTAACTACTAATAATATTAGTTAATTTTTTAGATTAAAAATTGTTTTTTAATAAATTAAGAAATAGTTTTTTTATTAATGTTATTTCTAAGAAAATAATTTTTTATAAAATAATAAATTTTTTTAAAAATCAATTTTTTTTAAAATAAAAAATATCCTAAAATTGTTATTTTTAAAAAAGTAAAGTTTTTATAAACCAACAATAATTATTACCGAGAGTTATAATAAAGAGTTTTAAAAATGACATTTTTTTAAAAAACGATTTGTTTTGAAACAAACTTTTTATATTTTTTTGGAAAAACAAAAAAACTTTAAAAACAAAAGATTAAAAAAGTTGATATCGTTGTTTTATTATAAATATTCTTTACTCATACGTGATTTCAATCATATGATATTTTAGAATATTGTTTTATAATTAATAAAGTTTCATAACATTTAATATTTTAGTTATTAAAACCGTGTAATAAACGTGTTACTAAAGTTAGTTATAATGATATTTTAATTAATAAATACTACATATTGCCGGCACCATTTATTTTATCTTTTTGCTTTTTGTAACTTTTCTTATATCTTTTTCATTTAAATTACCTTTCTAAAAATATTAAAGTATAACGCTCGAAACATAATATTGTTTTCTATACATGTTTCAATCATTAAAACCAAACAGCAACAACATCCTACGTTTCTTTTATTAATTAAACACGTTAATATAATCGTATACACACATATTAAGATGTTTTTAAAACTGCAATCCGCGAGTTTATTTTCAGTCTTTAACACAAAAAGCTAATGATCATCAGCGGTTGAAAATTAGAGTTGCCGCAAATGAGGAAGCAAATTTTGGTCTCCTTTACGCCACTCATCTCAACCTTCACTCATACGTTCGTCCGAAATGCTTCAACATCATCTTCTATCTTTCCCTCACAATTTGACACTTATTTTCAACTCAATCCTCGAGACAGATGTTACACCTATAACAGAGACATCGAAAGATTAATGAAATATGGATCAGTTGATTACGCACTCCAACTGTTCGACGAAATGCCTACACGAGACGTAATTACATGGAACATAGTAATTTCGGGGCTTAAGAGTAATGGGTTGTCAAAAAAAGCGTTACATTTCTATGCTCAAATGGTATCCCAAGGGTTTGTCGAGAATTCATCCACGTTTTCAACTGTTTTGGGTGCGTTTAGTCATCAAGGGCTACATCAAGAAGGGCTTCAAGTGCACAATAGGGTGATTGTTCTTGGGTTGAGTTTGAATGTGTATGTTGGAACTGCATTGATTGATCTTTACATGAATATGGGGATTGTTGATTTTGCTTTGAGATTGTTTGATGATTTACCCATAAGGAATCTTGCAACATGGAATCAGTTACTGAGAGGTTTTGGTGAATTTGGAGTATCAGAGAAGTTACAGTTGTATTATAGGATGAAAAGAGAAGGTGTGGTGCCTAATGCACTCACTTTTTGTTATTTAATTCGCGGGTTTGGCGACAATAGTTTTGTTGATAAAGGTAGAGAGCTGCATTCTTATGCAATTAAGGTTGGATGGGCTGAATCAGACTTGTTTGTTTCTAATGCTTTAGTGGATTTTTATAGTGCTTGTGGGAGTCTAACAGATGCCGAGAAGTCCTTTGAAGTTATTCCAACAGATGATGTGATTTCTTGGAATTCTTTAGTTTCTATGTATGCAGATAATGGGATTGCAAGCAATGCTCTTGAGATCTTTTCTATGATGCAAGTATGGGGAAAGAAGCCATCGATTCGTTCATTTGTTGGGTTGTTGAATTATTCTAGCGGGAATGTGAACATAATCCTGGGAAAACAGATCCATTGTTTTGTCTTGAAACAAGGGTTTGACCATGGGAATTGTTACATTCATTCCGCTTTAATTGATATGTATGGAAAATGTGGTGAAATAGAAAGTTCAGTGTTGATATACGAAAATGTTCCAAGAAAAACTCTTGAGGTATGCAATTCGTTGATGACATCATTTGCACATTGTGGCATTGTGGAAGATGTGATTGAATTGTTTGGATTGATGGTTGATGAAGACATTGGGTTTGATGAAGTTAGTTTATCAACCACAGTCAACACACTGTCTAAGTCAAGTTATGCTAGCTTGACAAGCTGTCAATTGTTGCATCATTGTGCTGTGAAATCGGGGTTTGATCATGATCTTGCAGTTTCCTGTTCTTTAATAGATAGTTATTCAAGATTTGGTGATGTTAAATCGTCATGCCAGGTTTTTGAACAGGTTTCTTCACCAAATGTTATCTGTTTTACTTCAATCATCAGTGCTTATTCCCGCAACAAAATGGGAAAGGAATGCTGTAAATTCCTTGAAGTAATGATTAACAAGGGTTTAAAACCAGATAAAGTGACATTTTTATGTGTGTTAAGAGCTTGCAACCATTCGGGAATGGTTCAAGAGGGAAAGATGGTGTATGAGTCAATGAAGACTCTACATGGTATTGACCCTGAAAGTCAACATTTGGCTTGCATGATTGACCTTTTTGGCCACAAAGGTTTACTTGAAGAAGCTGAACAGTTGCTAAAACAAACAGCAGTTGATAATGACTCTGTCATCTGGAGTTCATTGCTGCGCCATTGTAGGACCCACCGTAATGAAACAGTAGGAAAAAGAATTGCAGAAATATTAACTAAACTTCAGCCTGAAAACCCTACAAATTGGTTACAAATTTCTAACTTCTATTCAGAAATTGGGGATTTAGAGACCTCTAAACAAATTAGAGATGTTGCTCTAGCAAGAAAGATTCAAAGAATGCAGCTTACAGATTAATTAATGTTAATAATCACTCTTAGCAAGAAAAGAATCTGATTAGACGTGGGCCAGTGGAAGAGACACTTTTGATATTTGAATTTTTGATGAGTGAAGCAAAGGTATCCACTCTCCAGAACATGTATATTCTTACACTTGAAGTGTTGGTCATGTAGAAAATCTCTTACTTTCATATACTTTAAAGCCAAGCCAGATATATAACCCACAAAATCAATCATTTTTAGCCCTAACCTATACATCTATATTATTATCTCACTTCATCATTTTATTTATATACATCAAACAGTATTCTGAAGCTGGTAGAACTCATAAATCTTTAAAAAATCATGAGCAATATCCTAGTCATTTATTTTCTTGCTCTGTTTTTGGTTTTTGAAAATATGGCTAAGATTAAAAGTTTGAAAATCGAAGATGATGAGATGAATTTCTTGGACTTACCTTCATGCTCAAGTGAACATGGTATCAAGATTCTTGTGAATGTTGATGGTTTTGGTGCCGTTGGAGATGGTGTTTCTGATGACACAAAGGTGAATATGAGGATATTATTTGACTGTAATGAACTATGTTGACCTGTTGAATTATTAGTTTAATGTTTCTTTGAGGATATTAATTCAGCTACATAACACTATAACAGGCATTTGTAAATGCATGGAAGCAAGCATGCTCTACAGCAGCAGCAGTGCTTTTAGTTCCTCCGGACCGTACTTATTTAGTGAATGCAACAAGATTTAGGGGACCTTGTGCTGAAGATCTAATCGTTCAGGTAATTTTCACTGGTGAATTCCTTTTTATAATACATGGCACATATCTTAGGAAATTGGAACATCTTTAATTATGGATGTCTCATGAAATTGCAAACTTCTCCTTATCTGTGATTCACATGGAATCTTTTATTATATGTAAGATTCCTTCATTTTATCTTTATCAGAGGACATGTAAGACATATGACTAGTAGCCAAACATTCATAAGAGACCAATTAAGCAATAGAAATTTGGAACAATTTTTAATCATGGATGTCCCATGAAAATTGCAAACTTTTCCTTTTTCGGGATTCAAGCGAACTCTTTTTTTTTTCTTTATCTGTAAGATTCCTTAATTAAATTGTTATAAGGGGATATTTAGGACATTTGAGTAGTAGCCAAACATTTATAAGTGGCCAGATAATCAATGGCATAATAGATGACGTGATAGCTGATTTTTCATATTCTTTTCACTTGCATGCATAAATTCTTTTTTGAATGCATAAGATCTTTTTTTAAAAATGCATGTAAAAATTGTTCGAATCATATGTAACAACATTTGAGTCTGGTTGAGGAGATATAATTAGTCTAAATGTTCAATGGGTCATGGTTTATTGATTCACTTAACTCCCAAGACTTGATTTTTTTTTTGTTAATGTCAGTGACATTTGGATGCAAATGATGAAAATAATATGGTTCTGAGAATCTAATACTAGCATAATAAACTTTTCGCATGAGATATATGTGGGAAAAAAAAAGCAATATTAATGATCTCTTTATCTCTTTTTTGAGTTCGTTTTGAGTTTTGACACAAGCAAAAAGTGATTTTTTCTAGTAGGGTTTATTGCACCCAAATGTAACTTTTTTTCCATAAAAACATGCCTTTTTCTAGTAGGGTTCCAAATGTAACTAATTTTTCATCCTTTTGTTGCAGTATGTAAGAAAAAAGTGATTTTTTCATTATATGTAACTTAATTTTTTACTGTTTTATGAAAGTAACTTTCTGTATCAGCTCATAAAATGGTGACTTGGCACTCAAGTACATTAAAAAAAACGGAGAGTTTCTAAATATAAAACAATGGAAAAAGCATTTTCTTCCTTACATACAATGACAAAGATGAAAAGTAGTTATATTTTGGTGTAATTAACCCATGCTACTTGCTAATATGCATTGTATCATTAAAAGGTCTTACAGTTATCATCTGTGAGGTACAGATCGATGGAAATATTGTAGCACCAGATGAGCCCAAAAACTGGGATCCTAAAAACCCTAGAACTTGGCTCTATTTTTCTAATCTCAAGGGAGGCATTTTCCAAGGACGTGGTGTTATAGATGGATCAGGAAGGAAATGGTGGGCTGCTTCTTGCAAAAAGAACAAAACAAATGTAAAATTATTATTTATATTTCATTATATACAATTGACCAATAAATAACATATTGAAATCCCTTTTTTTTTTTTTTTCTTTTCTTGTTATTTTGTGTCATCTACAGCCTTGTGTAGGAGCTCCAACGGTAAGAGCCTTTAGTTTTCCTTTAGAGTTTATTAAACTTTTGATAATTTGTGTAAACATTATGAATTAAGTTTTAACATGGAAGGGCAAAATGAATGCAGGCACTAACAATTGATCAAAGCGCAAACATAGAAGTGAATGGCCTTACTGTCCGAAACAGTCAGCAAATGCATTTTACTGTATCACGATCAGAATCTGTTAGAATTTCTAATGTTTTAGTTTCAGCTCCTGAAGATAGTCCAAACACTGATGGAATCCATCTTACGGGATCAAAAAATGTAGTTATTCAGAACAGTAAAATTGGAACAGGTTCTTGACTTTTTATTTAAATTTGTGTTGACCTCGTGAGATGACTTACAATGATAAGGGCCTTCTTTTAAAAGAGTGCACATTTTGACTTGGAGGTCAAGCGGACAACTTTTTGATTTCATGATCAACATGAATCCTTCACATTTGATAACCTTATAGAACATACTGCAACTGTGAAGTTGGTTTCAAGTTTGTGATGGAAACACAACACTGTTTGAGTTTGGCCAGTAGTATATTAACCGCAGAAATCATAACATTGCACATTTTTAACCAATCTTCACATAGACATGGTTACTTTTGCCTCTATGGGAAGAGTAGTTATTGTCACATCAATTTGACACTTCTGTTTTTCATTGCTAACAAATCATCCCTCTTGTTACAGTGCAATAAATACAAATTGACTATTTTGGACAAATGTACTAGTATTAGTGTACTTTTACATTTAAAATTTTAGTATATTCAAAAAAAATTTAGGGGGCGTTTGGTTGGAAGGAATGGAATGGAATGAAATGGAATTGAGAAACTAGTATAATTTTCAAGCAAAATTATGTTTAAGTGGGTAATGAAATGTAAAACCCAAGGGAATGTTTCACCTCAAATTCCCTTGGTTGTGGGATTTCAAATTCTCTCTCTAGGTGGAAGGATTTTGAAATCCCACAACCAAGGGAATTTGAGGTGAAACATTCCCTTGGGTTTACTTTTAATTGCTCACTCAAACACAATTTTACTTGAAAATTATACTAGTTTCTCAATTCCATTCCATTCCTTCCAACCAAACGCCCCCTTAGGTACTTTCAGACTCATTTAGTCTTGCTTGCGATACTTAGGTGATGATTGCATCTCAATCGTGAATGGTTGCTCTAATATCAAGATGAAGACAATATATTGTGGGCCAGGTCATGGAATCAGGTACTTATTTATTTATATATATTTTTGTTAATTAGTTTTCCCACAACAAGGTTTTGTAATAAACAAGCGTGGAAAACTTATCACAAATTCACTATAAATTTGGACAATTTTGATTATGACAGTATAGGAAGCCTTGGAAAAGATAATTCTACAGATTTTGTATCAGCAGTAGTCCTGGATAATGCTTTCCTTAAAGGCACTACAAATGGCCTCAGGATTAAAACATGGCAGGTATTTCTTTTGTTTTTACGAAGCATTAACATTTATTCACTAATATGATTGGGATTTTGAGGTGATTGTGGTTCTTAAAGTTAAAACAAGCCTGGATACTGTTACTTTAGTGTTTAGTGGCATAGATTCTTGTTTGCATCACTATGTTGCACACTCTAGCCTCTAGGAGTCCAGTTGTCTCGTGAGAGTCGCAGCATTTTTTAACCTAGCAACTACCCATTATTACGATAGGGTATATATGATATACTGACAATGAATTTATAATTTCTAAAGATTAAACTAATCCTTATCTGAAGCCCACAAGACCACCTCTAAGTTCAAACCAAAAAGCCAATATTGAGGTAGTATAGTCATAGTGGCTATGTTGGACGGGTTGGGTAATGGGTCAAAACAGGTCGAACACTTTCTGTCCAGATTTTTTTGGTTTTTTTAATTAATTATTAGTGTCAACTATGATTGCATGAACTATACCATAATAATAAAAATCTTAATTTTTTTAATAAAAAATTAGGGGTTTTGTGCATAAGAATACACATTGGCCTGCTGACTTTTTTTGGCACAGGGAGGAGCTGGTTATGTTAGAGCTGTGCTCTATAAAAACGTTCAAATGGATGATGTGGCAAACCCCATTATTATTGATCAATTCTATTGTGATTCACCTAAACATTGTCAAAATCAGGTATATTCATCTTGTTCATTCAACATTTTCATTTTGTGGGTTCTATCTATATGGTATGAGAAATAAATTAAAGGTTATAAGATTCTGTGTTTTATATATCAAATGTGAGAGGAAATGAAGGTTGACCCACATAATGCATAAATGAAAAATGAGACTTCATGAACTTTTATCTTGGTAAATATTGACCCGTCTTTTATGTATTTTTCTATAATATTGTATGATACAATTAATAGAGTATTAGACTGATCAATGATTTCAGTTTTCATAATCCTTTTACTTGCAGTCCTCAAAAATATAAACTAGCAGTTAAATATTTTAGATTTCACAACCATGTCAATTAGATAGTTTCAGCTGAATTCAAGTCCAAGTTAACATTTTCTATTTCCATTGTTTATAAGCGTCTTAATTATGAATACAACAGCAATGACTGTACAATAATAAGTTAAGTTAATCATTCAGATGGTTGTATGTGATAAAATAGACTTCTAGTATGAATTCAGTCTAATACTTTCAACCCGTTTGACTTACCCTCTACGTGTTCCCCTTTTAGCTAAAGTTCTTTAAGTTTTTCTTTAGATCCCACTTCTAGAAATAACCATGAAGAATTAATATTCACTTTATCATGTGTTTATTTCAAACAAGAAAAACAATCGTTATTAAACATCAAAGATGAAATTATCTTTTTTTTTGTTCTTATGAACAGACATCAGCTGTGGAGATAAATCAAATTATGTATGAAAACATCCATGGAACATCAAAGAGTCCGATCGCTATGAAATTTGCATGCAGTGACACGGTTCCCTGCAAGAACATTATCCTTAATAATATCAACTTAAAAAGGACAGATGGGAAATCAGCTCAAACATATTGCAACTCTGTTAGTGGATTTACCTTCGATTATGTTGAACCATCCGCAGACTGTTTGATGGCCGTTAACAACTCGTTCACCAAATCTTTTGAAGAAACAAAATTCCAGCGTGAGTATTTGATTCATAGTGAACTTTAGTTTGTTTTCTTTACGTTCTAAAGGTCAATCCTTGTAGTGTTTGAAGATTATTTGAGCATTCGAGTGTCGTGTTAGTACATAGGGTATTTATTTTGAGTTGTAAGGAGTGTGTGTGATATATATCTTGTAGGTAGATGCACGTCTCTAATGTACATATGGTTCTGTTCTTTTGTGTAACTAATGAGAGTATCAAGCATGCTTAATCAATTTTATGCATATTTGAGTCTCTAATAACCATAATATACGCATGCGCATCAGCACATGGGCATATGATATGTGTACATGAACACATGTTTGTGTTTGGGAGGGTGTCTTCCACCTAACCTATGGGTTTATCATCTAATGGTATTAGTGTTGTCCTTACAAAAATGGTATGAATATAAATCTTTGCAGATGCAAGATTAGGTGGATTATGAAAAAATGTTAAATAAACATGCCCATAATATTTTAATAACTTTTGATTTTATATTAAATACAAAACTAGTAGTTCCGGTAAAATAATATGACATTTGATTTTTAGTTATTAACTTTGGTTAGAGAGCATGTCATTTTACCATCAGGATGTTTTTTTAGAGGTTTTTATGTCTCTACTCACTAACTTGATCTCATCACTCTCTTTCATGTGCCCATCTCTATCCGTCTCGCAATCACCATTCATAACTCTGTCACCCTATTCATCCAACAACCACACCTAACTCTATCACCCTATTCATCCAACAACCACACCACTACTGCCACACACCACAAAGGTCACTAGTAACCAAAAGCATTCACCAAGCCGAATCAAAGTCACCTGTCACCTATATTTAACGCTCTACTCACAAACCATGGTCTCTCCCACTTCGGTTTGATCAGCACCCCGACACTATGAGCACCACATTGAACCCATGTTTTAATTACTAAGGTTTTCATGCTAATGTACTGCAGCTATAATTTATCTAATTTATTTTGATTCCACATTAAGGTACAACTTCTACCATTCATGTTCTGGTTTAATTTGTGAATTGAATTGTAGTTTGACTTTGAAATTTTTGATTCATATTTTGTTTTATCTTTTGAGAACTACTAAACTTTTACTTTGATCGCTTGACTATGCTACTTGTCCCTAATCCCTTAAGCAAGTTTCTATTAAAATCATAGATGTGAAATCAGATTTTACTTTATGTAATAGATATTGGTTGCCATGAGCTGAATATCGTGCCCTATCTTTGTTAAACATAATATAATATGAACACCAACATACCGAGAAGTATTAGAACATGTATGAGAACGGTTTATAATCGAGCTAAGACGTAATATGACATGAATACCAAACAATCATTTCATGTGAATTATCAAGAACAATCAAAATAAAAAACATCATTGTTATCCAGTATATAACGTGGACTGGAGTATGTAGACATTTTGTAAATAACTGTATAACATTTTTGAGACCATATATTTTTAACGTAACGGTCTGTATAACACATATCAAAGAATCTATAGCAATGTAAGCGAAGACGTCTGTTCATAGCAAGTTGTCTCTTTGTTGCTTCACATACGCATTCATCTCTTGGTCACGGTTGATGGTCTATTTGATGGTAAAATTTAAGTTAAATTAGAGTAAAGGTAGGATCGACACAAGTGGACTTATAATAAGTTGGGTAACGTCTTTTTAAAATCAAGCTAGGTTGTAAATTGAGTTAAGGCTGTAAACTACAAATTATGTATGAGCATTGGATCAAATTTATAATTTACCCCAAACTAGTATTTTTTTTTTTCGACGAACATATGATCCCTGCTCTACATTTACTCTGATATTAAAAGCATTACATCTACGTTATACGGGATTAAATCTCACAACTCTTTCTTGGTGTTTCATTGGGGACTAGTAGTCCAATTCCTTCTCAAATAACTTAATAGATACTAATAATTGCCACTTTAGTTGTAGCCCATGATGAGAGTCAAAGTTTCATTGGAGTAATCTGATGTTCGAATATAATAAAAAAGTAGTTTACGGTAATGTAGTTTAGTTTTTTCTTTAACGGCCAACAAATACCATAAGCCCGGCACCCCGGTTAAATCCATTGACGAAAAGTCACTCACGCCCCGTGAAAACATACACGCTGGTGACCCAGGTCTGTACACCAATTAAATGGAAAACTCATCACCCGAAGACCCACTGTGATAAAATCTCTAGCCCACCTGAGCATATTACACCAAGTGAAACTCGAACTGATAGAATCCCTATTTTAGAGACCACGAGGTCATATGTTTTCAAACCAATTAATCTATAACTCAGTGATGTAGTTTAGTATTTGGGTGCTTTTGCCGTTAAAAATAAAAATAAAAAAATAATATGTCAAGACATGAGTTGGAAAAATGTTAATGGTAATGAGCAATATTCGGGGGTTATTTAACCTCATATTCATCATCGGTTTTCTAGCCCCTTATTCATATCTCTCTCTCTATTCGAATCGATCGATTGATCCCTCTCGAACAAGCTTTTCTCAGGTAAATCCAGATCCAGATCTCTGTTTTCTTATTTCTTCTATCAGATCTCAACATTTGTAACTCAGATTCAAACGTTGTTTCTCAATCGTATTAGATCATCGCCTTATATGCTAATTGCTCTAGTTTTGTCTCTAATTCTTCGTTATTTATGCAATCAAGTAGTTTTTTGATGATTTTGTGGTCGTGATTTGTAATTGTACGGTCGTTGATGGATTGTTTAGTGGAATCGGTAGTTTGGCTGATGCATTTTGAGATTTTACTCCGATCTGAATCGGTACTAATTTTATTCGTTTGATAAACTGTTGTCAGATCCGTTTTATGGACGTGTCGCGTTGTAGATTTTGCTTGGGATGTGATCGTTAGTTGATTTGTAAAGTTTCTGTTTGGCCCTATGTGTAAATCCGTTTGGTTTGTTTTCATTTGGAAGGAAATGGTGGCTCTTTAGCTGGTAATCTTAGGTTTTTAGACAGCATCTGTCTAAATCTCCATGCATTTCATACTAGAGATAGATGGCGTCTGTTTCTTAAGCTTGCTGATTCCATTGTGATTTGTTCCTTCCATGTTAGGATCATTATTATGAACATTTACTTCATATTTAATTGCTTACTTGAAGATATTGTTGTGTTAATATTTTGATCTGAGATTCTAGCGTATATTGTAGAGTTTTTTGTTTGAAAAAGAGTTTTTGAAGATAACTTGTAGATCTTCTCACTAACTAGGTGATGCTTTTTTATTCTGTACGTTCACTGAGGCTGGTTTTATATATAATTTTACATGTTATAATTTTCATCTCTTGTATTTTAAGACCTGTTTTCATTGATACATGAACAAATTTTACAAGATTTCAATGACATAGATCAGCTTGGTATAATTTTAATAATAAATTATGTCAGATGTGATAAGTTAAGTTACATTTTGGAAATAGCTATGCACTTAATGTCGGCTGCTATTAATTGTTCTAGATCTTACAGTTCTGATTTAGTGTTGTTCTTTGTAGGGATCCTCACTAGCAAGAGGATGGGGCTAACTTTCACCAAACTCTTAAGCCGGCTCTTTGCCAAGAAAGAGATGCGTATATTGATGGTGGGTCTCGATGCGGCTGGTAAGACAACCATTTTGTACAAGCTCAAGCTCGGTGAGATTGTGACCACTATTCCTACCATAGGTAATCATTTCTGTAAAAGTTTCAATTTGTTTTGATTACCATATCAGTTACAGTTTGTTATATAAGTTACAAATAAGGAGTGCTTGTTGATTCACCTACAAGATATGTGATTACACACATATAGACAGTTAGAAGTTGAAATTTAATAGCTTATGTGGTTATCTTTGGCAGGTTTTAATGTGGAGACTGTTGAGTACAAAAACATTAGCTTCACAGTGTGGGATGTTGGGGGTCAGGACAAGGTAGAATGGCTACTTACTTGGGACTTTTGAATTTTTAATGTTGCAGACCTTAAACACTCATCTGTTTTTGTTTGGACGTTTTAAGATTTCTTGTGTTTGTGATTTGTGTACATTTATTTGTATATGTAGATTCGTCCATTGTGGAGGCACTATTTCCAGAACACCCAGGGTCTTATCTTTGTGGTTGATAGCAATGACAGGGACAGAGTTGTTGAGGCAAGAGATGAATTGCACAGGATGTTGAATGAAGTAAGTTTGAGCTTTTAAATATTTATTGTCTTCTTGCTTTTCATCAAAAGAAATAGATGAACCAAAAGTATATGTTTATTTACTTCTGTAATTTCTGCTATTGCTACAATAACCACATAATGTTTGATTTTATTGCTTCATTAAGATGTTCTACAGTAAGATATATCTTATATATGACAGGATGAGTTGAGAGATGCAGTTCTACTTGTGTTTGCTAACAAACAAGATCTCCCAAATGCGATGAATGCTGCTGAAATCACTGATAAGCTTGGTCTCCACTCTCTCCGACAGCGTCACTGGTAATCAGCATTAAGAGCTTCTATCCAGTTAAATAATTACATTTTAATTGTGTGGATGTGTTCTGTTATCTCCCCATTTGTAGTTCTGTTATAAGCTTACCGTTGTACTTGCCTTTATAACGCTTAAAATCACTAATGTAACAAAACTAGAAGTATAAATGTCAGAAAACTAACTAAGTGCATGTGGATTGAGGGTTTGGGAAAGAGGGAACATGAATATGAATCGTAGAGGGTGTATGGTTCAATGGTGTGGATTTTAGAACTAGAAAGGAGACCCTTGATATTGGGTTTTCTTTAAACTGCCAATGGGGTTGGGTATGCAAATCCCATATGATGTCATTCCACAATACCACCAAACCCATATCCATAGTATCGACCGATATAAAAACTCATTGATTCTTTTGCTCAGGTACATCCAGAGCACTTGTGCAACCTCTGGGGAGGGACTCTATGAAGGATTGGATTGGCTTTCCAACAACATAGCAAACAAGGCAAGTTCTACAATTTCGATACGTTATTATTTATAATTTGTTTTTAAAAAAGAACAAAGAAGCGTGTGTGGGTTGGCTCAACCCGACCACTTGACCCATTAACCCAACCCATCTGATTTTCCATCCCTATGCTTTCTGAACTCCCAATGCTCATCTAGCTATGATCGTGTTTGTTCTCAATTATCATGCCAGTTTTGTTAAATGTATTTTACAGGCATGAGTCAAGGAGAGGGTGGATGTTGGCAGTTTGTGGTACTGGTTTTGGAAGTTGTTGTTTGAAAGGGTAAAATTGCTTCTGATATAATACATTGTTTTTATGTTTGGACTGAAAGTATGTGTTTGGTAGGTTGGCTATTATTCTTTAATCTGAAGTTGTTGAGTTTATGTGGTGGTTAGAATTCTTATGTAGTCTGTTGGTATGCTATGATTATATGATATGGTAATTTCAGTTGCTTAAAAGAAATGTTTTCCAATGTAATCTTTTCTCTGTTTTGATTTCATTGGGTTGTCACAATCATCTTCTTTATTCTTTTAATCCTTGGCTTAGTTGCTTTTTATCAAAGTAAATGTATGTTTAGTTGGTTTGTTAGCAGAGAGGGCATAAATAGATCTTTTTTATTCTCTCAAGTTATTTGTTTTACACTACGTAAAGTGTTTTTACTGCTTTCTGTTTAAAGAATTGGTTACTTGAATCATTAAAAAGTTATAATCGAGTTAATCTAACATTATTTATTTATTTATTATTTTTATAAACTTCAATGTACTTTTGGATATAGTTTTGTTTTTTCTACTTGTCACAACTCTCAAGTTTGACTAATTGGTTGTCTGGTAGTCTATTAATGGGTGTTAAGAAACTACTTCTTAATGATTTATAGTTTTTTTAATTGTTAAGAGTTAATTTTAATACTGAATGGTTAAGAGGTATCATTTTAACTATTAAAATGTTATAAATCGTTAAAATGTAGTTTTTTAATGACCATTAAGAGGCTATCAAACGGTTTCAAGTAGCTATACTTGGTTGAAAGATTATATTTTATGAAAGGTAAGGAATGAAATATATTTATTTTTTGTAATTCTTGAAATGCCTTGTAATTTCTAGCAACATCTAATGAACAACAATGTCTAAAGTTATTCAGGTTTTTTTCAATGAGGTATCGGTCTAGAATCAGATTGTTCCGGACCGGACCCTAAACTGTCTTCTATTTATTTACAACTAAGAACTAACGAAACCGAAAACCGGACCATGAGCTATTGGTACTTGGGTCTGTACCGGGTTTTATGGGTCTACTCTTTTAAGGTTTACAAGCAATTAACAGTAATGGGCTGCAATTAAATGGGCTGTAAACCCATTTTAACAACACTTAATGTCTTAATTGGGTAGAAACACTTCAATGGATTACACACACTATCATACATACACTGATACACATATCATCGTACATATACATATTAATGATATTATCATACACACACGTATTATCCAAGGCCGGCCCTTGTTAAGTGTAGGATGGACGATCGTACATCACCCATTTTCAAAAGAAGCCCCAAAATTTTCCTTGTTCATGTATGATAGGTTGATTTTTTATTTTTTATTTCTACAATTAATGCTTCATCCCTTCTAGTCAAGGATCAAGAAAAACTAATTTAGAATTTTAAAACTTTATAACTAAAAAGTTTATAAAATAAATGACAGTTACTTTAGTGGACCAATTGTCCTATTAATTCTTACAAACCTAATCAGTCAATAATCATTTAAAACTCAATAACCATTTTAAAACCCAATGATCATCTTAAACAAATTAGCACATATAGCATTAGCCCATAATCATTTAACCCTCTTTTTAAACTTCAAAAATTAACCTAATTAACAAAAAAAAAAAAAAAAAAAAAAAAAACTACCGATAATTCTAAATTCCTTGTCGTCTGCCAAAATTAAAAACACAAATCAATATAGGTTCGATCCGATTGAAAATAAAAATCAAATTACAAATTTCTTGCTACGAAATTTTGTTTTGTTTATTTTTACAACAATTATCTTCGTACTAATAACTTTGTTTACATTTATAATTTTATATTTTAAGCTTTTTTTTACTTGTTATACATGACCTGTTGAATCTACAGACCAACCTTGATATTATAGTACACACATATGATCATATACACATTAAAGAAAATTTTCAACGTGGATAGACGAATAGTGATGATGTAACAATACATATGCATACATACCGGAACATAATGGATAATACTTACAACAGTCAATGAAGACGATTAGATGATTGATGGCCAATCGAATAACCCTGAAGGCTTTGGCAATGAAGACTAGTGTTGCTTGAAGGAAACGTTTGAAGAACCCTAAACAAAAAACTATGACATCCAGCTTCTCATACCAATTAATATTGTCTATTTTGCCACTAGGAGCTCATAGATTTGTTTTTATTTGGCTGGCCGAATACTTCATAGGAGGTCTCCCATCCTACAATTATTCCCACCCAATCACGTTTTACTGTGAAGTTCTCATATTCACAACCAATACATCCAAAACACGTTGGTGATATTTGAGGTGGGACATTCTTTGTGGCCTAGTACTCTTTTGTGCGGTTAGAACATAATAGAATGTTGTTACAAGCACCCCCCGTTGGGACTATTGTCCTCATATAAGGTTTGTCTCACCATTGTAAACAAAACAAAACAGGAATGACTCTAAGATCATTTATAACGTTTGGTCTATCATATTAACCAATATTGTTTGCTTTGTCTTCTAAGAGCCCACAGAATTGTGTTTGGTTGCCTAAGTAAATACGTTCCAGAAGTCACACATACAGGAATTTCTCCCCACCTAAACACAGATAACTATGAAATTCTCTTCTCATTCATAGTCAATGTGCTCAAAACCAATTGATGATATTTGGCGTCTAGTCTCTCATGTATGGTTAGAACATAACATAACGATCCCTAATTTGCCTAAAGTGTTACAAGAACCCCGGTCGAAGAACCTTAATGATTTATCAGTTGTAGGTACATACGGCTCTTGATGATTTTGTTGATCGCATACAAATTAAATTAAGGTTTTTTTTTTTTTTTTTTTTTTTTTTTTTTTTTTTTTTTTATCACAAGTGGGTTTCAAAGGTATGAATCGGAAAATGCTCACCCATCTTAATAGAAAATATAAACTAGAACAATATATCTCATTTTAACAGGTTACGTGTCAATTTTTGTTGCTGATTTCCATCCATAAGAACAAACAAAGCGTTTATTGCTTTGTTTTTAGAGGTTTATATTAATACGTGGTAAATGCATTTTCTAGAATGCATAAATGCTAGATTAAGATAAGACAGATTATATTTCAATATAAATCATGTGTCGTACCCCATCCGAATTGTGATAAGATGCCATCTGAAAAAGACAATATTCCAACTTTTGAAAAATGAACAACGAAACAAAATAAAAACTTATATTTTAAGCGTATAACACATACATTTCATATTTGATACGTTTTTGTAGTGACCTCCACAACTCGTTATATCTTGAGAATGTCCGGTGCATATGATACGAAAACCGGCACACAAGAAACTACGTGGAACACAACATTCCGCCCAAAACATATCCGTGAGTTGATACCATGACAACGACTACATTTGAAAACAAAACGAGACGACTTTTGTTTTTGCTGGCTGATCTTACAACATAAAGTAATATTGCTTTCGAATGATGTATAAAAGCTTCAGCGTAAGTTATGACTTATGAACAACTAAGAACGAATGATCTATAAAAGCTTCGGCGTAAGTTATGACTTATGAACAACTAAGAACGCGGGTTAACTATCTTGTGAGAAAACAAGATTAAAATATATAGTTATTTGTATAACGGTAGTAAGTTATGTAATTTTCACTAATTAATAAAAAGAATCATTAAATAACAGAAGGTAAAACATTGCAACAAAATTCTAGCATTATGTTGAATGTCCATCTAGAATTCCAAATTGCATAGTCAAAAGAAAAGTCAAAATCAAGAAATGGCACAAAGTAGGTGGCTCCGGAAATGTGGAAATCCAATTTTGATAATTGAGGGACCAACAATATTTGAAATATATGCCCATGTTGCATTTAAATTTCCATGTTATTAACTATTTTATTATCCATTGGAAGCATTCCAAATAATGGTTCAAAGGAAGTTAGTTGTTATCTTTTGTCAAAACGTATTTAGCCTAACGATATACTGGTATACTGGTCTGTAAATGGTGTCATCTTCTCTAGAGGTCAGATTCAAGTTTTTCAATGAGCCGTTGAGTAGAATTAAAAATACATGGTAAGTTGTCATTAAAAAAATGTGATCATATATTTTTTAATCATGTTTTAATTGTGAAACTGTATAATACAATATAGTCATACATATACGCGAGATATTGCCATTTTCGTCCCTGAAGTTTTGTACATTTTGTTATTTTCATCCAAAAATAAAAATTTTCTCCTTTGTGTCCTTGACATTTAAAAAACTTGCTATTTTCATCCATTTCCGTTAACCCCGTTATTTACCTGTTAAGTAGCCATCACATGCACATCATGTGAGGGGCATTTAGTTATTTTTGCACCTCACCAGGAAAAAAGAAAACTTAAATAAACATTGTTCAATTTCCCCGAGCATTTAAACATTATTAGATTGTTTTTAATATTCAAAGCTGATGTCCGCTTAACGAGTAAAACAAGCGGAGTTAACGGAAGTGGATGAAAATGACAAAATTTTAAAATGTCAGTGACACAAATGGAAAAAATAAAGTTTTTGGATGAAAACAGAAAAAAGCATCAAAACTCATAGACGGAAATGACAATTAACTCTAAAAATAAAGATAAAAACTAAAAGTTTAAAACACGATCTTTCTTTTCATATTCCTTCCATATCATATATCTAGTTTTATATCAGTTTGTTTTTACATACTTTTTCGTATTATATCATGTGCTACTTGTCTTTGGATTATTTTGCTTTTTTCCCTACTTCCTTTTATATAAATTGAATTCAATGTACACATTTAATGCTTATTATAGATGGAAAATGAGAAAGTTAGGTCGAAATAGATTACACATTCAAATAAATGTTGCATGAGAATCAATAGAAGGGACCACAAGTAGATTTGTATTGGGTTTATAGACTTATCGCGAACATGTTCAAATATATGTTTTTATGATTATATTCTTGATTTATTGCTAAAACAAATGTTTCGTCTCCATTCTTTGTTTTCTTTCCTTTTCTTGGAACCTTCTATCGTGTTAGAGTATCAAAATTAATTTAATATGCTACTCTCGTACATAATATAACTTGTTATTGGATAATTTTGTCAAATCAAATGTTACATATGGCTCACCAAAAATCGGTTCAATCAACTAACTTGATGCTTGGGTTGGTTTGAATTTTTTATTTGTGGGTGCATGATTCAAGTATATTATATATAAAGTTATCTATTATCTATAATAGAACATTTTGGTGGTAAGCTAGCTCCTTTTTATTTAAGATGTCAAAGATTCAAATCATACAATATATGAGTATAAATGTTTAATAGACGTAGATCATGAGTTGTTTTAAAATACATAAAAATAACATGTTTATAATTTTCCTCCCTAAGGTTTAGGGAAAGTAAAAGTATTATTCATAGTTTTTGACACCAACACATTAAAATGGAGGTTTTATCAATATGTTGCTTTGTGACAACGTTTAAAAAACGAGGTCATGTTTGGTCAGTGCTTTAAGAACAACAAAATCATACATTGCAAGGTGATATATTTCAAAATGAGGTTAGTGGTTTTAACATGACTAAAATACTAGCAGATAAAAGCAAAATGTGTTGGAAATTTACACTCGTGTATTCGGTCATCTCACACTTGTCGAGAAAACTATGTTTCAACATCAACGTGATAGCTTTCACAGAGCCATTAAAGCTATCTCGTGCAAGCTAACACTCACATGTATGGTTATTCAAGCTTGCACTTAACATATCAACATCATTGTCTCATATCATTATCCACTTCTAGTTATGTACTCTTTATATATAGCGCCCATAGCTTGTAGAAATTTCCTTCACTTATAACATACATTACTTAGGTTGTTCTTTAAAAGTTAGTAGTTTCAATATCTCATTTCAAAAGTTAGAATTTCGTTTGTATTCATTCTATTTCAAGTCAACTCATAACATAAAAAAGGACGAAGAATCCAAGTACAAGTTTCAACAAAGTAAAAGGACCAAAGTGGTAAATGACGATAGCTTATGGGTGGCTTTTGATGCAAATAAAAGTTTTCAACAAGAAGGGCGTAAATGAGAATAACCAAATATTGTGAATTGTCGTTTTCTAAGTATTTAGAATTTACCCGCCAAAAACAAAGAGGGCGGGACCCACTATCTTCTTCTTGTGTTCCGTTCAACGACTGTACACCCGTCCCCGGGCATCGGACTGACCAACTCTCTTTACCCTTCATTGACACAAGTGTTGTTGGTTATTTGGATTAGTGATGTATTATTGGTCTATACGATCATTATTCGAGTACTAAACCTTGAAGCATTAAGTTAGCACGTCTGTAAAAGAAAGGTCGTACATACTATCAGTTACAAACTTGAGATCACTTTAAAAAAAGGCTCACATTAGATAAAAAAAACTCCCAACCCAACCAAAAATCCTTTTTTTTAAAGTATATATAAAACTTGAACCCAAACCTATCATTGGTTTTTACTTACATAGTTAACCCCTATGTCATGAGAAAATAATGGTAGCTTATTTACTATTTCTATACGCATTAACTACAAGTATTATGCCGATTAATTTTTTTTAATAGCAAATGTGCGATCTTGCTTTGAAAGACATGTGTTATCTTAATCGGGCTCGTTTATTTGTTTTCATGACGGATTGCACCCCAACACTCTCAGAAGGAAATCCATTGTTAGAAAAACCCACTAGCTCAATTTGAGAATTTATCTGAGATTTGAACACATGACCTTCACATATATACATGTCATGGGTGTATTATCTTAACCAGTTGGACTAAAAAGCACTGGTAACTGATTAATAAGAGTATATTTATAACAATCATACGATAATTTAGTGGTAAGATGTCTAAAAATTTTGTTAAGATGTAAAACAATTGGAAGTTTATTTATAGGGTTATTGCAATTCTTTTAAATGAAAAAAAATATAAAGGAAATAAAATAGGATGATAATATAGCGGATGTTTGGTAGCCTATTAATAGTTATTAAGAGGTTACCTTTTAATGGTTTATAACCTTTTAAAGATTAAAAAGTAACCTTAATGTTGAATGGTTAAGAGGTTAATATTTAATGGTAACTCTTAACTATTCAACATCAGTGTTACTTTTTAACTATTAAAAAATTATGAACCATTAATAAGTAACTTTTTAATGACCACTAAAAGTAACAAGCCAATAGTGTCATATGTTGGGCAGGCGGATAAGAAAGATCTACAAAGAGTCACAGTTATTTCTTTCAACAAAAAGATCTTACTTTCAATGTTTTTTTTAACCCAAAAATGTTTGAGCAGCCAGTCGATTGATTTTTTTAACATTTATATAATTCAAACGCACACAAATGATTTTACAAACAATTTTATGAAGAGTAATTTTCTTTTCAAATAATAGTTAATAATTAAAATGTGTAGTTGTGAGTATGTTTCAAGACTAATGAAGCTAAAGACTTTGATCTAGGCAATGGTATATATTCGATGTATGTTTTTGGGAGATTAGAGTTATGGTTATGTTCAATGTTCAAGACTTTGATTAACACGTGTTTTCACTATTTAGGCAACTATATATGGTTCAAAACATAATATTTTAACATAAAATCTTTGTTAGACCGGTCATGGAGTCACCTAATGATACAAAAGAAATCGGCAATTTGATTTTTTCTAAGGAGATCGTGATAAGTATGATAATTATTTTTTAACGTGACAAACGTACGGGTTATGTTGGCCACATAATTATTGTATACACCTAATCCTAAACCAACTATAATGATTATACAGGTCTTTAAATATGTAGTACCTTCTTGTCTAATAGAAACCCTCTTTTGACCGCTCCATAACTTTTTTCATGTAAATTTACTTAATTCATCAGTCAATAAATATAACTCTTACAATTAAATCTTTATAAACCCAATTTGGTGTATGCTTTAAACTCGTATTTATACCAACTTTATTTAATTCATTTGCAATATTAAATTAAATGTAATATAATCCTTCTAAACAAAGTTACGTTTCCAAATTAAAACAACAAAATATAATAATCACAAAAGTAAATTTAGAAAGAAAACATTTTTGAAAACAAGATACTACACGAATTTAATGTGATTCTTGATTAGGATCGAAAACAAAAAATAAGAATTAAAAAAAGAACTAGATTTGAGTGAATCTCCAAATATATAATACCAATATAAAAAACATTCATGATATGTCATTTAGCTTTTTCTGTCACATCACATTCACAAAGAGGTTGGTCGTTTCGTAATGTGATATACGCAATTTTATTTTACATTTTATGTGATAGACTGTTTTCCACAACCTAATATTATTAAGTGAATGTCATAAAATAGTAAAACACGTCTTCATCTATCTATTATAATAAAAGAAGCTTTTAAGGTGCCACTTGTCGAAATATTATGCTTTTTCATATTGATTTTTCCGTCTCTCTCTCATAATAAATGATAATAATAAATAGTAATTATATTATTTAAAATATTTTCAAATTAAAAAATATTGTAAAATTTATAAACTAGATTTTTATATAAAAAATAAACAAACTTTAAAAAAAATATAAGATACAGAAATTTTCTTAAACAAAAACTTTCCTAGAATTCTAACTTTTTTATAACTACTTTTTTTATTTTAAGGGTTAACTTTTTATAAACATATTTTTTTATTTTAAGGGTGATTAAAAATAAAATTATATTTAAAAAACAAAATATAAAAAAAATCTCATAAAACGAGAGTTTAGTATGATGTTATTATTGTTTTACTTAAATTACTTATTTATAAGTAACTTAATTATTCTTATTTGAAAATATCATTTTATAATTTTTATTATAAACTATTTAATATTTTATTAATTCAATCCATATATTACACGAGATATAAACTAGTTGATAATATATGAATCAAAAGGGTAAAGAAGTAAATTCTCATCATAAAAATAAGGGGATGATATATAAATCAAAAGGGTAAATAAGTAAATTCTCATGGTAAAGAGAAGGGGAGAGAGATCTGATGAATCGAGGAGTAGGGGGCGTGATTCCAGAAATTTGCTGGTCGCGTGTTTGCAGGGGCCCACTTATACGTATTTCCCCGCCTTTTACTTTTTTTTCTTTCTGTCTTTTGTCAGAAAAACATAAATAATAATAATAATAATAATAATAATAATAATAATAATAATAATAATATTAATAATAAATATAAACATAAATAAATAAAAAATACGTTATTATAAGAATAAGAAGAAGAAGAAGGCGCATTTTAATATATAGGTCTCAACGTACATCCATTCATCCTCCCCCACTTTGTAACCACCACCACCACCATCACACCAATCGATCATCTGATTGATCTCACTTTCTCTCTATACCAATTACTTTTTTCATCAACTTTAGGTGTGTTTTCTGTTTTTCTAGATTTTTGTTATTGAATCCAGTTTATGAATTATGATGATGCATCGATTGTGTTTTGGTTTGTGAATTTGCAGGATCCAGTGAAGTTTTTTCTTATCAGTGGTTGTGACTGAGGTAATATATTCGATTTGTGTTGTTTTGGTTGGTTGATTGATTGATTGTTTTCAGTTTCCTGTGATTGATCATTGGTGATTTAAGTTTTTTTATTTTCTCGTTGCGTATATTCGTTTTATTTTTTTAGTTTTCGGTTGTAGTCGGGTGAAGCAGAAGGAATGGTTGTTGATTTTACCATGTGGAGTGTTTGAGCTTTGATTTCTTCTCGCAGTGTGAATTTTCTGTTTTTTGAGATTTGTTATGGAGTAATGATTAGTTAACTGTGGTTGGAAGGAGTGTTTGATACTATTATTGATGCTGAATCTACCATGTGAGACTATTTTTTTGTTGGTGAATGTTTTTGGTTTATAGAAGTGTTTTGAGTTTGGTGTTTTTGATGATTGATGATTTGACTGTATGGATTATTGGTGCCATATGTTTCTTATGATCATAAGAATCTATAACCGGAAAACAAAACTCATGGCCTGCCAGTAATCGAGAGTAAAACGTGATTTGCCTAGGTAGGTGCCTTTGGCGTTTACCACTGCGTCACCCCCTTTGAAGGTTCTGTTAGTGTTGTCTTTGGGCTTTCGGGTAAAAGATGCAGTCCATGGACATTGTAGCTTGATTAGAATGCTTTACGTCATAGTTATTCAGTTAAACCCTAGCCTGCTAATCATCATTTTGGTTTCTGTTGAAGAATGCGTGCCTAAGTTTAAGGCAATATAGGTGAATTTGTGGTATGTTTATTCATTGCTTCTTAGTCCTGTGACAATGTAGATTGTTGCGTCATATGATTTATGGCACGTGCTAAATAGCAGCTCATCATCATTAAACTTGAGCTAATTTTCACCCAAATTTTGGAAAACATTCGGCCTCATTAAGGGTAAATTTACTAGGATAAAATTTCAACATCATCTATTTTTCCATCTTATCTTGCTATGCATTGATCCTGATCTTACTGGTGATATATACAATGAAATACAATATTGTGTCCAAACCAGTTACCTGCATTATTGCTCCCATTCTTGGCTTAGCATCTTTCTAAATTCTTTATCTTATTTTAGTATTTTATCAGCCTTATTTTGAAACATATTCTCTGAAGTATTCTGGGAATCTTATGTTGCTAGGAGCATTATTTTGAATGGTCTAAAGGCATTACTTTTGACACTAGCAACTTGTGCATTTCAAAATCTAATTCCTTTTGCCATCATTTTGTTTTAGGTGGATTGTTTTTTATAAATCATTTGTGTCCAATGTTGGGAGAAGGAAACAAAAATTCTTTAGTCCCTGTTTTTGTTGATGAGAACCTTTTCCGGTATCCTTCAAATGCATCAAATCAGTTGCAGCTATTTGGAAAAGGTGAATTTCTATCCTTTTAAACTAAAATTTAAATTTTTTTAATTGTTCCTATTTGGCTATTCTCCTCACAACATATTGAAGATACATTGATTTTTATGAGAATGCTGTATTTACTCTTGTTTCTTACTTAGGTTCTTGTAGCTACCTTTTCTTGGGGATGTTGCAGTAAATGTCTTGGTTATGTTAGTTGATATATTTGCATAATGTGATACTGGGGTTGCTGGTTAACAACTTTATCTTACAAGTACATGATACTTGTATACGCGTTCTGTCCCAGAACCGAAAAAGAAAACCCCCCTTTGTTTTCTGCTTAGCATACTTTCTACTTCTGAGAATAAGATAATCATGAAAGGTTATATATTTTTGTAATTTTGAAATCATTTTGTCCCTTAATACTTTGTTAGAATAGAAAGTAATAATCTTTCTAACTACATATCATATTTAATCAATTTATCTTCCTACCTTGTCAACATAAATATCATGTTAATGTTTTCTTACCTTTTCTACTATTAGGTGTAACATTCATCTGATTTCCTGAATGCTATTGTTGGTGCAGTAAATTATGACCATAATAGTCCCACCTTTCGGCCCAGCAAACGTCCATGGGAAGTTGATGCTAATTTTATGCAAAAAAAACTTCCAATTTCACTGAACCACAACTTTCATCATGATGATTCTGATATCCCTTCAAGCCTCCCAAACCCACACCATGTATCAACTGGCTTAAAATTATCATATGATGACGAGGAACGTAATTCCTCAATCACTTCAGCAAGTGCAAGTATGACTTTAGCACCATCAATTATGTCTTCTATTGGTGATAGCATTACAACTGAACTTGATCACCACAAAGAAGAGCTTGAAAGATTCATTATGTTTCAGGTACTATTTATTTTTCCTACAAATGTTTTGTGTACAAGCACGTGCTTTTTTGCCATTATTCATATTTAGCAGTATATGTGGTCATACTACAGATCACTTACTACTCTACCATTCATAATGCATAACATTAGATACATAATATTTGGGAGGTTCTGAAAGGAGCATTTGTTTCCTTTATGTGGACAGCCAAGTAGGGTAGCATAATTATGTGATAATTATCTTTGCATTCCTTTACAGCCTTACCATAAAAACAACAAAACATCTGGTGCTATTAGTAAGGCCGTCCAGTAATTCAGTTTATAGCATCAAAATCTAATGATATTTCAAGTTTCGTGTTTACCGTAGTGAACCATCTTTTTCTTTTTACCATTTGATGCTTCAATGAACTTTTACTTCGTTATCACTTGATGCATTTGACCTGCTATGGAACTTGAAGATGACATGGCACCACCTTTTGTCCTGTTCTGTAAATAGGAAAAACCTTTTGGTATGATCAACCTTTCTGTAAAGAGGTGATATAATCATAACTCTGTAAAATATCTGGTGTGAATCCCTTTGTGCAAGGCAAATTCCACTAAAAGGTAACAAGCTTATGAAAATATATATTTAATATGACCAACTTCAAAAGGCTTAGAGCCAGGGTAATATGACCTAACCATCTACTAAAATTGATCACACAGAAGCTGGCGTGTCAGTAACTTTGATCATGTTGACTTTTTTTTTTTTTTTAAATAGCGCGACACTACTACGACATCTAAAACCTGTTAAATTACATGTTTGTGTTCAATAAAGATTTTAGGCAAAACTATGTTATTTTGTATGCAGTTGGGCCTATTTGGTTATGCATAAACTAACATTTAGTGGTATTAACAGGAAGAAAAGATGCTGAAAGGAATGAGAGACCTAAGGCAGAGACACATGACTTCTTTTCTGGCTGCTATTGAGAAAGGAGCAGAGAATAAACTGCGCGAAAAAGAAATCGAAATAGAAAACATAAACCGTAAAAACAAGGAACTTATGGAGAGAATAAAACAGGTGGCCACTGAAGCCCAAAACTGGCACTACAGAGCTAAGTACAATGAGTCAATGGTCAACATACTGCAAACAAATCTTCAACAGGCGCTGGCTCGTGGAAACGACAACCATCTTAAAGAAGGATTCGGAGACACTGATGCTGAAGTATCGTCTAGTGATCCTCAAAATCACCTAGGATTAACCAACAGTGTTGGGAAGTCTACGTGTAAAGTGTGTAGGGCCAATGTGGTGTCGGTTTTGGTAATGCCGTGTAGACACCTAAGTTTGTGTAAAGAATGTGATAGTTTTACGAGCGTGTGTCCAGTTTGCCAGATGGGTAAAACAGTTAGTGTGGAAGTGTACCTCTCATAAGGTATGTGACTCTCCCAAAATCTTATATTAATGAGAATTTAGTATTTATATGAGCAGTTAGTTATTTTAAATTCAATATTTAATTTTTTGCATGAAAATTTACATAAGTGACATCTATTGTCGTAATAAATGAAGAAATTGGAAATAATAATTTATAAATGGAGTAGATTAGATATATGTAATATTGTTGTGGTGGAGGTTGTAAACAAGAGAGGTGATATAAGCCATTATGATATAAACATGCATTCTAAGCACATACTCGAATCCAATGGTTCTAGTGAAGCTCTAGACTGTTGTTGGATTGCTACATAACGTACGGAAGCAGTATAATAAAATGTGGCCACGCTATACTTTCATCTTAAATATAAACCCATACCGCCTGCAAACGACTGTTTGATCTGCCACCAAACGACCATTTGAAATTTTTGTCAAATGCTCGTTTGCTGGTTATATCAAATCCCATGCCCCTGCTACCTTTTAAACTGTCATTTGAGTTTTTGTCAAACGACCGTTTACATGTTATATCAAATCTCATGGGCCACAACCTTTTAAACGACCATTTATGACAAAATTAAAACATTCGTTTGGGTGTAAGATTAGATGGAAAACTCAATACTAAGCCCTTACACATTTCATCACTTCTTGGAAAGCATAAGAAAGAAGATTTTTATGGTGTGGAAGTGGCACTTCCAATAGTCAAGTTGAAACTCAATTATTGTATCTAAAAGTTGGGCAATTTGGGCATTGGTTCCCTCAAACCTTGCTTTATTGTCTAAACTAAATGGGAATGTAAATCAAACTCCAAGCTAAATAAGTTATGGTTTAACTTTAAAGCAATTTCGGAAAAATACAAGAAGACACCATTTTCTTCCCCTAAGATCAAGCATTGGTTTACTCGATCTGACTTGGATATACTGTCTCTTAACATTGACACTTTCATTCACGACATTTTAGAATACTCCACCTCCATTATGCGGTTCCTCGCACCGACTCCACCTTAATTTGGAATAACTTTATTCTCATCAAAGTTAATTTCTTTGTTCGGAGGGATCTCCTTGATAAAATCTATACCGGAGACCCATTGAAAAAAAAATGTTACTTTGAACACCTTGCTATGTTTGGTTTGTTGTTCTTATAATTCTTTGACTTTGTTTTCATATTTTGGTCTTAATTACTCTCAAAATCGATCAATGGGTAAGCTAATTTTTGCCATTCAACTTGTTATCTCGAGGTGTACTTTATGCTCTTCGTCTTATTTATTATTTATTTATTAATTTATTTTCTTTTACTCACAGTAATTAAAAAACAAAAAGATGAGAATGAATAATAAATCTTTATATTTAGAGAACCGTAGTTTTTCTTAAAAATTTAAGGATGAAGTTGTGATATGAGTATCCAGATGTAAAAACAAAATAGAAGAATTTTATTATTATTCTCTAAATTTTAAGTACAAAGATGGAATAGGTTTCCAAACGAGAATCCCCTAAAATACATCCTGTTTATTATTTTCAAATTAATTTAAAAATCCAATGAGGGTTGTTTTTAGTTGTATTGTTTTACCTGTTTTGTTTCCTTAATAAACCATTTTGTTATATTTTTTCTTTCCATTTTAAAATCACAATTTTCTTAATCAATCTTTTTTATTCTAAGTCTAGAACATAAAATAAACAAAAGCCGTACCCGGATTAGATTCAATCTTCAACCTGAAAAGCAACTTGGATTATTCTTTAAATTGTGAATCACAATATAAACCTATTTCACGGGTTTATCAGATTAGACAGAGAATACTATTAGTGGAGTCGGATTTGTTTGAATCTGTGACTTTTTCTCGGTGGTTGTTCTTGTAACTGTAAGTCTTTGTATTGTTCGACGAAGCAACAGCGCTTTTTTTCTTTTAATTTTTTATTTATTCTTGTCCACGGATCGAGAAAGCATCCAGGGATTTTAAATCCCTTTTGTTGTTATTAAGTAAGGGCGTAAGGTCTAATAATAAAAGTTTTGAGGCCCAAAACAAATCAGTGATTAAACAGCCCATAACTTTATTAAATAAAGCCTAATAAAGCCCAAAGTTAATTACAAAAACCCAAATAACATGTAACGTTAAAACCAGCTCGCACTCTCATGATTTTTAAATAGTTTAGTTTCTAATGTTATTTCCTTGTTCGATAAGTTAATCAATAACACATAAATTGCCAACACCTTTTTAACCTACTAAACCTACACCGGTGTCCATCTTGTCATTAAAACTCTCAATCATTTGAGGGAAACTTGTCACTCATTTGTAGGGTCATGCCAGAAGCTATTTGGTATTTATTACGTTACAATACAATTGTATTTTTTTGTGTCGACGTTCACACGTCTTTTAGTGAACATCAGAGGCACACGTAGTGACAGTAGCTAGGTATATAAAAACATGTGATAAATTGACTTAGAAATTAAAAAATGGATATCCCTTATCTCCATAGAGATGACGTGAGTCTCTAATTTGGATTCCTTCTGCTTTTTGCTCCTTTCACTTGGATATCATATACATCTCCAAGATAACATACACATTATTCACACACCTCTCTCTCTCTCTCTCTCACTATATAATATATACATAAATAGAGAACAAAGGAGATTAATATTATTATATTCTCTCACACCATTGTATTATTTTCTTATACAGAAGATACTTGTATCATTCTCTTTGTTTGTTAGCTAAACTTTTGATTCAAAAACATAGATGGTCATGAAGCCTAGGTCTCATAGTTGCAAGCCATCTTTACCATGTTTTCATTGCCATCCAATCACTTACATTAGACTGGTATTTATACATATAACATGCTCTCTCTTTATATATATATATACACACACACATACCACACACACACACACACACTCTCTTAAAGTATACATACTATACACGTACAATATATTGTACTATGATCAGGCATAATTTAGGCATATAAAGTATACATTAATATTTGGAAGTTGATGATGGAGGCTAATTTGGATGATGAATTATATGTAGGTTCAACATCTTATAGAGAGGTGTTTGCTGCTGAAAATGGAGCGAGATGAGTGTGTTAGGGCTCTTGCCAAACATGCTTGTGTTCACCCCATTGTCACACTTACAGGTTTTCTTTTTTGCTATATATGTAACTCTGTATATATCTCCAACGACTTAGGTCCAACACCATTATATATGTTATTAGCACCTAGCAAAATGCATTATAACCTATTGTGTATATTTTAAAACATGTCGCTTGATCAGTTAGCATGCCACTTTAATAAATCCGTTTCCTGCAACAATCATCAGCGGATCCTACAGTCCGCTTTTCACACTGGTGAACTTTAAGTCAAACAAGTCATAGTCTGCTGTGTCAAATAACAGATTATCGGAAAACCACAAAAATCTCGTTCAAACCTAGAAACCACCAACAGTTGTCTAAATCACCTAGAAAGTTCAATTAATTAATTAAGAGTTAATTAATTAAGATGATAATAGTAGAATGGCGTGGAGTGCACAATGATGGACCTAAGCATATGAGATGGGTGTCATCCGAAACCCATGTATATTTATTTTTACGTACAATGTATGTAATCAAAACCCACCGTCGGCCGTCCCTTTCTGGCCTCCGAACCGACTTGAGTAGCCTCAAACAACCTCATTTTTATGTATGAATTTATATCTATATATTACATATTTTACTTGATATCATGATTATTAGAATGTTATTTTTTGTTTGATTATATAAGCGTTAATTATTTTATTATTTCATGTTTATATTGAATTTTAGATAAGTTAAAGGTTGAGTTCTTAGTTGATATTGAATTATTTTATATTGAATAGTATTTTAAATCTCGTAACCTTTAAGTGTTGATTTGTTGGTTTATTATTTAGTTGTTAAACGCTAACTAGTTAATTGTTTGTTTTTCACAATATGAAAAGAAAATAATAAGTTGAGGTTATAAACCAAATTAAACACTTTGAACTCGAAAACTTAAAATATTTTTAGTGACCAAATTAATCAGGTAAAAAGTTTCATTGACCCGGCCTAACAATAAGTATCATATAGACATTTGAATATCGAAAATTTATGTATCCTTCACTGAGAGTACGCCATGATCAATTAAATCGAGGAACTTATTAGGTTTTGGGGGCAGATTAATTAAGTTTTTAGTTTTATTTTTTAAACACTTGTGGTGTTTTTATTACTTTTAGAAACTTATGAAGTTAAACCATATATATATGTTTATTTATCTTATATTGTTTTTGGATTACTTATAGTCAAGTGAAGTTGAGCAACATATTAACCGATTTACGAATTCATAAACTTGACAGTGTGGAGAGGACTACAGAAAGAAAATACAGAATTCTTCCAAGCTTATTTCCATGCTACTTCGTCAAGACCTTTTATTAGTAAGTTACATTTCCTAATACAAAACACTTAATGAGATAAAACATTTATTTAAGCAGTTTCTCTATTTGTAAATTTTAATTTCTTTTGCAGGAAATATTCATAAAACACAAAGATTTGGGAGAAGGAATTATTTGCGATATTAGAGGAAATATGACGTTAATTCCTTCACTGACGAATTTCCAACGCACCTGTCTATTAGAAAGTTATGCATGTGTTTTGTAGTATGTAAGTTGTATAAAAAAGGATAATTGGTAATATTTTCTTCTAGTAACTTCATGATCTATTTTTATTTGTCTTAATTAACAATCAATATGAGTAATACACTTTGGTTTGAGTTGCACAAGAAAAAGTGTTTGTTAATCATTGTCACTCTTAAATTTGAGAATTTAAGCTCTTGGATCACAACTACTTCAAACCCCAAGAGGATCTAGCCAGCTACTACATACCTCATAAGATCAATAATTTGTAAATTATAGAACCCCTAAAACATTCTTTAAATGGAAAGAAGAACTCATGTTTCTTAACTCAATGGGGCCACTTACACAAATATCATTTAATAAAGCATTTATTTACCTCAAGTGAATGCCTATAATATTTTCTTTTTCAAGAAACCATTTCCTTGTGAAAGAGCCTGCAAGTTCTTGCAGACAGAAAGCCATGCTCCCATCTCTATGGTATATATCACTACTCATATACTAAGGCGTGATAAATCATCTTCATCTTTTCATCACACTATACTAGCTGTAACGCGCTTGACAATTACTCAATCGAAACACTCTATATTTTAAAACTTTAAGCAGAAAAAAGTAAAGTTTAGAAGGTTAATTATCATACTCATATCACTTCTAAAATACCAACAAACTAAACTAGATTACTTCCTCATAGGACATGTTAATATGGAGCGAGACAATTCACCCGATACACACAAGAAACTTTTGATTTCTTAAGCGACTACATCTAAAGTTCAACGGCTAGCATTCTTTCAGACATGCCAATTAAGTTAAGATGATTGGTCCGAACCACACGCTCCTGAACCATCACTCATGGGTTCATCACCTAAGCCTGATTTGTCTTCTTTAGTCTGATCAAGGGGTGGTGAAAGAGCCCACTGAAAGAAGAGACAAACTTCACATAATATTGAAGTTCATTTTATGTATCTCATGTGTGTGTGTGTGTTATTAACTGTTTGTTTCCTTAAAGATACACTTGTAGTTTGAGTGAAAAACATACATTTTTGGCAGCTGCACTAAAGGCTTGCTTATGAGACATGTTGGGATGTTGTGCCTTCAGCCTAGTGAGCTCTTCTCTGATAATGTACACATATATCAAAGATAACCATTAATATTACGTACATAAATCAATCTGAAGTAACTAATCAACTTAAATGAGTACTTTACTTGATGAATCTGTTATATGCAGATGGGGCGCGTTGCCTCTTTTCTGGGGCTGCAAACGTATATATATACACACAAGTTATACATATAATTCCTGAGGTATTCCACATGATACAAGGTATTGTGTATGGCGTAAAGGACCTTTTATCATGTGGGATACATGTAAAGATCAATTCTTATAAATATAAACAAGATTGAAGTATGTTTTACGCTTGTTAACAACGCGGTAAACTGCTTGATCAAGATCATCATCATCATCATTGTCTTCAACTGAAGAGGATGATGAGATGAGAGGGGAAGAGTTATGTTGGCTCAAGGTTAGTTTAGGAACTTCTTCATCTTCTCCACAAGCTTCCACCATTGGCTGCATGTGTGATTGAGACATACATAAAAGCTGATGCTTTTCAACATATGGCATGATAAAGAATCTTAATATACTTAAAAGAAGTTTAAAAACACACCTCTTCGTGGTTATCAACATAAGAAGAGAAATGAAGAGGAAGAAAAGTGGATCTCATCATGTTGACTGAAAGAAGACTTGTGCAATGACCACATTTGACTGTAACCACCATAGATAAACATCTATACGGTACAATCACCTAGATATAAAGATACATACACATATAAAGATGAGAACAATGTGAGATCAAAACCAACCTAATTTGGTTAAGTGAGTGAAAAAGTTTACCACTAAAACTGTGGTGCAGAAACCACAATGCACATAGCAAACTTGTTCTTGAAGTTGAAGATCTAGAAGATGGCTGAATGATGACATATCAGAGAGAAAAAGAGAGATAGATATGTGAAGTTGGAATATGGTGTAGTTGTGAAAGCATATGGGCATATATATGTACAAATAAAGGAGTGTGAAACACAAGCATTCAATCTTTGACATTGAAATGAAACAATTTAGTCACTTTCTTGACACATAATTAGCTAGTAGATCGATTTTACGAGTCAAAGTGTCAACCAATTTGTATCTCTTTATTTTATTTCTTGATTAGTGTTAACCTTGTTTACATTTTTTGAGTTTTTTTTATTATGAGAAAGTAAGGAAGTATACTGAGAATATGGTTGACTTTTAGGAAGTCAACAGCGTTTGAATAGGAAAGTGTAATCGGAAGGCTCCAGATGCAAAGGTTAGTGCTTACTACTTCCAAACTAAAATATATGCATGAATGTCCAGTTAAGGACAAAAATAGTGATAATGATCTACTAATGTGATTATATGCAAATGACTGAGTGTGATGGTTTTGACTTTATTATGAATAATGCCAACTATTCAATTTGAATTATGTGTTAGATTCTTAATTAGTAAGTCATGCATAGTGGATAAGCTAGTGAATGTTTTAAACCAATAAGCTGCCTAAGACCCAAAATGTGCGAGCACATTAGGCTGAACTTTTCACCTGTGGGACGTTAGACTGTCTAACGCTGCATATAGAACCAAAATGTGTTATAGAGGCGACTTAGGTGTATGATTATATGGAAACTTTTTAAAGCAAATTTTCCAATGTATAAACATAACAACAGCGCGCTAATGATCTTAATAAAAATGTTTTTTAGGTGTATCACCTCAAAACAAACAGATTAATAACCATCAAAACAGAGTAATTATACATGATTAATTGATTGCTACTTTGTTTTGTTTGAATGTATACGATTCTGTATATTTTACCCGATTTAAAACAAATATAACTAATGTTGAAAGGAGAAGTAACACAGATTTGGATGGAGTGAATGCAAGAAAGATACTTAAGGCAAGTTCTTCATGTGCTGCAATTTAGTGGGTGTCTCAAATGCCATCACTTTCCCGCTTAAATAATATTATTAACCTCATCTTAAATGCACTTCTCACCTCAGTCATGACCCATGTGCTCGAACGTTCTACTTTAACATCCACTTACTAGTGAATATGTTATCTTTGATCAGTTTGTTTTAAACCTCTAAGCTTAATTTGAGACGTTGAAATTGTACTAGTTTTACAATGAGGTCGAGTGTTAGAGTCCTCCGATAAACAATAGTATGATATTAGGAGTAGATTATATTGATGTTTTAAAATTTTTATAAGGTTACATATACATTCACCTACGCTATATATCATAAAACTATAACTTTAGATCTTTATCTAACAAATGAAATGTTCTTTAACTACTAGACTAGACTTTAGTAAAAATGTTCACAAACTGATGAGTTCGTGTTGCATCAACAAGCGCTTGAACGTGTCCAATAACATCTCTTTGCCTACAAAATGTAAATCCATTCTTAAAATGTTTGGTACATAGGTTTAAGACCATCAACCCCCAAATAGATTTTTTATTAAATATAAACCAACAAGTTATAAAAAAAAAGTTAACAAGCATATACTTTTAATTATTTAATTAGTATATTACACCATTACCCATTAACCAAATCACCTAATAATGCACTTCATGCCATCTTTCATGCCTTTACCCCAGCCCCGTATCCTTAGGAGAAAGCAAATATATCTTTCATATTTGGGGATTATATTCATCACCTATAGCTATATTTGTATTTTTTTAATTGCATATATCTAAATATGACGAATGCGACGTAGTATATGTTTAAAAAATGAGAGAAATTCAAGAAAAAATTGTTTTTTAGTTAAATTATAGGGGATTAAGGTGTGGGAGAACACCTGTGAAAATGAGAGATGATTAGATAAGTTGTTTTGTGTTCTTGCTTTTATAGTTATATAAATTGGTTAGAGTATAAAACGGAATATGATATTGCTTTTGCGTTGCTACTTGTTTAAGAATTACTTTGTAAATCACAAAGACATGTTTTTTTTTATGAAGATGATAAAAGAAGACTTAGAGTGAATTCTCGATCTTTGATAAGTTGAAAGCAATTACAAGATTTGCCGTATTGAATGGTCTATCTAGTCTTGAACATTTGATGGTTAAAACAAAAAAAAATAATATCATCGGTAAAATACACACTCAAGTTCGATAAGCTATACCAATGATCCTTAGCTCAACTGGTTAAGGTGAGGTACCCATGACATGTAAATATTGGGATGTCATGGGTTCAAGTCTCACTCTAAGCAAAACTATTCAGGGTTGAGTCAAGTGGTTTTCTCAACAATGGGTTTCCTCCTAAGGGGGTTGGGGTGCTGTCTCTGCTCGGAAATAAATAGATGGGCTCGATTAAGATAACACCTATTATCCGAAGCAGTGTCGCACATTTGCCGTTAAAAAAAAAAGTTCGATAAGCTATGTTGTTAATTGTTATTACACTCTAAAGGCCAAAAAAATACCAAATTTTGAACACAATTTTATGCAATCATAATAACCGGCAAAACGACTTCGTATCGTTACTAGATATTTCCATCATCATCTTGTAAATCCGATTACACCTGCAACTAACGAATCACCATTCATCAACCTCTGTTCAACAATGGCGATTTTAGCATCTCTCCCAAACCCTAATCTCTTCTCCTCTCTCCCCTCACCACCACCACCACCACCGCCACCACCTCCGACCACCGTCAAACCCCCAATCCCCATCCCCAAATACCCACCACCACCACCAAAACAACCCCCAAAACAATCCCAATCAAACCCCGCATTCAAAACCTTTCACCGCCGCTCCAAATACTACAAACCCGTCAAACACGGCGACGTCGTCTCCTCCGACGGCGACCGCGCCGTCGTCGTCGGCGACTCCGGCGTCTCCTACCAACTCCCCGGCGCGCCGTTCGAGTTCCAGTACAGTTACTCCGAGATCCCCCGAGCCAAGCCGATTGCCATTCGCGAGCCGGCTTTCCTCCCCTTCGCGCCGCCGACTATGCCCAGACCCTGGACCGGTAAGCCGCCGTTGAAGAAATCAACCCGAAAAATCAAGCTTTTTGAGTCGTTAAATCCGGCTACTAACACCAAACAGTTTGAGATGTTGAAGCCGTATGAGCTGGGGAACTTTGAAGCCAAGCCGAGGGAGGAAGTGCTCGGGAAGCCGTTGAGTAGAGCCGAGAGACAGGAGCTTGTTAAACGTCATGTTTCTAGCAATAGGCAGGTTAATCTTGGTAAGATACGATTACAATTGCGCGATTTACTACCGTCAATCGAATGCCACTGTTATCGTGTACAAATGTGATCATATTTTGGTTCTAAATTGTGAATTGGGTTTGTAGGTAGGGATGGATTGACACATAATATGTTGGAACTCATACATTCGCATGGCGAAGGGATCTGTGTGTAAAGTTCGTGTTAGGCGTTCCCACTGTCGATATGAGGAACCTCTGTCGAGTTCTTCAGGTTCTCTAACTCAGTTTAAGCAAATTCAATCCAAAGTTGCAATCTTGATAGTCATTTCAGTATCTTTAATTTGTTTGAGTATCTTTAAGTAAATTTAGGTTCTGTAAGTAGATAGTGGAACATTTGATTGCTGTATGCTGAATGTTAGTTAAACTAACAGGAGAAAACAGGTGGGAAGATTATTCTAGAACTGGTGGTGTGTGTATCTGTTCGTGGTAGACATTATGATCTCATAACGACCGAAGTACCTGTGATGCTATGGAAACCTGCAACTCGGTTTCCCTAAACTCATACAAGAAGCACCTGAAGGTTGACTAAAGAGAAGCTGATGAGTTGAGAATGAAAGGGAAAAAGGTAGGGATGGATTGACACATAATATGTTGGAACTCATACATTCGCATTGGCGAAGGGATCCTGTGTGTAAAGTTCGTTGTTTAGGCGTTCCCACTGTCGATATGAGGAACCTCTGTCGAGTTCTTCAGGTTCTCTAACTCAGTTTAAGCAAATTCAATCCAAAAGTTGCAATCTTGATAGTCATTTCAGTATCTTTAAATTTGTTTGAGTATCTTTAAGTAAATTTAGGTTCTGTAAGTAGATAGTGGAACATTTTGATTGCTGTATGCTGAATGTTAGTTAAACTAACAGGAGAAAACAGGTGGGAAGATTATTCTTAGAACTGGTGGTGTGTTGTATCTGTTTCGTGGTAGACATTATGATCCTCATAATCGACCGAAGTACCCTGTGATGCTATGGAAACCTGCAACTCCGGTTTACCCTAAACTCATACAAGAAGCACCTGAAGGGTTGACTAAAGAAGAAGCTGATGAGTTGAGAATGAAAGGGAAAAAACTTCCCCCAATTTGTAAACTAGGTAAACTCTAATAGCTCAAATTACATTTCTACCTATATAGTTGTCAAACAGTTTATAATTAAACTATGTATAGAGTGAATGTTACTTGACTAATGTTAATGACATATGAATCACCCTATATGTGAAAGATCGATCATTTATGTTTTCTTGGTGTATATAACGATATAAGTCAAGAAAACGACTAATGTTTTGTTTGCACTTGCTAGTTAGAATTTGTTGTTCTTGTTACTCCTGATTTTAGCCTTATAATTGTACGTTTAACAGCAAAAAATGGAGTGTATCTTAATCTAGTGAGAGATGTGAGGCATGCTTTTGAAGAGTCTCCATTGGTGAAGATTGACTGTAGAGGGATGCACGCAAGTGATTACAAGAAGCTTGGTGCCAAGTTAAAGGTTCATAGATCTTATATACTTGCAACTTAATGTAATTTATCCGCAATACAACTAAATGAAATGTGTTTTCTAGGAATTGGTTCCTTGTGTTCTACTCTCTTTTGATGATGAACAAATCTTGATTTGGAGAGGTCATGGATGGAGATCTATGTATCATGGTGCGCGTATATCTTCGTCCCCTACTTCTGAAAACATTGCAAATGATCCTAGTTGTTCAGGTAATTATGACACTAACATATTTGGTTTGTCCCCATGGGGACATCCGGCATAAATGGTATATGAGTATATCCCCCTCACCAGCTAGTGAGGGTTTGAATCTTGCAGTTTGAAGGTTTGATGATGGTTTAGTTAATAAGAGTAGATTAGGTGCTGGTAAAAGAAAAAAAAACATATTTGGCTTTAGTAACATTTTTCCAGACTTTGTGGGAATTTAAGTTTGTCCAGTAATTCACTCATTTTGTTTCTTGCATCAGAAAGCTTGAAAGTGGTCTCTTACAAGTCAGATATAAGATCGTCGATTTCAAGCCCAAGAATGACGTTGTTATGGAGGCGAGCCATTGAATCTAGTAAGGCGATGCTGCTGGAAGATATTGAGCTGGGGCCGGATGATCTGTTGAAGGTGGTTGAGGAATTTGAGACGGTTTCACAGGTAACTGAGCATTCATATCCAGCAGTTATCGTGTCAAAGGAAGAAAATCAAAGCTGCGATCATGAAGGCGAGGATTACAGCGAAGATGAAGATTATTTTGATGATGAGGAATCAGACGATGATTATGTTGACTTTAGTGAGAAGTCAGCTCCCCCGGGGTCGTTGCCAGTTGACTTTCTAGCAGAGCAGCTCAGTGACGGTGATGATTGGAGGCCAAACCGAAGTCGGAGATGAGAAGGATCCCGACTCCGGTGTGTGTATATATATGGCAAAAAGCAATCAATGGACTTTTAAACAAAATTATGAAAATTATGAGAATATAGTTGCAAAAAGAATAGCTTTTAGTAGCTCAAAATTTGATCGAATTATTAATCGAATGAGCTTGAATTGGTTAATATCTCCAAAGGGTTATGAAAATCTATAGACAAAAATATTGGTTAAAAGTTTGATGCTAGTCATGACGTTAGTCTTAAGGTAGCGTTATAGTAAAAAGGAAATTTAATTTAAAAAGTCTAATAATGATTGTAGGATTGACATTCATTCTTTTATTGTTTTTTAAGAATAGTGTGTAATAATTATTTTGTCAAATACTTCATCTCATTGTGTTTAATTTGTTTATTATGTCAAATGTTCGTTCGTTATGTCATATTTTTTATTATTGTTTATTATGTTTTAAATCATTGTGTTATTTTTGTCATTTTATAAACTTGTTATCAATTATTGTGTTTTACAAGTAGAAGTACATAATAGTATCATTTTACTAATGTATTTTTTAAAATTTATATTCTTTAAGATATCATGATGTGTTATTTTTGTTATTATTTTTAATATATAAACTTGTTATGTATCATTATATTTTACGATTAAAAGTACACAATGATATTATTTCAACAATATATTTTTCAAAACTTAAAGTATTCAAAATAACATAATGTGTCATTTCATTACCGTTTTTATATATTATATTAATTTGTTGTTATTTGTTATTATATTTTACAACTAAAATACACAATCATGTTATTTAATCAATGTATTTTTTTTTTAACTTTTAATGTTTAAGATAACACAATGACGATCAAAACACCCAATGATTGTGTTTTATGTTTTATAGGCTTTTTTTGTTATTTTGTTATAGTTTTTAACTAGGTTAGTACCCCGTGTATTATACGGGTTGAATATATAAATTATTAAATAATTAGTAAAAAAAATTTATGAATTATAAAACTATGCTTAAAGATAAGATATGATTACAATTACTTATAAATAGTTATTTTAAGTAAATAAACAATAATATATTTTTCTTAAATTTTTGTTTATAAAAAATTTATGGTTTGTAAATATTTAGTTTTAAGTAAAATGATTTTTTTTAAAAGTTCGTTGCTTTTTTGTTTTTAAAAAGTGTGTTTTTAATTTAAAATAAATAGATTTTCAGTTTATTAAATTATATATTTTTAAATTTAAAAATGGTATGAGTAATATTATTAGTATTTAATATTAGCTTTAATAACAGAGACAAATGAAAAAGTTAGTATGATGAGGCTTACGATTGCGTCACGTATTATCATATTTTTTTCTTATTATGGATAGATTGATAGACAAACAGACAGATAGATAGGCTAGAAACCCATTTATTAAACAGATTATAGTTAGTAATAAACATAAAGATTCACAGTACGATATTTTAATATAAAATATGAATTTTATATGCGTAATAGTTCAAGAAAATAAAACAATTATATTATTATTTTTAACTCTCTTATATAAATAGTTTCATTTTTAAATATTCGTATTAAGATTCTTTTATAAGAGAATTTATTTTTATAAAAATTTTGTTTATTAAAAGCTCTGGTTTGTAATTATTGTGGTTGTTTCAATAAGATTGTTTTAGAAAAGTTCACATTTTTTATATTTTTTTTAAAAGGCCGGATTTAAAATATTTTGTTCCAAAAAGGTTTAGTGTTTTTGAAAATTTCATATTATATAAATTTTTTTATTATTAGTTCTATTTAATTAAAAAAGTATGATTTTTTATTTTCTTAATAAAATCTAACTTTAAAAAGATACATTGATTTTAAAAATTTTAAATGAGAGAGAGAAATATTATAATTAATAAAATTGATCTTTAATAAGAGAGATAAATTAGTTTTAATGTTTAAATTACTATAATACCCTTTTAGAGGGAAAAATGAGATGATAATGTCTAAAAGAATGACAAGTGGCAAAAATGTAGGCTAAGAGAATGACATGTGACTTTAGAAAGCTTGCTTTATTAGAATCTATAAATGTATTAAATTAATTAGTTGTTAATTTATCATTGTGTATTACATATTACAAATACATAACAGTATTAGTTCACAATTTTATTCTTTCAGAATTCACAACTTTAGAAAAAACACAATAACTAACAAAAAGATACAATAAACTACATTAAAGACACAATAACGACCAGACATCATATGAGCTTAAAAAAGTAAAAAAATTATTATCCTGTTATATAATGATATTGTACTCGTTTTAAAAATAAAAAAAACTTGTTTTTATGGTGTAATTTTTATAAAAAATAATATTGTATATAAAAGTTATGAACGTTTTAAAAATTGGTAGAACTTGAAAAAAGTCAACAAAAATAATTATGTCTGAAATACCCCTCTAACAAACTTTTTTTTATCTTTTAATCTCAACTATTGATTAAAAAGATTGATAGTTAAGATTACTTTTTACATTTTTTAGTTTTATAAGCTTTTTTATTTGAATCGTTCCCTAATATTTATGTTTGCTGATTTATAAAGATACTAACAAAATGGTTTTTTTGTGATTCTTTATCGAAAAAACAAACAAACAATTTTTTTTTATTTTTTATTTATTATTTTTTTATTTTTGAAAACGACAACTAACACGTCATTGGTGGTGTGTGATCGGTTCGAACCGGCTGGAACCGAATAGTCTAAATTTGAAAATTAAAACCAAACCTTATGATAATCTAATTGGTTTGGTTATTAACCGGATAAACTGGTTCTGGTTTTGTTAAAAAAACTAATAAGTAACCGATCTTATTGAAGAACCTAAAATAAAGACATGATTTGATGATCAATTAAAAAAGTTAACAATATTCAAATTTAACAACAATCTGGATACACACAAAATTCATCTACTAACTCTACGTTCTCGTAATTGTTCCATCAATGAACATTATTCTTCAATGGTGTATTTGGTCGGGATTATTGCTTTGATTTGTGAAGGTTTGTAATCAATGTTATATTAGAGTTTAAGTAGAATATAAAATCAGACACTTTTTAGATTAACGATTTGTAGATTTTGCTCCATAAATAAAGTAATATTTTATTAGAATTTACACTTCTCATGAACTATTGGTTTTTTAAGTACATACCTAGGTTCGAAACAGAAATCGAACCAAAACCGAAATGGGAGCTGTATACGCATTTTATAGGAACCGGGAACCGAACATATTTTAGTACAACTGGTTATGGCTATTTCAATATGAAGAAAATTGATTTTTGCTCATCTCTACACGTCATTTACTTTTACTCCTAAACTAGTACAATAAACAACAAATATATAATTTAGAATAATGAGTGTCATGAGTTCAAGTTTCAACTGTGATAAAAATAATACGAATATCAAAGTGGGCAATGCGGTTTTCTTACCTAACGTGTGTTTTTTTTTCCGATGATGACCTTGTTTTTGTACTTGAGTGTGAGAATTAAAGGTCTAGAAAAAGAATAATTTAGATTAAATCGACACCCACAAACTTAAACTCGTACGGTCGAATCGAAAATTTCCAGTGGACGAGACCGAAGAAGATGTTGAATATTAATTGGGTACTGTTTAGTACCAGTAGTTTGCAGTTGCCGTTGCTTTTCACCATTGATTTCCACTTGTTTTCTTCATCTCTCAAACCCTACTTCCTTCTCTTCGTTCCTCATCAACAAAACACTCTACAGGTAACTCCATAACAATCCCCAGTTTCCGATCATCCTCTATGTTAATAACTGATGATTATTTGAGTTTTCATGCTTGTTATTATCATAATTTCCCCCAATTTTTTGGACCTCTTAGTTGGTTCTTGATAGACTTGCTACAAATTTTTGATTAAATGGTAAAACAACTAATTTTATTATGAATTTGAAGTGTTTGATTTGTGTTTTTTTTTTCTTTCTTTTTGATAGTTTTGAGCAGTGAGAGTACTATATTTAGTGCCCTTAACAAGACTATAAACAATTGGCTTCAGTTTTGCAATTTAACATGTCTGTTTTACTCTAAAGATCACTGTTTTGGGATGCAGAGAGTAGGTTGTCCATGAGTAATTAGCTTGTTTTTTATTAGTGCTATGGATCATAGTCTTTTTTAAACTATTTTTCATTCTCTAATGATCATACAACAAGCATTGTTTCCTTTAAAATCTGATCATGCAACATGGTTTTTTAATGATGTCATCTCATGAAGTTTACAAATTTTGTTATATGGATTTCAAGTTTTGTTTATATTTTATCTATAAACAGGAGCAGCTAGTTATTTGGAGCCACTGATGGCTGATGATACAACTGATCCAAGTTACTGGTTGAACTGGAGGTTTCTCCTATGTGCATTATGGATCCTTATTGCTATGATATTAGCATTAATCTTGATAATCAAATATGAAGTGTTCAACCAAAAGAAAGCTCACATAAAAGACGGTGAGCATGACGTGGACCCTGTTGGGATTTTGTATGAGGATGAAACCTGGAGGACTTATTTGAAATTCCTCCATCCCGCCTGGCTGCTTGTTTACAGATTATTTGCGTTTGGTGTGATGTTGGCATTGCTTATTACTACTCTGATTATTGATGGACCGGACATACTTTTCTTTTACACGCAGTGAGTCGTTTTAACTCCTTTATGTTTCGTAGTCTGTTATCACAATGCCTACAAAGTGATCATATGATGTTGAATTTATTAACGTATTTTCTTTTGTGATGTTTCTTGCGATTCACAGGTGGACATTTGCTCTGGTTACTTTCTATTTTGGGGTATGAAATGTTGCTAATTAGTCTCTATAAGTTTTTAAACATCTTTTTTGGTTAAAGCCCATATGTCGTGGTAAACATGTGTTAATTCTTGTCTTAAGTAGGCTAAAAACTGGATAGAGTTGAACACTTTCTTGCATATTCATTATTTTCAGTGCTGTTCTAGAAATTTCTTGGACCAATTGGGTTGTATTATATTGCTTAAGTTTTACAATATACAAGAAAGACTATTTGTTCATACTTTTGTTTTGTTTACTATGTTGCAGCTTGCATCTACACACTCTATTTACGGGTGTTACCGATATTGGAATGCAATTGATGATGATAAAATCAATAATGCCATTATAGATCACGAACACGGCACTTACGTGGCTCCCTCGGAGGGCTTGAGTTCCCAAAGCATGGCCATTAACCCGCCTAATCCTGTTTTAACTCGTGTTAGAAAGACTGCTGGTGTATGGGGTTATTTCTTTCAAATAGTCTTTCAGGCAAGTTTTTAAGATAAAGAGTTTCTGTTGGTGTTATTTCCGATTTTCGTCATGTTTTTTTTGTTAAAATTCATCCTCACTCTCTCTTTCATAAACAGATTTGCTCAGGTGCTGTTGGTCTCACTGATAGTGTGTTTTGGTTCATAATTTATCCATTTCTTACTCCTGCAGAGTACAATTTAAACTTTGTATGTTCTTTTTCGTTCTTTTATGCATTTAGATGTTAACGATATGAAAACAATTTCTTTGAGCTTACTAGTCAATTCTCTGATTTCTTTTTAAGTATATCTGAGGGGTACTTTTGTCCTTTTCAACACAGTTGGATGTTACCATGCATTCAGTCAATGCTGTTCTGCTGCTTGTTGATATATTTCTCAATCGCCTGGTAAGTTACACACTGGCTCGATTATCTTACTTTTTGTGTTATGATGTTATGCAATTGTAGGCTGTTCATGAACATTTTTTACTTTTAAGTTATATCCACCTGACTTGACTAACTTGACTTTTTCTAATCAGCGGTTCCCTTTCTTTCGTTTGGGTTATTTCGGTCTATGGACATGTATTTTTGTCGTTTTCCAGTGGATTGTCCATGCATGTGTTGATATGTGGTAAGCTGAGATATTGCTTTGTCGAATCCTTAATTTCACATGATTATAGAAAAGAGCAAGTGCTTGCTAAAATATATATACATGGTTGTTGATACTGCAGGTGGCCATATTCTTTCCTTGATTTATCATCTCCATCTGCTCCCATTTGGTATGTTCCTGTGTTAATTTTAACCTGTCAAAAAACGACTCAAATATCCACATATAACAAGAGTGTCTTGCTATTAAAACAGTGAATCGTGTTGGTTAGATCAATGCTATCAAAGAGATAATCTTGTAAAATCTTGAAGATAAACGCGTGTGTTTTACAGCATTTTTTTAATTTCACATGTACATTAGCCATGTAGGATATGAGTAACGATTAATTATAGTAACATATTTTATGCTATCTAGATTACTATACTATGTTATATTGTACCGTACACGAAAATGGAGGTTTTTGAAGCCGAAGGTCTTAGCGGGAGCCCCCTCTCTATCCTTTGGGATAGAGGTAAAGTGTGCCCCCAGATACCCTCCCCGGAGGACAAATAGTTGTGCTATGAGTGGGATTATAGTGGGTATATTTGTTTGTTTTGCTTCTCAAAATGTCTTCTAAATGCTTGAACTCATGGGATTAATGATTAATTGCAGGTATTTAGGAGTGGGATTAATTCATCTCCCTGCTTATGCTATCTTTGCACTCATAGTTAAGGGAAAACAACTTTTATTGTCAAGATTTAATGACACATGAGGCATGATATGATGTACCAGAATCTCAACCATTTTAGTTATAAGATTAGGGAAATAGCTACAAGATCCTAAAGGTCAGATTCTGTTATCTTGACAACTCTAGTTCAAACCAAGTTGTACTTTGATTACTGAAAAGTGAAAAGATAGTGTATCAACATTTAAATTTTCTTTTGTTTATTAAAGGAGTTGGCATTGAGGAAAAGATGATTGCATTTCTCAGATAGTCAGATCTGTTGTATGTTAACATCAGAAAAATGTTAAAGATTCAATTAGATAATGGATTTACACAGCCAATATGGATAAATCTGTTTCTCTCGTTATTATGGCTATAATTCTAGCAATCATATGCCAAACAGATTTTTTTTGTGTTTACGTGTTTACATAATGTGTTACAAAAGAACAATCAAAAGAGTGAACTTTATCGGGCTGCTAAAACCCGATTCAGTCTCTTTTTTTCTTCAAAAACTAAAATCACAGTCGCCAACCCGGGTTAAGGACCCTGAAGTCAGGAAAAGCTTGTAAAATGGTGGTTTTCATTTTGTTTGTAGTTCTAACTCTGTCCAAGGTGTGGTCTTATAGATGGTTCATTACTTCATTGATCTGGTACGAGACATGCTAATGTCAATATGATACTAGCCTACTTGGTAGATGTTTTGTCTCTTAAAAGGAAGATTTTGGGTTCAGTTTCAGTCATGGTGTAAATTATTTTAAAGTAATTTAGTAGTAAGAGTATGGTAAATTTGTGGCATTTGTTGTAAAAAAACAGAAAGAAGAAAAAAAAAAAAAAAAAAAAAAAAAAAAAAAAAAAAAAAAAAAAAAAACAAGACATGCTACTGCACTTATGATATTGTGATGCATTTTTGACTTGCTATGATTGTTTCGACCTTTGACGCTTATTCGTGCTCACTCTTCACAAAGTTACTCAATTACGCGAGCCCTTTACAATAGGTTTGCTTCATCCAAATCGCCATAGCATGCATATGAATCCCTATCACTTAGTTTAATATTGGTATTTCTAAACAAATAAGTAGGCCTATTGTGATTTCTGGAATTATTATGGCTACCAACTTATGCTATCAAACCTACGCATGATTGTATGGTTGGTTTGCTTCATACAATTAACACATATCTCATTAATGTAATTTTTTATGACCTCGTATATGTTGTCCTCCTGTCCTCGAAGGGATAGTTTTGTGATAAATAATGTACTTTTCAGTCAAAGGATTGTAAGTTTTTCGAAAATATAGTTTTTTCATAAATGATGTATTTTTCAATCAAATGCTTGTAAATTTAAATTCGAATAATAAAAATTCTCATTCAAAAGTCTCCACTTGTTTTTTTGTCTTTTGTTAAACATAATTGTATATCATATGTTTTTAGCATTTTCACTTCATTGTTAGTTCATATTAAAATATGTTATAGTGTTATATAGAATAATGAAAATGCTTAAGCTATTATTACTATTATAACAATTAAGAGATTTGTCATAGTGATTTACAATTTCAAGCGTACAAGTCACGTTCATTATGTATTATTAATCAAATTGAAATATTATAAACTATCTATAATTGAAAACTATAAATATAATTATATTCTCAAAAAAAAAAAAAAAAAAACTATATGCTAATTAAAATAAGAGTAGACACATAACTGCTATAAAAAAAAACTATAAACGAAACATAGTTAAATAAACAAATTCTGACTAATATATTCTACAATTTCTATAGTACCTAACATATATTATCTATAAGTAATGTAATGATTAGCTTGCAAAAATAATCAAATATGATTTATTAAATAGTACTGTTTTTTTTAATTTATATTTTAAAACGTTCAAAAACCAATTATAATTTTATAGATATAATATTTATAGAATGATCTCACCTCTAACAACCACATGTATTGTTTGGTACGATGTATTCGTTGTAGGATATAACAATGGATAGCTGTTGTAAATATATTTCAGAAGTTAAAACATTTTATCATTCTCATCTTCCGATAAGATGATGTTAATGTCAAGCAAATATATAAAGGGGCAGGCTATACATTTATAAAGAGAATCAAAATTAATAATAATAAAATAGGGTATGTATAGCAACACTCATATATAAATTCTAGTTTGTTAGCTAGATATGATATATAAAGAGAATAAAAATTAAATAGTCATTTTGTAATCAAAAAATTAATTTAAGCTAGAATTATTGATTGCTTAAATTGTTATTAAGTCACAAAATACTATTTATATTGATAAGAGAAAACTATACAAATAGTCCTTATAGTTTAACCATATTACAACTTTGATCTTTAGATTTTGAAAATAACAAACTTAGTCCAAATTTTTGGCAGATGGTTGCAAGTTTAGTCCCCACCATTATATTAATTTTTAACGACATGAGGACTAAACTTGCAATTTGTGTATTTTTTCTTAAAATAAAAAAATGAAAATTTCAAATAAAAGTTAGAAACAAATTCGACTGGTCGTTTAAAAAATAAAATAAAGATTAAAAACATAAAACTAAGTTAAAAAGTAAATAAACAAAAAATATATATATAACATTAAAAAACAAAGAAAGAAATAGATGTATGCTTTATTTATTTATTTATTTTTTGTTTTTTATAAAATCCATATTCCATGCCTAAATTGAAGAATCCAAAAACATTGTGAAAGACGAAATCTTAAAGCAAAATAAATGAAACCAAATGATTTTTATAATCCAAATACCGAAAATTCTTTTATATCTTTATTTTGATTTTGTTTTTTTTTTTGCTTTTTTTTTGCTTTTTTAGTTCTCCTTAATTTTTTGGTTTTTTAACTTTATTCATTTTTTAAACTTTTATTTGATTTTATTTTATTTTTATGAACATTTAATCAATTTTATACTGAATTTTATGAACATTTAATCGATTTTATTTTTTAGTTTCATTTTATTTTTTAAACTTTTATGTGATTTTTAAAACTTTTTTTTATTTTATAGAAATTGCATAATTGGTTACTGTGGTTTTATAATATTGCAAGTCTAGTCCACATTTCGTTAAAAACTAATGGACTTTAACAGTGGGAACTAATTTTGCAATAATCTGACAAAAGTTTGGACTAGGATCACAATTTTTAAAATATATAGACTAAACTTGCAATATGATTAAAACATAAGGATCATTTGTGTAGCTTTCTTTATTGATAAATAAATATAAAGAAAGCTAGTCGACTCAAAACACGATATGATTTAGGTGGGTATGGTTTGTGTTAATGCTTTTGATACATGTAAATATACATATATAGATAACAAGTTTAGTTTCACGTATTCAACACGCCAAGAAAACTTATGTATTGAAAATATTACTATGTATTATTTAAGTCATTATATTACGCGAAGGTAATTTATAAAATGTTAAATATAACCAAAATAAGACAGCCAAACAGAAGAATCAAAAGTGAATCACACTACTATCAAAGCCTATCATTGTGGGGCTTTTTAGGTTGATCATGCATCATATTTGACTGGAAATACAGGTAACTATTGTATTTTCCGTGTATTTATTTTGAAAATATATTGTAACTAGTAATATAACCCCGCGTTGCGACGGGAAGTAAAAACATGAAAAAACTAACGTTGAAATGTTGTTCTAAAGTGGTGCTTTGAAAAGGACGTTAAAACAAAACCTAGACATCGTTGATAACTCTTTTTATATAATGTGTAAAACCGTAAAAACGACTAATATTATAGTGAACTCATGCGTTAAAGGAACGTAGATAACATACGTAACTTTATATAGAAAAACCGCAAACATAACACTATTGTACCAAAAGCCTTAAAATGTGTAAAATGTGAATAGTATCCTATGTGATTGAAACTAGCGTTGCCTTTTATTATATATATATAGTTGGTACCCATCTTCTTTGATCGGTAACAATTTTGCAATACCATTAGTTGATATAACTTGTGATACCCAAAAATATATCATACTCTGAATACAACTCTATTTTTAACACTACACTAGTACTTTTTGGAAAAACTAAACGCGACCCCATATTCATTTTTCTCTTTAATAAACAAAAAACTTCTATTTAAAAGAAATTGAATTAGTAAAAAATAAATGTGCTAAAAGTAGGGGCGGTTACTATACAAAGTGTTTTTTTCTTCCGAAGCATACGGAGTTTTGGGGCGGAATTATCACGCCAGAACAATAATAATCACGCAAGACGAATTACACTTGGGTGAAATTATCACATAGAGATAAAATTAGAATGCAAGAATACCTTCTTACGTAATAATTCAACCTTTGTGTGATCATTCCATCTCTGCATGATTAATTATTACACTTGCTTTATAATTCCACATGTAGCGTTCATTGTTGCATGATAAACTTCATACACTTCGTACAAATAACACTTTGTACCGTAAATTTTTTCGCTAAAAGTATATATATTATATATTTATAAGAGGTAAAATTGAAATTAAGAAAAAAACTAAAATCATGATGTTAACATCATATGGACCAGTTTCTTAATCGCCGCGCGTTGCGGTGGCATCGCATCCAACATGATAAAACATAGATTGCAATTGATGTGGTTCGTTTTCGAACAAAATTTACGTTGAAACATAAAGCAACTTGGTTTTGTACTGTCCAATGAAAACTAATTATATTTGACCTCACGTATTTCCAAACAAAATTTACGTTAAAACATAGAACAACTCAAAGGATGCATAAAAATAAGTACGAAAACGTTTTATATTTGATACGACTCATTTGTGAACAAAGTTTATGTAAAGACGTAGACGGACTTGAACTTTTACCGACACGTACATAAGAATACGAATGTAAGAAATTTGGTTTCTAAGTAAATTTGTACATGGATAAACCCGGAACTTTAGAAACTTAAGAGAGTCAAAGTGACATTTTATAAAAATTTTAAAAAGTGCTAAGGATTAAAATGTAAAAGATAAGGAGAAAGAAAGGGTCGGTTCCAACGGAAGATTTTCTGCTCAAATATTAGCAGATGTAGGCTTATTGTTTTTCTCTGCAAGTGGCTGATCAAAGTTCATTCTAATTCGATTGTTGATAAAATACAGGTCCAGATGGATGCCTTCCTTGAAGATGGATCCCAAAAAGGTATATTTGGTTGTGGTACCAACGACAGAGATCTTTAGTTTTGCATCTTAGAATCAAGTAATTTATTTACTGATTTCCTTTCTTGTCATCTTTTTTTTTTTTTTTCAGCACCTCCCCTAACACAGGTTATGATTTTTCCCTTTGAGTGATATATGTGAGCTTGAAACCTAAACACCTAAGCAATGAACGAATCAAAAATAGATAAAAAAAAAGAAGCCAAAAGTTAGGGAATACTAATGTTAAAATCATTGAACTTGATGAAGGAGAGAATACGATCAGACGCAAACAATATTCTAACTGGTCAGAAAAAAACTTCTTCTGTTGATCGCCACCAGTAACGTTTTGTCTCCTTTCCATCCCTGCATCATCAACAGCATGATCGTTGCCGTCCTTTGCGTCGCCTACAATGGAAGGCTTGATAATCAGCCCCGAACCGCTGCTGCATGCGGTGGTTCAGCCTCAGATAAATCGTTGTTATCGCGCCTAATTGTGCCACTGATTATATCTTAGCCACTATCACCGGACAACCCTGTTATCGACACCTACATCTTTCTCTTAGCAAATCGGAACCGGGAAACCTGATTATATGCTTCTTTAAAAGAACGGGGAAAACAAAACATGTAAAGAAACATGGAATTCGAAACATTAGAGGCGGTGAAGCTGCCGTGGAACCACCGAGGCCTCTCTCTTTCTCTTTGGCAAAAAGAATAGGGACTACACGTGTGGCTTCAGAAGCAGGTAGGAGTTCTCTAGCAAAGAGAACATGGACTCCACGTGTGGCTTTCGGAAGAACCTAGTGGCAACATAATGACCGTAGATATTAATTCAACGGCCACGATTCCGATATTTACTATTCATTGCCCTTTTCTTTTAATAGATAGGGTAATGTGGTCAAAAGTTAAAAAGATTAGTAAGAAAAAAACTTTGGAATTACACGTGTACAGATAGATGAAAAGAGAAAAATATTAAACAAAATGAGGTGCACAGCAATTCGTATCTTATGCAAGAAGTCTTTGTTATATGGGTTTAGTATGTATATAATTTAATTAATTATCCTGGTGTAATAAGTAATGTATATCACCGTTAAAATATTAAAAGTCTAAATTTTATAAAATGTTGGTTGTTTCATCCTAAAAATCTAGGAATTCTATTTGAATTATAAACAAATTTTAATGTATCTTTCTACTCTAATAAAAAGGTATTTTTTGGTGACACGTGTCATCATCGTATTTCTTCTCACCAAAATTTTACCGCTTCTCTCTCCTATTAAATAATTACCTTAATTATCAATAATATTTTATAACTTTTTTTAGAATAAAAATAACTTTTTAATAAATTTAGGAAAAGATATTATTATTAATGTTAGTTCTAAGAAAATAATTTTTATAAAATAAAACTTTTTTACAATACATCAAAGTTTTTTAAAATTAATGTTTTTAAAAAGTAAATTTTTTATAAATAAAAAATAATTCAAATTTTATAATAAAAAAATTTTGAAAATGAAAAATTTTAATACGGTTTGGTTTGAAATATATTATTATTTTTTTTCTTTTGAAAAAAGAAAATTTTAAAACAAAAGTTTAAAAAATTAATATAATTATTTTATTACATATTGTTCTTACACATACGTAATTTCACTCATATTTTCTCGTAGAATATTGTTTTAAACTTAATAAAATTTTATTATATTTAATATTTTATTTGTTCAACCCGTGTAACACACAGGTTTACTAAAGCTAGTATAATAATAAACTTTATGGGTAAAATGTCGGATTTCATAAATACAATAACATGTAAATTAAACTATACTTAATTGAGATGGGAGACAAATTTCAAAGAACATCATTAGAAGCCACATGAGAGATGAGACTCCACTTTACCATTATTTGAACTTTTTACGAATTAAACTTAATCGCATGATTGCTCCCTGTGATATACTCATATTGTATAATTAGTTTTAAAATGCAGACCACCACCTCCCCCGTTCACCTCCGGCGCACGCACCTTCACCGCCGCACCACCACTGCCACGCCTTCTTCTACATCATTCTCCACTGCCACACCTCCACCTTCAGCAACAATTGGGTTATCGGTTGTGGCTTTATCAACAAAAGAAAAACAATTGTGGTTGTCGGCTGTCATCTCTGACTCAACGATGATGATTGCCGGCAACGCCAACTAGGAGTTTTGATGGCGGTGGTGGGTCGAGTGAAAGGAGAATGGAGCAGATGCGATGTATGCAGCAGTGATTGAGCAGTGTTAGCTGCAGAGGGGAGGGGGTGGCTGGGTGGGTGAGGGTCGGTGGTGGCAATGGTTGGTGCGACAATGCTAGTGGTGATGACACGGTGGTGGTGGTAGTGGTCGACATATATATACACTAACATTTCCCTATTCTAATAAATGGGTAATTAGGAGTGATATGTGTCAGCACCGCATTTATTCTCATCAAAATTTTTCGCTTCTCTCTGCTATTAAATAACTACATTAATTACTAACGATATTATTTAATTTTTTATTTAAAAATAGTTTTTAATAAATTAGGAATTAGATCTTACAAAAATAATTAAAATTCGTAGTTATAATAAGAAAATTTTTAAAATGACACTTTTTTAAATGGTTTGTTTTGAAACAAAATATTTAATTTATTTTTTGAAAAAATACAAAAAATTTTAAAAAGTTGATATTATTGTTATTACTTATAGTCCTTACTTATACTCATACGTAATTTCAATCATATCATATATTAGGATAATGTTTTATAATTAATATAATTTTATTCTATTTAATATTTTATTTATGTAATTTCTCAAAAGTTGAAATCAATTCTGCAATATAGGCATACCATAGGGACCAATCGTGTAATTAACTTACAAAATTACAGATTAGCATCAATTAAGTTTTTATTTTTTTAGAAATAATTATGTTCTTTTACATAAGATAAAACATTAATAAAACAATTCTACGTAACTTTTACACATGTGGTGATTATGTTAGTAAAGTCATGGTCACCTCAAGTACTTGACTTTTAAACGAACTTAGTATCTTTAATATACCATTGTCTAGTTGATGAGGCCTTGTTGTATAAATAATAGAAAGTTGCTACTTGATTTATTTATTTAGTTTGTGACTTAGGACTTGAATAAAAGATCAGTGAAAGATAAGGGGCTTGGGTTGAAGAAGTTTGATGGCGAAACTGAAGATTTGTCACAAGTAGGTACAAGATTTGTTTCATCAAATCATTTTGGTTGATTGATTCTTTTTTTTTCTTATATTCTCCCTCTTGTTCCAAATTTGCCGTAAGTCTAGGGTTTCATTCGAAATTGTATCTTGATCGTTTTGTTCGTTCAAGGTTGATTTGAGAGTGTTTGATTGATTTTTACAATCTTCATAGACCCACAAAATTATAGAACTATTGTAGTTGTTAAAAGGTTGAAGAAAAACTTGAAATTTGCTGTTCAAAAAAAAAAAAAAAAAAAGGTTGAAGAAAAAAAATGTGTGAATGGCCTAAAATGTCTATACGTGAGGCGCATGTGGGGTGATATAAAACCATTTAGATGCTTTTTTCTCTATGCATGTATAATTTAAAATTTCAGCGCTTTGAATTCGTTGTTTGTCTACTATAAACCCCTACTTTTACATAATCAAATTAAAATAGAGAGGAAACTATACACATGGTCTTAGGTAAATTATGATCTTGGTCTTTAAAGCTAATTTTGTATGGATTTGGTAATTAGTTATGTTGTTTGCTTTTAAAGATGCTTCCTAGCTCTATTAGTTCGGTTATGAGGCAATTTCATATGTCCATCTTTAAACTTGAATAATTACTTCTTTTTTTTTCAAATCATACTTGAAGACCATTATATATTATGTATTAAAGTCTTGTGATTTGAAAAAAATATATATAATTTATAAAAGTTTACAATTAAACAAAATGATTATTTTACCCTGTAAATATTACAATTTAACATTTTGCATTTAGAAAATTTATTTAGATAGTGTTTGGTATGAACAAATGGTTGACGGAATTTAACATGTCATTATGAGGGATTGAAAAAATAAGTATTTGGTTGATAAATGAATGAGATCATCAATTACAAAAGGTTTAAAATTTCTTATAAACACCCCAAAATCATAATTTCATTCCTTTATTTCTTTATTCAATTCTTTCTTTCACTTTTCATTCCCACCACCACAACCACCACCAACACCCACCACTACCACCAGCCGCCACCACCACGGTACCACCACCATCACACAACCACTAACCACCCCCACACCAGGACATGAAGATGTGTTTGAATGATTTTGCATTACCCAAGTTCGATTAGATCTCCGCTAGTTTCTTTTCCCATTATTGGAAGACTTTCAACGATATTACCGGCTTTTGATGGGATGATAATAGATTAACGGTCCCAGACAATGAAGTTACTATGGCAATGAGAGTTTTTTGTGGCGTAGTAAGGGGCAAAGTAGTAGAACGTGATGAAGAAGAAGGGTTACAAGGGGTTTGGGTTTTTTAATTTATTTATTTTAATTCGTTAAATACGATTTGACCAAATTATTCTTAAAGTAACAGATTAATTCGTTTAATCCAGGCACTATATTTGAAAACAAACAATGCAGATAGGGATCCAACCCTTAAACATTTAGCTATAGGGACCAAATACATAATCCACCCCAAATCATAGGAACCATTTGTATAATTTATTTTAAATTTACTAGTTTTACAAAAAAAATAAAATAAAATAAAATAAAATAAAAACTTTTCCTAAAACTTATTGTTTTAAGAAAAAAATTGAAATAGCGACTACATATATCACATCAAAACAAGTCATGTATTCATGCTACGTGTAGAAACATAAGGATTAAAGGATTAATGGTCATGGCAATCGTATAATAACTTTATAATTCCGTTCGTTATTGTGATTCTATTTGCCTATTTATCAAGAGTATTCAGATCTGGAGGGCTCACAAACCCTCCTCCCCTCTCCACGCCACCAACCTGTAAAAACTTTTCACGTATCTTGTCACACTTTCCTTACCTCTCACAATCAAACGCTCTCTTCTTTACGGTTCGTCAATGTGAAAAAACTTTGGCCCTCTCTCTCCAGCTGTAGTTTCTTCATGTCGGTCGTCTCTCTTTCACTCAGTTGGTCAGCCCACGAACATCTATGTAGGGGTGCAAATGAGCCAAGCCGCTCGTGAGCTACTCGAGATCGGATCGATAAAAAGCTCGAAACGAGCCGAGTTTTATCGAGCCCGAGCCGAGCTCGAGCTTGAAAAAAAGCTCATTTAATTATCGAGCCCGAGCCCGAGCTTCACGTATCGAGCTCGAGCCGGCTCGCGAGTCTAAACGAACTTTTTATTTATATATTTTTATTTAATTTATTTAATATATTATATAAATATGATCTATTATATATAAAGTTATGATAAAAAATAATTAAATAGTATGAATAATGTTCTATATAAAGTATATAATTATAAATATATATCAAAATTAAATATAAGAGTTAATTTCAATTTTACTCCTTAAGGTTTGATAAAAGTAACAATTTTCCTCCAAAAGTTTTAAAACATCAATTTCAGTCCAAAAGTTTTATCATTTGTATCAATTTCAGTTCAAAAGTTTCATTGTTTGTATTCAAGTTGAAACAACTTATGAAATTTTTGGATTGAATTGAAAGAATTTATGAAACCTTTGGATGTAAATTGATATTTTTTATCTTCTGGAGGAAAATAGTTATTTTCATCAAACCTCGGGGAGGAAAATCGAATTTAACTCTAAATATAAAAATATTAAAAATAATATTTAAATAAATAAACGAGCCGAGTCCGAGCCGAGCTTGAAAAAGTATTTGTCGAGCCGAGCTCGAGCTTTAAAAATAAAGCTCGAAACGAGCCGAGCTCGAGCTCGAGCTCTCCTAAGTTTTCACGAGCCGAGCTCGAGCCCATACGAGCTCGGGCTCGGCTCTACTCGTTTGCAAAGTATTTGTCGAGCCGAGCTCGAGCTTTAAAAATAAAGCTCGAAACGAGCCGAGCTCGAGCTCGAGCTCTCCTAAGTTTTCACGAGCCGAGCTCGAGCCCATACGAGCTCGGGCTCGGCTCTACTCGTTTGCACCCCTACATCTATGGGCTTTTTACTACGGTTGCCCTAAAATATATTCAAACAAATGATGACATGAGACCTCTACGAACTGTATTATAAAAGTATGTTAGTAAAAATTGTAATCACTCCGTACATTAAAATGCTATTTTAAATTGAAAAATAGAGAATATTTATTAAGGGACAAAAATACCTTTGATGGGAGTCGTAAGTTTGGGGCAAAGCACTGTATTTAAAAATAAGCTTTTAAGGCGTCGACAAATTGACAACAGAATGTTTTGTCATCTAACTCCTCGTTTTCTTCCACATATTCCCACTTCACCATTTTTATATTTCTTATTAAACATTTTTTAAAACTTTATTTTAGTACATTCGTATTTTAAACGTAAAAACCTATATATACTTTTAGTGCTTTTTTTTTTTCTGCTGGTTTTTTTTAACGCCTAATATTTTTTTTCTTCTGGTTTTCTTAACGTCTAATTGGATGACTAACGAGCTACTAGCCCATTCGATCATTTTTATTACTCAAGTACGGAACCCTTGAGCATTAGACTGCCGTATCCCCGAAGGAAAACTCGTACATTAGACCGGAACCTAAGATCACCCACATGAGTAAACTCACATTAGATGAGAAAACACTCTAACCCAATCTGGATCCCTTCGTTTTTTCTCACATGTAAGATTTGAACCTAAGATTTTTTTCTATTTTAAAAGAATTTTGATGTACCTCACTTTAATCACGTAGTACTTTTTTGCTAACATAATTCCAATGATTTGGACAAAACTATTTACACAAAATCAAAATAAAATTTCATATAAAAGGATGCAGGAAAAAATAATAATAACTGTTTTTTTTTTCTTTTTTATTTTGAGTTAGAACCACCACTACTTGATTGTGAGATTCTCATCTTTATCACTTAGACACAAAGTTAAAAAAACAATGTAACTAACCCTATTATATGATTTTCACGCTAGTTTTTTTTTTTTTTTCTTAAAGCTAAAAGACAAATTGTTTGATGTTTTAGAGGGTCAATTAAAAAATTAGATAGGACCTATTTTGCCAACCTTATTATATGATATTCTATATAAAATAGCAAATTACTACATAGGTTATTTTATATTTTTTTATTCTTTAAACAACATGTATAAAACTACACATTATGGTTAAATTTCTTATACCAATCTAGTTTCTACTTTCTAGTGTGTAGGTAAACAGGCATTGTGGACCATATAGATCAAAAGCATCATCTTTATATGAAACAAAATCATATTTCATTAACTTTTTTAAAAGGAAAAAAGATAGCCTTTGTAGAAAAAGGCAAAAAAAACCAACAATAATCAAGACAACAAAGCACGTGATCTGCCAAGATTTTACCTGCAAAAAAAGCTTTTCTGTTTAAAAATTGCATTTTTCTCATTGTTCTCTCTCAAGCACAGACACCCGTCCACCCTTCAGTCCAATCACTGAATGAAAAGCAAATGTCTTTGTTTTCCCCCAAAAAAATCCAAACAATTATTTGATTCTTTTGATAAAATCATTTTTAAAACAATTAATTTATTCAAATTCCCTTTGATGTGTGAACCCCAATCTCATTATGAGGTGTTCTTGAAGATAGGTATTCAAGACTCAAGAACAACATCCCACCAGATCTTTGCATTCAGAGAAACAAGTTTTTAAATCTTTGACATCAAATTTGCCATTTGGGTGTTTCGAGTTTGGTGATTTTATCAAGTGGGTCAACGGCATTTTGTGATTTTGTTCCTTTTTTAACAAGATTAAAGGTGGGATTTGAAAGAAAACTGTGAGGTTTTGCTTCATATGGTTCTGATTCTGCTGTACTTCTGGAATTTGGAGAAGACAACAATAGTATATAAGCATGGTGAAAGGGGTCGTTTGATAAATGTGTTGTCTTCATGTTTGTTGATATTTCTGTACGAAATTTGAAGATTCTTGAAGATGGACAAGAGATTACGTGTGTTTGAGATAATTGGATTAGGGGTTTTCTGTCTTTTGACATGGATGAATGCTGCTTATGCAACTCTTTCTCCTTCTGGAGTCAATTATGAAGGTTAGTTTTCATTTATTTTGTTTCCATATTTGGGCATTCTGTTTTCTAATCTGTTTTTGTGGTTATTGTTCCCTGTTCATTCTAATTTTTGCATTTTTCTTGCTCAATTTTGGCAACCCTTTGTGTTATTAATGGATTTACATATGTAAAAGAAAAGCACAGTAAAGTTAAAAACTTTAATCAGGAATCTTGAAGGATTAAAGAATTTTGGTTTGAATCTTTATTAATGGGTGCAGTTGTAGCTTTAATGGCTATAAAAGATGCTCTAAAGGACCCACGCAATGTTATGGACAATTGGGATTTATCTTCTGTAGATCCTTGTAGTTGGAGGATGGTTACTTGCACCCCTGATCGCTCTGTTTCTGCTTTGTAAGTTTCTTTGGACTTTAGAATATTTGAATTTTTACTTGATACTGTAAAATTTTGCTAATTTTAGTATAAATTAGTCGTCGATCACTTGAATCTTTATGGCTTTTGATTCTTGATCAGAGGGCTGCCTAGTCAAAACTTATCAGGGACCTTATCATCTGCAATTGGAAACCTTAGCAACTTGCAATCTGTGTAAGTTCTTGGTTGATGTTGTTATTGGCTAAAATTTATCCCACAGTTCTAAGAATTGATAATTGTATGCAATTGTGTAGCACGTTGCAGAATAATGCAATATTTGGGCCGATTACGGATGCAATTGGCAAGCTGCAGAAGCTTCAAACTCTTGATCTTTCAGGAAATATGTTCAGTGGTCAGCTGCCTAGCTCATTAGGGGATCTCAAGAACCTTAATTTTTTGTAAGTTTTAATCTTTATTTATGTATAAGGAGTAAAATTGCAGTAAAATTGAACTTATAACGAAATCTTTACTCATTTTGAATAAATTTTTTGAGCAAGACAGGCGTCTGAACAACAACAGTCTTACGGGCTCAGTTCCTGAATCTTTATCTGAAGTTGGAGGCCTAACTCTTGTGTATGTCACTTTTCTTATCGTCAATCTTCATAATATACATAATGATTCATGAGTATAATTAAACTTACCATATCATACATTTCTCTTTCTTTCGCAGGGATGTTTCATACAATAATCTCAGTGGTCCTTTGCCAAAACTATCAGCAAGAACATTTAGGTGTGTGTTTCACCTCAAGAATGTTTAAATTTGTGTTTTAATCAAAATGAACTGATTATTGCAACTTAAAGGTGCAATAATCAAGTTTTGATATGTGGATATAAAAATATTATTTTCATGTTTAGGGATCAAACCATCTGATTCATATCAACTGTAATAAAACTGAAAAAGTTGGAGACTTTTACACCCATTACATTACCATTCTTTAGTTTTATTTAATGTTAATGTTGTTCCGGCTTCAGAATCATTGGCAACCCTTTACTTTGCGGGAAGTCAGCAAATAATTGTTCAAATATTTATCCCGAACCACTCTCTTTCCCACCAGATGGTTTTACAGGTGATACTATGCTCAATATTTCAGTTCCTACCACTATAATTACATGTGATATATTTATCATTTATAATTTTCTTTACTAGACCAATCCTCATCAAATGGAAAAAGGCACCATTTGACTGTTGCTCTTGGGACAAGCTTCGGCGCAGTTTTCCTAATAATTCTAGTCGTCACGTCGCTTCTATGGTGGCGGTACAGGAAAAATCAACAAATATTCTTTGATGTTAATGGTTAGTCGTTAGTGTCTTATAATAACATATGTATCTTAGTGGTGTTTTATTGTTATTATTAAATAAGTGTTGAATTTTGTTATATATGCAGATCAATATGATCCTGAGGTATGTTTGGGCCATTTGAAGAGGTATACATTTAAGGAACTGCGGGCCGCAACCGATCATTTTAATGCAAAGAATATTTTAGGGAAGGGCGGATATGGAATTGTTTACAAAGGGATATTGAATGATGGTACAACAGTAGCTGTAAAAAGATTAAAAGACAGTAACAACTTTGGTGGTGAAATCCAGTTTCAAACAGAAGTTGAAACTATAAGTTTGGCTGTTCATCGTAACCTTTTACGCCTTTGGGGATTTTGCTCTACTGAAAATGAACGGCTTCTTGTCTATCCATTTATGCCAAATGGCAGTGTGGCATCAAGATTGAAAGGTTTGACTTTTAACTTGTCAGGTCAAATGCAGTATTATTTAACTTAAAAAGTTGAGGTGAAATCTTTTGAATTCCAATAGAATTTGATATCTACATCAAACTTTCTAATGAGTACTAAATACACATGATATTTACTGTCATAATCGTTAAAACTGATATCAAATCGAATCTTAACGTACTACTACCATGACCCAAGAGTCAAACTGAATAATATCTTTTTAACTTAAATGCTGCAATATTCTAATATGAAATAGATCTTAAATTAACTTATTTGGATATGTATTTGCAGATACTATTCAGGGAAGGCCCGTTTTGGACTGGGCGAGGAGAAAAAACACAGCTTTAGGGACGGCAAGGGGTTTACTATATCTACATGAGCAATGTGACCCGAAAATAATCCATCGTGACGTTAAAGCAGCTAACATTCTTTTGGATGAAGATTTTGAGGCGGTTGTTGGTGATTTTGGGCTGGCAAAACTGTTAGACCACCGTGATTCTCATGTCACCACAGCTGTTCGTGGGACCGTGGGCCACATTGCCCCCGAGTATCTGTCAACGGGCCAATCATCTGAAAAAACAGACGTATTTGGTTTCGGGATCTTGCTTCTTGAGTTGATTACAGGACAAAAAGCTGTGGACTTTGGAAGGGCAGCTAACCAGAAAGGAGTAATGCTAGATTGGGTACACTTTTCTCCTTTCATTATGCCATTTTAACCACAATAATCAGTTTTTACCGTTTGGATAATCAAGTTCTGCTAGTCTGCTTATTTTGTCATTTTATACATTAATTCTTTAAATATATCAGATTCTCGTGACAATCAAATATTTGATTATATGGTTAATTCATCTTCATACAACATTGTACATCCAAACACTATATTATGCACCATGTTATATGCTTTATTACAGTTGATTATCTGATTCTGATGATGTTGTTGGTTTGTGTTACAGGTAAGGAAGCTCCATCTCGAAGGGAAACTAAACCTAATGGTGGACAAAGCTTTAAAACAAGATTTTGATCGAGTTGAGTTGCAAGAAATGGTTCAAGTTGCCCTCTTGTGTACCCAAATTAACCCAAATTATCGGCCGAAAATGTCAGAAGTATTGAGGATGTTGGAAGGAGAAGGATTAGTTGAGAGATGGGAAGCTTCACAGAGTGTTGAAACCCCGAGATTTCGGGGGTTAGAAAGTATTCCTCAAAGGTATTCAGATTATATAGAAGAATCTTCACTTGTAGTTGAAGCAATGGAGCTTTCTGGTCCAAGATAACATGAACTCATTGTTATGTATTTTGGTTTTTGTGTGGTTGTGGATATATGTGTTGAATGAATGTGTAAAGAAGGTAAAGGAAATCTAGTGTTTGTTTTTGTTGGCATGAATGTATTAAGTGGTTATCACAAGTGAAGCCACTTAATAGCAAATGTATATCTTTTTGCTGTATGACAGATAAGTTTTGTATGCATTTGATGGTTTCTGATGACTAATTAGCTGTCTATCTCCTTAATAGCAAATGTATACCTTTTTACTGATGAGAGATAAGTTTTTCACATAATTTATTTAGATTAAGGTTTGCATTTAAAGAGATAACATGTTTGATTAGACAATGAAGAGAATAAATTATAAATGAATAAATTATACTGGACATGGGGATGTGCATGGGTATATTTACATTAGCTTACAATATGATGATCAAAAATTTAAACCTAATGCATTTTTTCTAGTGTCTCAAGACATGTCTCTGCCAAACTTATTACTTGTATTATAATATTATCCTAACTTCAAATGTCACCTTGAAATTTTTGAATGAATCTTTTAAATCACACAATGATTGTAAAATAAGCAACTATATTACATCATATTATGTTATAAAATTATAACCATACTTAATTTTTTTAAAAGACGAATTTATACAATCTATCACGTTGTTTTTATTATTATTTTCTTTTGTAATGTCCTTAATAATATTTTGTTTATAATAATCATACATCATATGATTGTAGAGGAATCATACTTAGATAGATCAACAACTTGGAACAACCGAAAAACCTGTAATCATGTTTGAATTGAAACTATTTAGGGGTTTAATTCAGATGCTCAAACAAATAAAACTTAATATTCAAGATCAACATATGGAGTTTGAGTAAATGAACCAGAGAATAATGATTAATTTTAGAAGATGATCTTCTTTTCTAGGGGCAAGGTCTGGATGCCTCAAAAAATGCTATTGGGTAGTTACATTTGCCAATTTTACATTGAATTAATTTGAAGTCAAATTTATTCAAATTTCACATGTGAAAATTTAGAAAATTCAATTTCTAATGTATTTTTAATTAAGAATTTTAATCAAAATAAAAACCCAACCAGGGACTCTGGTCCTTGGACCCTGCCAGGTATTGCCACCTTTTGGATCCCATTATCAGAGGTGTTACCTTCGGACCCCAGCCAAGAGGGCTCTGGAATAGACATGGGCAAAAAAACCGGTTCGGCAAAAAAAAACCAAAACCGGTTTTAAAAAAAAAACCGGTTTGGCCCAAACCGGTCCCAAACCAACCCGAACCGCCGGTTTGTATGCCGGTTTATAAACCCCACCCTCAAAACCGGTTTATAAACAGGTTTGAAAAGTTAAAAACCGGTCCTAAAACCGGTTTATTAAAAAAAACCGGTTTCAAACCGGTCCAAATCGGTTTGACAGGTTTGAGTATCCGGTGAGCCAAACCGGTTTGTGATCCGAACTGGTTTAAAAAAAACCGGTTTGACCTCATGACAAAAAAACTGATTCGGTTTTGAACCCGATCCAGTTTGGGTAAAAAAACCGCTTTGTAGTTTGTACACCTCTACCCTGGAACCCCCTTTACTTAGGCGTTTCACCCCTAAAAACCGATGAGGTTTTAATATCATAATTATAGTAAACTCAAAACTAACGTGTGCTCCATACCTTAGGACTAGTTTGATGAATAGTATAATTACATTCGTCACATAATAAATCTAGTACACTAAAATATCTTAACATGATCTCATCTTTACAAACAAATACTATATTTTTCAAATCATTTATTCGTATAATTGTTTATTATCTTTCTAGTTGGGTATCATTTTTCACATACAAATATGTTTTCTAAAATTTATATTTCACATTATAAGTTATCACTTACTAAAGCCCAAATTAAAAACTTGACTTTGTTTAAGATTTATTTTTTTAATATTTCGTTATTTCCTATAGCTTCATTATTTTATGAACGACGAAGAAATTATATTATATACAAAACCGGACCTAGGAAGAAACCAGGAACCCAATTGCACCAAAGTTACTATTAAAATTTTTTTTTTGTTTAATCAACTTGTGTTATATACCAGTTTTTAGCTTAACATTATAATATACAAGTTTGAACAATATTTTTAAAAATAGTTGGACATTTTCTTTTTCATCATGAATATTAATTATAATATTATCATGATCGGTCATAACCAAATGATAACCAAAAAAAAAGAAGTTAGAATGACATTAATAAAGCTTAATTGTACATTTTCACATACGTTAACATATGAGTATATGACAAACCATATAATGATACTTAGCCTATAGAAACATATACGATATAACATATTCATAATTGTATATCGACGTTTTCACATTTGAATGAATTCACATTCAAATGATCCTTATGTTTTCAAACTATGTCCAATCTTATGAAATAATCTTTTTTGATGGATAATATGTGAAACTTCAACTTTGAAGGGGAAAACATGTAACATTTACGATAAATGAAGGACCTTATGTGAATGATGCTAAGATAGGTGGAAGAAAATGGGTGGGTGGTGGAACTTAACAAAAACATAGCATGTGGTGGTGTGGTGCACCAAGCCCCATGCGCAGATTAGCGCATGCCTCTCTCTATACCTTTATCCTGTTTATCCACGTATCCTCCACCGCTACTATTTGAGACTCTCACCGTCGTTAGCAAAATTGAAATTATAATTTAACACCTATGATAATCTATATTAACGGTTTGTCTGATAATGATACTTGCTTTTAATACGGAATACCATAATCATCATTGATTTATAATTGATTTTCATTCGACTTTCATTTTCTTTAGTTTTACGTTTTCTAATTTCATTCATAATCAATAAACTTAAGTGAAAAACATGTGTAAATCAATAAATGATTATGCTATTAGAGTTTAACTTAACAATAAAAATAAAAGTTAGGATTATAACTACCTAGAATGCTAATATGAATTATTATTGATCAATCGGTTTAAGTTTGGATTGTTAAAATTCAATTTATCTTGATTTAAAAAGTTTATATATGTAGCAGAAATTTTAACCATGCGAAGTTTTTCTATAATTCTTAATTAATATGCGGATGACATACTTTACTTTTGACACCATAACTATGTTTTTGTATGTAAAATAAAGTTTACTTTTTTAAGGTTGAGAGTTCAAGTCTTGTAGTAGACAACGATATAGCATTATGAGTAGACTAAATGTTGTTAAAAAAAAATCCATCCACCATGTATAGCGCACCCATGCATCTACACTTGTAGAATGATGTAGTGCTAGTGTACTTCTGTAATTGATTTTGAAGCATAAAGTTTATAAAGCCGTGTCTATCACTTTCTATTACACATAAAAAGACTCAAAACACATTACAATTCTACGTCTAAGATCATAAAATTAGTGTTGTTTTATTCTTGGTTTTTGAAACACAAGTTTATAAAGTGCGTTCAAATTCTGTAAAGTTAGTGTGGTATTGTAATTGAACTACAAACTTCTGTAAAGTTAGTGTTGTTTTATTCTTGGTTTTTATATCATTGACTACTCAATAACATTTAAAAAATATAGCGTCAAGATGAATTTTTCATAAACTCTACAGCATTATAAAAAAATTGGATAAAAAAAGGCAAACTTAAATTGCCATCATCATCCGTTTCGAAAACAATATAACCTTTAAACTCTTAATCATCCGTTTCATCACGATCATAAGAAAAGTTTTCATCGCGTACGATGATAATTTCCTATCTATTAATGATAAAACGAGACACGAGAAAACATTATTATACTCAATAGAATTCAAGATAAAAATTTAATTTCTTATATATTTATTAAATAAAACTAACTACTATAAAAATAGTTCTATTATAAACAAATTAATAGATGTATCCTTCTAATATTTTGAAATTTGAAAAGATAAGCATAATCTTATTAAATTTAGAAACATATATCTACAAAATTTCAAAAATAACAAAACAAATTCTTTAACAACAATAACCACGTATATGATTATTGAGAATTAACTTATAACAAAATAAAAAACAACCACACATAAAAGATATAATAATAACCTATATTTGAAATCCTCTTCATCGATGCGATTTTCTAAAGATTTTATAGAAATATTCGGAACTCCAACGAATTGTTCGTTTGTATGTATCTAGTTCGGGGCAATAACGTAATTCAACCCTTCATCCCTTCCGTTTCGCATGCAATATGCAGCCTATCCCTGCTTCTGCATTCTGTAAATTGTCCCCAAAATACCCTTCACAAGCACTCACTCTGTTTCATAATTCACACTTCCATTTGATTTAAACAACATTATTGTCTTCAAACATCATCTTCACGCTTGTAATCTTTAAAAAAGTTTTCTTTTTTCTTGATTTTCACATGCAAACAGAGTAATAGCGTGTGATCTGTGGAAGCTTTTAATTGTTCATGGAGTTCTTGTGTTCAATCATGAATTTAAAGAAAATTGTTGCGATTTCAGATCACTTTCCCAATTGTGCATCTCCTAGAAAGAAGGTGGTTTCTGGATTTGGGGTAGGGTTTGTTTCGTTTTTTGTTTTCTTGTTTATACTGTTTTCTAATTCTTATTTCAAGAATCCCAATTCAGATAATGTTTTTATCCAAGGGCTTAGTATCAGTAACAGCAGTTCTTTTAGAACATCAGGTGTTAATTCTACATATTCTTCTTCAACAACAGCAAATTTTACAGATAATTCTACACAGTTAGAACAAAACCCTAAAATTTTAGATGGAAAAGGGAGTACCCATTCGGGGAAATTATCTGGTATTGTGAAAAATGGAAGCTTTGATGAAATTTCTGCTAAAGTTGATGACTTTAAGGATGCCCATTTGATAAAAGTTAAAGATGTGGAAAATGTAACATTTGGTGCAATTACTATGAACCATAAGGAAGGGGGATTGGCAATTGGTCAAAAATTTGGCGATGGAGGTGTTATATCAGATGGTTTAGACCAAGGTCATGGTAAAATTATTCAAAATTTGGGGAATCTTGGTGGATCTTTTGAAGAATGTGATATTTTTGATGGAAGATGGGTGAAAGATGATACGAAACCATATTATCCGGCTGGTTCGTGCCCTTATGTAGACAAAGATATCAATTGCCATCTTAATAAGAGGCCAGATGATGAGTTTGTTAAATGGAGGTGGCAGCCATATGGATGTGAAATCCCAAGGTGATGATCATCATGTCCTTAAAATGCTATTTTTTTCTTCTAATTTCATGATTATAATGCTGTCAAATGCTTAATTTGCTGCAACTGGCGTACTAATTTACCGGTTTTATGGAAGTACTTTTGGTTTGGAGTATTGCTAATTTAATGATCTTTCACTGTAATAGTCAATTAGTTGTTTCATATTTGTTTGACTAAACTGATTTGATTAGAAACCGTAGGATTAAGAATAACTTTACTAAATTGGTTTTAAAAACATGATTATAATGTTGTCAAATGATCTTTATAACTCATATCTTTATGTCCATAACAAGAGTCCAACTTTATTGAATGAAAAGTAACACTATGTTTCTAGCCCAATATAGACAAGAAAATATGATTTTTTTTTTCTAGAAAGTGAGAATAAGATTGAATGTCAAATGCCAAAGATTTATTCTAGATTTGGAACTTATAAATGTACTTTTGCCATAATTGGATACACAAGTGATTAATCATGTAACCTTTTTAAAGTTGTGATTATTAACGTATTGATCAGTTTATGAGCTTTGTCCTCACTTCATAACTTTTTTATGATCGTTTTCCAGCTTGAATGCAACAGATTTTTTGGAAAGACTCAGAGGGAAGAAAATGGTTTTTGTTGGAGATTCTTTAAACCGGAACATGTGGGAATCACTTGTTTGCATACTCCAACATTCTCTCAAGAACAAGAAAAGAGTCTATGAAATATCGGGAAAGGGAGAATTCAAGAAAAGAGGAATTTATGCTTTCAGATTTGAGGCAAGTTTTTCGGACGTGTCAAATTATTAACATTCAACTTCAAAAGCTCAAATTGGTGTGGCTTATTAATGAATTTTAGCTCCAAAGTTTTCTATTTAATTGTAGTTTATTAGTATCTATTAAGAATTTGAAGTGGTTGTTGATTTTTCATGAGGATTTTAGAAATATCATACCAATTTGGAGGTTGAAACTTTGTATATTGGACCTTAAAAAGTCAAACTGCTTTTGGAATTAGTGTAATGAGTCAATAAATGTTTATAATTTATGTAGGACTACAACTGCACTGTGGATTTTGTGAGTTCTCCATTTCTAGTAAGAGAGTCATCCTTCAAAGGTGAAAATGGTTCCTTTGAGACACTAAGATTAGATTTAATGGAACGAACAACTTCAATGTATCAAGATGCTGATATTTTGATCTTCAACACCGGACATTGGTGGACTCATGAGAAAACTTCCCGCGGGTATATCTTGCAATCTTAATATAAACCATAATCAAATCTTGATCCTTGTAAGACGTAAAAAAGAAAGTTTTATGTGTAAGTGGGATTAAAGTATTTTTGTTCTGTTATGTTAACAGGGAAAACTATTACCAGGAAGGCAACCATGTTTACCCAAGACTCAAGGCTCTTGATGCATATACAAGGGCTCTTTTGACATGGGCCAAATGGGTAGATAAGAATATTGACAGTCAGAAAACTCAAGTTATCTTTAGAGGCTATTCACTCACTCATTTTAGGTATGTTAATCCTTTTTGGGTTCGTGTTTATTCATAATCATGGAACATGATTGAAGGAATGCAGCTAAAAAAGGTTTTAGGACTGTTTTCCAATCTCCATCATGAAGATTTTGTTTGAACAATATGTATGCTTACAAAGATGTGGTCAATCGGTTAAGCTTCAACTTAAAAGTTTATATGAAACCCAATATTTTACGAGTGAATCTGGATGACTGCACTAAAGCTTACAACATGCACTTCACATACAAAATGGTGGTGTTAAATCTATATTAAATTTCACCCCAATTTAGCATTTAAAGGATACTAGGTTTGACTCAAAAAGTCAAAGTGACCAAGCATGTGATTCATTGTTTGCAGGGGAGGGCAGTGGAACTCAGGAGGGCAGTGTCACACAGAAACCGAACCAATTTTCAACACAAGCTACTTAACTAATTACCCATCAAAGATGCGAGCTTTTGACAACTTGTTGCGTGTGATTAAAACTCCGGTCATATATCTCAACATTAGCAGGCTAACGGATTACAGAAAAGATGGTCACCCGTCGATTTACAGATCTAATTACAAATCCGCGCCCCTAAAGCAACAAACTTCTGTAGGGCATTCACAAGATTGCAGCCATTGGTGTTTGCCAGGGGTGCCAGACACTTGGAATGAGTTATTCTATGCATCTTTGTTGAAGGTTGGAAAAGGATCTTGGAAAAGATGATTTTTTGTATTAGAATTTAAAACTAGTAGAATTTTAGTTAGTGTTGGGGGTGTTAACTTGGGAGTTTTTAACTGAGTAGGTAGCTTGAGTGGTATAATATGTTACTTTTAATATGAATTAGATTTTATTAAATTTATTTATTCATTCATTTTATCTATAGCTTATTAGTGAATTGGATTTTGCAAAGGCAAATATGCAAATGATATATGACAATTCTGTCTTACATACAAAAAAAGCATGTTTTACAGAAATGATGCTAGGTAGTTATTGACGAGTAAGTTACAAAAGGGTCATTTGATTATGATATATGTGTCTTTTTAAGTCCAGTATATCTATACTTTCAAATGACATTCACTTAACCTTTTTTTTTTTTCAAATGACATTCACTTAACCTTTTAGTCTCTCCCATTAATTGACATTTTGGCATTAATTAGTATCTATCTAATCTAGGGGAGGCGATCATAATGACCCATTCGTGAGTCCATTTGGGGATTGCAGGAACATTGTATGCATCATTTCATTGGTTACCTTATTTACCTAAAAACATATGATTTTACCTATATTTTACTACTCTTCCTTTTTATTAGATTAGGTTATTATTATTGAATAGTTTAAGGTTAATTATGTAATATTGTCCTCTATATAAAGGACTCTCTATTGTAACACTAAACATACAATTACTCAATACAATTACAATTACAAAGTTTAATTCTTTTAATATTGCAGCGGATATATGGCTCTAGAATACGTAGGTCAATGTCAGTTAACATAAAAAGTTGATATATATAACTTTAAAGTGCTGATTCTTGAGATGGTTGCTCGAATGCGCAATAGAAGAACACAAACATCAGAGTATACTTACAACTTGGTTTCAATAAGTATGATTTCTTCTACATGGACGTTCAGTGACACACCCTTATGTTTTCATATAATAATTTCAAATAAAACCGACCGATAATGCTACAAATTTGCATTAAAATAGATTTGGAAGCATTTTAAGCAAAGATCAGTGAATGAACTTTTTAACTATATTTGTGGATAGGTAGAATATGTATAAATAGAATCATGAATCAAATACAAAAGGGACAAACAAAAAGAACCCAATCAGAGAAATGAGGAGCCAGGGGGTTTTTCCAGTAATGGGTTTTCTCCTGAGGGGGTTGGGGGTGCGGTCTCGGCTGTAAAACAAATAGGCGGGTCCGATTAAAATAACACCTATTATACGAAGCAAGGTCGCACATTTGCCGTTAAAAAAAAAACATGAGGAGCATGCACCGCTCAGGGCGTTTATCTCTTTCCCATGTGAACCCAATTGCTTCCTCCGAGTGCTTTTCTAAATGCTTTACATCTAACGAATTATTAAATATCACAAAAGGTATTCTCTCATCTAGAAACCACGTGAATTGTAACCTTCTATTTAGTTTATTCACTCACTCCTAACACGTTGATCAAAACTCAAAAGGGTGATTAAAAAATTTGTAAAAACATATGGAATCATTTTAGAACGCGGTGCAAATTTTCACACTGTTGCTACTAATAGCTCAACATCATCAATCTTCTCTGAAATTTTATATTTTATGTACACTTTTAATTTTTTTTACAACTTAGAAATAAGAATCTGAAATATTATATTTGTATATTTATACATGTTTTTTAAAATATACATCTTAATTTCGGACATTCATTTTATTATCCGGATATGCATGTTCGAATAATGAAATGAACTAACTAAGGGGCGTTTGGTATGCAAGAATTCGATGGAATTTAATGGAATTGGAATCCGAATTCCATTGGTCATTGTTTTTGGTTGGTAAGAATTTGTTAGAATTGGAATTCCAATTCCATTCTTAACGTGTTTGGTTGCGAAAAGAATTGGAATTGGAATTGGAATTAAAATTGATTCCCTCAAATTCTCTCAAATGAAGGATTTCAAAATCCTTTCAAATTTTGAAGGATTTCAAATTCCACCGACCCTCGCCTCCGCCACCGACCGCCACCCACCACCTCCACCCACCACCAACCAATGCTACCAACAACCGCCACCGCCCGCCGACCCTGACCGCTGCCGCCCTTGCCGCCACCGCCCCCCGACTGCCGCTACCTGGCCACTGACCGCCTCCTCCCTAACCATTGTCGCCCGACTGCCGCTATCTGATACCAACAGTCGTCGATAACCCAAACTCGCCAATAAACGATCCTGCTGTCATCGTTGTCGACAATCGACAGTCACTGTTAACCGCATCTGCGCCTATAAACGGTCGTCTCCACCGATCGTGCCCGCAGTTGACCACCGACTATCATCGCCGAACCACGTCGGTTCTAGACGTGCTCGGTAGGGACCGTCGGTTTTCGACAGCGGATTGACCGTTTGGCGGCGACAGTTGGGTACGATCGATTTTTAGCAACGGGCGTGGTAGTTGGGCACGGTTGGTGGTCGCGGTCAATTGTTGGTGGTGACGGCGGTGGCGGCCGATGGTATGTAGCGGCGAAGATCAGTAATCATGGAGGTGGTGGTGGTTTGCAATGAGTGATAAATTTTAATTTTTTTATAAATGTTTTGTCACTAATAGTGCATTTGAAATTTGAATTCCATTTATAAATTCAAATTCTATTGAATTTTAATTTCTCTAGAAAATATTGAATTCCAATTGTAATTTCTTCTAATTCTAATTCAAATTATAATTCTAATTCCAATAAATTATACGAACCAAACGCACCTTAAAAGTTTTAGTTATCTAAATTTATTAATATGTGAAATTCTTCCGTAATTAGACGGATTATTCTTTTATCTAGAAATCATGTGTTTTGAATCTTCTCTTTTTAGATTATTCAATGACGTTGGTCAAAAGAATATTATAAAAACGAGTAAATTTAGAATAATCTTAAAACCCATTTTAGTCAAGTGTCTCTCTCGAGGTTTATATCTCAATGTTCATGGCTCAAAGTCGTCTTCCTTAGGTCAATTTTCATCGACCACTCTCTTCAATCGCGATTAACAGGTAACAATTCACAACTTAAAGCTACATGTTTCGATCCGGTCAGTTATTGTTTGCTTAATTTACGAATAGGATGAGTTTGCTCTTCTATACGATTCAATTTTAACCTTTCATACGAACAATGATCATTAGCTGTTTGATCCTTCTGTTAATCACTGCTCATTTCGCATAAGGTAGATAGCTTTAAAACTGGCGGAATCAGAATTACTTGATTATAACAGTAAATTAACATCACCATTTATAAGAAAGTTAACATTGCAGTGGCTGCTTAAGTGTAATACACAGAGTTTATTAGCAAATGAAACCTGCATAATAGCATTATCATGTTTAATACGCGTGTTTATGATAAATGTTAGGTGACGATTTTAAAATCATCAGTTCAGCAAATATTGTGTGTTGGTCGGTAAATTGGATCTGTTTAAAATGAATTTGGATAAAACAGATGTTTGATACATTGAACCACTGAATCATGTGCAGTTCACTTTGATAAAGATGAAGAGATTTGCAGTGAGAGAGTCAGTTTTGATCAGTCTTATCATCATTTTACTGCTAGTCGATACATCACACGAGGATCCCAGAGCTCAAATCATTAACATAACCTGTAATCAACAGCCTGCGAACAATGCTAGCATATACATTCAAAACTTTGTCCGGTCTATGGAGGATATTAGCTCTCAAATGCAATCTACTAAAAGCGGAACATCATCTACAGGCTCGGGGCCTGACAGTAGCTATGGGCTTGCTGAATGCTATGGTGATCTTTCTATAAAGGACTGTGTTGTGTGCTATGCTGAAGCACGGACAATTCTTCCCACTTGCTTTCCAAACAACGGTGGACGAATTTTTCTTGATGGTTGCTTCATGCGAACACAGAACTACGACTTCTATCAGGAATATGCAGGAGCAGATGATACAGTGATTTGTGGAAATAGAAAAAGGAGTCGTGTGTTTAGGGATTCAGTGAGGCAGGCAATCACAGATGCTGTGAGAGATGCACCAAGAAACAAGGGCTACTTTGCACGAAAGCAATCGTTGTCTGACACTGCAAATGACTCAGCCTATGTGCTAGCAGACTGCTGGAACACTTTGGATGAGAGTTCTTGTACAGAGTGTTTGGAGAGCGCATTTGCATCGATCTTGAAATGCTTTCCGTCGTCTGAGGGACGTGCACTCCACACTGGATGTTTTTTGAGGTATTCTAATACTAATTTTCTCAATCCTGAGCCAAGCGGGAGCAATAATGGAGGTAATTCAGGTGCTTTATACCAGCATTTCTCATTTCTAATTGTTTTGTACCAAAATGAATAATATGTGATTCATTATATTAAATTTAATTATTTTGAGGTGCTTTTTGGAACTCAAAATCACTAATCTGAGGTTGTATGCATCAAAATTCACCCTCCAAACCAACTTGCCACATTTTGAAGTATTCGAAAAATTGCTAATATGAGGGTTTCCTGTTTCATTTTTACTACCAAAATTCACCATTTGGAGAACAAATTATTCTTTTTGAAGAGCCAAACCAAATATTAAAAAAAAAAAACAACGTTGAGACAGCTTAAAAAACTAGAATCTTGGAGCTGCGTACAAATCAAAGCCAAGATCGAGCTTGGCTCAAGGAGCATTCTAGATAGCTCGAGTTCAGCTAGGAAAGCTCCAATATTTATGTCAAATGTATTTTTGATTACAAAACTCGTTTCAAATATAAGTAAAAGATAATATGTTAAATAACAAACTCATTTCATATAAATATATATTTATATATATATATATTCAAGTGGCAAACAAAACTTGACCACAACTGAAAAAAAAGTCAAAAACACAGACTAGTTCTATAATAATAAAATCCCGATAACAACACAATTGGAGAACTTCAGTTTATATATACATCTATATGTTACGTAAAGCTCAAAAAGTTCGATAAGAGATATGAGCTTAAGCTGAGACCTTATAAGTTAGAGCTCAGTTCGCTATATGTTTTGAAATTTAAATTCCTTTTCTGTGCTCGGGCTTGGGTTCGGACTTATTGAAAGCTCAAATCGAATTAACTTGTGTGCTCAAAAAAAGCTCGACTCATTTGCAGCTCTAGATAGCATATGTTTTTATCATCTAACCATAAACTTAGCCACTACCTGTGTATGGAATAGGGATGAATGACAAATACCTGGTCATCCAACAGACTTGTGGAAATAAATTAGAAACCAGTTCAGGTATCATTCCGAGCTTTGTGAAGGCAATGGAAATTCTTAGCGCCAAAGTCAATAAATCAAATTTTGGAACAGCAGGTGGAGGCACAGAAACTAATTTAACCTATGGATTTAGCCAGTGTTATGGTGATATTTCTACCAATGATTGCCACATGTGCTATGCTATAGGACGTACTGCTCTTCCTGGTTGCTTGCCACGTACTGGTGGAAGAGTTTATAACAATGGTTGCTTTTTGAGATATGAGAATTATAATTTTTTTGGGGAGTATATAGGACAAGAAGATAGAAATATGTGTCCCAGTAATATAAGGAGGAACAATGCCTTTGAACAATCAATAAGGAAGGCTGTGGCTCAAGCAGTGGAAACGGCACCTAATAGCAACATCTACCATGCCAGAATACAGGTTCTTATATCTGAGACAGAAAATGAGTGGGTTTATGCGCAGGCTGATTGCTTGCGTACATTAGATGCTGGTTCTTGTGAGAAATGTTTGCAACAAGCAGCTAAGTCGATGTTAGACTGCTTGCCTGGTTCAGAGGGGTATGCATTGTATACTGGTTGCTTCATGAGATATGCTGATTCCGATTCTCCATATCCTCATCACAACAGATTCTCGAAAGGTAAATAAAATACTCTGACATCTCACTCTTCTAGCATATAAATTCCTGGATTGCCAAACTTGAATAACTTTTGTGCATTTAATTATAAGTTTCCATGAATACATCCAGCAAATTGAAACAAGAAAATAGTTGTATGGCTTGATAGAGACAGTGACAGAATGATGTTAGTGATGCAGGAAATACAAAACCATATTGAGAGTCCAAACATAAAGATTTAGTCCTAATTTTTCTTAAACAGACTAAGAGAAATTTGAGATTTTTTTTTCTTAGTGGCCAGAGCTGAATATTGAATTGCATTTTCTTCTCAATCTATCATTTCTCCTGTTTGGCGATTGCAGTGAAAATACTAGCTATTGTTATGGCTGTTAGCTCCATTGTAGCATTGCTAGTTGCTTTCTTTGCATGGAAGCGCCAAACTAAATCAAAAAGAAAAGGTATTGAGTCTTTACTCATTCTTTGACTATACATATATAGCAATGGAAGTTGTGAAACATTCTGACCTCTTTAACTTTCTAGGTTCTGACAATGCTAAATTGTTAAATATGCTGAATAGTAGTAGCTTGAACTTCAAATACTCCTCGATTGAGAAAGCCACAAATTATTTCGATGAAGCCAACAAGCTTGGGCAAGGTGGATTTGGAACAGTGTACAAGGTAGTCTTTCAAAGTTAACCATCTGACCTTATCAAACAACTTGAATTCCTTATTCACTTCTCTTTGCATAACTTAGAGTTGTTAGTTGTATGTTGTCTTTGATTAAAGAAATGATTTCAATCACATGACAAGAAGCTTCATAATTAACTTTTTCACAGGGTGTATTTCCAAATGGAAGAGAGATCGCTGCCAAGAGACTTTTCTTCAACCACATACATAAAGCAGGGGACTTTTACAACGAAGTCAACATCATTAGTAGCGTTGACCACAAAAATCTGGTCAAACTGATAGGATTCAGTTGTTTGGGGCCTGAAAGTATTCTCATATATGAATATCTACCCAACAGGAGTCTCAATCAATTTATCTTTGGTAAGCACTAAGATTTCCCAAATCCTCCAAAACTCAAGTTAACATGGTTTCTTGGCGTTCTGTCACTCAATAGTCAATTAGTAGTTGTTGAACTGGGATTCTATTTATTTATTTAATTTTATGAATTTGTACAGATGCAGTTAGAGGTAAGGAACTAAACTGGGGGAAAAGATATAATATCATCGTAGGGATAGCAGAAGGTTTGGCCTACCTTCATGAAAACAGTAAAACCAGGATCATTCACCGGGATATAAAAGCTGCTAACATCTTGTTGGATACGAGTCTTGATGCTAAGATTGCTGATTTTGGGTTAGCCAGATCTTTCCAGCAAGATAAAAATCATATAAGCACCGGGATTGCAGGAACACTGTATGCAATACTTTGAGGCACTCTTATTAATTTTACCCCCAAAAGATGAAGTTTTTTTTATATGTTATGGTTCACTATTGCAGTGGATATATGGCTCCAGAGTATATAGCTTACGGTAAACTAAGCGACAAGGTGGATGTGTATAGCTTTGGTGTGCTTCTGCTTGAGATAGTTACTGGAATGCCAAATAGAGGGATGCAAACATCAGAGGACTTTCGCAACTTGCTGTCGATTGTAAGTACACATTTCTTTTGTATGTATTACAATCATTTTGCATAAGATTTTGAGTATTTACTGTTAAAGTTCATGTAGAATGTAATAATTTCTTCATTGTTGGCATAATAGGCATGGGAGCATTTTAAGCAAGGGTCAATGGAGGAGATTTTTGATCAAAACTTGATGTTGAGCAATGAAAGCAGTAGCAAGACAAAGGAGGAAATAGAAAGAGTGGTACATATAGGCCTTCTTTGCATTCAAGAAGTTGCATCACTTAGACCCACCATGTCTATGGCTCTACAAATGTTATCTAAGAATATCCAACCACTTCCTTCACCTGCAAACCCCCCTTATGTATCTGATAGCACCATACAACTAAATGAGTTTGGTCCAATCCATAGGGTAAACAATGCTGCCTCAATTCCCACTGTATCATATAGTTCATTCATCCCAAGGTAGATGTGTGTTCACTACTAAGAGCATCTATGGCTCAGGGATGTGCCACCTCAGCGCTACCTGATCATCGTCTATGAACTTCACCCCCTCTCTCTTGAATCCCATAGACAACACACATTTCTCTATCCTTTCCCTCTCATAGAAACAATCACGCTATTTCCAAGTTTGCACCTCTCCTCCCTCTCTTTTTCACGTCAGCATTCATGTGGTCGACTTCTCTCATTGGAGATGCTTTAAGATTGATTAATGTCATGTGTTGATAGAATTTCAAGAGCTGAAGTGACATGTAAAGTTATTCAATATATTTTTCAAAATGTAAAAAAATATCCAACTAAAAGTATTGGAATCTCTGACTCCTACGTTGTCATTGGCCTCTCGCACCCAACCACACTGGTCCCCGCCGCAACCATTGTCTCTATATAAAATTAGGATAACTTTACAAAATAATAATCAAATTTTTAAGAGTGCTCTAATTATGTAAATCAAGTTCAACAAATATTTAAATTAGGTAACTTAACTTTCATGTTTCATTTAAATTATAAGTTTTAACATGTTTTTAGTATGTTTTTTTTTGTTTCTATTAAGAAATATATTTTTCTTCTTTTTTTTAAAGCTGATATGGAACGATGACGTGAATTTTAGGAATAATTAACATGTTTTTTTTTGTTTTTTAATATAATTTCATATATTAAAATTTCCAACCCTTACGTTTTCTTCTCCATTACTTTCTTGACATAAGAAAATTCGATGAAGTCTCGATTTGATGATTTAATGATCCAATTTGAGCAAAATTTATATGAGTGATCAAATTGAATCACTTTTGAACTTAATTACCATTATATTACAGTTTTCCTATATAATATTGACTTTGAGATTTAATTGGTCTTTAAGTTTAAAGACTTAAAAAAAAAAAACATGGTGTGTTTAAGATTTCTGATTTTGATTTCTAATACGTTTGGGTTTTAACACCAACTTTTAAAAAACATCCGCCCTCGTGTTATGCTCCTTTTCTTTTCCTAAGTCTTGCTACTATTCCTCTCTAACCTCTCTTTTCTCTCATCCTCAACTTTTTCGGGCAACTATGCAAATCACTGGTCGCCTGAGTTTTGTGGACCAAAATTAAACCAAAACTACTACAAAAAAAGTAATGTTACTTATTTTAAATGATTTTAAGAGACACTTAAAATGGTAAGGTGTCATGTACTTATACTAAAAATTAATTGGTTTAACTCCTTCAAATAACATGTGCCAAGTAGATTAGGAGGTGTTTCAAATACGTGAGTCGATCGGCAACTTCACTGTAAGGCTGCGTTTGGTTGGAAGGAATGGAATGGAATGGAATGGAATTGAGAAACTAGTATAATTTTCAAGTAAATTATGTTTGAGTGGGTAATGAAATGTATAACCCAAGGGAATGCTTCACCTCAAATTCCCTTGGTTGTGGGATTTCAAATTCCCTCTCTAGGTGGAAGGATTTTGAAATCCCACAACCAAAGGAATTTGAGGTGAAACATTCCCTTAGGTTTACTTTTAATTGCTTACTCAAACACAATTTTACTTGAAAATTATCCTAGTTTTTCATTTCCATTCCATTCCTTCCAACCAAACGCAGCCTAAGTTTTACCGGTCTTTAAATAGGATAGAAAGTGTTGAGTTCACGTATGAGTTTTCTTCCAAGTTATTAATAAGAAAAAGACGTCATGTAGGATTGTCCTCCCCACAAGATTTCTGGTGTTTGTGTTCTTTGATCCAATCGAGACTTTCACTAGGTTGTATCAAGAGGTTATCTCACCTAATGTGGGTTTTGAGGGTGGTATCATGTTCGAGACTGATGTGAACGAACTGATTTAGAGACTTACCAACCTAAAGCCCTATGATTCTATACTCGAATCATAAATATGATCAATTAGACTAGTGACCCGTCAATAATCAAAGTAATCAATTAATAAATAATCATGAGGGTGAGGTGGTGAGGGTGGGGCCTTAAAAAGTTGATTACTTGATTGGATAAGGACTTATCCACTTATCCAGCTCGCATCCAGCCCGCATCCAGCCCGTCGCCACACTTTGTTTTGGCGGAAAGCCCAACAAATAATATTTTGTTGGTTTTCAGATTTCACCTCTTGTTTTTCACCTTTTGACTTTTTATACAATTTCAAAAGAAAGTCTTAGTTAACCATTTTAGAGCATTCCGAATCAATTCACCATCCTTAGTCTTAATTAACAAAGGCTTATTCAACAAAAATTGTCATTTTCGTTCGTTTTTGTAAACTTAGGTGTATTTAAGTCATTATACAAATCATTTAATTTAAGTTTTTATTTGTTTAATAACTTAAACGCCTCTAACTTAACAAATATAATTTATTAAGTTAACGAAAATAATAACTTTTTAAAAAGTCAAAGATCCAAAAAAGAAAAAATTAAATGAAAATATCAAACAGACCAATTTAGAAACGAAAATGACAATTAACTCTATAAGTTATTTAAGTGTTCAAAATGTTATAAAAAGTGTAAATTTATCTTAAAACATATAGTATTGTAATAAATTTTTTTTTTTAAATTGACATCATTCGGTTTTTAAATTCGGTTCACCCGATCCAACCAGTAAACCACTAAGGCGATCGGTTTGCTGTCTGTTCTAATTTTAAAAACATTGTCCACGTGGATGGCATGTGTGATTATCAATTTCCCTAAACTTTCATTGCATTTTAATCTATTCATATTAATCTTCTATACATACTTACAACATTTGGTAATATAAAAACTTTCAACATCTTACAGATCTAAAATCTACAACCATTTAATTATAAACACACAATTTAGCACCAAGATATATCCTATCTCATAAAAATAGATGCTTTTAGATTACACCGTTAAAAGTCAAGCACGTCTGCTTAAAGCCACATCCCAATTCTAATTTACCAAGAGACATGGGACCTACATAATTTTATCTTTTTCAAAATCAACGTTTCTTTCTATGCTACGTGACACCAATCCACAACCACTTTTTCTACAATTTTTTCGTTAAATTAAACGAGTGAACATAAACACGCCGTTTGTCTCTAACCCTTCATGACTTTCAACGTTTGAGATGAGTTGAAGCATGAGAAAATCATGGAAAACGTTCCCCTCCAACAACAAACCAACCAAACTCTAGAACAATCCTATAAAAAAGAACACATTTTTCCATTTGGGTCTTCACCTTTCTCCATCAAATTGGATTCTTCCAGAAATTCTTGAAGAAATTAGGGCCTTCTTCTTGATTTCACCAGAAGGAGAAGAAGGCTCTGTTTCTTGAATTTCTTCATCTTGTTGTAAGATGTTTAGGTTTTCTGTAGCGGCCCTTCAATTCATCGAGCTTCTCGTGAGTTCCATCGTGCATTTGTCCTATGGGTTCTACATCTTTAGCTCTGCTGTTGCTGGTGATCTTTCGTTAGCTTGGACTGATCTGTTCTTCAAGTCCAATGTTGAAGCTTCGATTAGGGATGGTGGGTTTGCTTCATTTGCAAATTCTATCGATGATCTGCCTCCAATTGTGTTGGTTCATGGGATTTTTGGATTTGGAAAAGGGGTAATTAGTTTCATCATCAAATTCAAGTTAAATGTGATTAATTGATTGATTCTTTTTTAATAATTTATATGAACAGAATCTTGTTTTGAAAATTTGATACAGAGATTAGGGGGATTATCTTATTTTGCTGGGGCAGAGAAGAAAGATGAGAAGGTTCTGGTGCCTGATTTGGGTTCATTAACCAGTATTTATGACAGGTTTGGTTGTTAATTTGCACGTGAATCTTCGGTTTCGTGATGTTATTATGTTATGTTTGTGAAGGTTATATGGATTTTGATGATGGATTATTGGGTTTGTGTTTAGGGCTAGAGAATTGTTTTATTACTTGAAGGGTGGGCAGGTTGATTATGGTGAAGAACATAGTAAAGCTTGTGGGCATGCTCAGTTTGGAAGGATATACGAACAAGGTTAGCTTGAATCGTAAAGTTGGATGTAGAATTTGTTGGTTTGAATCAAGATTTTAAAGGATTTTAATGAAAATTGATAGTATTTGGTTTGATGTTTATCAGGGAACTATCCTCAATGGGATGAAGATCATCCTATTCATTTTGTTGGGCATTCGGCTGGAGCTCAGGTGATTCGTTGTCTGCAACAAATGTTGGCTGATAAGGTTCGTTTTTGCTTCGGGATGATGTAAATGTTTTCATTTTGTGGTGTTTTGATTGTGTAGTGAGTTCATGTGATTGAGGTTTCTTTTGAAAAATGCGAATTGTTGTATATTTGTGAATTTGCAGGCGTTCAAAGGATATGAAAACACTTCTGAAAACTGGGTGCTTAGTGTGACATCTTTATCTGGTGCAATGAATGGAACTACTCGAGCTTACTTGGATGGAATGCAGTAAGTTTGATCTCTTTGTTTCTTGAAATATAAATATTGTTCAAAAACAAATCAAAATGGTGCGTAAATATCTCCTGTTTATAGCGCGATAAGATTGGATTTGTATGGAACTTGAAATCATTAGTTCTCCATCCAAAACTGGAGGGTGATTTGCATAAAAAGTAACCAGCTTTAGTTTGATTCTCTTTTAGGTAACCAAATTTTATAAGGTGAGAAAAGAGTGTTACAAGTTATATCCTCATTGTCAACACCACTTTAGAAAATATAGCCAACATGGTCAAAATTTATTTTCACACCAGCTACCGTTCTGCCACGGCATCATTATGGTGTTTCACGGATGAGAGAGCATAAATCAAAATATTGAAGTTGGTTATTAATACTACTACTATAGATAAAATTTTTTTTGAAATTCACTTCTGCTTAAAAGAAGGTTGTTACCTGATATAAAAATTTGATAAAGTTGGTTATGTTTTTATGCAATTAGCCACCAAAACTATTGCTAAAATCAAGAGGAAAACCACTTTAAGATTTCAAATTTATCCATCAAACCTTGTTTGTTAGGCAAGAAGACGACGAGAAATCTATGATACTTGTAATCTTTAGTGTTTGGTTCAAAATTATTTTGCTAAAAACACCTCAAGATGCTTAAAATTATCCATCAATAGCCATGAAAAGATGGAGATTCTATAAAAGTTCAAATCATTAGTTCTTGATTTAAGACTAATACTCATTCATTACACCAAACATGAGTCAAAATTCACACATAAAAAATTTTATTATTTTTTTTTTCAGGCCAGAAGACGGGAAATCAATGAAATCCATATGCCTACTCCAATTATTACGTGTTGGAGTTATTGTTTATGATTGGATCGACATTCCAATTCTAAAATATTATTACAATTTTGGGTTTGATCATTACAACATGTCATGGAGGAAAGCTGGCGTTTGGGGACTTGTTGATTGTCTTCTCGGAAATTCAGGCCCGTTTGCTTCTGGTGATTGGATCCTTCCTGATCTAACGATTCAAGGGTCGCTACGTCTCAACAGCCATCTAAACACCTTTCCTTGTACATACTATTTTAGTTATGCAACAAAACGTACTAGGAATTTATTGGGTTATACGGTACCTTCAAATGTACTAGGGATCCACCCGTTGCTTTTTATCAGAGTCTTGCAGATGTGTCAATGGAGGCACCCACCTGATGTCCCTCCACCTTTCAAGGGCTATAGGTTGGTTAAACTTCTTTAGAAGTTACAACTTTTTTTTTATAAAATAGTGTATGTATAACAATTTAAATGAATTTTGATTTTAGGGATGAAGAATGGTGGGATAATGATGGTGCACTAAATACAGTGTCCATGACACACCCAAGGTTTCCAGTTGAACACCCTAATCGATTTGTGGTTGAAGATTCTGAATGCCAGCCTTTGCAACCGGGAATCTGGTATGATCTATGTTCAAATTTGTTCAAATTCTTATATTAAGTGGAAGATATGCTTTAAGAGGTGTTTAAATGTGTAATTTATTTGGGGTGTAAGGATGAGATATATGGCATTGTGCAGGTACTACAAGATAGTAGAGGGTGATCACATTCTTTTCGTTGTAAACCGAGAAAGAGCAGGGGTACAGTTTGATCTAATATACGACAGTATTTTTGAGCGCTGTAGGAAACACGCGTTTAGAAAGGTTCCAACAATGCCAGACCATGTTCAATGATGAGGTTAGCTGCTATACATACATATGAAATTAGTAACTAAGCTGTGTATCGATTTTCTTCGGATAGAATGATGCATATATGCATCACTTTTGTACAGCTATTAATTCATTTTGTATTGTATGTATTCAGTTTCAACCCCTTCTATCGCAACCCATATGCTTCTTTATAGCATTCCTGTAGTAAATTCAACTTAACTTGCCAACCATCTTGACCTATGTAGTTAAAGGCGCACAAGGTGTAGGTGAGACGCAGCATACCGCCTTGCGTCCCTCAAGGCGCTTAGGCGAAAACTGCGCCAGAACTTGTCTGGAACATCTAAAAATGTCCTGGATTACGTCTGAACTAGCCTAAACAACATAAAACATGTTTAAAACTCCCTAAGAATTGTGTATTCATACGGCGAGTCTTGCTTAAAAAGCCCTTGCTTAATAAACACGCTTGGCGTCTAAGCCTTGGGCTCACCCTTTGCACCTTGAGTGCACCTAACGCCTTTGACGTCTAGACCATGAACATACATAATAGAAGTGTGACGACTGCTAAGACTAAGCTTAAGCTTAGGTATTGTGTCATTGCGTGGTCCAATCAACCAGCTTCAGTACATCCACACAACAAATGCACTATGGCCTTTGTATTAGCTTAAAGTATTAGAAACATTCTAGAACGTATGATGTTCTTTTACCGAATACATGGTGTCATAAAAGCATGCAATCGTAATGTACACATTTTGGCAAGAACACGCATTGTCAGAAGATGATCTTGGCTGATAGTGTAGAGTTGCAAGGTTTTGATTGCTTAAGCAAGCGAACAATTTCAGTTGCTCATACTCTTGTTGTATAAAGGCTATTAATTATTTCTTGTCTATGGAAATTTTAAATAAGCCAAATTTTATAGTTCAGAAAAGTTAACGAAAGATGACGATTTTACTAACCCATCAATGGCAAGATTCGGGAGTAGGATCCTAAATAAACATGATCGATGGGAAGCACAAATCATCGACTTCATGGCTCATACTCAAATTGCATTGTAAAGTTGTATAGTTAGTCATACATACTGTTGTTCATGGCTACTAGTACTACAACTTCATGGTTCGTGCTCAAGTTTTTGTTTTTGTTTATACGATATAGGTTAGTATCATGTAGCTAATGACAAAGGCATAAGAAAGGAAATTCAGAATCAGAACTTTACTTATCGATATTGCTGCAGTTTTGCAAGGACTAGAAGATGGCTACAAGATCAACTCATCTCCAAATTCACTTACGACCTTCTGTACCTTGCTCAGCATTTCTGTTGGCATCAAATAGAAATCAAAACTTGTAAATTATATTGAAAAGAAGAATATCATAAAACATTCTCATCAAACTAGGTATAAATAAGGCATTTATTGTAGTTTCCATGGTATGGATGGCAGACCATGATGATGAGCTTAAAGATATTGGTTCAAATTATTTAAAGAAATACCCTTTGCTTGGTAAATAAGGTTAGCATATACCTTGGAAGGAAGAGTCTCCCAGATATTTCTGTGGAATACATTCGAATCAGTCATTGCATTAGCAGTTACAACATTATAACATACCAGGTATATGAAGTAGACAACCATCAAAATATTAATACCATTATATCCTTTTTGAGACTGACTTCCTCCGGATCAGTTGGTTGCAATGCTGTCATGGTAAATTACAGATTCATGTTATGAGTATCAAAATCCTTACTCTTTCTTTTTCCCAGCTGTCCTATCTATCCACCTTAAAGAAGAATAAGGGTAGTATAGGTGGAAAAAAGGGTGGTCGAATAGGTTTGGTAATGGATCAAAAGGGTTAGGTACCCTTAAACATCTTTTCGTTCTCTTTATCCTGAACTTATTAACAGTTGAATTTTATTTAAAATTTATTTATTTTAGTAGATTTAAGCATGTAAATACCATTTCAACCCATTTTGCCCTGTTTAAATTTGGTATGTAGAATTCAAAAGTATACCCGTTTGTCAAGTTAGACATGAAATATATCCCAAATGAAACAACTTCTATGTTGTTGGGTTACCTTTGAGAATAAATAAAGGTACAAGTTGTTATCCATATATTTTTCCGGAGGCAATGTCCACTTTTGCTCAAAATAAAAGAATATAAAAAAAACGCACCTAGTTCAGGCACAGGGTAGCAGTTCATTAGTAATGATGTGAAACTAGGAGGAAAAGCTGAGAGCTTTCCTTGAACGTCCTGACTTAAATGAATTGAGCTTAGGCTGCTTCCATCATAGTTCTCAGTTGGGTACAACGGTTGGATACAAGTGTCAGCAGAAGCTCCTTTTGGACTACAGACCTGTATTGGTCTGCACCAAGAAGTTAAATTTCAGTTAGTCTGCTTACATTTCGGCTCTACTATAACAATCTAGTTGCAGACTTGAAAGTGAGTTATCACATTCTCCCCCACCTATACATCGGTTCATAAAATTCTGCAGAAGTGCTTATCGGGTCCCAGTCTTGTGTTGGTCTGCAAAAAGAAACCAGTTATAAGCTAAATTCAATTAATGAGATAAGTGATTGACTTTTCAAACTCTCATGCTTGGTTTTCAATGAGAACAAACCAAGTACTTTTTTATTTTTTTGCATTTTCATCTGAACAATTTATCAGAAATTCTTTGTGCAAACCGGATTATCTTTTTCTCGCATTATCACAGGAAGGTGGCTAGTTGGCAATGAAATGTGGTTATTATATTCTCACCAACCTATTTTCAGCTTCAAAAGAAGGGATGATGTCTGATTCAGATGATGTTTTGGATTTAGAGATGCCACATGTAGACCCATTAATCCTTTCATGCCCAAAGGCTTCCTACATAACAGAAGATGAAATAACACTTGTTCCAATCAACCAGGAGAAGGGAGAGAAAGGGGTGAAGCTTGAACCTTTAAAATATCTATAAATCTTTCAGTCTCATCAGTTGTGAGAAATCGCACAGCAAACTTTTGAATCTGCAAACAACAAAGTGCATCTGAAACTTAGGTTGTCGTATGAGTGTAACCATTTGTAATAATGAGGAAAAAATGTGATGGAGGAAAAGGGCTTGATATAGTTCAATGCTTTTTCCATAAAAGTTCATGGGTCACCACTAAAAAAAAAATGTAAGGAACAGCAGTTTTTGATTGCAGGACAGGACACACACATACACGAACAAAGGATAAAAGTAGACAGATACAAACAGAATGAACAGATTTGAATGTCTTGCCTGGCCTACTTGATCCTTGTAACTCATGAATACGACTTTGCTACCCCTAGGAGAGTATCCAGTCAAACATGAGACCTGAGGCCAGGTGAAATGTAGCTTTGAAATGTAATGCTCCTCCTGGAATGATTCGGTACCCAAGTTTTGTTAGGTTTATGCGAAGTTATGATAAAGATGCATGGTAAACAGACCATACGGTCACAAATGATACAACATAAGCATAAGGCAAACTACCGACGGAATTGTAGGAAATGTGTAAACAAACTAATGCCTGGTTGCATCACACGCTACAATAGATGCAAGGTTCGAAGCCTTCCCAAGTACAATAGCTAGCATACAACATTTCTCTTTCACTTGTCTTAGAATTGTATTTGAGCTAACAATTTTGGGCGTGATTAGTAAACATGCATTTCATAAAGCAAAAAACTCCTATCAGACGCACTAAGCTATCATTAAACATTGATATTGCAGTTCCGTTGTATACATTCATACCTTACACTAAAAGAATAGGACCTTGATGGTGAATTAAGACCACTGTTCATAAATAGCTACAACATTTCAGGAAGCTGACAAAATGGAAGGCAACAAGAAAACCAAAAATATTGTACCGAGTCAACTGAAGATATCATAAAACACACAGTATTTATGGATACCTAACAATAATGCACAAATCACCTTCTAATAGTAAGGCTTAATAGAAGTCAATAAATCTACCGTAAATAGCACTCTAATTACATTTGAACCTATTCTGGAACGCACACAGCTCCAGTAAGGCATTAAAAATAAGTGACAGGACCAGACTTGGAACTAAATCACATAGGTGAACCATGTAATCGATCAACTGAGACTATTTATGAGTCACTAACTCACTACGGTCTATGCACTTGCAAACAGCGTGTATGAACGAACTAAAGGAGTCTAATAATTAGCCTACACAATTGGCGATCTTATTTGATTTAGAACAAATTATGTTACGAACGCGTATTAACAATTAATTCGTTCGCAACTGAAAAAAATCAATGAACAACAAACAGAGATCATTATATCCTTTGCACCTCAACGGCATGATAAGCGTTTCGATTCGTGATCAAACGCACAGAAATTGTAAACGAACACCGTCAGAGTAAAAATAATGCGAACAGTAATACTAAATAAGTTGGAAGCTACAAAAACGAGAGATCTACAAGGAACGAGAATAAACAGAGAACTCACGACGACGTTGTCAACGAGAGTAAGTGTAAGGATAAGTGAGCGATACGTATCGGAGTAATCGGCGGTGGTGGTGAGTAATCTGAGAGAGGCGAGAGAGGTGAAGGAAGAAATCCATGAGCCTTTGGTCCTTTTAGAAAGGGGAACCAGAGAGGGATGGTGAGCACCGGCGGTGGAAGGAGGAAGGTTGAAGAAGCGAGCATACTGAACTTCCCAAGGATCTCCGATTGTTGTGGTGGTGGTGATTGACATTGTTCCGGTGGATTGATGAGATACCTCCATGCTTTCGTTTGGTTTCTGCACTCTGCACACAGTTGTTTGTATATCGGACTTTGAATTTGTTAAATAGTTGTATGGTTTGGTACCACCACGGTCAGTCGGTTACACACACTGAATTTGCATTTCGTTTCTTTCTTCTTTTTTATTTTTGCGTGTAACTTTGACGTTTTTTTTTTTTTTTTTTATTTTGTAAGCAGTATTAAACTATCCATGTATCGTAATACGGATGTTATCTCTTGTTTTGTCGCGGGATTGGTTACTATAGATTAAAAACGATTCAAATTTACGGTTAGTTAAATTTTACTTAAATAATGTAGAGGACATAAAGTTTTTTTTATTTATTTTTAATGTACTTGCTATAGCAAACTAAATAGAAAACCCAAAAATATAGTCGTAGTATAAGCAGAAGGGTATTGAAACGTGTTCGTTTCGTTGTTTTTATTTTTCATGTAAGTCCAAACTTACGCTACCAAATTCGCACACTATAGCGGGTGCCCAAAAAAAAACCAATTAATATAATGGTCATTTGGCCGGTTGTGGATTCAAACCTCACCCAGGATACACAAAAAGTAAATAATAAAGTTTGTCATTTGAAAGAAAAATAAAAGCAGCCAAGTGAACCAATGAGATGGAGTCACTCTTCACACAAATTTCTAACTGTTATTATTGTAATTGTATAGTTATAAATGAACACTTAACCAATTGGACAGGATTGACTTTGTTATTAACCTCCACATTCTTTCTAATTTAACCTAAACATTCACGTGAAAATTAAAAAGATAAGAAAAAAAGGGTTCTTCATCTATCGCACGGTAGGATGTGGTTGGTCAATCCATTCTATAACCCCCAATAGGAGCATGACACGTGAGCGGCATCGTTAATGCCGACCGTGATCTATTATTGTATCATATATAACAATCATTATTTTCTTATTTTATAGTTATCAGTTATAGTTATCATTAGAGTTATCATTAGAGTTAGATGATCGGCTTATGTCGGGAAAGCTCATGAGGAGACAGTCTTAGGTAGCGACATTCTACAACAGCCGTATCACCCAACCCACTTTCTAACATATCTTTTTTGACAAAAGATTCTGAAAGCAACCTTATAACTATTAAAAAAAAGTATTTTAAATGATGCTTTTTATTTAGAAACATAGATAATAGTACATCAACATCAATTAATAAACGCCAAGTCAACTCGAAGAATACTCTGCACTTCAAGTTGAAGGTGGTGGCGGCAAACGGAAGTTGAAATTTTGTTTCTTGTTCGGTTTTGGAGATGGAGGAGATGGTACTGTTCTTAGCTCTCTTTGGCTATGTGAAACCACGATCCTTGGTTGCCAAGACGGAGTCAACTTTCTCGATCCTTCGTTATAATTACAATCATCATATGCTCACATGATCGTCAAGAATGTTGTTTAAAACAAAAAAAAAAAAATTATCTTGAAATTGAATAAATAAGCGAATTGAATAACAAGTTAGTAAGTTACAACCATGGTTTAAAACACGTTTTATTTTATATTTTGGCAGAAAATAAAAGAAAGATCAGCCATTTGTAGTGAAAACTCAACACAAGAATTTCAAAAGTTAACCGCTGTAAAATACTTTGTTGAAGAAGTCTCATATATACAAGATCATTAGCTAGAATGCTATAAAGATTGAAAAGATTTAAAAATTAGCTATTGTAATTAAATAGATACTAGAAAATGTATCTACAAATTTGGAACCTTACAACAAAGGTAATGATCAACTTACAACAAAACTACAAATTGAATTAATGAATTGGAAATTGTTTTAAATATGATCAATCATATCAAATAACCTAACTAAGATAACTTACCTGATACAGAAGATTCAACATGAAGCGATAGTAGTAAGACAAACACCAGAACTATTAGTTTTTAAGGGAATCTGCAGGCCATCTTCGTTTTCATGAGTTTATGTTGATGTAAATTTCCTTATAAGCTGTCATAGGTTGAGTTTAATTTGAAAAAGTCAACTATATGATGATTGGCTTTCATGCTATATTCTGTTGCAAGGAAAAGTTGACTTTTTCAAAAATAAAAAAGTTTAAAATTTTCTAACTCACCTCATGGGTTCATGAACATCTCGTTAGAGATGATCTAATGATCAACCAAGTCAAATTTTATTTTTGTATTCTTTACGCATACATTGTAGCAGCTCCGGCCCCTGTTAGTTTTGCACCATCTAATATGTCGAGTTGATCATTCTCCTCACCTTTTTCCTTATTCAACTCTAGTACAATCAAATATGTGTTGTAAAGCATTATTAATAGATAAGACATGTTAAATCGAGTATACGGTCTTTGGTTGCTATATAAGCTTCAAAAATAATTACTATGTACAAGAATAGAATGTTTGTGCAAGTGACATCGAATATTTTGTTATTAAAAAGCACTTATAGCTTACATTGAATTACTTATAAATACATAAAATTTAAGAGGCTCCTTCTATTTTGTAATTGCGAATGGTGTTCGGCTTTGGGGATGGTGGACGTGACACGGTTCTTAGCTCTCTTTGCTTCTCGGATGCCATGACCTCTTGTTGCCAAGCTTGAAGCAATCCTATTGATATTGGAGCATATCAGAAACGATTATCTAGTTAATTAGCACACCATTAGTTAATAATAATTAATTTCAAAGCACTAGTACACAAGTACTTACAAAGTTTTACTATTGATAACGTACCTGAAATGACAGTATAAGTATAAAATAATAAAGTAACAGACAAACAAGTAACGAAACTACTAACGATGGAGTAAACTTAACCATTTTGGGTTTCATAAGGTTTTGTTTGTTTGTTTTAGTTTCTTGTCTTCAAATAGGTGTGTAAGTTGACTTTCTAAAATGTCTAACAGATTCTCGTTAGGAAGTGTTAGTCACTTAGTCTTTTGATAAAATAAAATAAAAATAATTAACTACCAAATGGAATCTCCTACGTAGTGAGCTCTTTATTATTGTTCTTATTTCTATTTAATTCTTTTTAGCTTTTGTGGGTCAAGGCTATTTATTACAAGTTAAACGGCATATAAGAAAAACTCCCCATTAAACTTTCGTCCTAAGACTTTTGGGTTAAATGGAAGTTAAACTTTCGTCCTATTACAAGTTAAACCATTATTACAAGTTTAAATGGAATCCCCATTAGCTTTTGGGTTAAACTTTCGTCCTAAGACTTCAATTTAAAACTTTTAAGGTTTAGGTTTAAAGAGTGTGTGAATTAATCGTTTTAAAAAATAATAGAATTTCAAACACATATATACGGAACATGGAATCTTAAAAGAAAAACTCCCCATTAATTACCGTGTCAATTTAAACATATCTACCAATCTAATATGCACACATATTGAGATGATGAACAGCCTGAGCAACCAAATCTCTCAACTCAGAATACTTATTACCAACAGGTTTATATGCACCTTCTAAAGCTGTCAATACTCTAGCTCTTTGAAACTGCTCATTGCTACCTGCGTGCATTGCAAGGTAACACAAAAGAACCAAAGCATGATACTGAGTCCTCTCATCCCCCCTCAACATCTTCATCACTAGTTGGACTCCTTCAAAGTCAACTATAGTCTTTGAGTGCTCTGCACGTAAGTAATTCTCTGGACAAGCAAACTTCCCAAGCGCGATGACCGATTCAGCGGCTACATCCACATTCATGTGACCAAGTTGCTTGACCAAGGGGCTGATGACCCGAGTCTGTCTCGCGGGGAATGTTCGAGCCAGTTGACCAATGGCCCTGATGGCTGGAATCTTGATCACAGGGTTGTCTGATTCATTGATCAGTCTAATAAGCTGATCAGCTATGGCTCTTGCAGCCGGTGAGTTGTTCTTGAATGCTGATCTTCTAACATCAGGGTTGCTTTCTGCAAAACTTGTGATTTCCATTACTGTCATCAAACAATTAACCTGTAATTCGCTGGTTTCTTTATCAATGATCTTGGCTAAACAAAGTAAACCTTTTGTCTCTGTTATTCTCCTGCAATTAGCAAGATTGCCTCTTGCAAGCTTCCATAATGCGGCAGAACAATTAGTATTGAGCTCGAGTATTAACCGCGATGTCTCTGATTTGCTCTCTTTCTTGTTCCTCAGCCAGTTCGACGAAGACAACGCCTTTATGTTACCAAAATTCGAAGACATAATCGAACTTCTATCCATTTGCTTGTTAAGTTCAATAGCTGAACCAATGCTTCTCCTCAAGAACTTATTAACTTTAGCGCGATCATCATCGAATATGTTGATTGAAAGCAATGTAACTAGCGTTTCGATCACATTCTCTCTAGCAAACCCCTCTTGACAAACACTATCATGCTCCGCCATTCTAGCTATCAATTTCGCAACTTCAACTTGAACCGAAGTATGCGAATTTCGTAAAGCCTGTGCTACAATTGGGACACCATGCTCATTGAAGATTGCCCTAGCCCTAAATTGATCATTACCCAAGTTAAAAAGCGCCATAGCACCTGCAATTTGAGTTTCAGGTGACAATTCCTCTTTTAAAAGCTTTAACAATGGCGGAATTCCACCTTCTTCTACAATAACCGCCTTATTCCGATCACTATCACGGGCTAATGTACATAACTCATTTGCAGCATCTACTTTCAAATTTAATGAACAAACATGAAGAGAAGCTATACACGACCACACCCATGCTAAAATCGGATCACTACTAGCAATCGGCGGTAACGTAAGAACAATACCTCCGGCGTCTTCTCCGGCGTCAAATATACTAATCAACCACTTCACATCACTAATCGAAACATCAAGTAGGTTAAACACCTTCCGAAAATCCGCAGCACCAAGAATGCTCACAAACCGGCGAATGACGCCACGGTGGCGACACTTCCGGACCAAAGTTAACGCACGAGTTAGGGTTCCGGTGACGTCGGTGAAGATGCGGCGAACCGGACGTTCATACAACGAAGTTGAATCGGCAAAGCGTACGGCGGACCGGAGCAGTTGAGATAAGCGATCAACTTGTTTGGCGACGTCGGTGCATTCGAGTTTGTGGTGTTTTGATTCGTCGACGGCGTGACGGATGCGGTCGGTGAGGATGATCGGAGACGATAGGATTTGGTGCATAGGTGGTGGTTGGTTGTGGTGGTCGTGGTGGTGGTGGTGGTAGTGGAAGATGTGTGGAACCATTGGTGGTGGTTTGGTTTAGGGTGTTATGGTGGGAGATGGAGATGGAGATGGAGATGGAGATTGAGATTGAGATTGCATTGTGGTGTGGTGTGTGAGAGGTTTAGGGAGGTTATTGACGGAGAATATTGTGGAGAAGTTGGTTTCCATATGAGTATGACTGTATGAGAGATGGTGGAGTGCAACCGACGTGCGGGACTTAACTTCTTCGCCGGTTCGTTTCACTTCCCCCCGTCAATTTGGGTTTATTAGTCGAATTATAATTATTATTATTGAAACAGACTCGTACACAAAATGTATGGTAAGGTCATGTGATGCAAGTGCACATCAACGCTCGGACGTTACTGTGGAGTTGGTCAATTAATGCACGTTGAACACGGATGAGCATGAAGAGGGTTAAGAAGGGGCGTGCTGACAAGCGTGATGGCTGTTGTGGAATGGTCTTTTGATCGTTTGAAATTATAAATAAAATAAAATAAATTTTATTTTATTTAGATTAGGGGTGTTAATCGTGTCAGGTTGACGGGTTGGGAATATTAAACCTGAGCCTAACCCATATTTTTATTCTTATTAAATATTTTAGAGTTAAGTTTAATTTTACTCTTTGAAATTTGTTAAAAATAACTATTTTTCTCCAAAAGATTAAAAACATCAATTTACATTCAAAAGTTTCATAAATTGTTTCAATTCTAATCCAAAAGTTTCATTAGTTGCTTTAATTTTATCCAAAATAATGAAACTTTTGAAGTAAAATTGACACAACATATAAAACTTTTGGAGGTAAATTGATGTTTTTAATATTTTGGAGAAAAATGGTTAATTTAGTTAAACCTTAGGGAGTAAAACTAAAATTAACTCAATACTTTAACTCTAACCTAAACTCATATAAAATTATGTAACCCATACCTGATCTGTTTAACGTATTTTCAAAGTGATCAAAATAATAAATGATAATTTAATACCGAAACGTAACTTTAAAATTACATATACAATCTGACATCATATGGTTATCAATTTTAAAATATATATTTTTGATAATTAACATTCTTTCTAAAAAGCTTTAAGGTAAAGTTTGAAAAGTAAATCAGAAATTGAATATCTAAACCGAAGAAAAGACTTGAAGAATATTTATCAAATGCAAAAATTTTAAGATCTATAATGAATTTTTCTAAAGCATAGTTTATATATTATTAAAACGGCTTAACGGGTCAACCTGAATCCGACTTGTTCTTTAAAACAAGTTGTATATCCTAGCCAAAAACTTGTATTTTTTAACGGATTCAGATTCATGTTATTAATTGTCACCCTTAACTTAGATTTAGTTTTGAAACTGAGAAATCAAAACAAACTATATAAAGAAGTTGTAATAAAAGTAAAACTTTTTATTATTTTATTTAAAAAAATATGAGTCATTGATCTTTATAAATCAAAAGTGAAAATTTAGTTTTGTTAGTTTATATAATTTCTTTTGGTTTTCATTTGAACCCAACCCTAAGTAACTTATATTAAATTATATATATACATATTTATAACGTAAGGGGAGGGATCCCTTGAAAACCATATTATAAATGAAAACCATAAAAACTAGTGGTTACATATATGTACGTACGTGTTACAAAGTGTACAACTAACAGTTACATACATGTATAGGTTACATATATGTAAGTACGTGTTAACATGTGTACAACTAAGAGTTACGTACATGTAGCTCCTACAAGTTACGTATATGTATCGTTTCGTCATCATCAACGTTCCTTTGAGTTTATATGAAAAAATATATAATGAAGTTGAAAAATAAGGTTGAAGTTTACTCAAATATACTTTAAACAATTAGAATGTTAAATCAATTATAAATTATGTGATTGGGTAGTGGTGGTTTTAACGGTTTTTAATTATAAATATGGTTTTCATTTGATCCCTCCCCTATAACGTAAATATATATATTTATAACGTAAATATATATTTATAAAGTAAATCTGGCCCGATCGATCCAACTAGTCAACTAAAGGTGACCGATTCGCTGTCCGATCCGGTTTTTAGAACGTTAGAAAATTAAGTGCATGGATAGTGGTGGACGTGGGTGTAGGACTTGCATGGACATCTTTAACCTCCATCCACCGTTGAATCAATGCTAACCCGTATACCCGATCCAAGTTAACGGATTTGTGATCCGATATACAAATGTTGTTGGGGGAGGTGCGTGCACATGGATCCATTGTTTTTATCTATATTAGTTACGTTTTATTATTGTTAATTTGTTTGATATTCGTTTAATATATTTGATTATCTGTTTCATAAAAAAATAATGGGATATCAGTCATTTAATGAAAATATAACTCCAATAGTTACCATCCATCTACTCTAAATAGCATTAGTGTTATCCATCTTTAAATAATAGTAACTACACTTGTAAATTAATAAAACTAGCAGTGTGATTGATATAAGAGAAAGATAAAAGACGATGGTGTAATAGCCTGTTGTACATAAAACAATACAAATAGTAAACCCAATGTTCATGGCTTTGGTTTATTAATAGATAGGAGAATAAAGACTAATCCGTAATAGGAAGACACACAAGAATTATCCGTACTATTAACTCGTTTATTTTTATAATAGAAGAGTTTTGCTTAAAATAACACTAATTTATGTCTAAATTTATGATTAAAATATAATAACAAATACATAAACAATGTTTGTTAGAACTTTAATTATTAAATTGCGTGACATCCTTGACCGATCCAGGTGTAACCCTCCCCCTCTTTTACGGGCTCCAACTTCCAACAATCTCAAATCTATACTACCTCAAACCAAATCCTCTAATTATCTACCAAAATGCAATATTCACCCTATATTAACAATTTAACTCTACATTAGTCCCTTGCTTTATACAATATTATTTTTTATAACTAAAAAGTAAAAAGTGAAATTCCTCAATATTAAAAGCAATACGTGGCTACTATTTGTAGTGATTAGTCATCAACAATATTTATGATACACGAGACAGTGCGCTTATAACATTAAATAATTTATGTAATAATTGTTTATAAAGTAATTATAAAATATAATACTTATACTAACAGTTATATTTTTTATTTATAAGCTATGTCTAACTTCTAATTGCATTATGTTTAGAGGCAATTAAAAGTTTATATACGTACTAACAGTTACTTATACTTTTAATTACTAACAGTTAACTTTTATTTATAAGCTATTTTTTATTTATATACTAACAGTTTAGAGGCAACTTTACTCTCCATTCTAAATGTATATGTGTACATTTTTTTTCTAATCAGACTCACTTATTTCGTTTTTATAATCCACATATCCAACTCCATTAAGGGGAAACCCATAACCAAAAAACTATCTGGCACAACACAGAGCATTTTGTCACAAGTAAAACTCGAACCCCTAAACTCTATTTTGAGAACCCATGAGGCTACTATCACTAGGCCAGAAAACTTTGCGGTAATTGTCTAGTGGTGTGCAAAAATATCTGTACTCGAAATCGTATCTTAAATATCCAAAATTTTGAATATCTAAATATTGAATATCTGAGTTTTTTTTAATTCGAATTGAATAATGTTTTTGGAAGTTTTCGAATATATATTAAACAACGGTTATTACAATACCATTATATACTATTGTAGTTTTATTTTGACTTTAATAGTTAGGTTTTGTATTGTTATAATTATATTAGCTGTGCTATTTGATAGGGGTGTGCGCGGTGCGGTTCGGTGCGGTTAATACAATTTTCGAAACCGAAACCGCGAGTTCGGTTAATAGCATTTTTTTAACCGTAACCGCAACCGAAACTTCGGTTAACCACACTTCAGTTAACCACCGGTTATGATTAATTTGCGGTTAATTTCGGTTAATTGACTAATATATTTAACATATGCTTTTAGACCAAAATATTTACTAATAAATTATTGTTAGGTTAAGTTTAGACCAAATTTATAAGGGTGTGCACGATATGGTTCGTTTTTAAGGTGTTGTCAAAACCAAAATCGAAGTCAGGATGCGCATACAACAATATGTGCGCGCGTTTTGCATTGCTTCTGTTTGTTTATGTTGTTTTTTTAATACATTACAGAATCCACTATGTAAATATATTTTTATAAATGAGAATTAGAAGAATGAATATATGAAATTCTATTAAAATCATGAAAAATATTATGAATTTATTATGCATTAATGACATTCGGTTCGGTGCGGTTAATTTGCACATCAAAACCGAAACCGAACCGCAATGTGCGGTTAATCGGTTATGCTTAACCGAACCGTCGGTTAATTGTTCGGTTCGGTTAATTTGGTTCGGTTAATGCGGTTAATTCGGCTATGATTCGGTTAAATCGGTTATCTGCTCACCCCTACTATTTGATATAATAAATTTGATTACACAGTAAATGAAATAAACTACTGCTTTTTAATTTCCTTAATATATTATTTTAATTAAATTAATATTAACCAACGTGAAATACACGTCTAATGCTAGCTACTTAAAGATTCACCACCGGAGTTCACTCTTTCACACATGCATTGTTTCCATCTTCCTCCATGGAGACTTCAAACCATCAACCACTTCTCGCCGGTGACACGTGTCACCAAACCCACACAAGCCTCAAACAGCCACCGTCAGCTCCGGCGAGTTTTTCTTTCAACGGTGACGTTGAGATAACCGGAGTTAGAGACTTCTGTAGAGAGTTTTATGTGGAGTTCAAAAGGCTGTGGTTTTTAGCCGGACCGGCTATCTTCACCTCCCTCTGCCAGTACACCATCGGCGCCACCACTCAACTCTTCGCCGGACAACTCGGAACCATCCAACTCGCCGCCGTCTCCGTCGAGAACTCCGTCATCGGCGGCTTCTCCTACGCCATCTTGGTATGTATATAAGTATATTCAGTGGCAGAGGTTAATGTAATATGTAAAGAGTGTCAAAACTCTTGTAGTTTTTTTTTATATTTATATCAAGGTCAGACTTAACACATATAAAATTTTTGAACAAAATACATATATATTTCTACTTATGAAAAAATTGAGGCCCATGGGTATATTTGTATATCTGTATGTCATGACTCATGGTCGCCACACGCAATTTTTTGAGTTTTATGTAGTTATAACATGTTTAGATTTTGATATAACTTTATCTAAAAAGATAAATGTTGAAAATATATGGGTTTAGGATTTAGACCACGAATTTGAAGGTTAGAAATTTGTAAAAATGAACATTGAGTTTTAAAAACTTGGTTAAAATGTAGCCTTCAAGTTATGGTAGCATTTAAGTTCATATGACGTTTTAATGACGTTGAAGGTCGTAATGTAGCTACCTTTATTTCAAGCTGCTAACACCTAACCTTCAAATTTAAACCAACCGAATAGAATACTACATTCTAGCCTCATCCTTTTTCTAAGAAACACAAAATTCAATGTTTACTTTTACAATATTTGGATAAGAGTAAATTATTCTTTCCATCCTTCTGACTTTACCGTAAATTTCATTTTCGTCTTTGAACTAATAAAATAACAAGATAGGTCCTTTTTGTTAATTTTAAATTATCACTGTTTAAGTTTTTTACATTAAAATAAATAACATTTTTTTTTGTTTTTATTTAAGGTAAATTTAAAGAAAGAAAAATGTAAAAAAAAATAGAAATTAAAAGAACTAAACTAAGACAAAATATACATTTTAGTACATGTTTGGCAAACCTACTTCTTGATCTACTTTTGATTTATTAACTTTTAAAAAGTTAATAAGTCAATAAGTATGTTTGGGTAAAAAATTAATAAGCTGGTTTTAAATGGTTGAAAAATAGATTTTAAAAAAATTAAAATTTCTAACTTTTGAAAAGTAACTTCGAGCAATCCCAAACACCCCCTTATTGTTATTTCTTTAATTTAAGAGAGAAAAGTGAAATTTAATTTAAACTGAAAGATGTAACCTACTATTTGGATAAACAAGTTTATTTTATTAATTCTCAAAACATTGCATTTTAGTGTAATTTATATTTCTTGTTAATATCATATATAATCTATAGCCTATAATAAAATATTAACTATAACTACATGTGGCTCCTTTCTAGTCCGTCCACCTAAGCCTTACATTTGTATGCCACATGTCGTTACATCCTTCAATTTTGAGTTGTAATAAATTTGAAAACTATTAACTTATATCAATTTTAATAAATATTATATTTATGATCATATATTACTTTTAAATTATTTGACATTTTTCCAAAAGTGATAAGAAATTATTATTTATGTTAACAAATAATGATTAAGTTATATTAATTATAATATTAGCGTTAACAATTTTTTGTTTTACTAAAATAGAAATTACTGTCGTATTTTCTTTCGAATTAACATTTTCCTTTTAATTACTTTTAAAATTCATGGCATTGTTCATATTTTCGATAATGTTTATTTTTTAACAACCTTCCATTGCTATTACTTTTATCCATCCTTTATAACCTTGAATATCATTATACAAAGAAGTATTTATATTTTTATGAACAATTAGTTTTTAATTTTAACTATTTTTTTTTATCTTAGTTACATATCGTTGTTACATAGTTTTGTAAATTTTATCAAATGTGTTCATTATATGATTTTTTTCTATCATTTTTCAGTTAAATCATTCTACTTTTATTTGTTCTATTGTGGAAAGGCATAATTTTTTTATATTATTATATTATGATAACTATCTTATTCTAATTTATCTTTTCAATAACATATATATCATATATATACATATTATATATATATATATATAGGAGAGAGTTCCAGAGAAAACCAATAGTTATGTGAAAACAAAAAAAAACCACTGAAAACAATAACATAATTTAAATTTTTTTTGTTATTTTAATTAATAAAATGCTATTTAAGTGTTTGGTAGATATATGTTGAGCATACATACGAGAATAAAGAAAATTACGTATACGTAACACTACGTAGAATGAAAAATGGTTACGTATACGTAACCTATGTGTGACGTATATGTAAAACCATGCTACGGTTTTTATTTGATCCATACCTTTATTTATATATACTCACACATATATATAGAGGGTAATGATAAAAAAATTTATAAATTGTGTAACCGTTTTTATTGGTTTTCTCTAGTTTTCTCATAACTTTGTGGTTTTCTTAGGATCCCTCCCCTATATATATATATATATATATCTTTATATTTATCTTTATATTATAATAAAAGAGTAAATAATGGGGACACGTGGCAGCACAACATTCATCCTCACCATAATTTTCCCGCCTCTCACTCCTGCTTAATAGTTACTATAATTACTAATAATATTATTTAATTTATTTATAGACTAAAAATATTTTTTGATAAATTAAGAAATAAATCTTTTAATCAATATTATTTAAAAAGAAATAAAATTTTATAAAATAATCTTCTTTTCAAAAACATCAAACTTTTTTAAAAATATAAAATATTTTAAAAATCAATATTTTTAAAAAGTAAAATTTTTATAAATAAAAAATAATTATAAATAAATTTTATAAAACCTTTTGTTTTGAAACAAAATATTTAGTTTTTTTAAACAAAAAAAGTTTAAAAACTTGATATCATTATTTTGTTACCTATAGTCCTTACACATAATTTCAACCGTATTTTATCTTAAAATATCATTTTATAATTAACAAAATTTTATTTTATTTAATATTTTATATATTCAACCCGTGTAATACACTGGTTATTAAGCTAGTGTGTGTGTATATATATATATATATATTGCGATGAACTATGAATTTATGTAAATTTATTTTTATGTGTCATTTTAAGTATTTGTCAACTTGTGTAACACGGGTTACTAACCTAGTAATAATACATATAATTTATAATAGTTTGGGATGGGAAGTGCTTTAGAGACACTATGTGGTCAAGCATACGGGGCAGGCAAGATCGAAATGCTCGGGATTTACCTCCAAAGATCATGGATCGTACTCAACACCACAGCCATAATCCTGATGTTCACCTTCATATTCGGGGCGTCAGTCCTCCGCCTACTCGGCCAAACGACCACCATAGCCACAGCGGCCGGAGGAGTCGCCATTCGCATGATACCACAGTTATTCGCTTACGCAACCGTGATCCCAATAACCAAATTCTTACAAGCACAAAGCAACATTATGCCTTTGGCGTTGATTGCGGCAGTTGCAGCCATTAGCCATGTGTTTTTGAGCTGGGTGATTATTATGAAGCTCAGATGGGGGCTTGTGGGTGCGGCCGTGGTTCTTGATGGCTCGTGGTGGTTCATTACATTGGCTCAGTTGACGTATGTTTTGTGGGGTTCGTGTGGATTAGCTTGGTTTGGTTTTTCGTGGAAAGCTTTTAGTAATCTCACGGGGTTTGTGCATGTTTCTTTTACTACAGCAGTCATGTTTTGGTAAGAGTTATAAATACTCCATCGAACATTTATTGATTTTTGGGTTTTTATGACAAAAATGATATGAACTTATAAATGATTTGTTTACATACTGTTTTAATTAGATTTAATTTTTTTCAAAATTTCTTCATTTGGTGTAATTTCATGGCTATATTTTAGGTGTTTATATAAAATAATTATTTTTTATAAGGCATTGATAACACATTACTTTCAGTAGGTGTTTATATATAATTTTTTGAATTTCTTAAACTTAAGTGATTTGAAAAGAATATGTATTTAGTAATTATATTTTTTAGTTTAATTTAAATTGAAAATTATAAAATTTGTCCGAAGTTTATATATGTCACTAACTTTTAATATTTTTATATCTATACAAAAAAATTTCAGTGTACTAAAAACATATTAAGTGATCAATTAATGAAACACTTGAAAAGATTGATTGTTATTACATAAACTTTCCTTGTGGAATTTATATTTAGAGATTTGGACACCTCTTAATACATGTAAGACCATCATTGAAAATAAAATTATCTCATTCAAGTTGTTATATATATGATTATGTAATAATTGTTGAGACTTTAGACTAACTAACACAATGGTGTTTTGTAGCTCGGAGACTTGGTACCTGTTGTCGTTGGTTCTCTTCGCCGGTTACTTCGAGAATCCTGAAACCTCTGTTGATGCATTATCCGTGTGGTGAGATCATTATCTCCGTTTCTAGTTACTATCTTGGTTCATGATGATCATCGAGAAACCAAAAACCCAAACCACAATGGTTTACATCAATGTTATTTAGTTCACTTTTGACTGTTTTCATGTTTTCTTTAACGTTATAAACCCTAGACCACATCGGTCCGTGTTAAGTAACTAATGATTGCTAAGCTTTTGGGCATAACATACGGATTAGGTAACATGTCTAAACAAGCCACTAAAGTATTATTATTAAAACAAATGATCCCTTTTTTAAATAAAACATTAAGGAGTTCAGAACTTACATGCATGACTTTATAAACAATTTGATACATTGTCATTTAGCAATGAAAATATTAGATTTCCTCCCGTATGTGTATTATGTTATTATTAATCTTACATTGCAGTCTCAACATATTAGGATGGGTGTGCACAGTTTCGTTAGGACTAAATGTTGCTGTAAGGTATGCACTTAACCTCGAATAATTCATTATTTATACTAGCAACCATATTTATATATACGCTTACTAAAAGTTTGTCGCAAAAAACACATTGAAATGAGATATTTGTTGTAGCATTAACTTGTTTTTGCATAGTGTAAGGGTGTCGAATGAACTCGGATACGGAAGACCAAGAACCGCACGATTGGCAGTGATGGTCGTGGCTGCAACTTCACTGCTAATCGGACTACTTTTCTCGACAATACTTCTAGTGTACAGGAAAAAATACCCGGCGTACTTTAGTAGCAGTCAAGAAGTAATAAAACTAGTGGAAGAACTCACATTGTTGCTTGGAGTTAGTACTATTGTCAACAGTATGCAGTTTGCTCTTTCTGGTAAATTAACTACCCGAAATCCCAATTCTTGTATCTTGACTGTGACAAGCGACACTTTCATGTCGTTGTTGCGTTGTGAATGAGATCATTTTGGTAGATGTTAAATTGATGTTATGTGTATGCTGCAGGGGTCGCTATTGGAGCGGGGTGGCAGACCACGGTTGCTTATATGAACATTGTGTCGTATTTCATTGTTGGCATACCGTTGGGTCTTTTGCTCGGGTTTAAATTCCATATGGGTGTCAAGGTTAGATCTTGTTTATGAATACAAATTGTCAAAATAACGAATTCATGATACAGTAACCAAGTTTAACAAGTGTTTTTTTTTTCAAACTCTTTAATGAGATTTAACTTTTAAGCATTCAAATTTCACTTTTATACATATATTTTACAAGCTAACATGTTTATAGTTCTAATGACTGGTAATTTCGGTTGTAGGTTAATTTTTTTATGAAATAAGTTCTGAGTGACACAAGCGAAATAATTATAAAACTTGGTTACTATTTGCATTATAAATAGTCGAATTAAGTGTTATTTAGTTGTACTAATGGTGAAACATTATCTATGAAACCTAGGGAATATGGTATGGAATAGTTTCGGGAGCAACTATGCAATGTTGTTTGTTGTTTATTATGGTTTCAAGAACAAATTGGAACAATGAGGTACAAAGTGAGCTTTGTTCTTATTTTACTTGTAGAAATGAAATATTTTAGACACTCATATTATAATAAAACGACACTTTTGATCTCTTTGGAATGCAGGCGAGCGTTGCTGGAGATCGAATTAAACAATGGGGAGGCGACGCCCGAGGGGAAGAGGATTATGAAGAAAGAGCAACTCACAAAACTGATGGCTGATGTTTCGAATTAGAAGTAGCGCGCAAGCCACAAGGCGATATAATGTGTATCAAACGTAATTACTTGTCTTGGGCAAAGTTTGATACACTTATGAAGTTTACCTCTTATTTACAGGTACTTCATTTTTGTTCAAAAATGTAATATCCTGTGTTTAATAGCGTATATGCTGCTTCGTTTTTACTATCTTTAGTTTCTGAAATGGTTACGATCCGACATCGCCTTTGTTTTGGTTTATATTTTAACTAGCTATTTACCTTGTGCAATACAATAGGAAACATATATATTACAAGTTTGAGAAATGTATTTATAGTAGTATTTTGTTTACTTACATAAAAATTCTCAGTGTAACTAAAGATAAAACTGCAACATGATTAAAAGATACCAAATAGTGTTTTATGCAGATGACAACCATGTTAAACCGTGGAAGATAGTAGAAGGCTAGGATCTTTGATATTTATAAATTATAAGAGACCATCATTAAATCATGACCCGTTAGGAGTTACTATTTTTTTATTTTTTATTTACGGCAATTGTATGACCCTTCTTTGCATGATAAGTGTTATATTAATTGAGTCTATTTATTCGTTTTTTAGTCGGGATTACCGAGGAGGAAATTTATAACTTAGTTGGGACATGGGAACGGGGTTAAAATCTAAAAGTAAGGGGCTGTTTGATTATCGCTGACTCAATAAGATCTGACGGAGTCAGAAGCTGACCCGGTCAGAAGTTCTGACTGAGTCTGCATCTAACTGAAACTTGCCTGTTTGATTCAGCATATAACTGACTCTGTTGAATGATAAAAAAAACCAAATCTCTGGTTTGCGACGGCGGGAGGAGAAGCGACGGGTGGGGTGTTCGGCGGAGGAGGTCGTCGCGGTGTGCAGGGGGTTCGGCGGAGGAGGGCGTCGCGGTGTGTAGGCGGGTGTGGACCCGGTCAGAAGTGTAAAAATACAGGTCTGGGTCAGCGGGTGTGGACCCGGTCAGCGCGCGTTTTAAACATATCAAACAGACTGACCGGCAGTCAGCCAGTCAGCCGGATTAGCCGGAATCAAACACCCCCTAAGAGACCATCGGATCCAACAAAGTGGAATGGGCTTGGTTCGCTTATTGGTCTTGTAACTTGTAAGCTCGTTTTGCAAATTTTATTTCTTTTTAGTAATTTTATCATGGGTGATGAATAAATGCTTTATTTTTATATTTTTTGGTAAATACATGAGCTGTTGTGAAAAAGATTATTTTATCATTTTTGAAACCTCATGATTATGTAATTTACTAAAGTAATTTTGACATGATGACGTACAGATGATATGATATAAAATAAAATGAATCATTATGAGAATAAAAAAAATATGTTTTGTTGGTCAATTAATAATAAATAAAATATGTTTTGTTGGTCAATGAATAAAATCACTTATTACACTAGGATTTAATTTTTTTTAAACATTTTAAAAATCATTCATGTGTCCTTTTTGTTTTCTTTTCATTTCTTTCACACTTTTACCCTTCATTCCCACCACCACCAACCATTGATCACCATCGCCATTACTAATCAATGACCACCACCACCACCGACCACCAGTAGCACCACCACCAACCGCTCCCAGCACCACCGAACACCACTACCTACTAACAACAATAATAGCCACCACTACCAAGGGCGGACCTACATTGCTTGGAGGGGTAGCCTCCGCTACCCCTCAACTTTTTACGCCTAGTGTAAAAAAAAAAAAAATTTACGTTTTTATGTTAAAAATTTTTTTTTTACGGTTTTACGTTATCCCTGAAAAATTTTTACGTTACCTCTAAAAAAATTTTAAACTCAAAACTTTATAGAAACTTTTAAATTTTATAAAAATTAGTCTAATATTTTATAAAAAATATTAACTTTTATAAAAACATTATAAAACCCAATTACCCAATTAACATTAAAAGCCCAATTCATTTTAAAACCCAATTCATTTTAAAAAGCCTAATTTATTATTAAACCCAACTAATTTTAAAAAGCCCAAATTAAAAAGGAACTAAAAACCCATTTAACATTAAAACACCCAAATCGGCCCCTTCCCCCACCCCCAAATTGAACAGCCGTTCAGGCAACCAGGCAAGGTCGGACCTACTGTTGCTACGATTCTTCTGCTGCTGTTGCGATTTTGCTGCTGCTGCTGCTTGTTTGTGGCTGCTGCTTGCTGTAATTTTGCTGCTGCTGCTGCGATTTTGCTGCTGCTGCTGCTTGTTTGTGGCTGCTGCTTGCTGCGATCTTGCTGCTTGAAGCCTTAAAGGTAATCTTTCACTTTTTAGGTTTAATTGTTATTTGATTTAATGTTAGGTTTTATTTACAATTAGGGATTTGTATCGTTATTTGATTTATTTGCAAGATTTCTAGAGTAAAAGATTGAAATTGAAATTAGAGATTTGATATTAAAATGTTATGAATTTGAATTGTGTTATTTATAGAGTAGAAGATTGATTAAATCAAGAGAGTTCCATAGTACGAGCCGGAGATACAAGATGGGGTTCTCATCATGCAACAATCATAAGTGTGCTTAAATTATTTCCGGAAGTTGTTGACGTGCTTCGTTATGTTAAAAATGAAGGAGATAGCACTCAACAACGAACTAGTGCAAAAGGTATTCTATCGTATTTTAAAAAACTTGAGTTTGTTTTTTATGCACACTTGATGGAACATATTTTGGGACACACAAATGTTTTATCTAAACATCTTTAAAAAAAAAAGTCAAGACTTATTAGAAGCGAGTAAGTTGATAAATGAAACAAAACAAGTGTTGAATGATTTAAGGCAAAAGGGGTTTGATGCTATGTTGGAAAAAGTGACTTGTTTTTGTGAAAAAAATCAGATTAAGGTGTTGGATATGATGGAAAGTTATGGTAACCCAAGAAACCGAAAGAATGTCATTACTAATCGACATCATTTTGAGGTTGAGATTTTTAATACGGTTTTAGATATGCAAATTCAAGAATTGGGAAATCGGTTTAATGAGGTATCAACTACATTGGTAGAAAATATCTCGGGTTTAAATCCTTGTAATGGATTTTCGAAGTTTGACATATCTAAGATAGTGGCTTTTTCTGAGATGTATCTGGTTGATTTTAATATGAATGAAAGAGGATGTATTTTGGGTGAGCTTAAAGTGTTTTATCACTCGGTAAAAGAAGATGATAGATTTAAAAACTTGAATGGAATGTGTCATCTTGCTAAGCTAATGGTGGAAACCGGAAAAAATCTATCTTTTCCTTTGTTTTATCGGATATTGAAGCTAGCATTGATTTTACCGGTTGCAACCGCAACGGTTGAAAGATGTTTTTCTAAACTGAAGCTTATCAAGACGGATTTACGGAGTCGAATGGGGGAGGAATATTTGAACAATGCTCTAGTATGTGCGGTTGAAAGGGAAACGTTTGACGAAATGACAAATGAGGATGTAATGCTTCGTTTTCAAGCTATGAAAAACCGAAGAGGAGAGTTCTGAGATCAATTAGGTATTTCTTTAACTTTTTTTATTATCATGTTTTTTATTTATTTATATTAATGTACGGTAAAAAAAATTTTAAATTATGTTACCTCTGAAATATATTTCTAGATCCGCCACTGACCACTACTATATTCAATTTCATTTGTTTATTGTTGTCTATTATATTGAAAGTTATAATCATGGATTTGTATACATGTTAAAGATAAAATTTCAAAAGTGAAAACTAGTGTTTGAGATCAACATGTTAGAGTATGAATAGGAGACTTGGTGATTAAGTTTTGTATAGTATAAATATAGGGTTAATGGTCATTGTAATGTGTGGTCTTTTGATATTAATTAAAGTGTTTTCTAGTGTGTTGCTTGATCTAATTTTCCAACATGAAGTAATGTTTTTATGTTCTTTCACTGCCTCATGTATATAGACCCTAAAAAGAAATAGAACTCACCTATCAAACCACATAAGATGGTTTCTGTAAAATACTATATTTAAGCAAATTATATAATTCTAAAAAGAAAAAAAACAACCATCATTCTGTAATTCTAAAAAGAAAAAAAAAACAACCATCATTCTGTAATGACTTCATATATATTTTAACAAAACTAATGTTAAACGCTTAGATAGTATTTGATTAGATAGAGAACGAATGTTAATATTTGTTTATTGCGATAACCCATTAACCAAATTAGTGGTTCAAAGCAGGACATGTCATCACTGTAAGTTAGATTTACAGTGGTAAAACAAGTGGTCCACAATGAGCGTTAAAATTTTTTTAAAAAAATATAGCAAGATTATACTCGAATTAAAGATATTAAAATAATTTATTTAATTATGTAATTTGTATAAAAAAATAACATCATACAAAAAAGTTAAGACGGTTTTAAAAAGATGGTGAAATTTTTTAAAAAATGGAAAGAAATTTAAAAAATTGGTGGAAAATTATTACATTAGTGGTGTAACGCAGTGTAAAAATTATTTAGAGTACTAAATAATCATGGTGTAAGTGTTTGTTACATTAGTGTTAACATGCTATCGCAATAAAGGTGGGTTAAAAACCATTCCTACCGCGTATTTGATATACATGAATGTATGGTGGAATAAAATGAGTTTTGATCAAATTAAAAAAAAAGACATGTTTATAAAGCACATGAATGAATGAACAATTACAAAAAAAACATGATTTTTGTTTTCATAATGATCCTTGGGGGTGAATGTTTTTTTTTACACAAATTATTACCCAACAATGACCCAACACATGTCTTGAACCATGAGTTGACCCAACACATGTCTCAACTCATGTCCTAACCCACCATCAACCACCAACCAACGACTAATATCACCATGGCACTACTGCCACCGCTAACACGTGCCAATGCATTTCATTTCTTCATTTTTTCTGTCTATAAAACAACAAAAGATAATAATTATTCTATCATCACATAATAATCAAATAAGACATTAAATGATAACGATATATTTCATCACGGTCCATTTCATTCATATCCATTCTATTACTCTATCAAACCGATTATGAAAAGTGTTCTAAAACTAAAACTAAATATAAATATCAAACATTTTGATTTTTTAATAAAGTCACTCAAACCAAACATTTTACGTGAACAATATGAAATTTTAAATTATTAAAAAGGAAAACCTCATGTAATATTCCATGGTCTGAATATTAGAAATCAAAATTGTGACTCTAGGAAAATTTAGAAGTTGAAAAAGCAATGCCGCCTTGAGAAGGCGACACGTGTGATGTGAATGCCGACAAATTAGCCGACACCTGGACAAAGCTGGCTTCTACGTGTGTCATTCTTTATTCGTCAAGTGTCCTGTTGACGGAAATAATCTAAAATACGTGTTATTCTTTATAGAATTGTACCCCTCAATTTCCACAAACATTTTGGTTGAGCAGTTTCACTTTAACGAACCTAATTTAAAATTAAAATAAAGAAATTAGCCTTTGTTTTTTTTCTTTTAAGAATAGCAATTGATGTTTCATAAAAAAAATAATTTTTTTATTTTCATAAAATGATGATTAAAATAGAAAACGTGGTAGCATCATATTCATTTTTATCAAATTTTTTCCGGTTCTCTTTATTATTAAATAATCACAATAATTACTAAAAATATTTTAATTTTTTTAAGATTAAAATAGTTTTTTAATATCTATTTATTCATGTTAATTCTAAAATACTAATTTTTTTAAAAAACATCAAACATTTTAAAAATAAAAAAATATTTTAAAATTGGTGTTTTTAAAAAGTAAATTTTTTATAAACAAAAAATAATTAAAATTAGGAGTTATAATAAGAAAGTTTAAAAAATGATAATTTTTTATAACGTTCGTTTTGAAATAAAATCTTTCATTCTATTTATAATAAACAAGATTTTAATCATATTCTATCTTACAATATAGTTTTATAATTAATAAATTTTTATTATATTTAATATTTTTTATTTAATCCTTGTAATACACGTGCTTAGTAAAACTAGCAATAAATATAACTCTTAGATTTGCATTCAAAGATGATACTTTTTTAGTTGACGTATAAGAAATTAAGTATAATCATCATTAAGTATTACAAATGTTATGATGTATAATTTAATTATGCTTTTTTCAGAATTATACTATATTACGTTTCTGTAAATAGATAATTAAGGATATAATATAATTTATTTTATATCAATCATTTTGAATTGAATCTCAACACACGTTTAAATACCAACCAATATTCATATCAAAATAGTTTATAAAGTTACGTCAAATGTAAATATCAAGAGAAAAAAATACAAAGAGAGTGGAATTTTTATCCCACATTTAAAAGTATTTTGTATAAATAAACTTTCCCATTTAAAATCTCACTCTACAAAACTTAAGATACGAATAAACCTTACATCTATCACGGTAAAACAAAAGAAAGTAGTTCTACACTCTAGAGAAGCCTCGCAAAAAAATGTTTGGTATTTTTCTTTAGTATTATAATAACTGTAACTAATAAAATAATAGTCCTGATTATTATAGTAATAGTTTAAAGTAAACATAATATAATCATCCTGTACGATGTTAACATAGTATGATTACACATAAAATAGACGCAATTTGGTTTCGATTGTTCTAACATCTTACATAGGTTACCTTAACATCCATGTTAGTGTCCGACACGACACTGAAATGAAAATATTTTTGTAGTTTTCTATAAAGCCAAAACCAAAGGAAGATGTTAGCTTTACGTTATTATATAAACTAATATAAGCAAACACAAATAAAAGTTCATAAACATTCGTTGGTTAAGATTCTAATGAATAAGAATAGTTCATGAACATTTAAGCGAACAAAATTATATGTTCGTGTTTGTTCTTTTATCATATAATCTCTATACTAATAAATAAAAATAAATCTGGACACTTGTCATCATTATAAGCCATATAATAATTGATTTTTCTCGCTTCTCTCTACTCTTAATTATGAATGCTATAATAGTTATTAATTAATTAATAATTATTCATAATTAAAATTTTTAATATGTTAATTTAAAATTTTCAAATGTGTAATACATGAGTTTATTCAATCCGTATAATATACAATATTTAATACATAACTTTTTATAATATTAACCATGTAACACTAAATTTATTTAGCCCGTGTATTACACGGGATTGTAACCTATAAACTAATATAAGCAAACACAAATAAACGTTCATTAACATAAATGAACACAAACAAACATGAAGTAAGCGTAGAACCGTTGAAGTGTAGAGTAACTTGGAAATAAGCTGTGTGCTTTGTTTCTAAAACCAGGATTTATTTGTTTTCTTAATTAAAGTTTTGTGGTGTAATAAATATTAAAACATTATAAAGCATTTTAAGTGTAAGGTGAGTTTGTGTTCATTTTTTTATTAAACGATCAAATATAAACGAATACCACTCCAAACGAACGTAACTAGCTTGTTTTAACTGCGAGCAACATCAATCTCCTAACAAGTCCGACCAGTCGTACAGGTTGACCTAAATTTATGATTGCATTACGTAATAAATAATAGATTTTTTTAAAAAACCGAACATCTAATTTGAAAAAATTTGAAAAGTATATATGTTTTGATTAACGTATGTATTTTCAGTAAAATGTAATTTAAACACAAAAAATATGGATTGTAAATTACTAGATTAGAAAATAAAAGTAAGACACCTTTAAGAAAAAAAATTTATATAGTCCGATTCCCATCGGTCTGACTAGTAAACAGTTTGTTTAACTGAAAATGACTAATGAAAATAACCGAAGTAGTTCTATGACAAGTTCCTAAATTGACCGGTCTTGTCCCAAAATCTAACACGCATAAAGTCATACCTATAAAAACAAACCAAGTGGTGCTTTGAAGGATCAGTTAGAAAATTATACCTGGCCATCGTGTATATGCCTCACACGTGTCGTTATAACTTGTGATTTTAAAATTTTAAGCTTTTATTACTACATAAAATTAAAGAGAATCACATATTCATATTCCATAACATGTGGAACAAGATAGTCGTATGAAATAATATTCATCTACTTGAATTCGAATATACGAATCACTAAGTATTACATTATATTCATCTATACGTAACTTAAGAATTATACTTAAACTAGTATTAAGCCTTATGTATTGCAGTGAGTACCTAAAACAATGTTAAGTATCATCAATGTCACACCGTCGCTAGCGACACCAAGTAAAAGCTCGTAAAACAAAAAAATAAAATAAAACAGAACGAAAAGTATATGTATACTTTGAGCCATACACGCCTATTGCGACGTGTGAATGTGCAAAAATCAAACCGAAACGTAAAGCACAACGTGGTCGTTAAAGAAAATAAATAGCGGTATAAACATTGATCCATATACGTATGTTGCGGCATGTTAGCTCGAAAATTTTAGACCGAAACGTAAAACGAAAAATTTATAGAAAATATGTTAAGGTAAAATGTAAAAGATGAAAACTGTTAGGATGTAAAAAACTAAAAAATAAACAAAGTAATATACAACCTACAAAACATGAGATACAAACCATTATGCATAATCGAATTGTAAATTTTTAATATATATAATGTCATTTGAGAAAGTAATTTACAGTGTATGTCCTTTATTCAATGATTTTGATAAATCAAGTCCATACCATAATCATAACCCAGTAAATCTTATAAATAGCCAAGTCATTAACGAGGTTTGGAGGATGAGATGTAGACAAAACATATACCTCTACCACAATAGATTGAGAATCTACTTCTAGAGACCCCTGGCTCCAAAACGATAAAAAAAAAATACAGATCATTGAGAATCTACTTCTAGAGACCCCTGGCTCCAAAACGATAAAAAAAAATACAGATCATAAAATGAACAATCACTAGATATTATGCAAAAACATGTACCGTAAAAGTAGCAGACATTGACCATGAGCAAACAATCAATACGTAGTGTGTGAACAGTATACATTATGTGACAGCTAGTCCTAACCTATTGACATACCCGAACCACATCATCTTTCTTTTCTTATCTTATATGCTATACTAGCTAGTCCTAACCTATTTCTAAATACATCATTTTTTTTATCTGATCTAACTTTGTGTGACCACACTTCAACATCAGCATCTTCGTCTCTGTATAAATCAAGTTCCTTTTTACTGAATGATGTTATCTTTTCTAATTAGTTTCGTTTAACGAGTAAACTACCCTTACCATAAGAAATAAAATTATGTAAAGTAAACACCAACACAAAGACCATTGTTGTAAAATACAAATATGTAAGGCACCCCGCTTCTTTTTTTCCGTCTTCATCACCACCTTTTACCATACCATCACCTAGAGATGCAATGGGGCGGGTTTAGGAGTGGTATGAGTAATCTCAACCCCATATCTAATTAGAAAATTGTGTCTCATACCCGGATCAAAACTCGTCGGATATGTATCAGGCATTTACCCTTCGGGTATCGTGTATACCTGCGGGTAATTGGGTGTATCCGTTAAGATTATAAAAAATCACCCCTTGGTTTAGGTATACATATCGGGTATCTATACATCATATAAAGCTATACTTACATATACATATTAAACAATGTTTTTCATTAATCATTAATATTTTTGTTTATGTTCCACTACTACTACTATTAAAATTTTAGGATTTTTATTATAAATTTGTAAGATACCATATGATGCAATGATATAAAGTTTAATAGCTTATGTTAAACATAATTATTAAGTAAAAAAATATTAAGTAAAAAATATAAAATATATAATTATATACAATATAATTATTAAATAAAATAAATTAACAAATAACATAACTTCGAGTATACAATCGGGCAAACAGGTATGTTTAATCGGGTAAACGGGTATACATTACAATCTCATACCTGTGAAAAAAAATAAAAAGTCAATCTCATACCCGGTCCCATACCCGTCCCAAATGTCTCGGGTTTCAGGTATTTCCGTCGGGTTCAGGTTTGACTGTCATCTCTACCATCACCGATCGCGTTGTAGAACGCTAGTCCACCATCCACCTTCGTTGCACGCCATTACAAACTCCTTGTTTTCATTTGTTGCGACACATGCATCTCGTCATCGCTCACCATCGATCCTCATCGCCCTGATTCAGTTGATCAATTAGGGTTGAGCACGGAGGGGCAATCAATCAAGAAATGAAGTAACCGACAATGCAGAGTTTTTTTTATGACGGACGTCCAATAACACCAACATCCGACAGACATTACTAGTGTTCAATGCTTACATAGAAAATTAAAATGTCCATCTATAAGGACGTCCACAAACGATTTCTACGAAAGGGAAAGGGACGTTCATAACTTGATATCCTTCGGCCCATTGCAGGCATATAAGCCAATACAAAATTGAATTAAGAAACCATATTTCTAACACTAATATATAAAAACAGAACACAATTTGCCTATTAAAGCCCTAGCTAAAATATTAAAATAGAAAGTAAGCATTGCATATAAAAATAACCTTCTGAACATGTGACAATTGCATGTGCATGTATAAACGCCATCGCTCCTGAGCTACAAACTTCTAATGTATCAGTTTAACCTTCAAATATCAATAATATCTAACCCAAGATCAATATGCATCATTATCGTTTAGTCAGTAGCGAGACATGATGCCCAACGGCTTAGTTACTTTTCACTTTCAACACGGTTCGTAGACCATAACTTACTGAACATCTTCTTTTTGGGCAGAGAAGGGATCATACGATGCTGTTTGATCTTTGAAGATGCATCAGTTGGCTCATCATTTACGTCTGCTTTCATCCTTGAACTAGAAACAATAGGGCTACGTGACTTGAGCCCTTGGTCATGCGGTTGTGGGTTGTTAGGGGCAGTGCTTAGTGAACCAGCCAGGCTAGGTTCAGTACCTTTGGCTGCTAATAATGCCCTGATGTTGCCTGGCAGCCCGGTCATTTGACCACCAGTCATTGCAGCTCGAGCTTGTTCAGAGAAAAGGACTTGAACCACAACTCGTAATGGAAGTAACTCGTTTTGGGCTGCATGCATGCATGTTTCCAAAGATAGTTTTTTGCAGTCGAGTGCTCGACAAAGGTTCTTCCTTTCGCTCTTGTTTAGCTCCGGGTGTGACTGGTTGACCAAAAAGTCAAAATTTTAAAGTCAAAAGATAACTCTTAACAAGTGACAGAAGTTCTTGAATCCCATCTTGTTTTATTCTAATAAGTATTAAGGATAACATTCTGGACCCAATTACTCAGATAATGTGTTATCTTTAACAATTCAAACTCATAAAGTAAAAATATTAGCTTTAGTATAACAAGTCAAATGGGTCAAAAGTCATCAAGATTCAAGAATGTAATTTAAATACCTAAAACACCTCCAAAATCTTTTTATTGTAAGTTCAATTAAAAATATTGTAACATATTTGAAATTAGATATTTTGCAAAATAAAATTAAATTAAAAAAAAATGTTTCGAATCAACCGAAACAGTTTGACGAGTTACAAAAGATTGCCCGATCAAATCACACTTGTTTTGACCTACTCAAGTCAAACTCAAGATATGTGGACTTAAAAATTAATTCAAAATGAATGACCACTACTGTAACGTTTTGAAATTCGATTACCTTGAGATATATGTCGATAGCTTTGTAAAGATCATCATGATTCAGCCTTGCAAGCTCAGGAATAGCTTCAGTCAAAGCAATGAACTTTGACAATGGTACATTCACATCTTTAGCAATCTCTTGCAGATATCCATCTACAAGCTTTGCAACTTTAATCATAGCACCATTTGATGCTGAAGAAGATAATCTGCAGCCCTCCTCAAACTCACACCCACCATTGCCCGTCGATTGCAATGTTCTTTGACAACTAGTCTGTTGAACTTGATTTTGTAACATAAACTGCTCCAAAATGCTTAAAACTATGTCAAGATCGAATATTGTATCACTATCATTTGATACAGACGGAATCATCAAGTCACAAACTTTGGCTTCATCTAGTTGAAGTGCAATCCTTCTTGCTAATTCCAGTTTTGAAGCATTTGAAGCATGAAGTATGTTGACTGCTTTTAACAGTTTGAGCAGAAAACTACAAGAAACCGCGTTACTTTCAATTGGAAGTAGGGTAATCACAGATTCTAAAAGCATTCTGCTATTTGAACTTGAAGGATCTGATTCACTATTCAAACTCGACCCGTTTTCAGAATTTCTTAAAATCTTTGGAAGCCATCTTGAAGTGAAGATTTTCAAAGCATCACCAATAAGATTAGGTGGTACTTTCCCTCCTGATTTAAGGGCTGCCATTGTTCTCCAATAAAGATCAATCCTTAATTCTGCAAGATCATCACCCCACCATCTTTTGGTTCTACGAATCTCTTCAGTCTCCCCGTTTTGATTCGAATGGCTATGTGATATGCTCACCTTCATCGGGTTAGAAAGGACTTTTGACACAAGTGATTCGATACACCGGTTTGTGATTCCCAATTCTTCAGACCATAATTCAAATGGTTTTGTGGTATGCAGAGTGACAATGCAATCTTTCCAACCATTGAGAATACAAGAGTTAAAGAACACTTCAAGTTTGTGAGCTAAATTGCCCTTTTCAACATCTTCTGTCATTTGAAGGTATTTCGCTGCACAGCGAGCAGGCACGATGTTGTATGCACTCACAGTGATCGCGATCCCATAGCAGAATTTTACGCATAATTCAAAAGCTTCCACGCCTCCCGGGAAATCAGGAAGTTCAATCATTTGAAGCTGTGACCATTCAGGGTTTTCAGAACAGTCTCTCTGCAACTTCAAGCATTTTGATAGAAGTGGAAACTGAAAGTGGAAAAACAGAGCATCAACAATCACGAAATTCTACTAAAATCAAACAATTTCATCAAATTCAGCAACCCTTTTGTGTAATCAAGCTAAAATTAAGATAAAAGCACTAAAATTAAGATAAAAACACAAAAATTTTGGTGAATTTGATAATAATAGTTACCTTGTGAAGCAAATATCTGGTGTCATTCACTTGGATTATAAGATCAGTACGAATCTCTGAGGAAATTGACCTGAAATCAGACAATGATTCAACACAAAAACGAAATAAAAAGAAAAACATGCAACAAATGGTTTGATTTCGCTTACCTTACACCGTTTGAACTGTAAAAAGCATCAGGTCGAGAACCCAACTTCATAAACTTCATCACTGAGTTCTTATGGTTCTTAAATCTCACCTTATGATTATAATACGCATTCTTTGCTCATATTCTGATTATTTTCATCGTCTGGAGAACAATTGCGAGTGAAAAAGGCTTTTTATCCGACAAGAACTGATACCTACTCACCTGGATAATAAAACAGAGCACAATTAACGAATGAAATGCAAAATTCCCAATTCCACAATATATATATATATAAAACCAAAATCAACCTAAAAAGATAGAATTTCAACAAATTAAAACAACCCCAAAATAGCCAACGTCAAATCCTAAAGCCCCAATTTGATATCACATGAAGTAAACGTAAAATAATCATCGCTCCAGCCAAAAACAGTAGTTCTGTTGCTTGTTTTGTAAGAAACTGACGCAACATGAACTCTTTGAAGAAACCCATTAAATTTAAGCTTTCTTCACAAGAAAACAAGAAAAAGATTCAAACTTTGAACTACCTATGAACCATTAACCAAAAACCCTTTGAATCTTGAGGGTCTAGCAAATGGGAAATGTTGTAATCTTGTTTTGGTGAAAGAAAAGTTTCTTGAGTTATGGGATATAGAAAATGAGTTTATGTGGATAGAGTGATAACGATCAAGATTATTTGCAATTCTTTGTTCACTGTGATTCCTTTTATTAGATTTAAGGGCCTTAAAGTGAGCAATTTATGTTAGCCACAATTGTAACTGCCGGTTGGATGATCCTAGAATTCTGGGTTGCACCCTTTTCTGTCATCATGGCAATGGGGTCAAGGGATTTTAATAAACGGGTTGCGTTTATATCAGAACCAATAAGATGAAAATCGTAAGAGTCACATGAATCATTAATATGTAGGATAATGATATTCTAATAAAATATTTTGATGGTAAGATATGTTATTTCTATTTTAGAAAACAAAGAGTTAATTTCTTAAGATGTAAAGTATGGGTTCTTACTAGAAAATGTATAATTTCTTGTAATTTTTTATTAGATTTTGAAGAAAAGTATATTATGTCCCACTGGCCAACTGGGTGTAAAATGGTCCATTTCATTCATGTGGACATGGACTTTTCATATTTCTTTATCTTTAATTTTGGTTGAAATTTTGTTTCGATGTTGTCTTAAATTTCATATTTGTACGTGATTGTCAATTTATTTATTTTTTTGTTCCTTTCCCACGCAGCATATAAGATAGGTGACATATTCGTCTTGACCGATTAGAAAAACTTACTTTTATTAGTCTGCTGCAAAATATTTATATTTAATAAACGGATCTTATATGCACCTATATGGCTATATGGTTGAAAAATTAAGGTATGTATTTCAAGTTTCAACTTTAAATTTAATTACTTATGCATATTCAGTAAGGATGTGTATGGAGAAAGGATTAGGGATCATGGGCATGACTTGATGAATCAAAATTTGAATTTTCCTTGGCTGTATGAACGAAATGTTTAGAGATTCATGATAACAAATTTGACAGAACTAATTAATTTAAAACATTTATTATTTTTACATTATTGTTTTATATTATTTTGATAATTAATACTGTCACATCATATCATATTACATTAAAATAAGTTATGCTACATAAATACATCATATTATGTTTTATAGTAGAATTGTTTACTTATTAAATCTATTAGGGTTATTGGATTTTTATAATTTCAACTTTCATTTATTGGCTGGGATTAATCACAACTCGAGAAATGTTTACAAACACTCTCAACTTTGAGCTTATTTTCTTTCAACGATCTCTAACTAACTAATAATTAACACCGTTAGTTTTTCGATAACATAGACTGTTTTTATGGCCAAAACACAAAGAAAAAAGTTGAAATCAACCATCTGGTCCGTCAATCTGAAACTTCCGCACGCTAAAACCCCGTCAATCTCTACCTTCTGATCTGAACCACTTAACTCATTCGAGTTAAATTTCAGGTGACGTTGGAGGCTAGACACCAAAAAACGGACTTGATTGAGGCTGCACGGCGCTATAGTTGAAAAATGGCTCAATGTTGGCTTCATTTTATCAAAAAAAACTAACGGCGGTTAACTCTTAGTTAGTAAAGGATCGTTAAATAAAAATTAATTTAAAAGTTGGGAGTGTCTACAAACATTTCTCGAGTTGGGATTAATCTCGTCCAATAAATGAAACTTGAGATTATTAAAATCTAATAACCCAATCTATTATTGTTAACTTTATAAAAAGTTATTACTAATAAAAGTTATGAACCATTTCAAAATTCGAGTAGATAATTTCCAATAATCTATGGTTGTTATGAATAATTATTAATCATGTAAAGATGATTATTTTAATAATGATATTGTTCTAAATATTTCTTAGAATTACATTATGACTTGTTATTATTTTTATTTTTTAATTCTTAAACTATATTAATAGTTACTTGTTACATCTAAATAATTTTTACCATCAACCCCGTGACCGATTCTTATTTACTTAGATTTTAATCTCTTTATATATTCATAATAGCTTTAATAAACCCGTGTATTACACGTGTTGAATAAATAAAATATTAAATATAATAAATTTATATATAAATAAGGACTATAAATAATAAAATAATGATATTAACTTTTTAATCATTTATTTTTAAATTTTTTTTATTTTTTCAAAAAAAAAATTAAAAATTTTGTTTCAAAGCAAACATTTTAAAAATATAATTTTTTAAAACATTTTTATTATAACTCCTAATTTTAATTAATTTTTGTTTATAAAAATTTTACTTAAAAGCATCAATTTTAGAATATTTAATATTTTTTAAAAAGTTTGATGTTTTTCTAAAATTTCTTATTTTATAAATATTTATTTCTTTAGAAACAATATTAATAGAAAGATAGACTTCTTAATTTATTATTAGTAATTAATATGATATTAATAAAAGAGAGAAACGAAAAAATTTTGGTGAGATAAAATGTGGTGGTGTCATGTGTCCACCATAGTTACTTTTTTATTAGGGTTAAAAGCATATTTTCCCCTCTAAAACTCTTTAAGGGCATATATATTCAAGCAAAAATTTTAAATGCATATATCCCCTTACAAAACCTTATAATTGGCAAATTTACTTATTTTCATTAAAAATAGTTTATGTAATGACTATTTTACCCTTATTTTTACTAAAACTTCATAATTGGCAAATTATCCCTTACAAACTTTATAATTGTCAAATGTATTAAAAGTATATTTCCTCCTCTGAAACTATTTAATAGTATATATACCCATTTTAAGTGTTTATTAAATTTTTTTGGAAGGGTAATATTATCATAACAATAAATTGGGTATATATGCAATTAAAATTTTTGCTTGGGTATATATGCATTTAAGTGATGTTTACAAGGGTAAATATACGATTGATCCTTTTTATTATAGTAAGAACATTTTCTATAAATATATAGTATTTCATAAAGAGGCGATCATTTTTAACTTTGACTTCGGAAAAGAATTACAAGTCAATCGCGAAGCAATACCGCGTGCCAACATGTAGCTTTGCTGCTGGTAAGAATGTAGGTGGTGTGGCCATAGCATAATATTAAGAATGGAGAACATGGTATGTTATAATGTTGTTCAAACAAAAGTTGTGTTATCATATTGTTGAAGTAAAATTTGAAAGAGGTAATTAGTAAATGTGCATGTATGGATATATATTTTTTTTATTGGCAAATTTACTTTACTCCTATACTACACCAAATTACACCATTATTTGAGTTTGAACGCAAGACCTCCTTTCTAAGAGGCAAAGACTCTATCAAATGGGCTAGCCCCGCATGTATGGATATTTAAAAGAGTTTTTATATTAACAACTAGTATCTTTTATATATGTATGTATGAAAGTATGTATGTATGTAATATGCTTCTCTCAATCTCTCTCACTATGATGCTAGGTGAGAAAGAGTTATTACAACTAATTCAAGATGAATAGACAATGAGTTGTTTATAAGCATTAAACATCAACTTTAAGCTACAAACAAATTCCACCTTGATTTGCTAAGTTAAACTAAAAATTCTTAACCTAGCTCCTAGACTACTTTGGGTTAGAGTTTTACAATATGATACCAAACACCATCATTTTCTTGAGTGACTAATAATGACGACAATGAGACGAGGGATTAGATGTGAATAAGATTATGCTTTTACAAATAATTACCTAATGAATAATTCTCAAAAACGTTATATAACTAATGTTTCTACTTTAATAAAAAGTTATCTATGGAGGAAACTTGGCATCATCACATTCATTCTTATCAAAAAATTTTCGTTTTTCTCTTCTATTAAATATTTATATTAATTAATAATAATATTTAATTGTTTTAGATCTAAATTAGTTTTATAAGTAAATTAAGAAATAGATCTTTATTAGTGTTATTCCTAAAGAAATATTTATAAAATAAGAAACTTTTCAAAAACACTAAACTTTTTTAAATATATATTTTTTATAACGGATTGTTTTAAAACAAAATGTTTAATTTATTTTTGGAAAAGAAACAAATAAAGGTTTTAAAATAAAAGTTTAAAAAGTTAATATAATTTTTTTATTACTTATAGTCTTTAACCATATCTTATATTAGAATATAATTTTATAATTAATAAATTTTTATCTTATAAAATATTTTATTTGATCAACTCGTGTAATACACGGGTTTACTAAAGCTAGTAAGTAATAACCTAGACAGACAAATATAAAAAATATTTCCATTACAATTAAATACATCCGTGACATATAAGGATTAAAAACACCAAAACCAACTCAAGAATCAAAGCACCTACAATGGGGTTCATCAATCCCCAAAAACTATAACGCGAAACAGAAACAAGGACGGCGAAAGGGAGAGAGGGCAGGTGATTCATATCCGAGGATCGTTTGTGGGGGAAGAAGAGGCTGGGTTGTGAGGGGAGAGAACTAGAAAGAGTGAGTCCGATCCATATATGTGTTTAAGTTCACTAATTTTTTTCCTAAAATTATCGAGCTGAAGTAATTGATCACCAGACTTACACTAGATTTCTATTTCCTTTTAGAATGACTTATTCATAAATTTTCTAATTATGCTCTTAAATCCACACATCTACCTATGAATCATCAAAATTAACCTGTTTTAGTTTTTATACATATATTGATACCATTAGATATTTTTATCATAACTAGCATTGGGTGGGTATTTAATGAATTATGATGGGAAACGTAAGTGCCAAATGAGACGTAGGGCTTCTACTTGCGTTACGTATCCAACCCCAGGCCCACCCTTGTCTGCCTGCCGGGGTGCACAAACAAATACGTGGGACCTATTTATTTATTTTGGGCCTTTTTTATTTTTCTTTTTATCTTAAATATCAAAGAAAAACTAAAACCTATAAAAGATAAATAACATATATCGCTAAAACTAATTCATGTATTTTCTATTTATGGTAAACTGGTGTTTTAACCCGCGCTACGCGCGTGGAAGTTTGGTTGTTTTTCTCTGTCTTACGCGATCGTGACTTTCTTCGTTGTCGGGTTGGCTCATCGGAAACCACAAAAGCGTATACACCAGTTCGATTAAATACCGAATACCGATACTAATGTTTGACGTCAAAAACACAAAAAAATAAACGTTTGTGGTAAAAAAAACAAACTTCACCTACGTTACGTGTACGGAAGTTTGGTTGTTTTCCTTTATCTTACACTACCGTGACTTTCTTCGTTGTCTGGTCGGCTTATCGGAAACCACAAAAGCGTATACCGATACCGGTTCCGAAATATCGAAAACCGATACTAATGTTTGAACCCAAAAACACAAAAAAATAAACTTTTGTGGTCATAAAGCAAATATATAAAACTTTGTTGTTAATCCTAATTACAATTTGGGTTTTAAATACATTTTATAAAAATATGTGGCCAATATATTAAAAATCAAACTTCTAAATATATTTTGTAAAATTATATGGCCAGTATATTAAAAAGCAAACTTCACTGTAGCAGTGAAGTTGCTTTTTAATATATGTTGTAATAAGGAACCGGTGGTGTGTGTTACTTCTTAAATCGATTTAGTGAAGTCCCCTAGTTAAAGGAAATTGTCAATTTCATAAGATGATGTCATTACACTATCTTAATTCTTATTCTTAATATTTAATAAATAAAAAAAGAAGGTTTTGCCATGTGACAATATTTTAGCTAATGCATTATCACATGACATCTTCACAACATACAACTGTCACTTGTTATTTTATTAATCATATGGTTTTGAAAGATATGCTATACATAACTATTTTGTAAATCATTTTATTTAAAAGGGTTATTGGATTTTAATAATCCCAACTTTCATTTATTGGCTAGGATTAATCCCAACTCAAGAAATGTTTACAGACACTCTCAACTTTAAGCTTATTTTCTTTCAATGATCCCTAACTAACTAAGAGTTAACACCGTTAGTTTTTGAATGACATGGACTGTTTTTATGGCCAAAACACTAAGCAAAAAGTAGAAATCAACCATCTTGTTCGTTAATCTGAAACTTTCGCGCCCTAAAACCCGTCAATCTACACCTTCTAAGTTGAACCACTTAACTCATTCGAGGTAGATTTCGGTTGACGTTGGAGGCTAGACACCAAAAAACAAACTTGATGGAGGCTGGTGGTAGGCGTAGTTGAAAAATGGCTCAATGTTAGTCCCATTTTATCAAAAAAACTAACGGTGGTTAACTCTCAGTTAGTAAGTGATCGTTGGAGGAAAATAAATTCAAAGTTGGGAGTGTTTGCAAACATTTCCCGGCCAATAAATAAAACTTGGGATTATTAAAATCCAATAACTCTATTTAAAACAATAAGTACAAATGTATTATGTAATTAATCAGCACATGAATGTTTTTGAAAGATAGATGAAGATTGTTACAGAACTAAAAATTCTATGAAAAATATCACAAGACCAATCAAAATTATACATTTATTATTAAAAGGCAAATTATATTTTAATAATCCAAACTATTACCTATTGGCTTATAATAATTCATATTATTAATTTGGCCAGTAACACTCCTAATTTTCACTTTTGTAACCAACAACAGTCCCAGTGACACAATTTTTAATTTTTTACGCTCAGTTTGCATCTATTTTAGTATCAATTTAGCTTGTATGTTTTTTTCATTTCGTTCATAATTATTGTTGTGCACCGAATCGAGTCCAAATCAAACATAAAAAATTAAAAATTATGTTATTGGGACTGTTGTTGGTAATAAAAATGAAAGTTGGGAGTATTACCAGCCAAATTGATAGTATGGATTATTATCTTCCAACAGGTAATAGTTTGGATTATTAAAATCCAATTTGCCTTATTAAAATGATAACTGTGATTAATTATAAACACCATCTATTTTCTTTTATACATAGAGTTTGTAAAGTTTCATCCTAAATCACTGTGATGATTAACCTCTATAAATAACATTTTGTTTGTCACAAGTCTTTTCACGAAAATAAGTTCTCGTTCTTGAGAACTTTTCCTGTCTTATACCATAACATCCTAGCAAAAAAATAAAAGAATTAAAATAAATAATTAAAAAACTAAATCTAGTGATACTCCACCGAAACGAATTGGATAAAAAAGAATTAGCCCATAAGGCCATAAGTCACAATGGGATAAGCTAGTGTATCTGTCCAAATACATTCGCACTGAAATTTAGTTATGGGCTTATTAAGATTAACTGGGCTGAAACATAATAATTTTATATTTATCTACAAACTGTTAAGTGTTAACTTACATTATACAAAACAAACACTAAAGTACAAAACTATTAGCCGGTGTTTTATACAACCAAACATTTATTTGTAAATTGTGCAGGATATTGGTTTATTTAATAAAGAATAAATAATTAAATAATAAATATGAACAAAACTTTTTGTTTATTAAATTAAACAAATGAATTGAAACACATGTCTTGTTTCTTTCGCTTATGTTTGTTTATAAGCTTTTTGAATCATCGAGTGATATTTATAGTTTATTTTTAATATACAACACAAATAAACACCAAGACCGATTCCTTCATATGCCTAATATTTTACTTTGTATCAATATAATACGTTAAATAGCTGCGATTTTTTACCCGATTCTAGATAGTTCATCTCATATATATTTTTTAATAGCTTACTTAATTTCAATTAAATAACTAACAATGGCAATAAAGTATGCAATGTCAACGGATATAATCATTTAACAACCAAACAATTTGCGAATAATAGCAAATCCCCAAAACTCTTATTAAATCAACAATTAACAAGTATTATCAGTATTATAAATGTATGAAACGTATAAAATAATGTTGTAGTTCGTCTCATAATAGAGGATATTTTTTTTGTAATGGCCATAATATAATCATAAACAGTTTAAATTTCAAAGTTCTGATACATAATTATTTATTTGTTCTTCAATCATCTTGAGAATATAATAACAGTTATCCAGTTGACTTATAACTACCCTTTCCTCCATGTTTAATAGCAATTAAATATTTAACTAATAACTAAATGCGTATTGTCTTTTAATGCAATGCCATTGGTAATTATCTCCCACCAAAACAATATACATTCAAATACTTACATGTGCAAGTTTCGGTGCTCTTAGTAATAAAAGTTGATGTTCCAAAAAATAATATGAATAACCAAACAATTTTCACCTTAAACAAATTCATAGTTTCTACGGAAGTGTATTGGGTTGACTAGACTGATTGATATTGAGTTGGTCGGTGTTACCAATTAACATACAACCTAATAGATTGAGCATAAAGATCAGCTGATAAATAAATAAAAACCAATCAAACTTAAATAAAACCCACTCGATGCTTGCTTCCTCTCTTTAAACGCCTATCAAATTTTAAATCAAAATCGACTGATTAAAACGATTAAACTGTTATATCACGTAGTTATAATTTCTAACAATTTATATCTTTTTCAAAACATTACTTTTATCAGATCCTAATAGTAGTGTGTTCTTGTTTTTGTAGCTATATGTAACTGCATTGTTCTAGTTTTCTTTTTTGCTGAAATATTATTATTATGATTATTTAATTGGAAAAGTTTGGTTCACATATATTGGGGGATAATTAAACCGGTGAAGAAAATTGGAAACCATGTGATGTGTGTGATGCTCTTTTAATTCTGGAGTCCGATTATCCAGACATATTCCATTCGTCCTCATTTTGGTATGTATACTTTACACTTTGTATTATTTTATTTAGATACAAAACTTGAAATTGGAATATAATTTAATTTTTACTTGTTTATGGTTGTATTTCGGGGAACGTTGTTTTTAAATTTAACATCCCCTTTGATCATTAAAGTTAAAACAAAATAAATAATAAATTGGAAAACTATTTTTCTCGTTTGATCTGAATGATTATATAAAATTTTAGTACACTTGTTATGTGTTAAAATACTAAACTTGATTAAGGATAACGAAATAGCAAAAAGATGTTATATGGGAAATATAATTAAATCTGACTTGCAACTTAAATAGAAATTACTAATAGCATGTTAAGAAAGGATTATTTAAAGAATATTGTAAGAACTATGGAAACATTTAGTTCTCGTAATTATTTTTACACATTTTAACATATGTGTAAAATAATTCTCTTTTTTACATATAAAACTTTTTTCAAGGTTTTCATGAAAATAAAGATTCTTATTTGATCACTCTCGTGGTTTCTTACATGTTTAAATGCTATATTGTTTTTTAAAAGGCTTGTAACATAGTGGTAATACTATGTGGGGTAAAGATGTTTCTTCATGATATGTGAGTTATTAGTAAAATTGTATTCTAGGTTCCCCTTCAACTTTTACAAATTGACAACCTCTTAGCCGTACTATCTACCATATATAATAAAACAATTGTTCGTCCTAACATTCTTTCTCTACAGATAAATTGGTTTTATGTACCAACTACACGCTTAATAATTAGTAGATTTTGTATGCTTTTTTGAAAAAAAACTTAACAACATATTATCATTTTCAAAAAATAAAGATTAGAAGAACTAAAGATGATTTTATCTTTGCAACATAATGATTTACATATAATTTTGGAGTTTAGAATTATTGTTTAATGCATAGACATATTTTCCCTTTTATTAGGGACGTTTTGGAAAACCATAAAAAACATAAAACTAATCATGACAATCCATTGAGTTCAATCTATTAAAAGCAATAGAAATACAATAGGTAATAAGATAAACATCATGGGTAATTAAACTTAATATAACTTAGGTCGAGAGCCGTCTTTAGGAGATGAATTAAACAGAAAAACTCGTTAGCCTGTAACTTTTTTTTTTGAACGGCAAATAAACGAGACTGTTTTGAAAAATTGGTGTTATCTCAATTAGGCTTCCTTACATGTGATATTGATTGAATGCTTATTATGCATTGTATAAAACCCCTAATCAAATAGTCTGATCCTGTTGTGAATCAGATGATCTGAGTATCTAACGAATTACTTAATTAATTTATTTATTTTTTAATTGTAAAATAATAATATAAATTAAACACTATAATCAAATAAAATTCATTAAAAACATAAAAATAAAAATAAAAAACACTTAATAAAAAAAAGGAAAATTTCATAGAATAGTAAGCAAGTTTTAACAGTGTTCTAATTAGGTAACTTATATTTTTATTTGTTCCAGTCAGGTTAAAACTTGGTTGAAAAAAACCATCTCAATTACCCGACATTTTGTAATGAAAGAATTTTTTTAAAAAATTTAGAGATGAAAAAGAGAGAATAGATATGAATGTTGTGATTTTTTTTATAAAAAATGTGATAGTATTAATAGAGTGAAATGTAAATTTTTGAAAAAAAATATATATACATTTTTTAAATGAGCCAACGGCTCTTCCACGACTCCCATGATCCCAACGGTTATTTTTCCGCCGTGACTTCCCTCACACCTGCTTGATCGCGCTCCTTAATCCTAAATTTTAAAACATTTAGGATTGGTAATAAGAAAAGTTATTAAATATGAAACTGAATATGACATTAATTTTAAACACTTCTACAATTTTGAGATGTGTGTGATATTTAGTGACTTCTGACTGATTATACAGAACCGGTCTCATACCCATTTAGTTGCATACCGGTCTCATACCCATTTAGTTGCATCCACCCTTGATGTATAAATATATTATATGATTTTAAAATATAATAAAAAAGAATTCTATACTTGTTAGGAACTTAAAATTATTAAAAATAAATATGTTATAAGTGTAGTTAAGACTTTGATATTTTAAGTTAGTTTTTATGATGAGTTTAAGATTAGGTTTCAAGTAAAGAAAACCTGAAAAATTACATTTAACTACATAAGATTATTAATGAGTATACCTGATATTCGTTGGAAACCAACGACCCTATGGGTTTGAGTAAGGAGTGTTAGATGGGTATGAGATATGATTTTATAATTTAGTATGAGACTAAGATTATTAGAACTCATCATATACTCGATCCATTGTCATTCGTAGTGTTTTTAAAATCTGAATACATTGCAGGTATCGCGTGGGACAATAAATGATACTTCACATGTATTAATATTTGCTATCACTTTGATGAGTTGGAACAACTTATTGATAGATATTGATTGACTATTGTTAAATATTAACGTGAACTTATGTTTTTAGGCCTAAATCCAATCTAGATAATTTGGTTGGTGCACTCGTTTATTGTTATCAATCAGTTGTGATTTTGATAACAAGGATTACATGATGTACTCCTTCGAGTTCCAACTTTATTGCTTTCCTCAACATATAAGTTGTTTTTAGTGTCTGTTTTCATCGTATCTTAATACTTTTCATCGTCGTGACAAACTATGGTTTGTTTTTATTATGATTCATTTAATATGTAAATAGTCATATTACTTGTATGCATATGAGCCATATTGTTCTTTTATTGTTCTTTTCTTATGCATCTATTCTCTCTATTAACTATTTTTCGTAACCCCACAACTTTGATGATCTAAGCACCATAAGACAACACACAAACATCAATGACAAGATATACAAGTTAATCTAACAATAGTACTCCTACTATAAAAGTTTTTACAATTCACAAAACAAGAACTATATATGTCTATTTAGCGAATCAAAGCTAGAAGTGGGATAATATGATTATATGAGCATGATTCGAATAAAATTCCTAACAATCATTGTGTATTCATGAACTTAGCTGTTGAGTGTTGACTAAGTCGTTTATGAATAATAATCCAAATTGATTGACCTCATAAAAACCTATAGGTTGACTTTAAGCCATTTCATGATTGTTAAAGGGGAATTATTGTAAATGATTCAAAGATAGAGGACTAGTGCGTTAGGTGGGAGAAAGTCTACACGCACAACTCACGTCTATGCCCGGTCAATTAAACTTACGACGCGTTTGCACATTCTTATTTTGACATTTTATTCCCGTCATTTAATCTTATTTTTCTTAATTAATTACTAATAAATAATTAAGGGTAATAACGGTAACAAAAAGTAATCAAAGAATTTTATTTCCTAAAAGAATAACTTAATCAACCTTAGGTAAACCTAATAAACAAAAGAAATTCAAGAAAGTATTTAATCAACGAATATTTATAAATGATCATTCATAGATAACTTATATCTTTTAACATGCCACCTAAGTTGGTCGAACTTATGATTAAATGCTTAAATATACAAATGTAAGGTTACATGAATTTAGATGCAGTGAAAATGTTGTTTTGAGGACGATAATCATATATCGCAATGTTACTTGCAAGGTTGCAATTTTTACAACCACGAAAAAATTTATTTTTGACCCACCTTAACTAATCATAATTCTACTATGAGCTTTATATAGCGAACAAAGGTTTTAGCCAGGATCAAGTTCTCAGGAATGGCGGGTTCAAGAGGGTGTTTCAAGCCGTGTTGCTGAGCGATGGAACCGTGGCGGCAGTTAGGTGTTTGACCAAGACCGGGGATCGCCTTGAGAAGAGTTTTGCTACTAGGCGAAGCAGTAGCATGTTGCACCCTAGATGGCGAAAGTCCAGTAGCCAAAAACATCACTAGCTTACGCTCTAACCCGAGTAGCATGGGGCACATGGAATAAAAAGTTCTTAATCAACGATTGAAATCAAAGTTTTAAATAAAAAGCTCCTTAAACCTACAAAGTGTAAGTAATCTCAACTATCAATCTTATTAATCAATGATTGAAATCAAATTAAGAAAAATATTTGTTAGAGTGGTATTTTAGAAATAGACACTTTTGTTGACTTTTTGTAAGTTTTTTTTATTTTTATTTTTAAATGTTCATAACTTTTATATATGACATTATCTTTTATAAAGATTAAATCATGAAAATGAATGTTTTTTTATCTTTAAAAAGAGTGTATTATTATTATATAAAAAAATAAGATTTTTTTTTACGTTTTTAAGCTCATATCCAGTCATTATGTCTTTAGAGCAGTTTAGTGTGTATTTTGTTAGCTATTGTGTTTTCCTGAATACTATGGTGTTTTTTTAAAATGATGAATTTGGAAAAAAAAAAATATAATAGTGGAGTGATATTGTTGTGTATCAAAATACAATAATAAATTAACAAATAATCAATATAATATATTAAAAATAATGACAAAATAACATAATATCTCATTGTGTTTTTTGATCGTCATTGTGCTATAATTTTGGAAAAATACATTGGTGAAATAAAATCATTATATACTTTTAATTGCAAAACACAATGATAGATAACAAAAAGTTTATATACAGTGGCGGAGGATAGTAGGGACCGGGGGGGCCGCCGCCCCCCTCTTTTTTTCGTCAGTAGTGTTAAATTTTAGTCCGATAGTGCAAATTTTTTGTCCGGTAGTGTAAATTTTTATAAAAATATCGAGTTCGCCCCTCCTAAAAAAATTAATTTCACCCCCGCCCCCCTATTGAAATGTTCAAGCTCCGCCACTGTTTATATAAACTATAAACAAACAATGACAAAAATAACACATTTTGTCATCTTCAACACTATGGTGTTGTTTGTTTTTGAAGAGGTAAAATGTCTGCAGTCTGCGGATCACATCTGCAGCAGAAGAGGTGGACCAAACGTCTGCAGTCTGCAAGAAAAAGACTGTTTGTTTTTTTAACATCTGCAGATTACTAAACCAAATCAAAAAATACTAAACCAAATCACAAAACATAAACAACTAACAAAAACCACAAAAACAGTCCACAAAACATAGCCCCGGCCTGCATCATCTTCAGCTCCCACAACTAACAAAAACCACAAAAACAGTCCACAAACACAAGCCACCGACTCAAATCAAAACCTCGTAAACGGCAAACCTAGATCTACACAACACACAATCGGATGAAAACACTCACTCCTTGAAGCTCGCTGAGGACGCCTTCACCGGGGCCGCCGTTGGGGCCGCAGCGGAGGGCGGGCGGCGGCGGAGGACGGGCGGCGCAGGGCGAGCGGGCGGACGCAACGGAGAGGGGAGGGAAGGCAGCGCGGGGCGGGCGGCGCGGCGGAGGGGGAGGGCTCGCATTGGAGGGGGAGGGCTCGCATCGGAGGGGGAGGGCAGCAGACCGACGGCGCGGCGGCGGTTGGGTGGAGGTCGGCCGGTGGTGAGAAGAGAGGTGGGGAGAGTTCTTGACAAATGAAGGTGGGTTTCAGGATGGGGGAGTTAATGAGAACTGGTGAGAAGAGGTTGAGAAGTGGTAGGTCCACATCTTCTCCACGCAGATGTGAGGAAGACGTTTTTTAATGAAACGTCTTCCAAAAATCAAACAGTCTGCGCACTCAAAACCTCTTCCCGCGTCTGCGTGCGCGCAGATGAAGAGGTGGAGAAGAGCTTTTTATAAAAAACAAACATTACCTATGAGTTTTGAAAAATACATTGATGAAAGTATATCATTGTGTATTTCTAATTGTAAAATATAATGATAGATAATAAGTATATATAATCTATAGAAATAATGACAAAAATAATACAAAATAATCTAAAACGTAAAACATAACGATGAATACATATAACAATTGATGTAAAATATATGACATAATGAACTGATATTTGACACAATAAATGTATAAGAGACAATGACAAATATACTTCCCTTTTTAAGACAATAGAAGAATACGTCTCAAGCATACAATTTTTTTTTAAATTTTTAGATTAAATATATTTTTTATTATAATTCTTCTCTGATTTCTTACAAAAATTTTAGTGAAAAAGGTTACCTAAAATTAATCAAATATTGCACTTTTTTGGCAAACAGTCTCATAAAAAAATTTTTATTTTTAATTCGTATTACGATTAAATTAAACACATCTTGATCAGAAATCGATGCAATAACATTAAGGATTGCTGAATTAAGAATTTTATAGTATTCAAAATAAACAAAGTTTATTATTAATATTTATTATTATGGCATTATATGAATTAAAGAGTATTTTATTAGTTAACATCCTCATACCTCTAACGCATGTGTTAATTATGTTGCAACATACACAGATTGTAATGGAATGAATATATATGTACACGCATAAATATGTCTTTATTAAGAAACATTAACTGATGACAAATTATTATATACAACTAGATGAATGTTTATTACAACATCAGTATGCAGGAAAGATATTTAAAAAACCGAATAGAGGCGTATACCTATTATTCTCTCTTCATCTATAGTTCTAAAACACTATCGTTTATGTAGTTCATCAAGATTATATAAAAAACAAGCTCTTATATTAATATTGATTGATATTAAATATACGTGAAGCCAGATGAATCTAGCAAACTGATAAAATACTTAGTAGATGTTCATGTGTTTCTGGTACTTTTCTATAGTGAACACATAAATTAGAATTAGTTACTACACCCGTATTTAAGAGCACTTGGAATCTTGTTTAACACCGCTCTCCAGCAAAAACAATTTACTTTAAAGAAATTCATTTTAACATGTTATTATCGCCAACATGAGCAAATAAATAAAACATATACCCCAAACACCCCATCCAAACCCATTTATCAAGTCCATGTGTAACTTCCATCATATTTAGCCATTTAGAAAATTGATGCACTACTCAAGCTTAACATTCCCTCCCATATCGCTTCTCGCGATTCTAACTCTGCTTCCAAACTATATTATTTTTCTTCTTTTTTCATGGCGATTCTTCACACTACACATTTATTATGATTCTGTTATATATGTTTGGTGTAAGATCTTTTAATGTGTTAGGATCCAACCAAAATGATATGTCATTTCATGTCCCAATGACCCTTTTAGGTACTTCAGATGCGAACCAATGTGCTCGCCAAGTCTGCTTTGATTCTTGACACGTTTCTCCATGCACGCACAATGCTTAACTTCACAAGTATTCCATCCCAAACATCATTACTTTTTTTAAACGACTTCTAATATAATGAATCCATCAAACATGTTTTCTGTAAATTAAACCTTCAACCTCTAAAAAATGAAGCACCTATTACTCCTCTTGTGTATACAATCTTACTACTCTAATAAAAGAGTAACTATGGTTGACACATGTCACCATCACATTTCACCTCACAAAAATTTTCCCCCTTCTCTCTCCTATTAATATCACATTAATTACTAATAATAAATTAAAAAATAAATCTTCTTATTAATATTGTTCTAAAGAAATTAATATCTATAAACTTAAAATTTTTCTACAACAACAAACTTTTTTTAAAAATATTAGAAATTTTTAAGTAAAAGTTTTATAAACAAAAATTAATTAAAAATTAGGAGTTATAATAAAAATGTTTTAAAAAATTACATTTCTTAAAATGTTTGTTTTGAAACAAAAATTTTTAATTTTTTTTTTGGAAAAAATAAAAAAAAAATTTAAAAACAAAAGCTTAAAAAGTTGATATTTTTATTTTATTATTTATGGTCGTTACTTATCATATTTTATCTTAGAATATCATTTTATAACTATTAAATTTTTATTAAATTTATTATTTTATTTATTTAACCCGTGTAATACACGGGTTTACTAAAGCTAGTATAGTAATATATCATAATGAAAATTGAAAACAGAGTATAGTTTCTAAAACGCGTATTTACAAAGCACAAGTTAACATCTGTGTAACGAATTGAGACAAAGTCTACTCAATAAAGGTTAATTTGGTCAATTCACATGAAGTTATTATTATCTAAAAAATGAAAAAATATATATGTTGAGGAGTATTTGGGAAGTAGACAAGCAAAATGGCTTCTTGCAGAGGTGATAGATAACATCACACACAACTGCTAAAAGAAACTTACTTTCACACGCAGGTTTTCTAGAGAGAGAAACCCACTTCTAGAGAGAGAAACTACACCTCACCACAGCTTTTTCCACATCCCCTATGCTCTAATCTCACCACATTCTCACCCCCATTTGGGTTTTCTTTTGTTGCTATTCATACACCAAATCTTTAACAACGATCTAGGGTTATCTACTTACTTCTCGGATTTCGTTCACTCCCCTCCGTTCATTGAGATCTTGAGGTGAACAGGGGTGTGAGCAAGTTATTTCTTTTGATTTCGGGGTGATCTGATTGACTGATTGCTCTATTGGGTGTTTGAGATTTGTGTGACGTTTACTTTATCTAAGTTTCTCGATAAAGTTTACGCCATGGCGGAAGGGGGATCTCGTTATTGCTCGAAGAAGTCTGATGATTTCTGTGGGGATATTTGCGATGAGGTGAGTTTGATTGATTAGTTCATTCGTTTTAGTTTCTGGGTTTGATTAATGCATTGTGGGTTTCAATTTGTTGATTTCATCATCTTTGATTCACTTGGGGAAATCGATGTTCCTGAAGATTGATCTTTTGATTTCAAATAGTTATTGATGATATCGCGGACGTTTGTTTTTGGCCCCTTTTGTTGTTTTTTGCTGGCTTGGGGATTGAATTTTTCAGCTTGATTGTGGCCCCTTTTTTAATTGTTTGTGATTAGGGTTTTCAGTGTATTTTAATCTGTTTTGTTGAAGAATCACTTGACTAAAAGCCCTTCAAAAAAGATGTATTTTTTTCATCTAAACAGGACTTCAGGTTAAAAAACAATGGCTTTTTAAAAAGAAGAAGCTAACTTTCAATCAAGGAATCTTTTGATGCAAACCATAAAATGTAAATTGGGGATTTCATGAAAAAGTATTGCTTTTGCTTGCAACTTCAAGTGATCCATGTTCATGTTCTTTAATTTCTCTTTACACCATGCTCAACACACTTTACTGCATCCATTTGTTATTATTATATAATAAAATGTAATGGGAACAGATATTTTGATTTGCAGGATTCAGGAAAACCATCTACTATGGCAAGAATACGGTGCATTCTACGCGGGCTGGAGTTAAAAACCATCATCTTTCTTCTTGTGATGGTCCCAACCATCATACTTGGTTTATATGTTCATGGTCAAAAAGTCTCCTACTTTTTGAGACCCTTATGGGAATCGCCACCAAAACCGTTCAATGAAATCCCACATTATTATCATGAAAACGTGTCGATGGAAAATCTCTGCAAGCTTCATGGTTGGGGGACGCGTGAGTTCCCAAGACGCGTGTTTGATGCAGTTCTGTTCAGTAATGAAGTTGACCTTTTGACAATTAGATGGCATGAGTTGTACCCATATGTTAATGAGTTTGTACTCCTTGAGTCAAACTCAACATTTACTGGGATACCTAAGCCCATGGTGTTTGCTAGTCACCGAGATGAGTTCAAGTTTGTTGAGCCCAGATTAACGTATGGTCAAATACCAGGTCGATTTCGTAAAGGGGAAAATCCATTTGTTGAAGAAGCTTATCAAAGACTTGCATTGGATTATCTTTTAAAAAAAGCTGGAATTCAGGATGATGATTTGTTGATTATGTCAGATGTTGATGAGATACCAAGTAGACATACAATTAATCTTTTAAGATGGTGTGATGACATACCGCCAATTCTTCATCTCCGTTTAAAGAATTACTTGTATTCTTTTGAATTTCTTTTGGATAATAATAGCTGGCGAGCTTCAGTTCATCGATATCAGTCAGGAAAAACAACTTATGCTCATTACCGTCAGTCTGACACGATCTTGGCAGATGCAGGATGGCATTGTAGCTTTTGCTTTCGCCACATCAGCGAGTTCATTTTCAAGATGAAAGCTTACAGCCATGTTGATAGAGTGAGGTTCAACAAATTCTTGAACCCTAATAGGGTTCAGAAAGTTATCTGCAAGGGAGCTGATCTTTTTGATATGTTACCAGAAGAATACACTTTCAAAGAAATTATCGGGAAAATGGGACCCATACCACATTCTTATTCAGCCGTTCATCTTCCTGCATATCTCATTGAAAACGCTGAAAAATACAGATTTTTGTTACCTGGTAATTGCATAAGAGAAAGTGGGTGATCGGGTAACGCTGTTTTCTCTGTAAAGATTGAAGCTTTAAGGTTGAAAGATGAAATCCTGCAAGTTTTACCAAATATGATTGACTCTGGTATGTTTTCTTGATGGATTTTGTGGGGTGATAGTGTATATAGGCTTTCTCTTTTCGCGTGTTCTTGGTAGAGTTGGCTTTCTTTCAGAATCTTGGCATAGTCATTTGCTGAGGTCGAGGGGGAGCTGTGCTTCCATGGCGATGCGATTCATGGGTTCGTGTCTGTTTATTACTAGGCATCACCATGATAGGCATTTTGAGGTCCCCCTGAGAGATGATCCAGACAGTTTCAGGCTTTTCTCTTATGTTAGGAAATTTTGAATCTGAGACTAATTCTGTTATAAATAATTATTCAACATTCTGTTTATTTATTTTTTTATAGTTTGTATCATGTCCTGATTGTTGATCTATTTCTACCCTGGTTGATCTTCTGTATTTTTTATTTGAGGTTCATTGGTTTCTTTATGGCTCTGGATCTTGGGTGTGATTTAGTTTTTAAAAACGCGTTGTTAGTTATCGCTTTGGATCGTGAATAATTTTATTTATGTTCTTGAAAGTGTCAAATTTTGACAATGAACTTTGAGATCTTACATGCTATCTGGTGCTTGGGATTTGCTTATTGAACAAGAATAGACAGTTTTGAAATTTGAAATCAAAATAACAACTTAGAGATCCCAAACATACTTCTATTTGATTATTAAAGTGAATTAAGTTTCAAGGTCTATTGTTGAATTGGAATGATGAAAGGTCAACATGAAGAACCGGTCAAGTCAAAACTACTCTTATTCCTTATAAGATATAGAAAGGATTAAACTAAATGCCCTATAAGGAAAATAATACATCTAACTTGATGTTCACATGATACATTGAAAATTTAGAGGTATAGGAAAAGATAGAGGTCATTAATGTCAACTAGCTTTATTGGGTCTTCTATTCTTATCTTTAATATTATTTCTTGCAAATCTTAGCTGCTGATCCATTGATCTTCATTGAACATTCAGAACTTTCTTTCAAAGCTTCTTTCTATGCATGTCATTTACATTTTATTTTCCTTGTTGCTGCTTATAAAAGTCATTTGCCAATCATTGCATCGCTTTTCAAACCTTGGACATTCTCAACCTTCTTCCAAAGCTTCTTTCTATCATGCTTTATTGCTTTTCAAACATCAAGGAAAACGTGTTACATTCAATATATTTTCAAATAAAAATTTATGGAATTGGACGCTCAATGGAGATATACTAGATATTTTCGGTTTCAAAAATAATGGACTTAGTCAATCTACCATGATGAGATAGAAGGTGTTTATAGATAAGAGTATTATTGTCATTTTCACTTAAAATCATGTGCTTGTGCTCACTTTCTTTATCTTAAACATGTGCCTTGATTTAAGAAATAAGATCTTATGTATAAAACCAGTAATTTTCTTTAATTTTCTTTTGGCGAAGGTAGCTTAACAACGCCAAGAGAATATAATTTTACCGTCAATAAATGACATCATCATGCTATGTTTGATTAAACTGTCTACTAGGTTAAATGATCAAGGTCTACAAAATAAAAAAAGCTAACCAATTTACAAAATATGTATAAGACTAAATTTGTCATCCAGTATGTTTTTTTGCCAAATATAAAATTAATTTTCACAGTTGGTTTTAGTGAAATAAATTAAATAGTTAGGTGACCTTCTTATAAATTAGTTTTATATGTTTATTTAAGAAAAGAAAGGCTTGAATAAAAGTGGAAGATGATTTTTGGGATGAAATTGTCATAATATTAAGTATTATAGGATGTTTGATGGTTGTGATGAAATATGAATCATTTTCTTGTTTCTTCTCGAAGAAAACTCTGTTTTTAATTGAGAATAGCGACATCCCCCACTAACAATTTCATATTTACAATTATAGTGCAAACTTTACTATTTAATAACCGACCCATTATTTTTATTTTACATAATATATAAATTTTAATGAATATGAAATTGATACATGTTCATTATGATAACTTTTTTTATGTAATTATTATGTAATGCCAATAGAGCAATGAAATAATTAGGAGAGTTTGGGTTTCTTTGATTTTGATCACAAGACTTTTATTAAATTTTCTTTTTGAATCCCATCCTGGGGTAGCTAGAGTACAAAATGATTTTTTTATATATAATAACTAACAGTAAAAAGTTGTAGCATATGTTGTACTCATTATAACTTTGAACAAGCATCACCTCATGTAAGTTTAAGGATCAAACTAGATAATATTGACTATCATGGAACAAAGGTAAAAATAAAAAATAAAAAGATTTCCAAAGTAATTAAACGTGGCAATTCTAAACATAAATGATTAATAGTTTAAGGACGAAACTTATACCTTATTATTTGTATGATATCGATTTTAACTCTTCTACCTAAAATAATTACATATAGTGCAACGTCCCGTATGATTTCCATTTTCTCTCGTAAGGGACCAACGCTTATTATGAATGAACAATGTTGTCATTCTTCATCAACATGAAATAAAATCATTTATGGCTGTATTCTTTTTTATTTCCAAAAAGTTAATAGAGTGTTAAAGATTCACAACATATGTTTGGCTCTTAAATGATGTGTTGCTTCTGTATATAGACATATAGTACAAGCAATTTGGGACATTAGATTAAATATCATAGAAAATGACGGGGAGAAGATTGATTCATTATGTTTTTGAGCAGAAACTGTAAGTTTACAAGTCCTAATATAAAATCTGTGGTTTTATATAAAATCAGTAACCTTACAAGTTAAGAATAAAGACATAAAATCATGATGCTTTCAGCCACCACTATCATTGAGATTGTGAGACCAAGATAATTCCATGATTATGCAAGAAACGACACGTTTTACCTATCTGTAATCACCAGCCATCCCTACACGTACAACAAAACTGCATCAAAATCACAAAGCCTTGGTGCATTTCTATCGTACCCTGGCGGTGCATACCAACATCAAAGCTGTTCGACAAACCAAGGTTGCAGTAAGCGTTTCCATGGCAGCGTGGCACCGCCAATCTGGTTGGTCCATTCATGGTGGTTGTCATCGCGATCACAGCCACTACCATGGGCATAACAGTCATGGAGATGGGCTATAGTATCATCACAGTCCAAAAGGCATGAACTATGGTTACAGAAAGCCATCTTGGAGCATGAAGAATCTTGAAAATGAGTAAAGATTGAAACCGATCATATAATGACAATGTGCAATCACTATATTCAGTAGTTTCTTCTTTACTACATATGTATCAGCTGCATAAGCAGTGAATAAGAATTAAGGCTAACATAAGGATAAATATTGATATGTTATTAGCATCAAATGTTTATTATTATTGTGTATATATTATCAGAGCATACTCTAGTAAGAGTAAAATTTGAGTTCTAAGTAAAAGCTTTCTAACTAACTCTTCAACTGTTTCATGACAACCCTAAATAAGTCCTGAAAGTAACATTGACACCCATTCTTTTCTTTCTTCACTAGAAAGGCTATAAAAAAGATCAAGTTTAGCAGAATCACCAACAATCACAGATGCCGCTCGAAGTCGTGCCTGTAGACTAAGATTTGGTATCTTCTTCAACTCTCCGTTCAATTTTGCTCTTTTATCAGCTGCAGCCTTATCTGCCGCCACATCTATACCCACTATTCCCACCAGAACCGCAAACTGCTCCTCTTGCTTTTTTATCAACGCCTCAATTATCTTTACTAACCCTTCTGTTCCTGAAGACCAATCACTACTTTGACCCTTCTTGTTAGCAGCATGTGTAGCACCATCTATTGGCACATCATCATCATCACTTGAATCATCATCCACCATGTCATTCCCTTTATGACCATTAGCCACTTCATGGTCAAACTCATGATTCTCATGTTCCAACGCTTTAACTTGCTTGTGTTTTGACATATGACCAGCATAATCACTAGTTTCATATGTTTCTACAGCTCGATTACCATCTGATGCATCTTCAACAACTTTCTGATTGCCTCTGTGTTTCCCAAATATCAAACACAGTTCATCATAATAAGGAAACGGTTTATTTCTCAACCCCTTTGCATCAGAATGATCCTACAACACCACAATGAATACATAAACACATATGAGTCCAATAATCAAGTACTAAAGAACCAATGCAAGAAACGATTTTTAACTACATTTGATTCAGTTTACCTTCACCCAATCCTCCCATACATCATCATCATAGCATATCAAGGTGCAATCTGCACTTCTCCACTCTATACCAAATGCATCTTTCATATCTGTTATCGCGTCACAATGCTTCTTCAACGTCTTGAGCCTCGATTCAATATGAGGACTGGCTTTAAGATTACATCCAGGAAGCTTAGATTTCAATTCTTTCTCAAGAACAGAAGTGTATCCACTTCTGAAGATATTATTATCTCTTTTCCAACCAGATTGACATAACTCTGTGAGTGCAGAAATCAATGCTTCATCTTCTATCCTTGTCCATTTGTGCTTTTTTGTTGACAATCTACCCATTCCTAGCAAATTATACACAATATGAGCACAATAATTACTTGATGTTGCAGCAGATATTCAAACAGATAGAATTTGAATATGAAAAACCTATAAAATTGAATTAATTTGTCGTTCATTTTCTGGAATTGATCGAATATCATCTTTTACAGATTGAAATCAATAGAACTAGGATCGTATAAATCATATAAGAATCAAATTAGGTCAAACGAGACATTAGAAGAATGGAGAATAATATTAGGTTACCAGATCGGAAAACGTAGATTCCGGCAGGATGGAGAATAATAATAGGTTTCTGCTGTGGGATGATGGGTGGTGGAAACTGGAGAGACGATGGAATTGGATTTGCAGATTGGTTTAGAATGGGATTTGGCGATTGAATCGATTCGGGGGAATGGGGATTCTATTCCTCGTGTTTCATAACACCGGAATGGAATAGATGCTTTTTATTTCGCTTTTGTTTTTCCTTTAACTGAATACCAGAATTATAAAAAATAAATGTATTTCTTAAAATTTAGTTATAAGTTGGTAACAATTAGAAATTAAGTTCGTGCTCGTAACGAGTGTTACAACAGTAATATTAACGTGATTGAACACATAAAAGAAAATGTATGAAGTTGTGGTAGCGTGGTTAAGATTGAAACATGGATGAAAAATAATATTATGACTAACATGTCACATATTAATAATTTAAAAAAACATAAGTAAAGTAAAAGGAAAAAAGAGAAAAAGAACTTAAAAAGGAATGTAACCCGTGAGAACAGAACCTAGATAGTACTAAAGACAAGAACTCTAACCAACTCCACCACTATCAACTTTGTTAATAACAACTGAAATACACATATTTAGATAGCACTAAAGTCGACAGCTTTCCATTAACTACTGATGTTGATAAATGCGGTATAATTAACTACTGATGTTGATAAATGCGGTATGTATATGTTATACCGAACCATATTTTTACAGCCATGCAATAGTGAACAAAGTTTCCGTTGTTTTATGTATTATGTATCATAATATATATATTGGAGTATACTAAGACAACCTCCTTTTATATATTTGAAAATAAAGAGGAAACATACAATTGTAGGGGAACATGTGAAAAATAATAGATGCTTGATAAAAAAATATTCATATAGATAAAAGATGATGAAAATGAAGTTATTTTATATGAATACTAACATATAAGGACCCAAACACATACATCCAAGTCTTCAATAAGTATTATGATGATGGTTGATAATGGATACGTATGAGTCGTTTCAAGATCTTCAAAGAATATATCTTATTAAACAGAGTTGTGACTATAAGTAAGACCACAACTCCTTTATCAATATATAGTTGTGATTATGAACAAGAAGATCATAACCACTGGCGAAGCTTTTAAGGGCCAGAGGGGACGCCCGCTCCCCCTATTTTTTCCGTCAGTAGTGTTAATTTTCGGCTCGGCAGTGTAAATTTTCGGTCCAGTAGTGGAAATTTTTTAATAAATATAAAGTTCGCCCCCCCTAAAATAGTTTACTTTCGCCCCCGCCCCCCTAAGCCATGGTTCAAACTCCGCCACTGATCATAACCTTCACATCAACATCATGTTCTACCTTCTCATCTATCTACACTTCTCTCTTATCAGAGGTGGATGCGGGGTTGAGCCTTTGGTCCACTTCTAAGGGGTTTCTTTATGTTTGCATCATAACCAAGCTCGGGATGATGGAAGAAACCATCGTGATTGTCTACACTCCTACACGCATTGGATGAATTATCTCCCACATCTAAATTATTAAATTTTTTATATTCAATTTCATAAATATCATTTTAAAAACTCATACTAAAACTCACTTTAGGTTTAACAATTGTACGTTAACAGCATTTATAAAATTTATAATATTTTTTAGCATGTTAATCTTCAGACTAGTTATGACTAACAAAACTGATCTAAAGATTAACATGAAAACAAAGTCAAATTGTCAAACATCATGGAATTAAAAAGATCACCATATTGAAGGTTTTCTCTTTTATTCTTTATGGTTTAATGATTAAAACAAGTATACATAAATGGTATTCTTTTCATATGATGATCTAGTTACTTTTGTTATGTATATGTTGTAGTATAATTCCTTGTAACACATCAAATTGGGCTTCATGCTCTAACTCATTTAACATCCATGTATATTTAAATCATATGGTATGAAACTATGAACATCTAGCTCTATAACTGTTTACAACTAAATACCGACAATGAGGCATAATCATAACAAATTGTCTAGCTAATGTGTAGTTACATTCAACGGGTCAACCCCAATTGACTTATAATAATCTTTATCTGCGTTTGATACACGCTCGCGAAACATTTTCCACTCGCTTTGACATCTTTCCCGCACCTGTCATCAAAAGTTGCCGAATATAAGAATCCTAACAATGACTATTATGTGTTAGAATCTGTTTTACAAAAAAAAAGGAGGGATAAACTGTATGCATACCCCTTCCCATGGTTGTTTCCCATTTTCTCCTTTACCCTATAAATAGAACAAACAGAGATTAGTTCATACTAAACATAGAATCACCCAAGTTCACAAGGGCAAATCTGGAAATTGTTCTTGTTACCTGATTCCCAAGTGAAGGTAAGCCTTGATGAACTATCCATTGTGCATCAACAACTCCAATCTTTTCATGTGCAGGCTATGTCATCAAAAATACTTAATGAGAAAATAAAGATAATAAATCGATCGACTTCATGGGCCTATGAAAATGGTGAATTAAACTAAACCAGAGGTGGTTAATTACCTCAACACATTTCTGGAGAGCAAAATCAAGACCCCATCCGTGGACCAAGTCGTTCTACATTTATAATTGAAAGAATTAGACATAATCATATGCCAAGAATTGTGTAATGTGAAAAAGTTACGATCATATGCAGAATTGGAAATCGTACTTATGAATGGGTCATTTTGGGTCGAATATGCAAAATCAAAAAATTAAGTTAACAATGAAACAAATCAAAGGGATTAAAAGTCACCTAAAGTGTATTTTACTACATCCACCTCCTAGACCAATTTATTAAAAAGTTATAAGAACTTGATGTTTGTGTGTCAATCCAACCTGAACTACAGAATATACACATTTTGACCATTTTTCCATCTCTAATCATAAGCAATACCTGAATCAAATGCCACACGCAGCGCCAAGCCTCTCGAGAAAAAACTGGAGCCATGATCTCTACAAATCTGTGCACATAAAATAATATATTCAAAATGGCCCTCAAATAAGTTGCAGCATTTCTTTATTTAGCAAAGTTCAAGGTTTAAATTATCTATTAACAGGATCAAATTGTAATAATAATGGTTTTTCTAAACACAATTACCCCATTAATTATTTACGGAAATTTTTTAAAAATTGGACAAAAAAGTGTTTGCTGGTCATTCCAGGCCAACCCTATTAAAACAGACACGCATTAGCCCGACTTGTTGTGACCTGTTACCCAAACCATCCATCTTTTCATCTCAGTTTGAATAATTAAAAAGTAGATTGAACGTACGCTGCACATGGAGGCAAATGAGGGTCACTGCACCAACCGGGCCTCTCCTCTGTTTCTCTACCATCAAAGTAATAAAATAACATTAACAAAGTTTAGCATATATGTAAATAAAAAATGATATTACCTTTAATAATCTTTAGTTGCTTATGCTAACAACAAACAAAATTATCATACAACAAAAAGAATAGCTTGTGAACTTACTTATGAACTTCGTGATCTCCACGTCTCCTAGTCATTTGCCATGTTAAACCCCTACTGCTAGGATCCAAACCAGGCTGAGATATTTCTAATCCATGCTTCCTCACAAGTTTAATATATCTAATAAATTAAGAAACTATGATTAAAAAAATCCCCAAAAGAATTAAAAAATTGTCACTAAAGTTCAAACACTCACTCTTCAGCATTAAAATTGTCGACCCCAAGGTCTTCATCCCAAATAAATACATAGTCATATGGTGCGACAATGTCAGGATGAAGGAATCTTTTTGCATACCACCTTTAAGACAAAGAGAGCAAAAGGTTATGAAGTCAAAGGCAAAGATGAATAAATGAACTAGATTAAACAGGTATAAAGAGTTAAATTGAGGTGACTAACCATTTTGTTTGTTTAGCCACACTTATATGAATGGCGCGCTTTGACCATTCAAATTCATCCCATTCTGTCGTTTTACCATCATAATGAAACAGAAGAATTGTAAAATTCTCGGAAAACTTTTTGACTGCCTTATCAATGTTAAGTTTCTGATTTTGACCAACCGTGAAAGTTACTAGATACTTTGGTTTGGTTGTTAGGTCCTGCAAAGCGGAAAAAACAACACATGAGGATGTATTAGCTCAAAATGGTTATTAAACTTTTAAACTATCAATCAAAAAAAGTAATATAAATTAGAGTATCTTCATTTCAAACTTAACTTCACCAAATTTATAACTATACTTCATGGATATATAATATTGTAACTCACATGGGAATCATTGTTTCCCTTCAAAAACCAAATATTTTTGCAAGTTTTAAATTAAAAGTAGGATATTTGGCATTCAAAGTTGAAGTATGACAATTAGTAAAAATTGCGAGTAATTAATAAGGACATTCTTTTACCAAATTGTCCCCAACCTTTTTAAGTTCAGGGTATGTGCTCTAAGTTTAATGTGCTTATCGGACTTTTATACTTAGAATTCACAATTATGATACATTTGGAATGTAACTCAATTGATTTGGAAATGACTGAGCTTATCTTTACTCTAGGCATCTAATAAACACTAACTCTTTATTTAAAATATAAGAAAACTATGAGGCATCATCAATACATCATTAGTCAACCATTTTTCCTGTAATCACATGACAATTGCAAAATACTGTTCTGGTACATCACACACGGTTTTGTAAAATTGTTGGAGTATTAGTTTTGTGATGTTTTCTCATGAATGTCTCAAAGTTCATGATGTTACACACAACAGTTACTTTCTAGATGAATGATATATTAATTTTAGTTTTTTACTTAAGCTACTCGTGTAACACACAGGTGTTTGAGCTAGTAATATTAAGGCATAATAATCTCCCCTTTCATGATCAAAATTCATAATGCATTAAAAAGAATAGAAAATTATAGCAAGAGAGACAAACCTCACTAGGTTTACCATACAATCTGCGAGGAAACAAATCAGACTCAGCAGCAAGAATAGCTGGAGGTAGTCTTTCTGCGCCACGTGGATTAGACGAGACCCAAATCTGCATAATTAATTTAAATTTAAAACATTTTTATGGCTACTAAATGAAGATCATTAAATTTCTCTTTCACAATGTTCAATGATAACCATCAAATTTCCATTTTTAGAAAAGTTTGCAAATAGCATTTACCTTTTACCCATTGTCATCATCAGCGAAAGTTAATCATACTGTTTTGTAGAAACGAGTAAACTTTACCAACAAGATGAAAATTATAAGCAAATTTGCATACCTTCAATGGATCATCATGGTTGTGTGCTTCCTTTGAGATGTTATCCCTCGTGTCAGAAATCACATTTAAGATTCTTTGTGTAGAGAGGCCTGAATTTTTGTCCCACAGATAAGTATCGATTGGAGCAATGAGTTTAATCTGTCAAATTCAACCACCAAAGTCTTGTTGTAAATGTAAGTAAATCCAAACAAAACATTTTAGTATGTAAAAGAGCAACTATGAAGCAAAACACACATGCAACTAAAAATAGAAGGTATAAAATTATTCCTATGTCCTGTGAAAACTGCAACGCCTGACTCTTAACAAATGGTTTTATAAATGGTTCAAAATACCCTTCATGATGAACAAAATAAGAAATTGTGGACAACAGTGACATGATAATGGGCAAATAAGTGAATTCTTACTTGAAAACTAAAAGATAAATGCAGAAAAAAAAAATAATACACAATAGGAATTTTAGCTTTTATGTGAGGGGAACCGCTTTATACTAGAGGTGACAAAAAGTCAGTCAGGTCAAGTCGGATAACGGGTCAAAATGGGTAGTACCTTCGATGGTGAGAAAGCTGGAAATGATGCCCCAATGCAGAAGCCAAAGATAATACCAGCTGTAATAGATGCAATAAGCCTTATGCACTCACTAGATTTCCTGAAACTTGCATCATTCCCAAATTATAAACATAAAACGCTTTCATCATAAAAACATAAAGATTCAGCCATCAAGAAGATATAAACAAACCTTCTATTCGAGTTTCTCTTTCTTCTACTTTCTTCGAAATTCATTCTATGCAAAACAGATTAAGCTGTAAGAACAGCTTTGCATTCTATTCGTAAAACCTGAAGAAAACAAATTTTGTAAAACATAAGCATCAATATTTGATATAACCATGATTCAATACTTTTAAAGAATTAAACCTGCAAATCAAAAGCAAACCCGAAATAAACTCAAAACACCTAGAAAACAAGAGGAATAAAGCTAGTTTTTTGTTCTTTGTGTTGATTACTTGAATGGTACTAATAGAAAACAGAATTCCACACAAGAAAAGACCAATTGAAATGTCCAAAAAATACATGTGCTGCATCCCCAATTTCCTCCAAAAACTCCTTTGATTTCAGGCAATTGAACCAATCACGTGCTACTTTTACCAAATTGACATGAAATAAATGGATTTCCCCAACACCCATACTGAATCTTCTTTCTTATAAAAAAGCATGTTTCTGATAGTAACTAACAAAACCCCACTTAAGATGTTAACTTAAGGTTAAGAACCCTAAACCCGTGTGACTTAACTCCCGCTTTACGTAAGGTCCAATGAGAGGCCAGATAGCTTAACGATCTGACGTACGCATCCTTACCTTGCGAAGGAGACTGTTTCCAAAGCTTGGACCTATGACATAAGGTTGCAAAATATAACCTTATTGGTTGCTTCAACACCCTTCCCACGAATCAGTTAAGACTTAAGGAATCCTAAACCCTAAACTCAAATCAAAACATTGATGCTTGCTAACATTCAAAGATTAACAAGAACGCAGAAACTTCAAAGGATCATTTGATTAAAACATAAAGCTATAATCTTTTTGTGTGTTTCGTTCACTACCATACACTAAATTTTGGCCAGAAACACTAATGATCAAAATTTCTTCAACAAAATTACCTGATGATTGTTCTTGAGATTGAACCCACGAATCTTTCGAGGCAACGAACGTGGGTTTAGTTGAAACTTGTGAAGCTGATATGAGCGTACAGATAGCGAGTTTTTCTTGAAGATTTAAGCAAAAACAGGTGTGGGTTATGAATATTGTTGCTTTAATTGCAGAAAATCTTGAGCTTTGTGCCGATGAATGCTTGAATTTGAACGCTTTTTTGTTTATAAAGATGATTTGAAGTGTGAATTTAGGATTTGAATAAACGTTATGAGGACCCACTGAAAACTGCTTCTCTTCGCGTCCTTTTTTTAACACACGCACCAAATATTCTACCCTTTTTTGAATATGAAGATTTTCGGTTTGATAGTTATAAAAGTGATTATATCATTATAACCTAGGTGTTAATACGATCAGATAGTGGATTGTTATTATTAAGATTTGAAAATTTTATGATTCTGTTTGAAATTCGGTTCTATCTAAATAATAGATATTTTTAGTCGATTTGAATCTATCTGAATTCCGTTCGGATCGGATTCAGGTAAATCCGCATTTATCAGAATAATTTGAATAAACTAAATAACTATTTTTTCTATTTTTATTGGTTAAATTGTTATTCTTAATATTTCACTTGTTTAATATCATAATAAAACATATAAAAATAGAAAATATAAATTTGTCTTAAACACAAATTCAAATTTTCAAACATAATGGTAATTATATAGAACTTGTATATTAGAATCTCTAATTAAGAACAACAATAAATTAGTTTGTAATTGTTTAGGATGAGATGATTAAAAGATGTCAAGACTCTTAGTATTGAGTTGAAAACATAATAGTTAGTTTCGTAATAAGTATTGGGCTAGATACATAGTGAGATTCTTATTCGATTTAATTGAATCCGAATAAAAAAATCATGATATTCGAAATCCGATATTAGTAAAGAATTCGGATCGGTATTTTCGAATTTGGATACAAATTGGATTACCGTTTTTTTCGGATTTTGGTTTTTTTGATCACCTCAGTAGCAAGTTATATTTCAAGTGTTTACTAGTTCTAAAGTAATAGATAAATTTTAAAAGTATCAGGGGAATTTATTGGAATTAGAAAGAAAATGAGATAAGTGGTAAAATAACTGTCTTATATTCTAGTTAAAGAAAATGTAAGAAAAAGTGTTGACATATATTTCTAATTCATCATGTAAGCGTAGAGAAAGGAATGTCAATTGTGTTCTTTGGTTCTCCATAACTTTCAATCTACTTTCATATATTGATCTTTGCCCATAAAGAATCTACACATGTAACAATGTCTTAAGGCAACCTGAGGAACGAAATGAGGGGGTGTTTCTTGTAATAACTCCCCGTCGTGAGATTAAGTTTCTTGTATAGAATAATGAAGAAGCTGAAGTATAGAGTGTTTTTTTGAGAGAGATTCTTTTTTTTTTTTTTTCAATCTTACTTCACCATTCTTTATATAGATTTTCTAATTAGGATTTCACGGGAGATTTTGTGAGATAGATGGTCTCTATTTTTTATGTCATTCTTTTCATCTTATTATTCATAATTCTAACATTAGCTTGTAGATTGTCATATGACATAATTAATATTTATATTCTTTTTTTTTAATGAGTCTGGTTTGCAGTATATGATTATAAGATGGCATGTTAATGCAGGTTATACTTCTTTAAAAAATAACATATATGCAAAAAATAACTTATTTAAAATAAAACGTGAAAGATAATAATATCCCAAACAAGCAATAAACTCATGGTTTTAAGTTTTATGATACAAAATTTATTGGGACTAGACCAGAGTGTCATTTTCATCTATGAAATGTCCAAGTCAAGGAAAAGCGGTTTGACTTTTCTGATTCCATAGTTTGAATGAGGCAATGCGGTACAAGGACTTATTGTTGACGCCACGTGGCTAAAGATTACATGCTGATTGGATGCCGGCTTGCGTAAAAGAGTGGTTAACGTGTTTGGTTAACGACATCTTGTGTTTTCTAACTTACTTGACGTGGCTAAACATTACAAGTCAACAACTACATGTTTTCAAAATTTTTAGTGTTTAAAGGTTATACCAAACACTTATATTTAAGAAAAAGATAATTATAGAATAAGAAGACTTTAAAAACAAAATTAATGAAAAGTTATTGGTGATCACTTTTAGAGAGAAAACACAAAGACATTTGGATAAAAGTTGTACCAGTGATCTCTAGTGACTTAGGATACTATTTAGTGAAGACAAATCTTTTGTTGATGATCAAAGCGTGGACACAATATGGATTCGTTAACATTCACCGGAACCATTATAACAAATGTCATTTATTCTTTTATATATTTACTTAATTGCAAATCCCACATCGTTTCATACAGTTAGATGAAAGTTGTTTGTAATAAAAAATGAAATTAAGAAAAACTTATTCAAACCTCTTCAAGTTATTACAAAGTTTATTAGGCTGAGCGGCATAGTCTTCCGTCTCATGGTGAGGCTGATTTAGCCGAAAACACAAACGTGAAACCCCACACAATCCCACGTTAGTGGGCCAGTGGTGTGGTTGTAGCCGCATGATATATTCTCTTAGGGCGTTATCTTTCTATATCTATCTATTTATCTCACACATACATATTTTTAAATTAAAAAAAAATTGGTGAAGTGAGTGATGCTTGATGTGAAAAGGTGGAGTGAATGAAATTATGAAAAGTAAAAAACAATGTGACATTATTTAAAAATAAGTGGAATGTGAATGTGAAAAAAATTACTTATGTTCTTACGTTTTATCTTTTTGTTTGACGTGACATACTTTATTCGCTAGGCTTATGCGAGCAAACTGAAATCATATTATGCTTTCGAATTAAATACTATATTGTTAATACTAAACTTTTTTTTATGCTTCTTATACGAAAAGTGTAAACAAATACTCTAAATCATGTAATAATTGCAAGAAAATGTAGGTTAAATCAAATAAAAGCAAGAGTCGACAACTATCTAGTGGCCTTTAACTATTCTACGTGTTCTAACATATAAGGACATGTATTTGTTACATATTTTATCTTTCAAATCTAAATTTTATGATCATCTTGTTTTCCATCAAAATACCCACCATGTACAGGAGCTATATTATAGATGACCTTTAATTTAAAACCTTTGGTTCAAGTAAAGTTTATGATAATTGTTTTCATAATATTTTTAGTTTTACTAATATACATAATCTTTAAAGAATTAATTAGTATGATTTGAACAAAAAATAACAACAATTATATCATAAATATTGTCAACAAGCTTTCTTGTTTTTACATTATTGTACAACAGGGTTCCACTTACATTGCATGACCACAATCGTCATGTGTAGTTGTCTGCATATTGCCTTGCTACATATGCCTTCATTTATGCATGACGTCTTTAGTTCGCATTGATGTTTCCTTGGTTATAGGAAAGCAATTTTGTCCAAAAATTTCATTGCCGTAACTATTCTTCCCAACGCCAATGTCTTTACTCGATCTTTTGATCAACCAAGTTAACGCCCAAGGGAAATGCACCACAATGATAACACCATTGAACATTTTGTGATCATTAAACTATGGTGCATAAAAGTTGTAAGTACTGAAACAAATCCAGAAAGATTGTGATTATTAAAATATATTATGTTACAACATTTATCTTTTCGTGTATCATAGATATCCAGATCATGTGTATACGTAGATTACAATTAATAAATAAAAAATTGTAACACAAATGACTCTGTGGCCCAATGGATAAGGCGCTGGTCTACGGAACCAGAGATTCTGGGTTCGATCCCCAGCAGAGTCGTTTTTTGTTTCTTTTGGGCTTTCTTTGTTTCAATGTTTTGGTTCGTGTTTCAATTGGGCTCTGGAAACCCAACCCAAGCCGATTGAGGAGACCATTTAAGACTTGCGTTTTGGACTTTAGAGTAGGCACCAACAAAATTTTTTACTTCTATGGTTTTTTTGTGTAAAATTAATTATTTTGTTTTTTCTTTTGAATGTAGAAAAAGTTTGTAATTTACTCTTTAGAGAAAGAACTACAGAGAAATTTTTTGAACTTTTTTAACCAAGTAATCGGCTCGGCTTGAATTTTAAACAAACTTGAAAACTTGAGCTTAAGCCTAGTTCAGCGGGGTTTCAAAAAAAAAATAACTCAGCCTGATTTGGTTTATAGTTAGATTGTCAAAACTTATAAGAATTTTTTTAAGTGAATTGGACTAGATAATGAAAAGCTTGTCTTAATTGAACCTTTTTGCATTTAAAATACCAAATTCAAATCAAATAACTCAATGCACCTACACAAAAACAATTCACAAATACCGGTTTGTCCAACATACAAAGCTAAGATACAACACGGATGACCAACCTTTAAAACTACCATACTTGTTCATTCTCAACACAAATGATTTACCAGAACGTATGATTTTGAACAAAAGATGCAAAGACACGTTCTTTTTTCTCATTTGCATAATGCATTCAAAATTACTCGTTCTTGCAAACTATAAAGCTTTTGACATTTTCACAGAAGGTTACCCCCCGATTAATCTCCTTTTCACTCTTCCCTATTTTAATGTACACAAACATCACTGACCATTATCGAGCTCTTAGCATCTTCTTATCTTTATACGTGCACTGATAGGATCGATTTACATTTCAGGTTGTAGTTAAAAACTCGGATACTCAATAAAGATCAAGATCTAACCTTCAGAAGAAAATCAACATGATAATCAAGCTTTGCACATGCAAGGTGTTAAAGGGTTCTCCCATATATCATAATTGGGAAATGTTGCTTCTGGAAGTCCAGTGCGGGTCTGGTGGGTTATGACAACATCTTCAACAAAGGTGGCCCAGCCCATGTAAGGGTCTCCTAAGGATTTGGAAAGCAGGCCTTTATCAGGCTTTATGGATTTTTGGCGGTGGCCCATGTACCGTCTTGCGCCGATTATTAGTTTTGCAAAGTTGCCTCCATGGGTCATTACAAATACGTCTGATTTTAAGCATACCAAGAAATCCAAGGCAGCCAAGCTTGTGACATGTTTTCTGAAGCTGTCTAATTCGTCTTTTGTTGTTAATTCTTCTTTTGTTACCTGTTACAAACCAGCATTAAGATCAGATATATTGAAAAATATGGTTAGGGTCAAAATATGGTTAGAGTAAATTCCCATATTATTGTCCACATTTATATTTTAATTTGTCTCAAAATAGCTGTCCACCTATAAAAATGGGTAGTTATAAATATTAGTCCCTAAGAGGATATCATGGTGGTAAGGTGCCTACCCTATCCAAGAGGTCAAGGGTTCATACCTGCAAGATGCGGGTATAGGTGATTAATAGGAGATTAGGAGTAGATCAAAAGTTGTTCTAAAAAAGTTCTTAGTATACTACTTTTTCCCATTTTACCTTTATCATGAAATCTGCAACTTTCTCATGTTAATTGGCATCTTAAATGCAGTAAAGGTAAATCAGCATATTTTAGCTAATTAAAACAGTTGTACACATAGTTTTAATATACTACCTTTTTCCCATTTTACCCTTAATAACCCTTGCCATTAAAACTTGCAACTTTACCAAGTTAATTTGCACCTAAATGAATAAAGGGTAAAATCAGCATTCAGCTAATTAATTTCTGCAGTACTTAACATATCTTAGATTGTTCTTTTGTGGACAAATATTTACCAATATGCAACATGTATTAAATATATGAGAATAAATGCAATGTGCTGTTCACTATCTACCAATATATGCAACATGCCAACATAGCTTCTTAACTATTTGATGCCACTTATCATTTTACTACTTAATGCAACAAACTCTATGCATCCCCAAATTACCGTCCACATTTCTACTTCAATTTGTCTCAAAATAGCTGTCCACTTTCCAAAAATGGATAGTTATAATGCACTACCCTAATAATCCTTATCATTAAAGATGCAATTTGCAAGTTCTTAAGTTGATTGGTATCTTAGTTGCCCTTATCTGCATTAGATGTTACTTATCTCAAATTGTGCTTTTTTTTCGTCTGTGGAAAACTATATTGAGACGGAGGGAGTACTAAACATTAAAATACCATTTAATGCAAGGACTTGCATCCTTTGGTAATAAATGGTAAGTATCTTGCATCAAATGGTTAAAAAAAGGTACTCTGCATATTCATTAAAATGTGAATAGTACATAACATTTTCGTTCAGTTTGCCCTTATAATCGTAACCCATTCATAACTTACAGTCGAGTTTTTAAAAAGTTGGACAAAATGTGGTTACCAGGTCGACCAAACCCGCTTCCCCTGACCCATGGTCAACCACTCAACTCAACCTGAACTACCTGCCCCTTTTTGCTACCCCTCTTGTGCAAGATTGATGAGAGGTCCTTACCAGATTAGGGAACATGTTCCTAAGTGGTGCCATTCGGTTCTGACCACCATAGACCTGCCCAGAAGCAACATATATTTGAGTTTCTTTTGGATAGCCCATTGCTCGCAGCATCACGGCCACTTCCCCAGGCTCAAGAGGACATCTTCCTTCTTTCCTTTTTTGTAGGGCAAGTGGCCATAAATGTGAACCATCCTGCATTAGATCAGAATAACCTTCTGTTAATTCAATTCCATCTAATAGAACTTCTAATTTCAGCATCATAATATCATAGCAATAAGCACCAACAAACATTCTAGAGAATTTACCTGATAGAGGTGGTAGTGACGATCCATTTTCCTAAAAATGGGTATATTTGGGTGTATTTTACATCCAACGTGCCAAACAGTTTTAGAACTTCACTATATAAAAATTGGTACTGGTCGAAAGTGACCTGAATTGCAACGGTGGATTTGAACCACGTGGATTTAGTCGACCAGAGGTCAATTCCAAAAAAATGCTTAACTCCTAAACTTTATTAAATATCAGAAAAAATGGTCACGTAAGTGTTAATGTGTCAGCCAAACCAACCCAATCCATTTGGACACGCACTAAAATTTACCCATTTGGACCCATAACCCAATCCACCAGCCCCATATTGCCACCTCTAGCAACTATTTCTAGGAATTGCATGTTTCAACAGGAAAGATGGATTAGATGCTTTTTGCATTTGTAGCAAAATAGAATGTAGGTCATTTGCAAGTTGAATCTCACAGATCAGAAATTTAAACAAGTATTTAATCCCATAAATTTAGAATGACATCTAACCTTAAAACGCCTAGGCCATTCTTTTAACCTGTATAATGCCATCAAAGCTTTCTCTGCTCTGGTCCCCACAAAGTCACAAAATGAAAGACCAACCATACCTTTCTCAAATCTAAGATGAAGAGCCCTGTTAAAGAAGATATTGTTGCAATTCTTTAGGCAGTTGGAAGTAACAATCACATACATATAGCTCCAAAATTTAAGGGAGTGATGCTTGTTAAGTGTTGCATGATATTTAATTATTAGAATCATATTGCAGTTGTAATAAAACAAGTTAGAATAGTATTTAGATGTGCTCTTATTGTTTGAAGTTGTTATATTCAGAATAAGATGTTCAAGAGTTTGGCACTCAGATTGTTTAAGAAGTAATAGATAAAATGGCTAGAAAAGACATTATTGTGAAAAAGGGAGAGATCTTTTGTGAAACGAAAATAGAAGTCCCTCTATTTGTTCAATAATGGGTAAATAATTCATTGTATCCTACCCTTAAGGGATCAGTTTTGTTAAAGTTGCTATGGAAATAATTAGTTAACCCCTAAAATATAAAACAACTATAGGCAGTATCTGTTTGACCAAACACTTAACTAGACTTACATAAAAGGGTTTGGACCGCCAGTTCGATTTCTCATCCTTGCAACAAGCTGATCAGCCATTTCATCTATCTCTGGAAGAAACTTGAGAGCATGATAGTTAACCCTGCACCTTAACCTGTTGATTTCTTGAGGGACGTTGTCATATCTGGACAAAATCAAACACATACAATCTTTGGATTAACTATGAAACAAATTTCAAATAATTGCAAGATAAAAAGCCACAACATACCCCAGTCGATCTACAAAAGGCTTTAATGCCATTATCTTCTTCTCTTTAATCCGGGGCAAGACGTTGTCAATGTAGAATTGTGCGGGTGCATATTTGGGGATGTTTTTCACCGTCCGTCTATCATGATTTAACACAAAATTTAGATTCCTCATAAAACATCTAAAATCAAATATGATTGAACTGTCAGAAAAGTATATTATTTTAAGAAAACTGATCTTTTTGGATAAACCATTTAGAAGGTTTTTTGCATTTAAAATACACTTTGAGTATGTTACGATCTGTTCCACTATTGATTTTACTGCATATAGGTTCCTTTCTGATATTATGTTCAAGTGCAAGTGCACATGTAGAAAAAGAATGAGAGAGAACCTTATGCTTGTGAACAGCTCTGATTTGTCGGTAAACCATGATGGAATATCGCGCACAATTCGCACATCATCCTTCAAGTAGTCAATAAAATGGTCCACATCAAATATGTCCTCAAATTTTCTGTAACAAAACATATATACATGTTAACCTAATAAACAAATTAGAATTCAAGAACAGGCAAAATATCTGGGGCATGCAAACATAAGCATGATATCATGCAACATGCACGAAATGGAAGCACACTTCATATGTTGATAGTAAGCACTGAAATATATTTTAACATTTGTATACTGTAGGTTTTATATATGCATGCTTATTACGAGTGCAAGTTTAATGAATATATAAAAGAAGAACACATGGTACTTTCGCAAAAAATAGCAACATTGAAATACACAATCTTGCTTGCAATATATTATGTATATCAACACTGATGATATTCAATTGACAACTTTTATTTAACCTACATGAAGGTTTACTCATAAAGTGTAAAGATAACTCACGTTTGGTCCTTCCATATCTGATCTTGCTTCAACACAGGCAGAATAAGAGTGGCATTCATGATTTTGGCCACAGCAACGGCATTGCATATCTACATGCATAGACATCATTGAAAAGTTAGTATTTGACATCCTTTTAGCCGCATCAACATCATTGCCACATCATTACTAAGCAGGAGATTTGTAAGAAGGCATATGATTGTAACTTTACAGATTTACATTTTAAAGTAATGCAGACAAAAGTAACAGATTCACCCAGTAGCCTTTATTGGAGGGTTTTGAAGAATAGTACATACAGCGATTCTTTGCTGATTTAGCCCACCCTCTGCGTGAATAAAAATATAACCAGTTGTTTCATTTGCCTCGGGAAGATCTGCATAGAACCATAGATAAACTCACAAAAAAGATAAGTCATAGCAAAACTGGAAGTCAGGTGTAGGAAATTGTGACCTTTTTTCATCATTAAGCTAAGTTTTAATTACAATTAATATGGATTGTTAATAACTATGTGAAGGATTCAAGAGAAATTAAAATAGCATAATAACTGTCCAATTTCAGATAAGCAGAGAAAAAGTTTTTAAGATATGAGTCATTGCTACTTGATCCACTGGCTGGTTGAGAATAAAGCTAATCTCATCTGATATCTATGTAAGTGTCATTTGCAACGTTCTCACATTTGTTCGCCAAAAAGTATCGTTTTTCAAAGGGAATAACAAAAGCTGAAAGCAGTCAGTTATTATTTCCATATCAACCTCAGACATCATGAAAAAGGACCCACATAGAGTTACATATATGCCCAGAATTTTACCTGAGATTGAACCAATGCGTCTTTCAGCACAAGGCTTCCAAGAAGTGGTGGCTGATATTGGATTTTCCCACAAAGAAGGTGGTTCCTTGACCTAATGGTAATAAAAATCAAACACAACTCTAAAGTTATTAGATGATCATGATTGCAAATGGTGTAAAGTAAACATAGTCCAGTGTAGCTTACACGGGGGCAATGAAGTGTAATGCCATCTTTTGTGCACAAATATGGGGCATTCTACAAGCAATTAAATATATTAAAAGAACATTAGCTTGACTTTACAAACCAAATATATACCATACTAAAACGAGTATCAAAACTAAAATCTCATTCATCACATGCATGCCCATAAGGAACACAAAAAAAATCAAAGCTGCAGAGAACCACTCCAATCAAAGAATGAAAACAACTCCTTTATTGGAACAAATCCTAAACCTACAGAGATATGAATATATGATGCTCAACTATGACAGATGTCAGCTCCATTTGACTAAGGTTGATCAGATGCAATAGGCTTAGTCAGTACCACTTCTCTTTTCTTCCTGTTGTGGTAGATCCAATACTCAATGAGCTAAATTATAATCTGCAACATATCGTGCAAGCTGACCTATGTCCAATCTAATACACAAATCCCAAATTCAATCCATATGTGATGTTTATACAATTAAAACCCTTGCGAATTTCGAACTAATCAAGCTTACAAATTCAACTAAAGTAGAATGCGCTGTCAGAGTTGTTTTCAATTCAACTCTCATAAGGTTACAATATGTTTGAATAAAAAACGGATCTGCTATGTTTATTAAAGTTACTAGCAACTGAGATTGCATCACTCACGAGATGACTTATGACCGAATAAACGGTATACATTCCAGCAAATGCGAGAACAGTGATGAGCAAAAGCAAGATCTTGAAGTTGTGCGAGTAAACCCTAGCACTATCATCTAACAACTGGAAGTGATTAGAGAAGAGTGAACGGAACCGATCTCGAGGGTACCGATCTCGTCCGCCGTCGTCGTCGTCGTCGTCGTCGTGCGGGGGGTGGTTGTCGGAAGAGAGTGGCGAAGTGACGTCATCGCGTTTCCTCGGAGACGGTGTTGCTCTGGCGCCGATCGAGCTGTTGTGGCGGAGCTCCGCCATGGCTCGCTTCGGGCTATAGGCCAGCTTCTGGTGGTTTTGTTACTCGCTACTAGGTGGGCGTGGTGTATACTCTTTTGCACTCCATGGTTGATTATTTTGAGTGAATTGCAGAAACAGTCCCTGTACTTATATGCAACTTGCATCATTAAATAATAGTAACAAAACTTCGGTTATGTTAGCTATCAATTAGAGAGGTGATAAGAATGTAAGGGGTGTGTACGGCGCTCTTCGTATCGGTTTTAGACGTATAAATCAAAATTAAAACTTTCAGTCATTAGATGGATGTTAACGTTTTGGTTAATTAGTTATAAAATTTTTATATCTATCTTTCATAGTAATCTTATTATTTTGTCTTCTCAAACTGTCGTCTTCACTTTGCCTTTGCGTTGGCACATTGTTTTATCTGATGGTCGTTTGCGTTGATTTGTCTTTTTTATCAACCAAATACAACCTACACTTAATTTAGAAAACAATCATTTTTCGTCAGCTTTCCACATTAATTGATCTTTGTCGTTGCACAAACTCATTAGAAGCCGACAATCACCATCTTTATATCTAGAAATTGAATGCCTTCTCTCATTATTATTTTATTTCTTGCATTTTAATCATGATTTTTCTTTTTGTTTATTGTTATATGTCAATAGTAGAAAATAAAGTTACAGTGAAATTTGTTTTATCCGTACATTTTGAGAAGGAAAATAGAAAAAAAGTTTATTAAAAATATTCGCTTCTCTTCAATCCACTTCATTTTACATGATGTAATAAAAGTAGATTATATGAATTTTTATATAGTAAAATACAACTTGAATGCTATAATGTACTTTTTGTTTTTGGTTTTTAGTCACGAGATTTTAGTAAAAATGGTATTTGTGGTGCCCTAATTTTACAACAAAATTTTGAGTCTTTAAATTTTTCCTGTTAAAATTTAGTAGATTTTGGTTTAGTTATTTATTTATTTTATTTTCATTTTCATTCCTTATCTATTAGTTATGCTTAAACCCATTTCGTTTTCTAATAACTTTTGTTGATCTGTAATATTTTCAGTTCATTAATTAACTCAAAATACGCGTTATCTTTGTTTTTGTCAATGCTTTGATATAACATTTGTCAAAACGAAGTTGTATTCAAAATCGAGTCTTTTTTGTATCGTAGAATATAGCGAGTATAGTTACTGTTGTGGTATTGCAACGAACCGAACAGATTATGAGTGAACATCATTGTTGTCGGCATTGATATAATCAAAATCGGTATCAGTATTTGCTTTTGTGGTTTTCAATGAGTTGAACCGACAACGAACAAAATCACGTCGCGTAAAATTAGGAAAAGTGACCAAACTCTTGCGCGTGTAGCGCAGGAGATGACACTAGTTTGGTAAATACTAAGGTTTAAATTTTAACAATTACAATAGCAAACACACTCAGTATATCTCACGTATAATTTGATTATACGTAGGATCTAGAAGAGATAAAAGGATTTATTAATTCTAAAGGATAGAGAGAGAGAATTTAAAGTTTAGTATAATTTAAATTCTAACATTTGATAAATAAAAAAACTAGTATAATTTAAAAGTAGAAATCGTTAAAAAAAAAACTGTTTTCATTCTTATTTCGCTTAAAATAATAAAAATAAAAAAATCTCGTCCGCTCACTCTAGTGATACTCCCTCCACTGTCGGGACGAAAGTACACAGTTTTCGTCAGGTTTTCTCAACGTAATTTACAACGGCGGGGTTTTAGGGCACGGCGGAGAACGGCGGTCGACCACCTGTGAAATATATCCATAGTGAACGGAGTAAGTGTGTGCATCTGCATGTACAATGGGGACACCATCGTTAAGGATTCGTCTGGTGTTCGAAGATCCTTCGATTCTTACCAAAACACAGCGATCGGATGGGATGATCCACACCTGGCTTCTTCTCAAATTACAACAACATCGCACGATCTTCGACGTCTGCAGCCATCTGCTCAACATTTTCAAGCTCCATCGCTCGTGCCCTAATGGCATCATGCTATATGTAACTCTCCTTCTGCCTCACATCTCTCTATGTCGCAATGTATACGCTAAAACCCTAATTCTATGCTAAACATTAAACATACAAGGGCGTATTTTCATTCCAATTGTTAATTTCGCTCACATCCTTGCTTTTTTGGTGTTGCTGAGTTATTTCTTAAGATTGTTGCTGAGTGTTGTAGGTTGGTGCTTTTTAGTTTTTAATATACTTTTTGTAATGGAAACATCGCACATGATTATGTAACTCATGTTAGATGCTTTAAATAATCGTTATAGCTTCTCATCATTATTTAATTTACCTTTAAAGAAAGAGAGCCAGCGTTTGAGTGTTGAACTCACAGTCTTCAATTGTTAATTATTCTATTTCTTTGTTGGAAGAACTTGAAAAGCTTTGAAATAATGTAAATCTTGAAGTTTAAATCAAGTTACAAGACTTTGAAAACAATGTCTAACCCTATTGTTTGCAAGAGCTTGTGTTGTATAATCATATGATCTATTTCTAGTGCGACCAATGTCTATTTGTAATAACATACAAATCAAGGAAATGAGGTGAATTTGAGTAGTTAATTTCATTGTTCTTTGTTAAACTGTACGGCAGGGATCTCTTGGTTTCTTGTAGCTCTTTATACTTTAATACCATAGAAAGGCAGCAAATGTGATAACAAGGACTAAGGATGAAATTCTACACATACTGGCTCAGTTTCTGTTACTCTACCACACTTCTTTCATTCGCATGTTATTTGATCTTATTTACTACATTCCATGCTTTTGAGCTATGGTAAAGACCTAATATTGTTAATAAATATGCAAAATAAGGATAATAATTCTACCCAAGTTGGTCTAGTTAGTGTTACCCTATCATACGTCATTCATTTGTTAATTTATTTGATCTTATTCACTACATTACGAACTTCTAGCTATGAGGAAGACCTATTATTAGTAATCCGCATCAAGTGTTGACTGTTGACTTGATTTGCAATATAAGTGAAGTAGAGTGTCTGTCACCCTATTCTTGATTTCTTGTCATATCTGGCTTCTATTTACCTTGCAGATGGAGGGATTTGCATTACCACCTTTTGAGTCAACTGAAATCTTGAAAGAGAAGGAAATTATATGGTTAGTTCAAATTTTACTTTCCACATCAACACTCTCAATGAACATCTTACTATATTTAACATTTTAAAAGCACATATTTTTTTTAGTGTGAAAAAGAAAGGTGGCTCAACACCAAACGCATGTGATTTGCTTGATGATGGATTGGAACCAGGTGACGATAGTTTGCTGCTTTTAGCAAATGATAATTTTGATAAGGAGACTAAAGAATACCAAAGTGAATTTGAGGAAGTTGATGAAGAACAATCACAAGATGAAGAATTACCTGAAGAAACCATTTCAAAGAAAAGAAAAGCCTCCACAAATCTTCATAATGCGAAGTAAGATATGTTGATGTGTACCCACGTTTTGCTATGAAATTTATTACACCTAGTTTTTTCTAAAATGGAATTACGGGGGTGGTTGGACGTGCTTTTTGAAGACGGTTATGTGATGAAAAATTAGAGTCAAACATTTGGTTGCAATAAATCGGGTTGTAGAAGATAGTGTTTGGATGTGCTTCTGTTGCTTGAAGTTACAATAATTAGATAATCAGATGTTTGAGTGCTTGACTAGTATTAAATTGTAGATAAATTAATAGATAAAATGACCAAAGAAGGCATCTTTGTGAAAAAAGGGGAGGAAATTTGTGAAATGGGAACAAAGGCTTCTCAAATTGGTAAAAGAATAGTTAATGTTGTTTTATCTTTAGAAAATTAGATTTAGGTGATATGAAACTATTTGACCACTAAATTATTAGAAGCATAATCTGTTTATCAAACAATAAAAACCATTCGTGAATCTTGACTTCAAGCCTAAGATATCTACTCTCTCATATTGATGTATGTCTGCCCTATGTTGATAGAAAGAAGAAACAATGTTTGGCTGTGTCGGGTGATGATGAAGATGAGGCCAAAATAGAGGAAACTGACAATAATGATACATCTCATCCCATGAAGATCAGTAGTACGAAAGAGACTAATAAAATTGCTGCAACAAGTAACAAAAGAGTTAAATTTTCTACTGTGAAACGGTGATAAAAAATTAACAGTAATGTTTTAGTGTATGCACATAATAGTTTATTCTGTATTTTGTTTTCATCAATTCATGTTTTACAGGAGTGAAGAGCTTCAAGAGAATGCGGAAGAAGTCAATCAAGTGTCTAATGCTTCTGGGGCTATAAAGGTTTGTAATAGTGATGAATGTCATGATTTACGAGATTATATGGTGACAATAACGATTTTACTTCTTTATTATGGTTTTATAGAATTTGTGGTTAGTTATAAACTAGTTAGTTGGTGACCCTATATGACATTAATTTTTAATAAATGTCAGGCCCCTAGTAGAAATGCTAGACGAAAAAAGGCTAAAAGACGATGTATGCGAGAACTAGCTAAAATCGGAAAAAAGAAGGTATTTGTATTTTAAAGTTCGTTAAAAAATATCCAAAAACGTTTAGATCTATGTAAGTTTATTGTAATTTGAACATTGCAGCCACAACAAGCCTATTCAAAGAATGAAGAAACTAAACCTAAAAACAAAGCGGCTAATGATCAGCCAAAGGGACTTGTAAGTAACTAATTGTGCGCTATAGATTTATGCAACTCTGAAGTATTATATTTATGGACAGTTCCTTTTAAATTGCAGCTATACTGGAAACAGGTTTCTAAAAAGCATGTGCAGAACGGAGACGTGTGTACTGATGTGGGTCCCATTGAAACCAAGCGTGGACATGTTCGGTTTGAATCTTTTAATGAAGGTATATGCTAAATATTTTATATGTATTGCTTTCATATTTTTAACGATGTATATTTTCTACTTTGTTTTCATGTATAATGTATCACATGATTAATGAATCAAATTCCATTGGTGTTCACTTCACAATTTAGTAGATTGAAATTAGGTCAGTTAAAGTTATACTTGTGATTAATTATTTACAATTTGATATCTTGGGGTCTGAGTTATCTGTCCTCTTGTAGAGTGCCAATTTTTTCACTGTTCTTGTTTCATGCAGATCATGCCGCAAAACAGACTGGAGCATCAACTGTATGTTGCCATGCTTAAATTAAACTCTCCATAACTGCATCATTTTGTCAATTTCTTCCAGGATTTGATCAAAACACACACATACATATATCAACTTGCTATTTCTTGGCTTTTGAACCTTTCCATAGTATAAATCCTTGAATTATGCCCCAGGAAAAATTAAAGTGGAATGGTAGTAGTGGCAAGAAAAAAAGTCAAAAACAGGGTAGAGAAAAGTTCTCAACTTTCAGAAGGAATGAACAGCATAAAAGAATAAATAAAGAGTCCTTCAAATCGTTTTTTAAAGATTCAAAAGTACCTGTAATTGACCCCAGTGATTTTGACAAGCTTCCCCCTTGTTCTGAACCAAAGGTATTATACTCTCTCTTTCTCTCTTCACACACACTCACATACAATCACATGATTATTATACTCTATGATTGCAGGAAGGTGATGTGATTGCATACCGTCTTCTCGAGTTAAATTCTTCATGGATTGCTGAGTTGTCATCCTTCAGGGTAACTTTTTTTTCTGAAACAATCAATAATATTTTTCAAAGCCACTTCTGTTCTTGTCTTTTTGTTAAAAATTAATTTATGTTGCAGGTTGGAAGAATATCATATTATGATGCAAAGGACATTGTTCTCATTCCTGTGATTGAATATCCCATTGTTTCAGAGAAGATTAATGAAGACGGACCTGATGATTCTCTTTATGGAGAAGATGGTACTTTAGAGGTAGTCGAACCTGTTAGACTTGCAATTTTGACCCATTCACTATTTTATGGGTCGATGCAGGTTAGGTTGAAGCAGGTTATGTTTTACCTCAATGGGGGGAACCGGTAAAACATTAACTAGAAAGGAAACGGGTCAAATGGGCCTGAAAGTTGCCTGAAGTGTATTTTGCCTACCATAACCATAACCATGACCAAACACACGGCAAATCCCAACCATTGCAAAGCGATTTATGGGGTCAGGGGAGGGTGGGATGCAGGTGAACCTTACATCTCCCGGGGATAGAGAGGCTGTTTCCGAAGCGACCCCTAGCTTTTTGAACCGTTACCCAACCTGACCTTTTTGCCACATCTGTGTCTTGGTTACTGAGACCTTTGGCCTTACAAACAACTGAAATACCTCATCTCTTTGGATGACTAGAAACATCTTTTCCTTTTCTTTTCTACAGATCAACTATTCAGCTCTTGTTGATGTGAGGAACGTCCAGCAATATGATCCAGCTGCCACAGAAGCACTCAATGATGGCCTTAATCAAACTCCCATGAGTGATGACAAGGATGCTGCAGAAAACTTGTTGTCTAACGGTAATGACAACAACATAGATGTCCCAAAAGACTCCAATCCAGGTATATGTACTTTCTTTCATTATATATCTATATGTACATACACATATATAGATGTATTCGTATCATGTTGATGTTTGTTAGGAGAAGTGAATCCATGGGACCGCTTCAGCTCCAAAAACACAGAAATTACAGAACCAAATAACTTGAGTATGATAGGTTCTGGGCTGAACCCAAGTTTGTATGGTGGGGCTGGCCCAAGTACAAGTGCAGGTCCAGATGCTAATAATAAAGCAGAGTCAACTGAGGTAAAAGAAGGGCAAATTGGCAATTCTATCCATCCAAGGTTAAATACTAACAAGCCCGACCCTTCTCAAGAGAACAATTCCGGTTGGTCCAATGTCCTGGAGCCCACGGCGAATAATTGTGAAATTGGAAGTTCATGGGGAAGGCCATGGTCTGCATTTGCTGTCTCTAAGAGCAGTACCGTCATTAAATACTATGAAGAAAACAAGTGGCATGCGGGAAGCTCTCGTGGCAGTTGGAAGCCTACGTCACGTGGGGCCCCAAGAGGCAGAGGTCGCGGCCGTGGGGGCCGCCCTGGCCGTGGTCGAGGGCGAAATGGTGATTGATATATATGTAATGGTTGGTTTGAGAGCCTGTGTTTGTTTCAAGATGTGGAAACTATGGCAAATTTTGAGGTATGAAACTCAGTGCCCTCTACCTATGATCATGTACCCTGGAATATCTATGTAACAAAATTGTTTTTTAAGTTATGCTATATCCTAACTCCTTTTGATTTCTGAGTGATTAATATAAATATATAATAATCTAATATAACATAATATTAAATTCGATAGAAACTTTTAAAATAAATACACTTTGGAAATTGAAAGGTGGAGTTTTTCTATTATTCTTGAGATTAAGGTTGAAAACTATACAAAAATCTAAACCATATTATATTAATCATATGATATCTCTCTTTCCTTTGTCTTGATTCTGATATTCCCCTGCTGTGTTCTGGAAGGAGAAACAATGAAGGTGCTTCCATAGTTGCTCTGGTTCTTCCCCTTCTTTAACTATCTGTTTATTTACATAAAAAAGATTCAGTAATATGCTTTAAGAATACACCAAAAATAATATTACAAGCTTTCATTGTTCAACATATTACCTGTATACTAGAGCTTGTTTTCAGACCTTTATTGACAAGAAAATCATGGCCAACCGTTCGCCACTCGATTTGCCCATCTGTACCCGGAAAATCACGCCCCACCCAAATATACACAACATTCACAAAATGAGTTATATACACAGATCGGGAATCCGGGATCCCCAAACGACCCATCTTGACTTTCTCCATATTCGGCCATTGATACAGAACAAACTCAGGGTCATCTTGCTCATTGCTATTCTGCCTTCGCTTTTCAGCTTTAGGCATAGACTCTTGCCCCTCATCATCATCATTATCATCATCTTCTTCGACACATTCCATGCTCTGATCCTCCAAGGAAAACGAACAGGTTCTGACAAGAGTCTTCGGGGTTTCCTCAATTCCACCACTAGAAGGTGTGATCTTTCCTAGTTTAGGATTCGGACTAGGATCCGAGGCTTCTAACGCAGATAAATCAGACCAGTTAGACGATGTGGGTGAAAACGATAATGAAGTTGAGTAGTCAGATGTTGTAGGTGAGATCGACGGTGAAACGTTATCAAACTTTCTTGCATCATTAACAAGAAAAGAAGAGAATGATTCCGGTGACATACATTCAACGTCATCGTCTTTGTTTTTCGCCCAGTTTTGATCAGAAGAACAAGAACCAGGTGAATCACAGGGTGATACAGTTTCTTTGGATGATGTGATCAAATCCTTCATAACTCCAGTAGCAAACTTCCTTCTCAATCTTTCCCACCCGCTTCGCCTTGCTGGCAAACACATCTCATAATCATTTCCCGAGATCGAGAAAGGCGGGACCACCCCGCTATTCGCAGCCTTAGCGAAAAGCTCAAAATCTATATCGTAGTCAACGACCTTCCTTTGACCGGCAACATCTCCAGTTACCATGATCTGTTCTTGATCTTGATTACCCCCGAGCGCATTCCAGAACTCAATCGGCTCTTCTCCTTCATTAACAGTCAAAGTAGGCCCGTTCGCCTTCTCGTATCTAATAACCTGTGATGCAGCCAATCTTGCACTTTCACATATTAACTGATCACAGTTTTTCCCAACCCAAACGTAAACGGCAGAAGGAACATTCACAATAAACGCACCACGGGAATCAAGCGCCATAGCACTAGGCCGAGCCAACAACTTAGGCACAAGGTGAAGAGGCGCATAAGACGAGTGTGGCGCCATTCGGTACATTCTCAAAACCGAATTCGGGCTCACAGGCACACCATGAACCCGTTTCTGACACTGCAGAAGCTGGCTCGCGAACCCCATGTTTGGGTTCGTCACCCCTCGAGCCGCTTTCACTTGCTGAAACGCTGTTTCGAAGCTCTGACCCTCTCTCCACATAAGATACGCTATAACCAACGACGTCGACCTCGAAACCCCTTGACAACAGTGCACAAACACGCGCCCGTTTTGCTCACGAACATCCTCAAAGTAGTCAAAAACATCATACAAGATGGATGTAATATCCTCTGAAGGATTGTCCTGAAGCCAAAGTGTTTTATACACCAAATCTTTCTTAAAATACTCAGGACACACGAAACCCACACAGTTCAAAACATGTGTGATCCCATTTTGTCTAAGAACCTCACGGTTCTTAGCAACCGCATCACTTCCTAAAAACACATGATCAATGATTCTAGAACATTCCTTATCAAAAAACGCAAGTTTATCCTTCTTAAACTCAAATTCCCTAGGGGGCTTCCCAGTACTTTTACTCAAGTTTATGGGAAGCCCCGGGGGTCTAGGTCTAGCACCAGGGGTGGTGGCGGTGACATTCGGCCACACGCCGAGGTCATCGGAACCAGCCCTGGGCCACTCCTCCGCTTTCGGTCTAGACACCGAAAGCGGCTGGAGCGGCGGCAACGACGCCCTCGCTTTCCCCGCCGCCCACGAAACCGACCGGGAATATATTTTCCGGCCACCGTCTCTGGGCGGCGGCGGCAGCAGTTGTGGCTCCTGTTGAGGCGGTTGCGGTGGTGGTGGTGGTGGTGGTGGATCGTCTTCTTTGAACATCTCTAGGATGAAAGTTTTTTGAAGTTAAAATAATGAGGGTGGGGGTGGTTCTAGGAAAGGGGGAAAAGTGGTGTACGAGACTAAAAACTAATAATAAAAGTGGGGATTCTCACCTAAAACGTTTGACTGTATGCGTTGGAAAGAAGAAAAAAAAGACTGAGTAAACGACGACGACGACGACGACGACTGAGCTATCAGAGAAGAAGAAAAAGTTGAGGGAGAATTCAGAGAAAGGGGGCGGAAATGGTTGAAGACGACGACTTGATCCCATCACAGGGTGGCTAGCTACTTATGGGGATTAAAGAAAGAGAAAGAGCTTAAGGTTAGCAAGGGGCTATTATGGTAAGTTTTGAATGATGATTATTATTATTATTATTATTATTATTATTATTATTGTTTGTTGTTGAAGATTGAATATGCAGAGGGAGGAGAGAGAAGGAGGAGGTGGTGTGCAATTTTGACCGGGGGACTGAGAAATGGTCAAAGTGACAGCGTCATCGTGGAATATCTGTTGGTTGATATACCATATATAGGGAGTGCTATACAGGAATTTACTCATTTGTGATATAACTATACGAGTATTGAGTTTTTTGGGTAGGTGGAAAACCAGAGAAAAACAAACGAACCGCCCTTTTTACGTCACAAATTAAGTAATATTTAATTTATAATATATTATGAAAATGTTATACGTATAATAAAATAAATAAAAATTTTAGGGAAGAAGAAAAGAAAATTTAAAGAACTTGAAATCCGGTTTGTTTCACTAGGTTTATGATAACTATGTAAATTATTTTTAAAAGGGTTGTGAATCTTTCGTTACGTCTGTTTTTACTCGATATAGCATCTATTATATTGGCATGTAGAAAGTTGAATAGAAGAATATACGGGTGTTTTGAGGTATGGGTGTACACGAGAGTAAATAAGGTGTACACATGCATTTATTAAGTTGTGTACAACCACGAAGAGATCCAATATGGGTTATTTGAGGTCAAATACGGGTGTGTAAGTTTTTATTTAAAAGAAATTAAAATTAATTATATCTATTGGGATATTGAGAAATAGAAGACACATTTAACCAAAAATTTGCTTATTCTTTCAATGTATTTACGATGACATTTTTTTATGTTTATCAGATTAAAAACTGACCAACGGTCCATGGTTAGAAAGCGACAACCACACTCTTTTACGCTTTACGGCGGAAATTGCATGTTTCGCCGCTTCCAGCCAAATGATGTCATGTGTCTTATTTCATGTCGGAGAACACAGACACATATGGAAACCAATCGTAAAAACCGCAATTATACTTCCACCAATCAGCTGACGTCTATAACAGAATCACAAATGTATTAATTAGCTGATTTCTTGGATAGAAATGTAATAAAAATATTAAAACAACCATTCAAAATACATCAAACTGTAATGAATTGACACACGCGTCCACAAGATTTTTGGAGCGAGCGAGGAATGAGATGATTGGACAAACGCTTCCAGCCAAAAGATGTCATGTGTTTGATTTCATGTCGGAGGAACAGACACATATGAAACAACAATCGTGAAAACTGCAATTAAACTTCCACTAATCAGCTGACATCTATAACAGAATCATGAATATATTAATTAGCTTATTTCTTGGATAGAAATTTAATAAAAAAAATTTAAAACAACCATTCAAAATATATCAAAAGGTAATGAAATGACACACGTGTCCACAAGATTTTTTGAGCGAGCGAGGAATGTGGTGATTGGACAAACACTTCCAGCCAAATGATGACATGTGTCCGATTTCATGTCGGGGGAACAAACACATATGGAAACAATCGTGAAAACTGCAATTAAACTTTCATCAATCAGTTAACATCTATAACAGAATAAAAAATATATTAATTAATTGATTTCTTGAATAAATATTTAAGAAAAAAAGCATAGCTAGAAATCATTAATTTTCTTTTTAATTTAAATTAAACATCCATTCAAAATACATCAAACTATAATGAAATAACACACGCGCCCACAAGATCTTTTGAGTGAGTAATGTGATGATTGGACAAACGCTTCCACCCAAATGATGTCATGTGCCTGATTTCATATCGAAGGAATAGAAACATATGGCAACCAATCATGAAAACCGCAATTATACTTTCACCAATAAGCTAACATCTGTAACAGAATCAGAAATATATTAATTAGTTGATTTCTTGGTTAGAAATTTAATTAAGAAAACACAACTAGAAATCATTTAATTAAAACAACCATTCAAAATACATCAAATTGTAGTGAAATAACACACACGTCCACGCATTTTGCGGTGAACGAGGAATGTAATGATTGAACAAACGCTTCCAGCCAAATGATGTCATGTTGATTTCATGTCGGAAAACAAATACATATAACAACCAATTGTGAAAACCGCAATTATACTTTCACCAATCAATTGATATTTGTAAGATAATCAGAAATATATTAATCAGCTGATTTCTTGTAGAAAGTTAATAAAAAATAACTAGATGTCATTTAATTAAAACTGACATTCAAAATACATCAAAGTGTAGCGAATGACACAAGCGCCCACGAGGTTTTTTGGGCGAGCGAGGAATGTGATGAATGGACAAGCACTTCCAGCCAAATGACGTCGTGTGTCTGATTTCATATCGCAGAAATAGACACATGTGAAAACCAGTTGTGAAAACCGCAATAATACTTTCACCAATCAGCTCTCATCTACAATAGAATCGGGAATATATTAATTAGCTGATTTTTGGATAGAAATTTAATAAAAACAAAAAACAAAGCTAGATATCATTAAATGAAAACAACCATTCAAAATATATCAAACTATAATGAAATGACATACACGCCCATGAGATTTTTTGGGCGAGTGAGAAATGTGATTGAACATACGTTTACAGCCAAATGATGTCATGTGTCTGATTTAATGTCAGAGAAACGGACACTTATGAAAACCAATCGTGAAAACTACCATTATACTTGCACCAATCAGCTTGCGTCTATAATGAAATCCTATATTAATTAGCTAATACTTGAATAGAAACTTAATAAAATACATAAGTAGATATCCTTTAGTTAAATAACTTGAGAAAACTTTACGTTACTAAATGATAATTCCGAACAAGTGACCATGCGACTTTTGCTCTATATTTTGAGTCTCATAGTACAAGTCTCGTATTAATATTTATAGCATCTACTGTGAACCACTGATAGAGCACCAAACCATCGAGGTAGCATGAAGAGAGCACCCAAAAAAAAAAAAAAAAAAACCGCCCTAAACCACTACGAATCAAAGAGTGAGAAACGTGAATAAAAAGAGAAAATACGAAATTTTCGATCTTAAATGAGATTATAGTCCAATATAAGGAAAAAAATGAAAACACTTGGCTTTACCAAAAAGGTAAAATACATGTAGACCTGTGTCATAGGTCATCGACTAAAAAGATGGAGGTGTTGTCGTGTATTGAATCGCGATAACTTAGCTGACACACGTCTTGATATAAGTGGTTGGCTACTCAAAATATATCAAAATGTGGTGAAATGACACACACACACAACCGCATGATTTTTGGGCGAGAAAGAAGTGTGATGATTGGACAAACTTATATAGAAAGCCGTGTAGTTTTTAATATCGGTCAAATAATTAGATTTTTTTTTTCACAATTTTATTAAAAGGCAATTTAAATAAGTTGTTTAATTTTGTTTGCTCTATAAACATGTTTAAACGATTCTTTTCACAAGAATGGATTTTCTTCTTAACATGCTAATATTTTTTATAAACAATTAAGATATGTATTATTATTTTTTTTTTCGATGTAGACCATCGAGGTATTGAATTTCAGAAACAACATTCACATTATATATATAAATTTTGGTAAACGTTGTCAATGATAACAAAAGTACCTAAAAGAATAGAAAGAGTAAATATCTTTCAAATCAGGAAAGTTGCTTGTTAATGTAAGGTAGGAAATTTAAGCATTTAAATTGTAATTATTATCGCTAAAACCTACATATATTAATGTTATTCAATGAAAGCCATAAATTAGCTAGTTCAAGAACATGTGCACCCGATTATGTGGAGTTATTGTATGTACAAAAACTCTAGGTGGCCAAATAAATGTGTCGTGTCATTTAATCTTTAATGACACGTTAAAACAATTTTTACATATCCCTCAAAGAACTAATAGTGTACTTAAAACATCCGTAAATATAAAACATTTTATTTTTAATCGCTTATAAAAGAGAGTTTGTCCCATTGGGACTCTATTTCCTTATGCTCCTCATTCTCTTACATTTATATCACTTGTGTATATTACTCTTACTTGCCTGCGTCAGTCTGACTTGATTATTGGTTGGTGTTCCGTCCTCACATCACCTACTTGGCTACTTCTAATAAGTTTAATTATGTGTTGCATTTCATATCTAGATTCAGGGAAATGGTAAAGCGCTAGACAAGACTCAGACTTGAATTTCATTGTTGCAACAAGACTCGACTTGAATTTCATTGTACAACAATCTCTAAAATGAAAAGCAAGTAACCGGGTATAGGTTGGGTTCAATGACAAAATCATCTGAAGTAATAGTAATGAAACTCATCTTACGGTAAATGGTTTGTGTCCCACCTATGACTAGTTAGTATAAATAAATCGTGATGTAGAATTAGAAGTATATTAAATGACAACTTTTTCAAAAGAAATTAAGCACTTGACCCCTAAAACGCTAGTCTCAACTCCCAATCACCCAATGTCCCATGTTCAATGCGAGAAAGCCCAAATATATAGCCCAATGAAGAACAACAAAGAAACCCAAATATGTAGCTCTATGCCTCATAATACCTGTATGACAAAACTGGAAGAGGTGCAATATGTTACGTTTCACTTCACTGTGCACAACCAAACTGGATCCGGATCCTAAACCGATCCCGAAACCAGTTAATTCAAGCTCATATACTGTTTCAGTCTTCCAGAATATCAAAACACGTTAAAGCTGGCCTCATTGATAAAGCCCAACCAAGTGTACAATGAAATGACTCGATCAAATTACAAAGTTTTTCATCATAACCGTGTTACCAATGTTTCGGCTCGCCCATCGTATTCGAAGTGGGTGGCCAAAACAGTTAACTACAAAAAGCAAAAGAAACAAAACTTGAAAGCAAAAACCAAGAAAAGCAGCTGTACAATAAACTAATTTTGCTACAACAAATGAATAGTTTGTAATTACCAGCAACTACACAGGGAAAGAAGAAGCAACTGAAATAAGAGCAACTCGAATGTTGTCAGATAAGAGGTTCAGAAAGCTCCATTTCATTTGAACTGTGGGGTTGTGAGTCAGGAGTGTTTGTGTGCGTATGGGACCCGACAAAATTCAATCCGAGCCATTGCCAGGGCCAGCATACGTATCTAGCCCTACTTTCACCGCTTTGACTCTCACGTGTATCGAGTTTTTCAAGTTGACTAGTCAACTCTTCCACACGCTCCCTCAAACGAGCAGCCCTAGAGTCTGCTAGTCTCAATGATTTCTCAGCTGCATCTCTAGCTGCCATGGCAGCTGCTGCGGTTTCCTCTTTGAATTTCAGCTTTTTCTCTGACTCAATCACAGCTTGTTTTGCTTCTTCCAGTTCTTGCCGCACAGTAGATAGCTGCCAAACAGCAACACAAAACATATATAAAGTTAAATCATGATTAAATTATAAGCAAGTTTTAATGTCACAGCAATCAGACAACTATCTACACGAGCGTACCTGAGCAACATACTCTTGTTCGATGGCCCTGCCCGCCTCAGCTTCTTGCTGGGCTGCTGCTTTCCATCTTGCGATCTCTTCTTCAGCTGCAGTAATGTCCATCATCAGCCCTTCAACCTACACCACACAAGTCAAGATACAACATAATCATTGCTGTAGCAATTGAACATCAAGTTTAAGATTTAAACTTCATGGCTGAAGATTTTTGTATCATCCTAGAAAAATCCTAAGCTGGCCGTGGAAAGGACAGATGTCAAGTCTATAAGAAATGCTCCGCCTCAAACACCATCAACGCGTTTTGGGCGCATTGATTGTGGATGAGGAAAGGATTCACAATCAGGCGTGCTTGAGTGGGAGCAACCCAAGACAGGGGATATCTATGGAAGTTTCCACTTAGTCAACTAAAAACAATTCTATAAGTTCCTTGTGAGCAAAGGAGACAATGTTGGTTGGTATAATGGTCGGATGTTAACATTTTTTCATACAACAATACAACTATAAATGTATGATGATAAATATGGATACTTACATTTTCATTGGCCACTCTCTCCTTTTCTTTAAGTTTCTCCACCTGTTCTCTTCTCAGCATAAGTTCCTTTGCTTGAGCTTCAGCATTTTCCTTAAGTAACCTTGTCTCTTCCCTTGAATTATAAACAGCATCCACGACACAGCATAGTTGGTGGTTAGCAAATATTTACAAGTCATGAAGATCACCAACTTATGACGACACAAACTCCCAAAAATACATATAAAATCATATAGGAGAAAACGAGTATACCTTAGGTCATCAGCAGTATGTTTCAGCTCGATAATCTCAAGCTGAGATTGCTTTATAATGTTTTCAAGAGTGCCAGCCTGTGCAAACCATATTAAAGTATCAACCAAGAGAAAATATAAGTTTAAAGCATAGTTCTAAAGTTGGTGTTAAAGGCTAAAACACACACCAATGTGTATATTTCATCGTCTGTGTTATCTGAATCTGAAGCCTTTCTGTTGTTGGTATGATTGCTAAATTTATAATCAATCCCTGCTTCTTTCAATCCATTTTCCGCAACTCTAAAAAGCTCATTCGTTTTAGATGACAGATCAGCTGACATTCTTCTTGATAAAGTACTTCTGAGTAAAGATCCAATATGTTCTTTCTCCTTTATCAGCTGGGCAACAGTTTCATTTAAGCTTTTCACTTCTTGATTTCTCTCAGAAATCAAATCTTTTGTTTTGTCATGAACAACTGAACTTAATTCACTTATGGATTCCAACCCTGCTAAACAAGCCTTAATATTCTCCTCAATATCAGTTTCTTGTGGGAGAAACATGGAATCCGACGTAATCAACTGGTCTTTCTTACCATCATCCAGTATCTTGATAACATTACAAAGCTGTTCATGTAGTTTCGAAACATAACTCAACTGGTCAACCAGTAATGGCCTTTGATTATCAGTCTGCAACTCCAAATTCTTTAACTTTACATCATAATTACGCACTAAATCTTGCATAGTTAACACCTCTCTTTCCAATTTTGTTATCATGTTATCTTTTTCAGCTATGGATTTCTCCAAACCTTCAATCACAGAATCCTTCTTTGAGACATCTTCTCTAAGTTCACTAATAGTGGATTCAAGCTGAGACACTTCAATCGCGATCTCATAATTCCTCTGATCAACTTGCTCCCGCGCCTCATTCATCGACTTTGTCGCTGATTCGATCTGTTTCAGAAGCTCTTCAACAATCTCATTCGATCTCTTGATGACTCCATAAGCAACAGCAGGCAATCCGGTGTACTTCTGAGACCTAGGTAAACCTCCAGCAATGAAGTTCTTGTATTTACTCACTTTACCCGACACCTTATCGATTCCAGTAACTAACATCTGTGCTGCAGTTTCAATCTCCGATCTAGACGAATCCTTCACTTTCACAGATTCCTCTAACTGCTTAACGAATTCATCTCTCTGCTTCTTCATCTCATCTTTCTCCTTAACCGCTTCAGCCAATTGCGCCGATAACTCCTCATTCGATCGAGAAACCTCATCTCTCTGGCGAGTGATCTCGTCGCGCTTCTTGATCGCTTCGTGTGCGAGAACTTTCAATCGGTTAAACGCACCTTGCAATTCGGATTTCGAATTCTCCACCGCCTCACGTGCTTTCCGTTCACGATCAAGCTCCGCAACCACCTCTCGGAATCTCTCAATCGACACATCATCTGTTGACGACGGAGTTGTATCGATAACCGTCGCCGGAGGGACGTCGTCTTCTTCAACGTCACTCAGCACGGCGGTGTAATCGTCTTCTCCGGCCATTGGTGGTGGAGGAACAAACGGAAATCAACTCACGACAACTGATTAATCATATAAACTTGTATTCGGTGAATGACTAATTGACACACGAAGTAGGTGTACCTGAAGGATCAAAATTGTGGAAGAATGATGTGAATTGGATAACGTCAAGCGGAATCACGAGCGATAATAATCGTTCGGGTTTAGGTTTAGAGATTGGGGATTTGAGATTTGGGTACCGACAGAACATTGTAGCTGAACATGTTCATTGATCCAAAAGACCAAGACAGCAAAATTTGTTTAGAACTGTTAGAATAATAAAAGCAAATTGACTTTTGATCTTAAAAGTGACAATTTTGTTTGTATCATCACAATATAACTACAAACACGTGAATTGTACGGATTAAATAAATAAAATATTAAATATTTGTTAAATAATAAATAAAGAATATAGGTAAGCATAATATGAGCCGACTTAAATCACTGGAAAAAAGTCAAAAGCTGAATCGATCCAAACATTTATTACGTATATGTGATTCGATCTTTGATCCTAAGTTTTGAGTTATTTCGGTCCTTGGTTCGGGCCCGTTTGAGCCCAATAAAAACCCGTATTACTTGAAAAAGACCAATTAATTAGATATAAGATAAACCTTAAATACTTAAAGACATATGTGGGTTGTGGAGTAAAGTAGCGAATGTAGGTAATTAAAAGTGTAGTGTCTCCGAAAAAGAGGGCAATAACTTATTGATATTTGATTGCTCTTTTTTGTGGCTATATTTCTAACAACATTCTTCAACATTCTTCATGAAGGTAGAAACTTGTATTTGTTCCATCACATATATCATCTTGTATTTGAATAATTTAAACCAATTTGTTAACATCTTAAATAGCTATGATTTTTTTTCTTCAGATTTCGTATGTACATATTACATTGTTAGAAAGCCCTTACTTGTCGTGCTTTATTTCTCTACCGTCTCTAAAATGATAAGTGTGATTGGCTCTTCAAGGAGCGGTTGATTCAACTGAAAAGTTTCATATAAATAGGGAATTTATTGCCTAATTCTTATTTCACACAAATGTATTATACGTTGCTGATGTTTAGTTTTCATAAATCTTGTAGATAACTATTATTTCTTATTTCAAACACATTATTATGATGCAAATTCTGGTGGCTTCTACAAATCAAAATTTAGAAGATAATTGATTTTTAATTGACTAGTTCTGACTCTTTTTAACCTTGGATTGAAAACCTTTAAATGTTGTATCTATTAAGCATATTACATGATTATAATATTAATTTAAATAATAGTATCAAGAGATAATGAACTGATGTGCTTTAAGTCTTTCACTACATAGTGGGTAGTTACATCTGCAAGTTCTATTAAGGAGTGACTACCCTGAACTAGCTTTTTAGAAGTTTAAAAGACCAACCCAAATGACATTTATGTAATTATGTCATCATTAGCAAGGGCAATTTTAATTTGTTGTATTTGTGATAAAATGAACACAATTTTGAATATTCATTTCTAGTGTGTATTTTTATAATTTCTTTATATTTGATTGTATGAGACAAATCTCTAGAAAATGAATTCTTTAATCCATGGGTATGCTTTCTGAATTGTTATACTTGCTACCTTGATTTGCCAATCACTATTTGTATAAATTAGCTTTGTGTTTTATCATTAAAGTAGAGTTTTATGATTCAATACAACTAACTCTTGCACTCTTTAGTATTCATGAAGAAAAAACATAATCTTGATTTCTTTTTCCTCTTATTTTGGGTCCATTTTTAATATGTGAATTTCTTTTACTTTGAGAATCATGTTTATGACCTGGATCCAATTTCTCATCTCAAATTAAATCAAGGTTTTAGATCATTGGATAGCTGATGAGCAATGTTTTTATGATACGGGTTCTTTAACACAATCGTGTCTTGGAAACTGATAATATTTATTTGTTTTTTGTGACTTATTTGTGTTTTATGTGTTTGGCCTACTTCACAAAAGGAGGTCGAAGAGATATGATGTTATAAGACTTCTAGTGTACATTAAACTATGTTCATGTAATATTACTTTTTTTTTCTATATTATACATATTGGTTATTTATGTGCTTGCTCCCTACTATTATTGTAAACATTTGTTTGTAAAATCTTAATCTTTTAGGCTGGAATCAGTCGGCTCTAAAACCTCACATAATTTCATCCTTCAGTACCCTAATTCCAAATTTCATCGAAAATATGATCACCCAACTTTATAAATAAGCTTGCTGATATATATATATATTTTTTTTGCCTTTAGATATGGTTTAATATGGAATCTTTGATTCATCTGTAGAGTTTGTATGAGTTTATCAGATCAATTATTGTTTCACATGCACACAAGTGTTCAACATAGTCTTGGAGTGGAACTTTGTAAGTCTTTTAGATTTCACAAGCTGTTTTACATAAAATATTTCGTTTAAGATCAACCGCAAATTAATTTAAATTTGTGGCTTTTTGTGATGGGTCAAGATCTTGAAAAATGTTTTTAATTATAGAAGAAATGTAGTTGTTATCAACTACAACTTTGAGATAAACTCTTTTATTCAATCCAAATTCTATTAATTTTAGTGTTATACATAAATATATATCTAATTCGTATATGGTTAAAATACCAACTAGAATTAATAAAACCATATTCAGAATTTATGAACTGAATTACCAAAAATATACACTATGCCAAAAACTCTAGAACCTATTTCGTGCCTTAACATATAAAAGATTTTTCAATTTTAAACAAAAAAGAAATGAGTCATTGGATGGGGGAAAAGTATTGCCTAAAACTGGTGGTGGGTTGCCTTGGAAGTCCATCCAAAATCCCTAAAAAGTCCAATGCGGGATTCATTTAACCACATTTTTCAAAACTATTGTAACTAACCAACTGTTATAAGTTTCAACAAACAATTAAATCTATAAAACATGAAAAAAGGGGGCGATAATTGTTTCTTATTTCAAATATAACTCATATATTTATTTGTGTTAAACTTATAAAGTATAACTTTAACACACTAATTAAAATCATGTAATTCAAACACAATTCATTAATCCAATTAATCTAAACAAATCAAATGCATTATAACATGCTAAACAAGTTGGATGATATAATAAATGAGTCACGTGGTTGAAAATTCATCACGAGTTGGGTTCATTTCAATTGGTTTAACTATGAAGTTAAATGGATTAAACATACCAACTTAAATAGAATTTATTTAATTAAACATGTTAAACAAATCAAAACAAACACAACTTATTTATTCATATGAAAATCAAAATTCTAATCACTTTCATATTACACCAAAAATTGAACATCCTTCGCTTAAACATCAATCAATATTCTATCTTTATCATATTTTATAATAGTCACTAAACTATAAGCCTAAAGTTATCATAGTCCACAAAGAAAAGATAAACTAAAGTTCATAACAACTTTCTCATTATATATTGAGTCACACATATATCTTATATATACTTCTCAAATTTTGGATAACACCAAATCACCATGTGTTCAAACCTCCCATCCTCTCTCCTCCTCCTCCTCCTCGTCGCCGTCGTCCTCCGCCACCACTCAACTGCGGCGCTACCGCTCTCCACCGACTCGCGGTGGATCGTGAACGACAGCAGCGGCGAAAGAGTAAAACTATCGTGTGTGAATTGGGTGAGCCATCTAGAGGCAGTGGTTGCAGAGGGTCTAAGCAAACAACCAGTAGATGTGATCTCAAAGAAGATCTTGAATATGGGATTCAATTGCGTGAGACTCACGTATCCATTGTTCTTGTTTACAAATGATAGTGTAGGGGCTGTTACAGTCAGACAATCGCTTAAGAAACTTGGGTTGATCGAGTCCATTGCAGGCTTTCAAGCTAACAATCCTTCGATTATTGACCTTCCTGTAATCAAGGCTTTTCAGGTATGTGATTTGACTTGTAACTTTATAATATTATTATGTATCAGGTTATAACCCCGTGTATTACACGGGTTAAATAAGAAAATACTTGGAACTGTAAAACGTTAAATATAAGGATACTTTGATTAGCTGATAAAACACGTTTACTATTCTTAAAACTTTCGTTATGAAAAGTTATTGCTTTGAAAAATTTCATTTTATTTATCAATATCTCATTGTTTAAAAACTGCGAGTTTGTTTTGTAAAAAAATATTTTTATATGAAACTTCTATTTTGTAAAAAGATTGATTTTAAAATATTGTATAATTTAAAAAAGTTTGTTGTTTTAAAAAAAATTCATAGTTTTAGACAATTTTGATTTTAAAAAAGTATATTTTTAAATCAAAATACTTAGTTTTTATTTAATAAAAAAATATCTTTTAAAAAGTTAATGATTAAAAAAAACTTGGATTTATAATATAGAGAGAAGGAGAAAAATTTAAGAATTAATTGTTTGATTTTTTTAAAATAAAATAAATGGTATGTGTGGGAAAATTAAGATGAGAGCGTTTATGAGATGTGTGTGAAGGTGTTGAATCAATATTTGTTTTATCTTCTGAGTTTGGTTAGTGTGAAAATGATATTGATATTATTTGTTAATAAATTTATGGCTAGAATAATGGAGTTATGGCCGGCATAGTGACATTTCCTCTTATCCGGACTATAATAGATTCATAGTCGTCACCACTTGGCATTTATGAATTGGTTGGGTTCTAATTAAAAAGCTTAAATCTTTATAGTTTTATCATAGGATATGAATTATTTTTTTTTCTAACAAAAATAAAAAAAGCTATTGGTTTCAGTTTTATTTAACAGAATACTTCTGAATATATATAAAGATGACCTGAATCGGCTTTTAAAATTTAATAAATTACAAGAGTATCATTTCAAAACACTAAATGTTAACGAGAAGGTTAGCACAAGTAGGTTATATACATAACCTAACAATTAAACATTTTTTATTCGTAGCTATTAAATTATATACACTTGATGAGCATCAAACTAATTTTTATTTATTTATATTGCGTTTTGAATCAGCATAGATATATTATAAACATTACATTTATTCTCTTTTCTTATATTTTTATATTTTTTAAGATTAGAAAAAAGAATTGACTCATTCTCCTTCCCGAATATAAATTGCAATAGTGATTAAATGTAATTCCATGAGCTATAACTATTAATTATTTTAAATTCAAAAATTAAGTTGAACTTTAAGTCCAAAAGTCCTAATTTCTTTTACTTTTTGACAAGTGTTGTGAATTTGAAGTAATTTTAAAACTTATAAGTAACAAAATAACACACTTGAAGCATATAAAAATAACAACAAATCATAGGATCAATCATATTAAAAAGTATAAGTCAAATCAAGGATCTATTGAGTTAGAGTAACAACAAATCAAAGCACCTACCGCCATCACCTAACAATTAAAATTATTTGTCACAGGAAGTGGTTGCAAGCCTTGATAGAAATAATGTTATGATGATTTTAGATAATCAGATAAGCAAGCCCGGTTGGTGTTGCAGCGATTTCGATGGCAACGGGTTCTTTGGTGACCGATACTTTGACCCGGAGGAGTGGCTCAAGGGTCTCACCAAAGTTGCCATCATGTTCAACAACACCACAAATGTAGTTGGTATGAGCTTAAGGAATGAACTCCGCGGCCCTAGACAAAATGTTAGCGTTTGGTATAGGTATCATACACAACACCCTTAGAATCTTTTTTTAGATACAGATTTAAATCGTTACTGATACAACTGTTAAAACCAGGTACATGCAAAAGGGTGCAGAAGTAGTTCACGCAGCAAACCCGAATGTTCTAGTAATCTTGTCGGGCTTGAGTTATGACAAAGATTTATCTTTTATTGAAACTCAACCCGTAAACTTAACGTTTAGCAACAAGCTAGTTTTTGAAGCTCACTGGTACGGGTTTTCTAACAGTGAAGATTGGGCAACGGGCAACCCTAACCAAGTATGCGGTCGGGTGGTGGATAACATAATGAGAAAATCAGGGTTTTTGTTGGACCAAGGTTACCCTTTGTTTATAAGTGAATGGGGTGTAGATGAAAGGGGCACAAATGAGAATGACAATAGGTACTTGAATTGCTTCATGGCATGGGCTGCTGATCATGATCTTGATTGGGCTTTATGGACACTTGCTGGTAGTTATTACTACAGAGAAGGTGTAGTTGGAATGGAGGAGTTTTATGGAGTTTTGAATTGGGATTGGTGTGAACCAAGAAATTCAAGTTTCTTGGAGAAGATATCACCCATCCAATCTCCTTTTCAAGGTAAAAAAACAGTTTTACCTTCTTTTCAATCTCCTTTTGAACTGCACCCTCAAGTGTTGATTTTAGTATATATTGCTTATTAATAACTTTCTTATGTTATGCAGGCCCGGGATTGTCAAACACCCGCCCGCATAAGATCATCTTCCATCCATCCACCGGGCTATGTGTGCAACGACAGTCGTTTTTCCAACCATTGACTTTGGGTCCATGTACTGAGGCTGAGGGTTGGGATTACACCCCAAGAAAGACCCTAACAATAAAGGGTACCTATTATTGTCTGCAAGCAGATGGGATAGGGAAGAAAGCAAAACTGAGCATAATATGCACTGATAGTTCATCAAAATGGGAACCCATATCAGCTTCTAAACTACACCTTTCATCCAAGACCAACAATGGCACAGTTGTTTGTCTGGATATAGACTCTGAAAACAACATTGTTACAAACAGTTGTAGATGTTTAACCAGTGACAATGGATGCGACCCTGCTAGCCAGTGGTTTAAGCTCATTAACAGCACAATGGGAGTGGGTGCAAAACCCTATAGTAGGATTGATGCTATCTTGCAGTCACTAGAAGCAAATTTGTTAGGATAAAATATTGTATTTTGTAAAGTTAATACTATCCTGACAATAACATTTACTCACTTAGCAACTTTATTGACACATTAGTTCATATATACTAACTACACAGCTTAATCACAGGTTCTGTTCTTGTGTGATAGGTACAATCTACAAACAAAAGAATCTAAGTGAAACGAATCAAATGATCATAAGCTATCTATTGAAACACCACAATCTTACTACAAGACCTAATTCAAATTTAACAAAAGCTGTTAACTTTAACTCTTTAAGCAAACAATCAGACACAATAGAAGCACAAAATACCTTAAAGATTAAACCGACGATTATAGTTCCGATTTTAAGATTCCCCTGAGCTGTTAATCCCTTCTTCGTCAGTGTATTGTTTCTGCTATACAAATCGAATTGAATCTGAGTTTCGGAACATCCATTGCTTTATTTAGCATCGTCTGATACCTAAATTTCAAAGAAAATAAGAACTGTTGCAAATTAGGATGAGAGAAAACAAGTAAACTCGAATTTGGGACTAATAGTGATCGAAAACTAGAACATTATATGAACAACTATAAACAAATAGAAAATTGCACATTTTGATCAATATGTATGACATTATTCGAGGTCATGGTTGATGGAGAGTTGAATTGATTCGTAGAAATCTCAATTGTACCACGTGATTAAAATAGCAAATAAGATAATTAAAAGGGGTTTTTTGTTTTTCGTGTGAGTCTACTCTTATATCAATGTTTTCAGAACCGGATCATACATCGAATCGGACGATTTACTGGTTTGATGGTCGGACCGGATTTAAGAACCAATGAGGTTATAATTATATATATAGTATATTATATATATAGTTATATATATAATTAAATATAAGTAATTTATATATGATTTATATATGTATTTTATAGTTGTATATAAAACTTAACTATATTTTTATATCCAACATACTAATTTATGGTTCAATACCCTATTTTTACCCATTAAAATTTAAAAAAAAAATCAAAATCCGGTTCGAACCGGTCCGGTTTCCCGGTCCGACCACCGGTTCGACCAGCCCAAAACGAATCATAGCGAACCGGACCGGCTAGGTGGCCGAACCCCGGTCGTACCGGTTGGACCGGCCGGTCCGATCCGGTCCTAATAACACTGACTCTTATCACCAACCGTTGAATGATAGACTCATGATTTTTTTTTATGTTAGGTTGTGAGTTCGAGTTCTATTAACAGCAAAATGCTGTTAGTGGGTCGGGTTTTATTGTATGGGTGCATTTTCGCTATTGGGATACCCAGGATAGCCGGGCTTTAATTGGTTGGCCGTTCAAAAAAAATGTGAGTCTACTGTTCTATAAAAAATACAACTTAAGTACTTCTTTTGGTCCAAAAAGACACGAATATAAATGTACACATGAATTCACGGTTAGAATTTAGAAGTGTTTAGGATAAAACCATGAGCCAAACAAACTAGTAATAGTTTTCGATCATCGAAAACCAACATGAAATCGTTAAAAGATCAATATATTCTGAAAACTAACAACAACGGTTTGTGAAGGTTTGTCACAACCTAAGTTTATAATGTAGTCATCAATAGTTTAATATGTTTAGTATGACCGATTTTAGAAAACCACAGATCAGAACGTTCACTACATTTCAAAGTTTTAAAGCCGATCAACTAGAAAGGTTTTAAAGAACCGACTGAGAAACTAAACAGAAGACCGGTTCGTACGGTTTCATAGTTTTACACCCTTATATAAATTGCTTCTAGGACATTTTTATTTTAAAAGAACTTTATGAACAGTAGAACGAACTTGTATAATATGTTAGATTATGCACCCTTGATTTGTTTGGTAAGGTTTTAAACAGATGTAAGATTTATTTTAATGTAATGTATTTTGTCTTTTGTATATTAGTAAATTATTCATTCAAAATAAGATATTTTGCAAGTCCAACATAAATCACAACTAAAAAAGCTTGGAACATATGTGATTGGAGTCAACATATACAATACATCCCACATAAATGTGTAACATTGAACCCTAATTAAAAATACAAGTAAGTTCATAGTCATTACATTAAAGAAGAAGCAAGCAACCTCATGATGTCAAAACCAAATCAACATCAACATCAATCTATAAACTTTGGCCTAGGCTCCACTTTAACCAACAATCCATGCTTCATATAAAGTGTGGTGTTTATTTTTGGACAAACTTTGTGACCTTCTACTAGTTTTAATGTGTACCTTAATAAAATAGAAGCAACCACCATTTTCATTTGCATGTATGCAAACTTTTTGCCCACACACAACCTTGGACCGGCGTTGAACACTGTATACTTAAACTGACTCTCACTTATAAACTCACCATCTTTGATCCATCGTTCAGGCTTAAACTCGCGACAGTCTTTACCCCATAGGTTCTCCATCCGAGCCATACCATACATGCAATAGACCACTCGTGCACCCTTTTGAATAGGGGTCCCATCCGGGAACACGTCGTCTTCTTTAGGTTCCTTGTGGTCAAATGAGACAGGAGGGTACAAACGTAAAGATTCGGATATTGCTGCTTGTATATATGTCATTTTCTTCAGTTCTTCGTCGGTGAATACTATGTTTTCTTGGTCTTGATCGTAGGGGTTTTCGCGTTGTTGTATGATGTCACGAATTTCTTCAAGAATTCGTGTTTCTACGGATGGGTTTTTGGTAATTAGCCAGAAAAACCATGATAACCCTACTGAGCTTGTGTCTCTACCTGCTAAGATGAAACTTATGCAAAAATCTTGAAGTAATTTATCAGTAAAGAACACTTCTTTCTTATCTTGCTCCATTATTATAAGCCTTGACAATAGATCACAACTTGAAGTATCATTTATGCCTCCATTGCATGATAATAATTCTATCTTTCTTTCTCTTACTGTTTTCTCAGAAAAATCATGCACAACTTTTACAGCATCTTGTAGTGTTTTTTCAAACCCGATTTTGAAAAACTTCATCGGCTTCCACAAGTAATGAGGGATCAAGAACCTCATCAAACTCGCGAAAGTCACCTTCTCGAACGCCTTTGCAAAAGGTGTTTCTGGTAAGTCAACTTCCAAGCATCCTGAATTAACACCAAATGCCACTGCACAAGTATTGTCGAAAGTAAAACGAAGCAACACATCTTGCAAATCAATAACACCCCCTTTGTTAGCTTCTAAAACCTTCAACAACTTGTCATGCACCAGTGTTTTAACCGACTCCATGGAGAATTGCGTGAAGCGAGTCGAATGCATTTCAGAATTTGCCACTCGACGTTGCGTCCTCCACAACTCATCATCGACATTAAAGATCCCATCTCCAAGAAAATCATAAAACCTTTCTTTATAAGCTTTCCCTTTTGGGAAGTTTTTGAAGTTTGTCTTGAGCATGTATTCGATTTTAACAGGATCACTAGTGACAATCCCAAAAGTACCACCCATCCACACACCTCTATAGTAAAATGTTCCCCCATATTTGATCAAAGCATTGCTGCCCCATTCATAGAGATTAGACACGTGTAACGCCACCGTTGGAAGTATTCCAAAAATCGGCCATATCATAGGACCTTTTATGGTGAATCTTAGAAGTATGGAGTTAAAGATGAAGATGATGAAGAGCCCCATTGCTATATCTGAAAACCATAAATTAGAATACAACCATATTGGTGCAGAGAACATGAAGTTGGTGATCAAGTTGTACTCCATCTTTTGTGTTTGCGATGGGAATTCTATGGTTTTTCATAGAATAATAGATGAGGGATTATATAAGAGAGAATATTGATAATGGTATAACAAGTCAATCAAGTCAAATCTAATGGAACAAATTTGATTATGGTTAAATTAAAACATATATTCATGAATTGTTATGAGTTCAACACGTCTCTTTTGGTAAGTTATCATTTTGTAACAAGCACCTTATCATGCATAATGTGTGATTTTGTATGTTGGTTTTTAGTACAAAACTTGAGTTATTTTCTTGCACATATTGTTTTTCCCCAAATCACTTGAAAATAAATGATGAAAAAGATTATTGGCTTTTAATTTTGATATTTTACTCAAAAGGTTGAGATTGAGTTAAGACGATTTGTCTTACACCAGTAGACTACTAGCTAACATACATGCTATAATGGTTTTAGTTAAGTTAATTGATCATAATGTTAATATACATGTCACCGACATTATTCATATACGAAAAAAAAAAAAAAAAAAAAAAACCAATGGCGCTTGATTGGTTAAAATTCAAAGATAAAATTTAATTGTTTAAACATCCGGCAAAGGTTTCCATTGGCATTCCATTGATAAGCTACAAAAGTAAACAGACACAAACTCATTACGTACCCACACCTCATTTCTTCCCCATATACCTTCAATAATTCTATCTTTTGCTGAAAATCTTACCGTTTGTAATGTATATAATTCATCTTGTATCATTTATTTGGTTTAGAGTTTTCATAATAATTCATCTTGTATATGATCATGATCCATGTGTTTTCAATATTTTTTTTGTTAAATATACACTTTAACATTTTATTTGTAGTTATTCATATAAATCAAAATTTGACGTTCTAAGAAAATATAATCCAATATTTTTGATATTATAATAACTTGATTATTTCTATTGAATTTAAAAGTAAAATATTTGGAGTCTAAAATGCATATATCTATATTTGGACATTTACATTAGTTTACTTATCCAGCAAATTTAATGGTGTAGGATTAAAGAGAGGTATATATATTATATATATATATATATATATATTTCCAAACTTCAAAGGACTTTTAATTTACTATTCATGTTTTTGCTTTCATTTGCTTTTTGAAAGTCTTCCACATATTACATGCTTACAATGAGGTTTAGGAACCTCCACCTCCTTTTCCTTTTTCTTTATATGCTTCACATTTTGCTTTTTGAATGTCTCCCTTGAATAGATATTGACCAGCTGATTTGCACATAGGGATGTTGTACACATGTAATAAGTATTTGTACTATAACCTCCAAAAGTTTTAATCTCAAGAAATGCTCAACTCTCACCAGTCTTTATCAATTAGCATAAACCACTAATTCATATAGATAGATGTAGGAGTTGGGTTCATTAATTTCAATTGGTTCAACTATGGAGTTAAGTGGAGATGACTGTTTCACCCCTCAATCTTCTTCTACAGAACTATCTATAGAGGAAGAATTCATCATTAACAAGATTCTACTCACTCATGAATCTGATGAACATCATGTGGATTGCAAGATCTTGTTTCAAGCCATTGAAAATGTCATGTTATACGCATCTAATTCTAACAACGTATGAACCGTTGACTAGTTTGATCATCTTGGCTAACATTGATGTCTTGATCTTCATAACAAAACTGTCATTTTTTATCTTTTTCAGGTTGTTGATGTGCATACTCTTGATACTATTGAAAACTTTGCAGCGATAGAAACTTTGGAGCATGCCATTTATAAGTTGTCACGTGCGGTACTCTCTGGAAAACTCACAAAGACAAATATTTGGCCAATTTGATCTCTTTATTCTTATAATACTATGCTACTGTCATGTTGCAGATACTCTGGGAGTGTCATAACACCACAGATATGCACGCGAGAACTCTAGTTTTACTCGAGATGTTAAGGAACTACAGATGGGATGCAAAAGTGGTTTTGATACTCACAGCATTTGTAATAAGTTATGGTGAATTTCGGCTCGTTCTTGAGGTTTATTCACACAATTCATTAGCAGCATCACTTGCAACACTCAAGAACTTGTGTTGGAGAAATTGTGAAGCTTTAAGACCCCAGTTTAAGGCTATGGAAATGCTAATAAAAGAAATGATTGAACTGGCGAAGTGTGTAGTGAGATTCGAAGGCCTTCCTATCAGATTTGTAATTCATGATGATCAAGATTGTACCCTTATGGCTGGTGCAAAGTCTAAGATTTATTTGGCTACTTATTGGATCTTTAGAAGCACACTGACATCTGCTTCTCAGATCACAGACTTGATTGCCATGAAGCAAGAGCAAGTGCTTTTTTTCACTTCCCTTTGTTAATTATTAGTTGATATAAAATTAAAGCTTGAAACTTTTTTACAGGAACTCGAATATAACAACGAATGCAGCATGGGGTTTGTCTAGTTTGGCTATTAGGTTGAGCAGATTGTGCAGTTGCCTCAGAATGCAAGTTGACGAGTCTCAAGAACAGTTAGGTAGAATGTCTAGGTTATAATGAGATAAGATCGTAACCACCTAATAGAATATTAAATCTTCTCATTAAGGAAAGATTGTTCTGTTCATTTCCTTGCAGAGCAGAAGTTGTACAAAAAGCTGATGGTTCTTCTTAAGGATCACACAAAAGTTGATAATCAAGAATTGCTCCATTTATTATTTTCTTTAAATGATGATTTGCCTCTAAAAGATCCTTCTTCAAAAACAAAGGTAAGTCCTTCTTTGCAAGAACCATCTAGAGCTTGATAGAGGCATAATTCATTAAAGCAAAAGTATAAAGATCATTTAGAGTACAAGGGATCTATAAAGAGATTTCAACATGATAGTGGATCTACATGCATACCATACCCTGATAAATAAGGATATTAACTATCATACCAAATTGTTTTTCAGTGCATACACACGCATACCCAATAGATCATGCCAGTCAGCCTCTGCTTTTGTATAATTAAAAGAAATTACAAGATAAAATTTTGTTATTATAATACCTTGATTGGAAACTAGGATCCACCACATTCCATTGCTTTTATGTTTCTACAACTCCAATTAACTTCTTTCTAAAACAGGTTGGTATATCAACATTGAAAAACAAGGTAGTTATGCTTTTGGTTTCAAGGCCAAATCTTTTACCAATAGAACAAACTCTATTGCTACTACAACAAACTCATGAACATCCTCACAACAAGAACATAGAACAAGATTACAATATCATTTGGGTCCCAATCTCGTGTTCAGAAACATGGACTCTTGATGAACACATAAGTTTTGATTACTTATCAAACTCGTTACCTTGGTTGTCAATCAGGCAGCCATGGCTGCTAAACTTAGCAGTAATGAGAATGATTAGAGAAGAATGGAAGTTTGAAGAAAGGCCTTTGTTGGTAGTATTGGATCCACTTGGATTGGTTTCAAATTATAATGCAATCGATATGGTGTTGATTTGGGGACCAAAAGCATTTCCTTTTTCGGATTCAAGAGTGAAAGAACTCTGGGAGGAAGAAAATTGGAATCTAAAGCTTATGTTAGATGGAACAGATCACTTCCTAACGAAGATGGTAAGATTCTTGAAATTGGTTATATCAGTAAGAATGAAAACTGAACCCCGCGTAAAATCTGACTCGGTTCCATATGGATTGATTATTTAGTTTTACAAGTATGTACCAATGATTAAAAAAAATGATAGCTTTTAGAGTTTTAGACACACTTATTGTAATGCTTCAAGAGACCATGTATCTATCTCTATACAATATTCAAGTTGATGCTTATCGAGGTTTCAGATTTATATCAAAGACTAATGAGAGACCCACTAGAACAAGAAAGGATTCATGAAGTGATATCAATAATACAGATTTTATTGATCATCAATAACAAAGCACTTATGTAGTTAAAAGGTCTCACATCAATAATTCTAAAAGAATGTAGCACAACAAGAAGTTAACCTCGTAGGTTCGGACTCATTTCTACATAGGGTCCATTTTACTGCGTATCTATCCCCCAAAGACTGCTGCTTTTTCAAGTTTTTGACATGTTTAGTGTTGGTTTCAGGTGGAAGGAGGCCAAAACATTTGCATATGTGGAAGTGGTAACTTAGACTGGATCAAGGAATTTGAATCAAGAATCAAGAAACTGAAAAATGTGGGTTTGCAGCTTCAAGTGATCTATGTAGGAAGCAGAAACTCAATTGAAAGCATGCGCACAACATTAGCCGATATCAACAAAGACAGTTCATTTACTCCCATTAAAGTTCAGTTTTTCTGGCTAAGATTAGAGAAGATTAAACATTCAATTCTTCAGGCGGGCCAAATTCAAACATTTGTAAACTATGAACCACTGTTGAAACAAGTCTCAGAATTGCTAGAAACCGATGATCATAACACCAATTGGGCAGTTTTCGGATGTGGGAGTTCTACAGATTTTGTGATGTTAAAAGGTAACAAAATCATGGAGTTTTTTGACAGGGTTCCTACTTGGGTCAAAAAGGTGGATGCAATCAGAAGTGCTGATGATGAAGATAAGAGTGCAGCCGCTTGTGATCACACAACCATGGTTCCATATGATAAAGAAATGCTTCAAAAAACTATGGGTTGTGATAAATGTAAGAGGGCAATGAGCCGTTATGTAGTTTATAAATGTGATGGATCCAAGCAGAATGCTCAAGATTAAAAAAACATGACTGTTTCCTTGAAGAGCATTAACAAAAAAGTTAGGTTTTGCATAACAATATCAATAATGTTAATTTTCTCTTTATGGTAACTGTTTGTATTGATTACACGTACAGTCCCTACAGTCAACAGCATCCTAGCATGAGTCATGAACTCTGTTATTCACCTTTTAAGTAGCCTTGATCTAGTGGCTGCAAACCTTCATCATTCCCTCTAAGCCAAGTGTTTACCATTAGCAAACGCTAAAAACTTTAAATACAAATAATACTGTCATATTTAAGATTACAATTTTGCTTAAAACCTCACACTTATAAAAATATAACACACACCAACCATTCAAAATCACACTAAAAATAATCTCACTTCTGTTTTGTAAATGTATTATGAGAAGGTCACATCATCTTCAAAATTGCCCCTATAGCTCAGTGGTAGAGCGCCAGTCTTGTAAACTGGAGGTCTGTAGTTCGATCCTGCATGGGGGCATCTTGTTTTTCTTCACTATTTGCCCTCACAAACCCCAAATCAATCTCCTTTTTTACCTTCGTCTTCACAAAAAACCCACAAAATCAACAATGTCTCAACCTTTTCATAAGCTTCTTCGCAAACCCTTCAATCGAACCACAATTCAAGCTTTATTCCACCATCAAAATCCACCACCACCACCAATTTCTCATCTTGTTCATCAACCCCAACCCAACACCACAAACCCTTTTCCCCAATCATCATTTGATGACGAAACAGCCCGTTTCAATCGGTGCCATTTTTACCCTAGTTTTTCATTTGGGTATTTCTTGAATCCGATTTCTTCAAATGGGTGCCCGGATTCTAAGCCCGAGGAGGCTCCGGAACTGGATGGGTCGGGTTCGAGTACTGGGATGATCTGGGCGGATAGTGTGAAGAAGAAAAGAAAGAAGAAGATGAATAAGCATAAGCTGAAGAAACTGAAAAAGCGTCTTCGTCACTGCTCCTGAACTAAAGGTGTTTCTTTTTCGCAATAAAGATTTTGTGCTCTTGATCTGCTATTGATGAATGATAATTGGGATGTTTCTAGCAGTTTATTTGATGTTTGTTGCTGTTTTATGATAAATGTGACTGAAATTATGCAATTGAATGATTGCTCAGCTGTGAAATCTGTCATTGTTGCTGATTATTTGTTCATTAGATTGTTATTTCAGTGATATGTTTATGCAATTTATCATTACAATGCTTAGTGAAATCCAAGATCCTGAGCAGCTAATTATAAGTGATAATCCATTTGAGCTCAATTTAATAAAAGTAGTTTATTTGGGTTATGATTGTTCATGATTGATAACCATGCAGGTTTGATTTACGATACAACCTCTTGTTTGTGTGTCAAGTTCCTTACCATATTCAACAATGATTCAATCCTACAAGAATGATTTAATGTACTAACATAATCGCGTTAACATGGTGTGAGTAGGAATAGTGATGGGACTTATGAAATGGAAATTGGATGATGAAGAAGAATTCTTCCGTCTGGTTGGTATCAGTAGGCATATAGATGGAATGCACTGATACACTCAAATGATCTGATTTTGATTCATGATTTAGTCAAATCGACGGAGATGATCTATTAGGCGAATGCCATCCAAAACTATTCTGTTTTTTTTTTGGAATTATATTGTAGAAGTTATAGGGTAAAAAGTGTGTTTATATATGATATTATGTTGCAGATTATGTTTGCAGCTTTGTGTAGTATCAAATAAAGGTTAATTAGAAGTATTGTATACATAGGAAGATAGAGGTTAATTTGAAGAACTTTAAAGTGGCTGTTTAATTGATCTCAAGCACACTGATTTTGGTTGTTCCATATTAATGATCAAATTACATGGTTGATCTAATAGATCAAAGGATCAATTTTGTGTATGGCTGTAAGCACATTTAGAGGAATCTATCTTGAACTTTTCTTTAACAACTTTATAGAGGTTAGACTACCTTGGTAACAGGTCAAATGAGTAAGTATTTTGTACGGATTTGGTTGGTTTAACCCAAAACACTTTTTGCCTATCCGTTTGACATAAGATCTAGGAGGTCGTATGTGTTTTAATACCCTTTGGAAGATTTTAACCGGTTTGTATTGTTTGATGTTTTTTTCTTTTTTAATTTTAGCAACTTTTTTTAGCTTGATCTGTATCTGACTAGTCAATTTGCAAATTAGATTGATAATTAGAGGTGTAAACATGTCGAGCTAAGCTTGAGCTCATCAAAGCAAAATAGGTTAATATGAGCATATTGACAAAAAATACATTACGAAATAGAGAACATAGGGATAACAATTTATTTTCCAAAAAATATTTACCTGTTGTGTATTTTGCAAATCACATGACGGTTTTCTAAATAACTCTTTAATTGAACATCTTATCTTATGTAATGAAAGTTCCATTAAACATGAAAATCTACTAAACATTGGATATATATAGCATCCAGCTATTAGAAAACATTTACAAAACTAAAAACATATATAATTTTTATAGTTATAAACATTGGCATACATTCATTTTCTTGACAATCATCCGGTCTATATATACTTGATGTTCATATGAATGAACATCAATCATAAAACAAACAAACTTGATGCTTAACAATTCGTTCATTTCATCCTCATGGCATGCCTTAATATAACCATAAAAGTATAGAAAAAGTATTACTTATCATTTTGAAAAAGAATTTTGTGAAACTAATCAGCCTTTGAGAATGTTCCATTATGTTCCAAAGTGATAAGAGAAGTAAGGTGGGTGCCGAAACATCAAAATAAGTGGCAGATATCACCCCAAAATCCTCCAATGGATAACACCACAATCTCCATTACAATAACCCCATTGGCTCTCACTTCCTATATGCACAATCTCACTCATCTCTCATCCACTGAGTCACCATAATCTCCACCATCATCATCAACCACCACCACCACCACCACCACCACCACCAATGGCAGCCACCCTCTCCACCACCATGGCCATGCTCAACGCCAAATGCATGACCTCCAACAAACCCTCAAAACCCCTCATCAAACCCACCTCCCTAAACCTCCCCAAATCCCCCACCACCACCACCGCCACCACCATCTCCGCCGGAACCGCCGTCGCCGGAGCATTCTTCTCCGCCCTGAGCTCCGCCGACGCCGCCTTCGCCGCCCAACAGATCGCCGACATCGCCGAAGGAGACAACCGTGGGATCGCCCTTCTGCTGCCTCTGGTTCCCGCCATCGCGTGGGTGCTGTACAACATCTTTCAACCGGCGGTTAATCAGATCAACAGGATGAGGACCAAAGGAGTGGTGGTTGGGCTGGGGATCGGCGGCGGCTTAGCGGCGGCCTCTGGGCTGTTTGCCACGCCGGAGGCTTCCGCCGGCGAGATCGCCGCCGTGGCGGAGGCGGCGGCGGCTGCGGCTAATGACAACAGAGGGCAGCTGCTGTTGATTGTTATTGCACCTGCGATTCTTTGGGTGCTGTATAATATCTTGCAGCCTGCTCTTAACCAGATCAACAAGATGAGATCTTGATTAGTGTTTGTGTAAATCATAATCTTGTAATTTTCTTTATTAATCAACTTTTGTTGGAATATATGTGCATGTTGATTATTGTTGTTTCGGTAGGGGTTGTTTGGCATTTGATTACTGCATTTTCAAGTTGTGAATGTATAAAATAAACACTTTACAGGTTCTTTATGATTATGAAGATATAACATATGAACTTCAAACAAACTTTGGTGATGGTGCAAAGAAAGATAATGATCTCCTGATGGAGGTCGTTGTTGTTGCTAATGGAGCCTACAATTGTTTCTTATAAGTTTATGTGACAAATTGTACTTTAATAGTCCCTTCGATATCGACTTCGATCAAATTTTGTAACAACTCATCATCCGCTTCATGGGAAGCCTAGTATAAGGATATGAAATCGCATCATTGTTTATAAAAATCCCTCGGTTGCTTCAGTAATCTTCTTGATACCCTCAGATAAATCACCAGTAGGATTGAAAACAACATTTTTGATCTGGGTCTTTGAGAAATTCGGTTAAATCTCAGAGGAAGGGTCTTTCGGCTTCTTAGTTTTTCGACCCATCAAGATCGAGTTAAGACCTTTTCTTGGCTAATTCAAAGGCAGAAGCTTTTTCAATTCCATATGTGGAGCGTGTAACAAGTGCGCATGATTGGTGTTTCTTGATGTTCTTTGGTGGCCTCCCAAAAATTAACGTAAACCCATCTTTGGCGAAAGATGCAGGACTCAAGACGGGTAGAACAATGACCCAGAAAGTTTGGATTTTTAAAGGTTTCATGAATCTGACCTCCATTGTTGTTTGTGTGATTTTGAGTTCGGCCTAAGCTAAGGGCTTTATAGATGAGAGATAATAAACGTGAGTCAACGAAGGTATTGTTAGGAGTGCTGGTTTACAATGTAAATGGCTTTTAGATTGAGTTTACAAGAAAACACAAGACAACGAAATAACTTAATACAGCCTGAGTTAGCAAGTGTTCAAGAAATTTGTTCGAAACAGATGAACAGATAGAGACTTGTCTGTATGACTTAGGCTTTTTCCTGGAGAGGTCTTGATCTTCCCAGTCTCATCCAAAAATCCGAGGCAGCGTGTGCACCATGTATTAAGGATCATTAATCAGTTTAATCTAATAACTAATGAGTGATAACTATTCCATATTTCAGATTTATGGCTTGAACTATTTGATTTTTGCCTTTCCAGGACCAAGTAACACCCAAAGGCCAAAGTTGTTCAATGGTATGTGGTTAGTTGTTATAGAAGAACTTTTCGGTCTCAATGCGTATGTTCAAACAGACGCCAAAAGAACCTGTCAAACGAAAGTGCTGTGACTGTTTGTTTTCTGTTTGAACTCGTCACCTGATCAACGCGAACCATTATATTTGTTCATGGATCTTTTCACTAACCGACGCATCTTTTAGTTCAAACCATCTTGTGTGCATAATCCAAAATAGTAAAGGCTACTCCTGGTGATGCGCGTATATCATCAAAACCTCATATTGCGCCCATAACACGCGGCGCACACGCGAACAATTGCATTATACCTTCATAAAATTCCCACAAACTCTTCGGAGTTTTAGTAGGATACCAAAAGACTTGCCAATTTCTTTCCTTTTCATACATTTTGATAATATTTCCTAAACGCCTTATGAGTATTTTGATTTTAGGTGACAGTTGAAAACCCCACTTATTTGAATAGTGTTTCTTCCGGGGGTATTATTGCAGATTTCTGAGGGTTTCAGTGGAGATAATCCATGGATAGAGATGATGGTTAAGAAGGTGAACTACTAATGGTGTACGATGACATGACGATGTTATAGGTAAATGAAGGAAGGTAAAAATGGTGGTTCATGATGGCTCAACAGGTAAAGTTCAAACAATTAAAATAAAGGAAGCAAATACTACAGATACAAAATTCTTCACATATTGATAAAAGAACTCATGGGTAAATTCCAAATAAAAAAAATACACAAGTTCAGACAACAAGAAGGAATATGCTAAAGTGTGATTAACTAACTTTCATGGCATCTCAGATCTTGATATATTTATAAGTTATTAACAATTCCAGAAGAAAACAGGCACGATCAATCTATGTATCAGTTTCTTGAGAGATAAACTAGTTGAGTATAGTAATACACCACATTGATGTTCTATTATCTAGCAGATGGGAATAAGCACTCATTAGAAAGGTCTGGGCTATCAATGTCTAAAAAGGAAGTTAATAACGTCTTCCTTGAAGATTGTGCTCTAGAACTCTCTGAGGTTAGCTTACCATCATTTCCCTTTTCAATCTTGATTGCATCTTGTATTGCCAGTATGATTTCTTGCATCTTTGGCCTTGAAGAACCGTGCTGATCCACACATTGGATTGCTACTTCTGCAACTCTCCATACTGACTCGATCTTCACATCCTGTGCTATTGTAGGGTCTATGATGCTCACAACATCACCTTTTCGAATGAGAGATCGCGCCTGCAAAAACAAAAGTTAATATTAATAACTCAGTGTTCAACCTTTTCATGTTCACTGTACTGAATGTATACTTTGATCTCAATGTCAGATCCAACTCACCCAGTGAACGATGCTCCAGTCTGCCCCGTATTCTTCAGGTGATACAGGCTTTCTTCCTGAAATAAGTTCTAGGAGAACGACCCCAAAACTGTAGACATCACTTTTCTCAGTTAGCTGTTGGTTAGCATAGTACCTGGTTAAGCAAACTCTTGTTAAATTAAGGTTAAGTAAGATCAACAGCAAGTAAAGAACTCTTTCAAGGTAGCTTACTCAGGATCAAGGTAGCCCACTGTTCCTCGTGCTACACTTGATATGTGTGTCAAGTCTTCTTCAGTTTGCCTAGAAAGCCCAAAATCCGACACTTTTGCCCTCATATTAATGTCTAAAAGTATATTGCTGGTTTTTATGTCGCGGTGAATAATACTTGGGTTACAACCAGTGTGCAAATACTCAAGACCTGTAACAGATTAAACTTCATGTCACATTTTGTTGGAAAATATGTGAATGTATCAGAAAACAACAGAAATTTAAGTTGACCTTTAGCTGAATCTTCTGCTATTCGGAGACGAGCTCTCCAGTCCAAATGCTTCTTGTTGACTTTATCTGTTTGCATGTTTGACTCATATTAACTTATCTGAACACATAGGAAACTTGACTCATTTATTTAGTTAACATACCATGTACATGATCTCGTAACGTTCCATTGTGCATGTACTCATAAACCAGCATAGGATGATGTTCTTCTTCACAGTATCCTATTAATGGTACTAGGTTTCTATGATGAATTCTTGACAATAGAGCAACCTGTGAGCATGAACTGCAAGTTTACTTCTTGTTTCAAACAACATCCTTACTATAGTTTAGTATTTTTCTTCGTCTTTTAACGTTAGTGATAACAATGTTTCATATATGACATCTCTAAGACCAAAAAAACTACAAACTTTTCTACAATAACTACCTCAGTAACAAATTGCTGGGCCCCATGGCTTGATGAGTCAGCCATCATTTTAACTGCCACCTCTTTTCCATCTTTCATTTTCCCATAATACACAGGCCCAAAACTTCCTTTACCAATCTTTTTTGAGAACCCACTAGTGGCTGCTTCCATCTCAGCAAGTGAAAAGTAATATGATACTCCTTCATCCATTAAGCTTCCACCGCGTGCAACTGAATACGCGGTTGATCCTATAATGCTCTTGCGAGATGAAATTGCCCCTGGAGTGGTGACTAGTTTTCCATTTCCCACATCAGATAACTGGACCATAAAGAGATGTAATGGAAAGATGTAAGGTTGTAAGATTATCTACCTTTATCATCAGTTCTTTGAGTTGGTGCCTTTTTTCTGAAATATCGCAGTAGTAACAAGCTTCCTAAGAATAGAATAAACAGAACTGCAAGTATTCCAACTGAAATCCCAAGTATCAACTTATAATGTGACTTTTTCTTCCCATGTTTGTGTAGACCATGATTACCTTCATAGCTACAGTAGAAAACCTTATGGAAGTTAAAATTTATGTGATGGACTTAGAATCTTGGGTGAAGTATAGGCACTACTTACTAGAGGTGGCAATGCTGACCTATTTACTAGTAAAATGGCTCGGTTTGAATTATGTATTATGTCTACCGGGTCAAATGTGCAAAATATGAAATCTAGTCAAAAGGGAAATGGACCAAAGGGGTTCACAGTCGTGCAAAGAGTATTTTTAATCCATACAACCCTCTCAATCGTTTTATTTAAAAGTTATGGTAATACTGTAATAACATAGTTTTTGTAAGCATAGTCGACACACTAGTAAACAGAAATTTTATAGAAAATTGGACAAAAAATGTTTCGGGTCATCCCGTTTCACCCGTATGATTATTTCACTATCTAAATGAGATAGAAACATACTTACTTAAAGTTTATTTTTCCGGTTAATAGTTCTGGAGGGATATCTCCAGTCAGATGGTTGTTCTGTATATATCTGCATGAAGATTGATTATATTGACCACATAATACATAAAATTATCAAAACATCTACTTAGGCTAATTAAAAAGTTAAAATTTTGATAAATATATTAAATTTTAAGATGCGAAAATCACCACATACAGTTCTTTCAAGTTTGGCAAACTACCAAAGTAAGATGGTAAAGAACCAGCCAACTTATTGTCCTCAAGATGTCTGCAATTTTACCAACAACACATATAATTAACAAACAGGACCATATGTTTAGAATGCACATAAGATGTATTATGAAAACTCACATAATTGTCAATTTTTCTAGGTTGCTCATATCAGGGATAGACCCATTTAGAGAGTTCCCATTTAACCACCTGATAAAACCAGTAGTGCAGGGTTAAAACAGTAAAATGACTCTAATCTCAAATTGTAGTTATTGATACTTACAACTCTGTCAACTCTTCCAAGTCTTTGATCCCAGATGGAATTTCACCTTCCATGTTCAAACCTGACAATATGCTGTTTAATTGTATTAGTATGAATCTATAATTTGACATGAACACAGTGATTAATGAACTTACAGTTTGGTGACTCTTGGAGGATTACTTGAGCTACAAGTCACCCAAAACCACTGAACTGGGACACATGGGTCTCCTTCTTCAATTATATCTTCGTTGCCAAGCATTGACCAAAATGTTCCAAGAACATTCACTTCAATTAAATAATAATTATTAGCTTGTATGCAAAGTCTCAATAGTTTCATATACAACTAAAAACTTGTTTTACCATCTTTTCTCTCGGTTTTTGATGAAATCAGTACATATTTACTGATTTCAACAGCGTTCAGGAGGGGTCCTCGTGTAGAATCTGGTGTCTTTTTGAAAGAAAATGAAAAAACAAAAGACAATGAAACATTCATATAGCTAGGTTCATATAAGGTATAGCTTCCATTTGCATTTTCTTCAATATTCACCACAGCATTACTATAATCAGGTATATAAGGATCCTGCATTGTGAATTTCCTTGTTTCATTTTCTGGTAAATCCTGAATTTCTGCAAAATACGCGTAAGCTCGAGCATTTGCAGGGAAATCTTCTAAGTTTAATCTGTAGCTAAGAAGCCCTTGAGTGCCTACAACTGCAGTTTGCATGACTTTCACAGGTGGATATTCTCTTGTATTTGTGTTTATATCTTTTGTTGTATTAATTCTCACTGTACCCGGTGCTACTCCCACCAGAAAGTTCTGTCTTTTTGCAAGATCAGAATCCCATATCCTGTCATATGGGTCATCCGGGTACCTGTTATAAAATGTTAGACGGATTCAATATAGACTTTTGTATCAAAACAAGTATTTCTTTTATTGGAAACATAGCATCATGCATACCAACATACCGTTATATGTTTATTATGTGATTTTAAGATGTCAAAACTAATGGGTTGGATAACATTTGAACATTTTTGCCTAGTTCTGTTTAAATTATATATCATACCTTACGGCCTCTGCACTTGAAGCACCAAAATTGACCCTAGCAGCCACCTTTAAGTAAAAATTATCCTCATAATCAGTAGCATACATAGAAAGATTTAATGGCCTGAGCTCAAGTGTGGATAGAAATGGAGCACCCGTTGTAGCACAACATAAACAAACATCTATGGAGCTCGAAGGTGCTCTAATAATCATCTCTTTAATGTAAACTGTTGATGCATCCAACACACTAACAGTTGCCCATTTAGTTGCATCCAAATAAAGCTGAAATTTCGGGTATGTGTTTTCACTTTCAGAACTGCCATACAAAAATGTTGTGCGGATTATATATCGCCTTCTTTCTGTTGTATTTAAAGTATAACAATACTTCTTGTTGTCTATAGGGAAATCTCTACGCCTTTGATACTGAACTGAGTTGCTATTTGGATCCTCAATCTCCACTGATGTCCCATGCCTGATCAGCCCAGAATCCGAAACCCATGGTAATCCGGTTTTAGGGTCTGTATGATTACTTTTTCCTCCACAGTCTATACTTACAAATTCTGCAAGTGATTTAATCTTATTGAATCAAAAATCACATCTTTTTAACTCAGTTTGAGGATCCATGTTCCAAATTTTATAAACACAAGAATTTGAAACATATAATTGCAGAATCTTGAAATTTAGTGTAAAAGATCAAGATTTACTGAATCAAAAATTACATCTTTATAACTCAGTTTGAGAACCCACGTTACAAACTTGATAAACACAACTATTTGAAACAAATAATTGAAGAATCTTGAAAGTTAGTGCAAAAGATCAAGATTTAGCATACCTGAAACTTGAGACAGAAGAGATGGAATTGAGCAGGCAAGTAATAATAATATCAAATGAAGAACAAAACCCATGAAGCTTGAGATGATCAGGTAACAATGGGATGGAATTTGTGTGAAAATAGTAGCATTTTAGTGCATTATTTGTTAGTTCAAGATCTTTGTAAGTCTACCCACCACTTGCAATTCACCTTTTTTGATTGATGAGTTTGTGCAATGTTCATTCACATTTGTCTTTTTTTCATGATTTTTCAAATCTTACTTTTTTTCTTTTTTGTGGACAGACTCTTAGGTTCCTTTGGGGGTTCCTCTTTTTCTTGCTTTGGTGAAGAATAAGAGGATATGACACCAGCTCACTCAAATAAAGGAGAAAAGCATCTTCTCTGTGATCCATTTTATTACTTTTTATTTGAAATTTTAAATCTTCACTTTTTTACTGGTTCTTATGCTCTGATGTATGCATGTATTGCATGTTGTGTGTACTAAGGGATGTTAGTTACAGAACCAATTTTTAATGAATAAAATTGCTAGAATCACATGAAGATTTATACAAATTGCCTTAAATATATAAGACGTTTACTAACATCCTATCTTTCTCTTTCACACTATGTGTAATGAACTTTCATACACTATGTACACATGTTAGCTACATATTGAACATATCACTGTATATGTGTGTTTATCATATTTCTTAATTCACATGCCGGAACAAATAAGTTTACAAGGGACTTGTATTTTCATGATCACACCAATTTAAATTTAAGTCGCTTTCTTTTGATTTGAACATAAAATGATGATCATCTCTACCGACTACCATTATTGATGATTTGCACCAGTTAGTTTGAATAAGATCTGAATAAATTGGCATAAGTGATATAAACATGAAAGTAAAGTATAGATTGATAAGCATATTTATTTGTAAATATAATTAAATACTTTAATGAAAACTTTATTGTTTTTTTGTTCTCTAAATTCGTACAAGTTTAGGAATATGGATGATGATTGATAAATGCATGATAAAAGCATTTAACTGCTTAAAATTAATGGTAGTTGGTGGACACAGAAGTGAACTTGTTGACCAAGATTTTCATCTTAGATAATTTAGTTTTTAATTTGTTTACATCATAGTTTTTGATTTCCATCATAAGTTGTTATACAAGTTTCACACGTACATATATGACCCGTATGAATTGGAAGAAGGTAGATATGTAGCCAAATTTGTGTAGATTTGCATCTCATCCTTGGGGAATTTGGAACCAATTCATAAGCCCTTGTGTTATTATACTTGTATCATACGTCTTAATAGTTATAGATTGGTAATTTTAGAGAAAAAGATCGAGCCGTGGTTGGGGGTGGGCCCACTTGTTGGTTACTAGAGTCGGAGTCTGGAGATAATATTGTAGACAAATTGTTGTAGTATTTTCTAGTATCTGATACTTGTTTTTTATATATTAATACATTAAAAGTGACTTGATTAACTTCACATATTCTAAAGAATATTACCCACTTACCATAATATTATTGATTTATGTTTGAAGTAGTGAGATGTTAGCCCGGTTAATTAAAGGCGAAATTAAAGCAAGAAAAAGAACAAAATAAAAGGTACATCATTAATCTTATCTACGGTTTGCTTTAATTTTGCTTTTGCTTTTCAGAAACATAAAAAATCTTTTTCTTTGTCACTTTGGACAAAACTCTCTTTAAGCTTTTTTACAGAGTTTGCAAAAAGAAAATGCATTTGATGCCCCCACATTCACATGTTTCGACATTTGGCTAGATGGCTCCACGTCTATTCCATTTTTATTAATTGTTTATTTTTTATCTTTATGAATAAATATATAAAAAATTATACATGCATAGGTTAATTTGCTGATTAAAGAAAACGTTCCAAGTTTTTTAAACGCGTGACAGATTAAATATTTAGATGGTAACTTCCATATTAATGGGTTGAATTTTAAACTCTACTTTTTAAGAAGTGAACTGTTAAGCATATGATTAAAAAAAATAATGATGTGACATTCAATAAAACTAAATGTTATAAATTATTATTTTGATTAATGAGTTGATGCTACAACTTTGAGGAAACTTGGTCGAAAATTCAGTCGGAGTAAACACCATAATGAGCAAGCTCAAGATTTTTGGTTCGCATGTCTGCTCACCCCTGCATTAACAAGAACAATTTTTCCAAGCTAATTGAACCGAGTTTGCGTCCTTACAAGCATTGGGTCCGAAACTTACAAGTATTTGAATCAGAATGTTAGGACATCAATTAGTAATTTAGCGGTTGTTTGGTAGTTTTTTTAATGATTATTAAGATTAATGGTTTATAATTTTTTAATTGTTAAAAGGTAACTTAAGTCTGAATGGTTAAGATGTAATATTAAATTATTACCTCTTAAACATTTAGACTTAAGGTTATTTCTTAATCATTAAAAGACTATTAAAAAACTATCAAATAATAACTTTTTTATGACCATTAAAAAACTATCAAGTTTAAAATTTTAAAAAAAGAAGAAATAATATTGTTCCTAGACAATCTTTGAAAAGGAAATGCACTGTATAAAAACTTCAAAAGCCTATGGCCATCCATGCCGTGTTAAATTTCCTATAAATTGACACCCTTATATACGTTCGTATAGGGCTATACGAGACGAATAATGTTGATGTCACTGAAAACAAAAAATATTCGGTGTTGTTAGAGGGCTATATGCCCCATGTAACTCTATACAACCCTCTATACACCTCATATAGGCTTATATGACATGTTAACAAAAAATGACACTAAATACAATGAAGAATTCAGGGAGTTGCTAGTTGAGTTATGCGTCCCATACTCCCATATAGAGTTATACAACCCCCTATACACCCGTTATAGGATTATACAATCTGTATAAAAGTCTAAGAGTGTTGGTTTGCATTGGGTTTGGGGTGTGCCGCAATAAGTGAGCCCTGCCACTCTTTGTCGTTCTTTGTCAATGCAACCTACCATTCTTTTGTTTGTTTAACTAATCCATCATCATAGAGGAGTTGTTGATCTGGCTCGATGTCTATCTATAATTCCAAATCCTAGCGATCTTATTGAGAAAAACAATCTACTCCGTAACGTACGGATATACATTTTGGACGGAAATCAGCCTACAAAACGCCTGCTTCACATTCGTAATCAATAGTCAGATGATGTTGCTAGGTTATAACTCCTATGCCATAGAGGAGTTCGCCATCTACACTTGATAAAAGGCATATACAATGGATGTGTTGCTTGGGGTTTAATTTTGTATTAAACTTCACCATTATGTTCATCTTCTTGAATACCAATAACAAATATAGCCACTACATGATTCAAACCCTCACAAGTTGATGTATATATTTACTACCAGGATCTTCCCACGAGGAATAGAGATATAACTTATAGGTGAAACGGTCAAACTTACCATTCTTCTACAGAACATAAACTCAAACCTGGCCGACGGTGGCAAAACACAGATCAGGCTCGTACGTCCATCGTTCTGGTTGGTGAATCCTGAGCAGTTGTAATGGATATGAAAAATGCACAATTATACAAATAATTGATCACTAAAATGAAACAAAAACACGACATTTACATGGAAACTGGCCAAAAATATATGGTTTATGTTCAGTAAAGAAAAAACCATGGATTACTATACACTATTACACATTATTAACAATAAAGACACAAAAGAATCAATAAAATTGTGTTCTCAACCTATAAAAGACAAAGTTCAAATATGCTAACTCGATACTAGTAGGTATTGCATAGAAAGATATCTGTTTGGCTCTTGTACCGTTGAGTAAATATAATTTTCAACCCCTTTGTTTATTTGATCATATTTTACTCGATAACGATACGCAACCAATCAAATATTCTTTTTCATTTTGTACCTTACAGAAGCTTTTCAGCAGGCCAAATGAACTCAAAACTCCGGTCTGCAACACTTGAATTTCCGATTTTATCCTTTTAGTAAGAGAACTCAAGGCCTCTGAGCGATATATACTTCTTCACCCAAATTGCAATATCTTCTACACATGCTTGGGCTTTTGGTGTCTTAAGAAACATCTCAAAAGTTGCAAATTCATGTATAGCATCTTTATAATCATATACAGGGGCGTCTACATTAACCTTTCTAAGCTCCTGTGAATACGCGATGGCACGGTCCCGCATAAAATCATGTTCAGCTACTATTGTGAGCGTAGGGGGCATTTGTCTCAGGGGTATTTTTGCCATTAGAGGGTTGGCAGCTGGATGGTCCAGATTGAACTGATCATTTGGCAAGAAAAGTTTCCATGCTAAAATAGCCATGGTTCTGTCATAAAGATAAGAGTTTGCCAATTTGATCTCTGATTTTGTGGGAGTGCTTCCAATTACGAAAGGGTACATGAGAACTTGGGCCACTACTCTTATAGGGTCCAAAAGGTTTCCGGCTTCCACAGCCTTTTGCGTGACATAATTTGCAATATTTGAACCCGAGCTTACACCAAGAAGCACACACCTATTAATGAATAATGACCACAAATATGTCAAGATCTTTGCATAAGAAGAAGATAATAGAGCATAAAGTTAAAGCTCTTTGCATAATGTGCAAGATAGTGATAAACCCTATATTATGTTAAACAAGAGATAAACAAACTTTACTGAATTAAGCAAATAGAATATAGACAGATATACTAGAACTATTTATCAATATGAATCCTAATTCAAGTTATGCCTTTAACTTTGTGATAGATAATATACAGATTTTCATTTGTTGATCTTCTTTATCAACTATATACTTCAGTTTTGATGCCCATATCCATTACAGCCTATACATTCAATAGCTAATCATCAAAATGGTCATTCGTCTCGACCCTTATCTAATGTTTAAGAAGGCATTCACATGTTTACAAAGTTGAGCAATAGATTATGTAAAGATATATTAGAACTACTTATCCAGATATGGATCCTATTATCCTAAATCGAGTCGTGCCTGTAACTTGTAATTAATATATATACAGTTATTCATTTCTTGATCTTTTTATCAACTAGATTGTTTCGTTATGATGCACATATCAATTACATCACAATCATTCAATACCTAGATCATCAAACTGATCCTTCATCTTGATCTTACGATATATCAAATAACAAAATTAAGAACTCAAATTCTTAAAGTTTTGATACCTTGAAAGATCAGCATGAGCAGCGATCCAAGGCTCAATCATCGAAGACCCAAAGCCATCAACAATCTGACTCCTCCTCAAGTCAACCCGACCCGAAACCCTACACTCCGCCAAATTCGACTGCTTCGCCAGCCAATTCAACGCCTCCACACCGTCCTCAAAAGCCGCCGGAAACTTACTCTCCGGCGCAAGGCGGTACCCCACCGCCACAACGATCGCATCACACGCTTTCGCAACTCTCCGGCAGAACAAATCATTAGCCACCGAAACACTACTCCCGATCACAAAACCACCTCCATGAAACTGCAAAACCACCGGCAGTTTCCGTAAATTACCCCCCAAATCCGGCGAATAACCACCGTAAACCCCATCCCCCTGCCTCAAAGCCCTAGATCCAGCAAGTACGGTATCGGGAAGAAAGATCCGGAGGGAGAGAGATGTTAGCGGGTCGATATGGATATCTTTGGAGGCAACACCGTCGTCGGAGAAGCTAGGGTTGGCCGGAGCGACGGATTCATCAGTGCGTGAGACGACACCGAAATTATTAACATTTTTGGTGGGGTTTTCAGTGAGGGTTTGTAATTGGCGCTTTAAGATGAATTTGTAGAGAATACTGTAGAGTTTTACAGATACTGAAGGCATATTGAACGATGAAATGAAGAAGATGAAGAAGGAGGAGTATACATTTGGTGAATTTTGTGATTAGTTGTTAGGGCTTTATGGTAGACTTGTTCCATTCAAAATTGGGGGTGATGGATGGAAGCTTCGATAATGGTTTTAGTTAAAATTTAATTTTAATTTAATGGGGTTTTATTTTCTAATTGCGTATGCTGATTGCTGCCGTTGCATGCTTATTTTCTAGACGCTTCGTCACGTAAGATTGAGTAGTATTTTGTTATTACGTCACAATAATAATTTATTGTATGAATTGTCATCATACTCTCCCAAAACTATCAAGTCATCAGTCAAAAGGTTTTTTCTATCTTTACAACACGAGAATAACGTAATAATCTCAAGGCCGGAGGAAGGGAGGGGCGGCGTCCAGAGCCAATCTATTGAAGGGCTTAAAGTTTTTTAAAAATTTATATACATGTATATTTAAAACAAAAATCCTCTATAATATAGATTCATTACACACTTTAAGTTAGCATATTACACATATTAAATTAGTTTATTAACACTTTAAATTAACTCATTTTACCCACAATTTGAGTTAAACTCATTAAACCTAAAACTACAGTGATGTTTTTGAAATAATGTGACCACGAAAAAGTAATCTAATTCTAGTGATGAATGATTGTTTAGAAAGAATAACTAAAGTATGGTCTTTTTAAGTAAATCCAATATCTGAGGGCATTGACCTTCAAAAATCTAGGAGCCACTAGAAAATGTATATCAGGTGCTACATACAAAATGAAAAAATTGCTGATTTCTGCAGGGCTTGCATAATTTGCATACCTCAGTGTCAAACACAGCAGTGAATATGAGAAAACTTTGCTTTGATGTACTTTGCTGCATTTGTCTAAAGGAGCTAACAAGTTGCCACATGGCACAAGCGATGGAGGTTGATGACTTCGCTTTGGACCGCCTGTTTGCATGTTTAGGTGATGGCAATACTACTCCTTTAACATTAAAAGGTAGTTATAACTGGTTTACAAGCCTCCTGATGGTTCAAATCCTGCCTCCATCGGTTTTTCGAGTTATTAACAGAATCAATGGTCAATAACAAAGAATTGTTTCTAATGGCTAACAAGAAAGGGATTAAAAGTGATTATAACTGTAAATACAGAGTTATATATAATGTATACTCATAAAAACTCAACATGTCCTGCAACTTCTCTACACAAAAGCTTTGACTCATTAGCCAATTTTATACTTTTGTGAATTATTAATCCTGTGAGCTTATGTGATGATGTTGGTTCATATTTCTTAGCTTCCACCTCACTCCCCATCAACAAAGCTTCTCTAGCAGGGATCACATTTTCCCACCAAAATTCGCGTAAAACCTCGTGTATTAACTTCCAGTATTCTTCATCTCTACATACACGAAATATAGTACTCCCGTTTTCAGTCCAACAATACAGATCGACCCAATCTCGATCCATAACTTCCATTTGACCCTGAATTTGAGGCATATAATAAAAGGGCATAGTGGTCCAAGGCTTAGCCGATTCGGGTTTTCCTTTGTTAAATGGGCATTTCACTTCAAGAATCCCAGGGTTTGAGAAATTACCAAGAAGCCCATCTGGGGATGCCCCGATCCAATCAAACTTGTCCTCTGAATGGGTCGCGAAGCCCAATGAATTTACCTCTCGGCCCGTGATTTGTTTATACTTTTCTATGGCGGTTGACTCGTTAAGAACACCCCATTCCATGGCATGCTTGGTGGCGAGGGCAACCGTCGACTTTGTATCTGATGGGAATACTTTTTCATACCAAAGTTCATACCTGCGTTTGCCTTTCCATAAGCCAAGAGCTGTGCTGAAGGTGCTGGTGGTTAGGCGGTCTTTTCGAAGGGCGAACCATTCTTCGGAGCGTTGGGCTGGTGCATCTGATGGGATCAGTTGACTAGCCAAAGTAAAAGTCTTCCAATGGGGGTTGTAGACTAGAGAAGTTGATGGTAATGACACGCAGGTTGGAAATGGTCTGAAAAGGGTCAGCTGAAACTTGTTTCTTTTGGGAAGATATAAGTTTGCTGCTTTTTGGTGAAAAGAATGGATTCTACTGATGCAGGCATTGGTCATTTTGGAATTCTACAAGAACCATAAACAGATCAATAACTTGATGAAATCGATACTCATTTTAACCAAAAAGTAAATCAGTAAGTAATTAAGTATACACACATGTAATGTACAAGGGGAAGCACAAATCAATCAAGGTTAAGTATTTATAATCGGTTTTAGTTGAAATTCAAAATGAGCACTTTAGGTAATGATTTAAAATGGGTCCTTGCTGAAGGAGTGGAAAAGGGTCGGTGAGGCTGGGTTGACATAAACACCTTTTGTCCGGTATATTAATTTTTGTTCTAGACAATTAGTTTGTCACATTTGATTACAAATATTATCATATTCGATAACAATCTAGTCTTTTAATTGATTCGTGCTTTCCCTTTTATGCTATTTTTTTGTTTTACCTGTTAAGAGACGATACATAACCAAAATCGAGTAAACAAGCCGAAATTTCATCTCTAATTTTAGTTAACATGTGTTGGAAACATATCTTTCAATCATCAATCTATCACCCGTCTTAACAACGCGCTAATTAAGCCTTGACCATATTCAACTTTCATATATTCACAAGAACTATTAATTTCCCCGAAAAAAAAAACAAAAACAAAACTAAGTGCAATTGCTCTAAAATTAATTCCCCAAAAACGAAATCAAACATGTAAATCGAAATCTTAAAAATACGAAAATAAAGAAACAAGATCTATGAAACTGAAATGTAGAAATGAAGCGTACCTGCAAGTAGCTCACACTCACAGCCAGTCTTCCTATGATATATTCGTTAACGCTCTACAACAAACAAACAGATACTGCTCAGTTAGAAGGTGTTCATCAATTTGGGCGTATAAAAACCCTAAAAATTTAACATTTGGTACTTTGCAATTGCTTCAAAGTAATAAATGGGTCTTTTTAAGGGGAAATCCATGGAGGCTTTCGATCTAAAATTCAGTGGAGCAATAGGATTTACAATAATGTTTAAACAGTCTGCACAAAACACAGTAGCATGCATAATAAGATTTCTCGAGTATAAGAAATTCATTAATATGGCGAAATCAAGAACCCTAATATATATATAGGAAGATAGTTCATACCAGCAGCTGCTCAGTGGTAGTTTGCAATCTTCAATCTCTAAAACCCTAGTCTTTGCTATTTAGTTTTGTATTGGAATCCTAGGGTTTATCATTAGATTTGTGAAGAACAACATATACTGATGATGTCACCTTGAAGAAGGGTAAATTTGTAATTCAAAGGAAGATATTTTAAAGAACGTTTGGTTCGCAAAATGTTTTACAAACGAATTGTAATTGGAAATGAATTGAAATTGAAATTAAATCTTGTTAAAATTGATAACGTATTTGATTGGAAATTTTGAGTGGAACTGAAATGTTAATTTTGAACATTCAATTTGATTATAATTCCATCTATTGACCAACCAAACAAGATATTAAATGAAAAGTTTTTCAATTTCAATTCTAATTCCTAATAATTTTGTGAATCAAATGAAGTATAATTTATTGAACAGTTGAAAGTTCATTGGAAGATAAATAACACCAAGAAGTCTGATATACTATCTTTATAGTTTAATGGTATTGATGAGTGTTACGTAACTACTTGTATTAGTAAGGTGTTGTCACAAATATATGTGATTTTAATTTTTTTTAAATGTGAAATTAGATACAATTAAAAGGAAAATAACTTAATAAAAGTTAAATATGAGATTGTGTTATAGACACTTGTGAGGACTCTTGAAATTTTATCCATGTTTAAATTTTATTTAAACTCAAGTGGGTCAAATATATCGTTTTTTATTATTTATAATTTTTGATGTATAATGTCGTTTCGTCAATAAAAGTATTTGATTACTAGTCAGATGTTGAAAACACTCTTGACTAGCACCATAATAAGATACTTATATTGGATAATTTGATTTAGGAGGTCATATGTATGCAAATATATTTTGAGTATTTTTGGCCTAAACTACACTTTCTACCCATTTAACCTTTCGTACATATAATATAATCCAAATCAGTTTACCAATAAAAAGAGTTTGACTATTACTAAAAGAATATATGCTTGATGATCAAGGTGTTCTTGTTTACATATTTCAATGAAAGTCATTGCCACGATTTACATGTAAAAAAGTTAACTCGTTATGATTGTTATTCGATGCCCTCTGTTTGTTACGATTTAGTTGCTAAAGAGTTATGTACTCTTGATATATCGTAAACATTCTGCTAAGAAGATGTAACTTATAATTAATGGAATCATGGGTAACTTATAATTAATGGGGCACTGCATACCCCATGTTTCTTGAATGCTTGTGTCTTTAAATCATTCAGTTACCTTAATGCCGTTTTTAGGAACGTTTGTTTCAATCTATTAATGGTTCAAATGTCTGAATGGTTCAAAGTGTTTGTTTTGTGAGCAGATGTTTTAATGGTTCAAACATTCGCCTCTGAATGATTAAGCGAATTGGTCAGAAATTTGACTCTGAATAGTAAAGCAATATGCTCTTAATGATTCAGAATTCTTATTGGTTCAACATATAGAGGCTGTTTGTTTGCCTTTAACCATTCAGATATATGTATGGTTCAGCACTTAATGGTTCAGAGTTTATGAGCAGATTTTTGAATGGTTAAGCATTATACTGCGTCTGAATGGTTAAACACTTTTGCTTCTAAATGGTTAAGCATTATACTGAGTCTAAATGATTAAGAGTTTTTATCTGAATTGGTCAGACATTTACCTCTGAATAGTTAAGCAATATACTAGCTCTTAATGATTCACACCTCTTACTGGTTCAGCACTTAATGATTCAGAACTCTTAATGATTCAGCACTTACCCATTCAAAAGTTTTAAAACGACCCTTTAATGGTTCAGACCTCTTAATGGTTCAACACTTACTCATTTAGAAGTTGCCAAACAGATGTCTGAATGGTTCAAACATTTGCCTCTGAATGGTTAAGCATTGATCAGACATTTGTCTTTGAATAGTTAAGCAATATACTAGCTTTTAATGATTCAGACCTCTTACTCGTTCAGCACTTAATGATTCAGACCTATTAATGGTTCAACAATTACCCATCCAAAAGTTGCTAAACAACCCCTTAGTTTTAGATAATATAATTGTAAACAATGAGAAGTAACAATTTTCATAAAAGCCAAGAGAAAACAAGTTTCCAGATTCATATATCATTCCTCTTAAGCTGCTTACAGAAAAAGTGAATCAAAATGATTCACATCAATCAGTCTTGAGGACCAACAACAACAGTAACAAAAGTTTATAGAGAAAAAAACCATCTTTTACTGCTCATCCCATTCATCATTCTTGTAAGACACCAAAGTGTCAACCTTGTGTATCTGCACATGGAAACAACAATGAAAAACCTCCCTCTCATTATTGGGTTTCCATAATGATGTGATTGTGGGTTGTTTAAAGCTTCTTATATGCTTAAAGAAGCACTTTGGAACAAAAAAAGCAAAATCTTTTATTCAAAACAACTTATTTCTCACAAACAATCAGATAAGCTGTTCGGATATACAACCTTAAAATCTTTTAAGCAAATCAGATAAGCAATCCCAAACACCTAGTGAACCCATAATAAAAGTAGGATTAAGAATGGATTTTCAATGTTACCTTGGTATCAAAAGAATGCAATTTCACCATTTGGGGATTTGCTATCAGTTTTGGATCACTCTCTGTCCAAGTGAATGGTACTGCAACATCCATATCAGTATATGCTAGAACATCAAATATACCTGCAATTGAACCATACTAAATACATCAAAACAAAGGAAAAACATCCACTTTGACCGAAATTAACAAAAAAGATCAATATAACAAGATCAACAGCATAAAAAAACGCCTGTTAATATCCAAAAATACTTTAATCCTTACAGGGTTCATCAAGGCATGGCAAGTATGTGATGCTGGATGCAATCTGTCTCATGATAGCTTGAATCTCCCTCATGATTTCCTTATCACTCTTCTCTCTTGAAACTCTATAAATCAACAAACATTAAACCGATATGAAACCATGGATCGCGATACTAAATGTACTAACAATATCTTACCCTTTTTCAACAACTTCTTTATCAGTCTCTATGCTGAAATTCCACCTTTCAAGTACTTCATTGGTGGCCTTGCTCATAATCACAAGAACAATCCTTTGTAACTTCCCAGCTTCCAGCCATTCTTCATATCACAAGCGAATCACATAAGCAAAATACAACAAAAAAAACTTTACCTAAATCCTATCAAGATTTGTCATTTATGACATAAATTTATTAAAGACGCTAGAAGTTTACCAGAAAGCTGTGTGTTCAAATTCGCAATGAATGTCTTAACACCCTCATCTTGAGAAAGCAGCAATGGAAGCCCATATTTCTTCACTCTTCCAAAACTTTCTTCAGGGTAAACACCACGATTGTACAGAATGCTACACATCACCAATTTCGCCCATTAAATACAACAATTTCCAGTCAAACCCACAAATATTCACTCTTAAAACAAGAAATCGCTAGTAGAGTAGTGGTTCTTACCTATTTGCTGCATAACCTGAAAAGGGGTTGCAGAAATCAAGAATAATTAGCATCAAGAACTTCAAACAGACCCACGTACTATCAAAGAACAAATTGGGGAAAGAAGATTTTACCGAAAAACTCGCTGACGATGGCGGTGGATCCACGGAGAGTGATTATGTCTTTGCTTGCAGTTTTTGAGGCCATTTGTGCAGAAGAAGCCTTTGAAGTTCTTAGGGTGTGTTCAAGTGGGTACAAAGATTACAGATGTTTCTGTGGGAATATTTGTCGAATAGGTTATCGTCAAGAAGAAGAAGATATTATGTAGAAATAGGGGCTAGGGTATTGATGAATTGAATCGATGAAAACGAGAGCAACGGCTACTTTTGCCTTCGGGTTTTTTTGGCTCCGAGTAAACCAAACGGTCAATTTGTTTGAAAGGAATAAAAAAACGATATGGTGCGGATTTAACGGTTCAATAAGCGGGCCCTACCCATGTAGATTCAAGATGATGAATAAAAGCCCGTTTATATTTTCTTTTTTTTTTTTCAGCGAAATAACACATGGACAATGTGTTTCTAGCAGTGTTTTCACGACCGGATCGGACCGGCCGGTCCGACCGGTTCGACCGGGATTCGGTTGGTCCACCGGTCCGATCCCCCCCAAATCGTTTTCAGCAAGTTGAACCGGCCGGTTCGAACCGGTTCGGCGGTTGAACCGGGAACCGGTTCGGACCGGATTTTGTATTTTTTTTTATTTTTTTGATTTTAATGGGTAAAAACGGGGTGTTGAACCATATATTAATGTGTTGGATATAAAAATATAGTTAAGTTTTATATATAACTATAAAATACATATATAAATTACTTATATTTAATTATATATATAACTATATATATAATATACTATATATATAATTATGACGTCATCCGGTTCTTAAATCCGGTCCGACCGGTCCGACCACCAAACCAGTAAGGCGTCCGGTTCGACGTCCGATCCGGTTCTGAAAACATTGGTTTCTAGATTCATTTAATAAGAAAAAAAAGAAAATAGAAAGAAAGAAAAAAACAGTAATGTTCTAGAATTATATTATTGAAAGAAAATAAAAAATTTGTGTTTTTGAGATCACTTAAGAAAAAAAAAAGTAAAAAGAAAATCAAGGTTAAAATCAATCATTGCAAATTGAAAAAGAAAAAGAGAAGAGAAAGAAACAAAAATAAAATTAAAAAATTTGTTTTCTTTCGTTTTTCTTTCTTCTAAAGTATAATCGGAAACACAACGATAGTGAGGGTATAGACGGATGCAAGGTTTGGTTAGGGGGGCCTAACACCAAATAGGCTTACTTAAGAATTAATTAACATGATAAAGACGTCCAATATATTTTTTCAATGCACCCCAAGCCTCGATTTTCATTCTTTCATTTCATGGGGTTTTTTTTATTTGATTTGTTGTGATAGTTGTGTTAACACAATCATCACAAATTCACACATCTAATACTTTGGTATGTTTCAATTAGTTATTAATATTTGCCTACATGTTGGAATAAATTTTGTTAGTTTGAATAATTTAATTTTTATGTATGAGTGACTCGTAGTTAATTGGCTATTTGGGTCTTTGTATATTTATATTTATCTTTGTTAATTGTTAGTGTTGAATTGTGATTGTGTGAGCTTCAAATGAGTTGTGAATACAGTTTCGATGTGTATTTTGTATTAATAGATTTTCTGTATCTTTTTCTTGTTTGTTAAAGATACTTATATGTCTAGCAAATGATCATTTAGAAACTACTGATCTTAAATGGTAAACTAAGATTCCATATTAACTTTTGATTGAAATTTGTAATTTTGTTATAAGAGTACCATTATCGAAAAACATGTGGAATATGCTTCGACGGTGTTTGTGTTGGTCAACTATTTGGTAATGTTAGTAATCCCTTATTTGAGATAGAGTAAATACACAATTGGAAGTAATCTTTTGATCCACCTATTAGGTTGTGTTCGTTAATGTAACTTTTGACTATGTTCATTTTGACTCACCCATTTTTGGTCCCCAATGGCGAAAAAACTTGAATCCGTCACTAAGTAAGTGAGAGGTACTTTTCTTGTTTTCTTCATATTTTATTGTGTGACACCAAATTTTTTTATATTTTTTTGAAAAATTGCATAAAGGTTTCTATATGGTTTGATAAGGTTCCACGTTTGATCAGTATACTTTAAAAATTATAAAATTAGTCTAAATTTTTTTTTTGTAGACTTGTAGCCATTGCAAGTTTGATCCTCAAAGTTAAATATTACAAAATTAGTCCAAATCTTTATGTGGATATTGTATTTTTGGTCGCTAAGGTTAATTTTAAAAGTTAGTCCAAATTTTATTAAATACATAAGAATTGAATGAAATTCAATGTCAGTGACCAAAAGTGCAATGATTACACAAAAGTTTGGACTAACTTTATAATTTTTAAAATCTAAAGATCAAACATATAATATGATTAAATCACAGAAACCATCTATGTAGTTTTCTCTTTTTTTCTTAGTTTTCGTTAGATTTTTCTCCTTTAAAGGGTTCCATCCTGGTTTTTCTCCTTTTTGTCTCACTTTTTTCAATTTAGTTTATTTTTTAAAAATTATTTATATTTCATATTTGATTATTAAATTAAATTAAGTACGTAATTAAAATAATTTTAAATAATTTTAAAAGTACACAATAAAATAAAACTTAGAAAAAAGTTTAACAAAAATAAAATATAGTAGTAGTGTCGTCCTTAGTGTTGTGTATGTTCCTGCTTTCATTATACAATAATGTTCAACATCACCCCGAAATACTCGAAGTAGTCGTTTTTTGTTAAAGTCTAAATTGGTTTATTGTTGTTATTCTTCCAACTCTTGTTGTTGCTTTCACATCAATTCAACCCGAAACCGTTTGTTTCTCTTATAAAAAAACCTTATATTTCGAAGTTAGAATCTATGCTTGACTTCTGTTTGACTAAAGACATTGAACTTCTCGATCTTGTCTAGAAGTTCTTATTGTGACGTTGAATGTGGCTGATCTCTTGCCTTACCTAGTCAGTCTTTTGGGCTCTACAAAGCTAGTTGCACCATCATCATTCTCAACATTGTTGAGATTAACGTTGGAAAATTGAGCTTTTGAATATATGATTATGATCGAATTTATTTGCTTTTTTATATTCTCGTCGCATGTGAATCACTACCCATCATAGGAAATTGCGGCCCACCGTAGATGAGGACAAAAAAATCCTTCACACCTTCATGTGTGGGAATTTTTTTATTTTTATTTTTCTACAAACCTTCTTGTAGTTCGAAATGCCTTACCGAAGCATATCTTCCTCATCATTCTTGCTATAGCGCAAGGAGCTAGCTTATTTTCGTAAAAACTTGATAAAGACTTTGTTCATCACCGTTAATTTGCGTGTGAAAATAGGCGTTAACATGCAAAATAAAAAATAGCAAATAACAATATGTATCTTAAAAATTAAAATAAAAATAAACAAACATATAGATACGTTAAAATAACAAATACAAATTAAACGTTTTATCAAAAGCCATTTTGATTTTGTTAATCTCAGAAAATCTGGCCTTCCAAACAATAAATTCACGCCCTTGCTAAAGCCAACTCTTCTTCATTAGTCCATCTTTTGGCTATTGCTTTCAATTTTACTCTTCTATTTCTTTGCGTTTGAAGCGACACTTCCTCCTCCCCCGTATCCCCCAATGGAGGTAATGTCTTGTCATTCGAATCGATGTCTTCATGACAAAGTCTTGAAAATTGTTTGTGTAGGATTGTTAATTTGTTATGACTTCAGGAAATATTCATATTGGTTGTAGTCTAAATGTTGGTTTGTATTGGGATGATGTTTGGAATTATGGATGATATCCTAGGGTGCCAATTGGATTCAATTGCTTAGATAGTGGTTGTGACGATTGAGTTTTTTGATGTTTCGGTATATATATTTTAGATCCCAGTTGTATTCAATACAAAATATTTTTTCGGGTATTGAAAGTTATATTGACCGACGATAACGTGTTAGTACCATTAAAATGAAATCTGATACAACCCGAAGAATATCGATATCATTACATAAGTGTTTTTTATCTATATTTTAGTTTGGAGAACTGAGTCGCCGCAACTTCATACGTTTCTTTAATCTGCCTTACCATATTAATGTTACCATCATAATACGCGTTACAAAGTTGGCAAAAAGAGAAGACTAAATTTCTAGTTATAAGAATGTAGAAAAATTTAATGAATAACTTATTTTTAATGTAATATAAGTTATTTTATTAAACTCCTATAAACCAGTACACAAGTTTTCAAGAATGTTTTAACATGAACTAATCAACTAAGTAAATGTCATTGAAAAACATAATCTGTGTAGACGTGTAGTTATTTTTATTTTTTTACTGACACACAAATTCTGTATTTTATACATACTTACTTTTAAGAAAAGGCATCTTTATTATCTGAAATTTAAAGCCAACCTCTTTAGTTAGAAACTATACCATTTAACATTATGTTTTCCCTTCGTTATTACTTGAACGAGAAAAAAGGGAATTGTTACAAATAAAACATGCATTTTTACATATTTCTTTGAGAGTAGAACCGGAAAGATTCTTATTTGTGATATAATATTATTTGTCTTAATTAATAAAACCTTTGTTTCCACCGTTCTAAAATCCACTAATTCCGTTTTTATCCAAAGTTGCTAGAGGTATATTTCATTTTATAAAGTTGCATTTTCAAAGTTCTATATTTCTCATTAACAATTTTACTCGCTAATTATTTATGAGTTGATGCATAACTAAACATATAAAGCCTTCATATGCTTTATATTTTTTCACGGGTACTTTAAACATGCCACTCTCACAAAAGTTATATTTTGAGACGATGAAAGAGGGTCTGGTTTTGGAACCACTTTAAAATATTCTTCCAAATAATCATCCATTTCTAAAACGGTTTCGAGACAGCTTCAAAAAGTATACTAAAACAGCTAAACAAAGTAAAATACACATAAATAAACAAACAAATCCAAACTCCACAAATACAGTGCATACTTATCCCTACCTTTCAATATTTATAATATTGACGGTTATTCAAGTTTTCACAATGAATTGACACTCTTACTGAGTTGCATATTAAAGGGATTTTTGCTTAGCAGAATATTTAACAAAGAAATTAAAAATGAAATTTGGAATTGAAATCTTCTTAAAATTGATAATATGTATGGTCGGTTAATTTTGAGTTGAATTAAAATATTAATTTTGAGCATTACATTTGATTGTTAAACATTTTATGGGTAAATGAAAGTATTGTGAATTCCAATAAATATAACAAAATTTTATAATTCTAACTTCATTCGTTGACCAACCATACATGATTTTAATTAAAAAAAAATTTCAATTCTAATTTCAATTCCTGAATATTATAAGAACAAAACTAGACGTATGAAAAACGCATTGTAGTTCTCTCTTCGTAAATAAAAAAAATTAATACAAAATATTAAGTTTCTCTAATTTCAGAATTAACCAGCTCATGGGTTTGTTAATTACCAGCGGCTTGAATCTAGATCTCGAACTCCTATATTCTTTATGGTTTCTTTTTCTCCAAGACACTGTTAGAAAACCGTCGTCACGTGACCCACCGGTTTCGCCTAATCACCCGGCCCTCTATAAATAACGTGTCCTCATTCTGCATCTCACCCACACTCACTTTCACCAGATCCGATCTCACTCACCATAAGCTCTTCAAACTTCACACACTCTTCTAACGCCATGGGTAATTATCTCACAAATCTATAATATACTTCCATTTTCATGTTAATAATCCAGATCTTCTTTTCGATTAGTTTTTATATTCTTGTTAATTTAATTGTTTGTTCTGTTTTGCTTTGCAGCAGCATCTGATAAGAAGATTAAGATCGGAATCAACGGTATTTGTTTTCGCTCGATTGGATACGTTTTGATATGTGTTTTGGTTTGTGTTTTGTTGATTGATTTGATTTGGTTTTTGTGCGATAGGATTCGGTAGAATTGGCCGTCTCGTTGCTAGAGTTGCTCTTCAGAGAGATGATGTTGAGCTCGTTGCTGTTAATGATCCTTTTATCACCACTGATTACATGGTAACTTGATCCTGCTTAGTTTATTTACGATTAGATCTGTATATATTGTGAGTATGCCGAAGTTTCTGAGTTAAAATGCGTTGATTGTGTTATCTAAGTGAAATTGAAGTTAATCTGTGCTGGAGTCATATCGTTCTATGCTAGTAGGGATCTGTTGGTATTGATGATCGATTTTAGCTATGATTCGATTTCTGTATGTATGTGTATGTTAGAGTCAACTTATGCGGTGATTATCATCGCTTTTTTTTTATTTTTGTATGTGAATCGTGACTATTGGCTGAAATTGTTGTCAAAATTATACTAAATCATGATTTGATTTTGATATGTATGTGTTTGTTATGACTGTTTAATTTCAGATGCAAATAGTAAACTGAAATTATTTTCGATACTGTAATGTTTAAGTTAATTGTGCATTCGATCCATCTATGAGCGAACCATGTTTTTGTGATGTGTAATCATATGATGCAATAGTTTAAGTTACATCTATAGTAGATCTTTTACTATGCGGAATGAATTTAGGATTTCAGAGTGTGCATGATTGATGCAGTAATCCTTGTGTTTTTTGGGAGCACATCTCTGAACTTAAGTGTACCGAATCTGTTCAGTCTTATAAGTTGTGAAAAATATGGATATAGCAAATACTTTGTTTGACCTGTATAGTAATTTAGTGTATGTGTGAGCACGTGTCGGCTAGATGTGTCTCATTGTCTTCTTTTGGAAAATTCTAGTTTTAGTCTACATGGTTTTGAAATTAGAAAGCTTATAGCCTTGTAAAGTTATAATCGATCTGGTTGTATGTGACTATGTGTATGCCTATTTATGTTTTTTGTGTGTTTGTGTATTTATTCACATGTTACAAAGGGAAATTACTTGCAGAAGTGAACTTTTTATAATATTTTGTCAAAATAAAAGTCTCAGTTTGATTTAAGTATGTAAGCTAGGGCCCAGAACAGTACTCAAGATCTATTTAAATGTTAATACTACCATCTGCAAAAGTTCACTGGTTATTATCACACATGCAGACATACATGTTCAAGTATGACAGTGTTCATGGCCAATGGAAGCACCATGAGCTAAAGGTGAAAGATGAAAAGACTCTTCTCTTTGGCGAGAAGCCAGTCACTGTTTTCGGCATCAGGTAACATCTAGAAGGCTTTCTAAGTTGCCTGTTTGGAAAATCTTTTTCTTTGTATTCTATTTAGCATTCTGTTTGTCACTTTGTTATATTTAGGAACCCAGAAGAGATCCCATGGGGTGAAGCTGGTGCTGAGTTTGTTGTGGAGTCAACTGGAGTCTTCACCGACAAGGACAAGGCTGCTGCCCACTTGAAGGTTTAATCCGATCTCTGAGTTTACATACTTTTTAGCAGTTGGATTATGTTTAATTGTTTTTATGATCATGGTTTTGCTTGTGTTTTGTTCTTTCTTTTTTCTTTACCAGGGTGGTGCTAAGAAAGTCATCATCTCTGCTCCTAGCAAGGATGCTCCCATGTTTGTTGTCGGCGTCAATGAGAAGGAATATAAACCTGAGCTTGACATTGTTTCAAACGCCAGCTGCACAACTAACTGCCTTGCTCCACTGGCCAAGGTGAAATAACTCCTTTCAACTAATAACTGTGGCTTGTTTTTATTTTATTCTTTTGTTTTTTGTTAGCATTTTGACAAGAATATGCCAACTCGTTTACAGGTAATTAACGACAGGTTTGGCATCGTTGAGGGCCTTATGACAACAGTCCATTCCATCACTGGTATGTAGCCTTTCAATCTCAGCAGTTTACTTACATCAGTCTGATTATTGAAACAAAGTATAATATTATTATTATATTAAACTTCTTGATAACATTTCAGCCACCCAAAAGACTGTTGATGGTCCATCAATGAAGGACTGGAGAGGTGGAAGAGCTGCTTCTTTCAACATCATTCCCAGCAGTACTGGAGCTGCTAAGGTAAACAAAAGTTACAAAACCATGACAATGATATGCACATAACTAAATATATCTACTTTGATCTAATGGTTTATATCTGTTTTTGTAGGCTGTTGGTAAAGTTTTGCCAGCCCTTAATGGCAAATTAACCGGAATGGCCTTCCGTGTACCAACTGTGGATGTTTCGGTTGTGGACTTAACTGTTAGGCTTGAAAAGAAGGCCACCTATGAACAAATCAAAGCTGCTATTAAGTAAGTTTTAAACGAATACTCACACGAGCTAATAACATAAGCACTTGGAAACCTTGTAATTAAGTATTCTATAATTTCAGGGAGGAATCAGAGGGAAAGCTTAAGGGTATTTTGGGATATACAGAGGACGATCTCGTATCCACAGACTTTGTTGGTGATAGCAGGTAAGTCTATGAACAGAATGGATCTCTCGAAAACCATTTTGAATTGGACCCATGTTGTCTCCAGTAATCAATTTGTTTGACTGATGTTATTCGTCGTCGACTTTTACTGTTCAGGTCAAGCATCTTTGATGCTAAAGCTGGAATTGCTTTGAATGACAACTTTGTGAAGCTTGTGTCATGGTATGACAACGAATGGGGATACAGGTATTTACCTCATACTTGTCTGATTATATCATCCGACTTCTATCTTTTCCAATTCTGTTTGATGCATGCTAACATGAATATTAATTTTCACCCTGCAGCTCGCGTGTTATTGATCTGATTTGCCACATTGCATCAGTGCAAGCCTAGATTTGCGGCGACTGGTTTCATTTGCTTCGTTTTATTTTTTTTAGTTACCGTAGCTCGTGTTTTGAGAACACTACATTAAGTCTATGAATTCGGTGGTTAAAACTTGTTTTGTACTTGGATATTTTCATATCTAATGTGGACATGGGTATCGTATGTTTTTGTTATCAAATAAAAGAACCTCATTCCATGGAAATACTAAATCATAAAAATAAAAAAAGGATTCTCAACTCAAAGAAGTAAACATACCATGAAATAACAATCTAATATTCAAGATCTCCCATTAAGTCGGAATAAATGGGCAGTTAATGAGTCTAAATGGACAATTTAAGTGTAACCAGTCCGTGTTAATGAGTAATTTGAAGTGTAACCAGTTTAATTAAATGCTTAAATTTATATTAATTAAACGCTTATATTTGTAGCACACTCGTCATAGTAGTATTCCGCTAGATGACCTCCTTTCTACAGAGCATCTTGTCTTAAAATGACTTGAGGTGCTCATGCAGTCGATAAGGTTTCTTAGTTCTCTAGAAACCTACCGATCAATAGTTATCACCGGGCCGCCGTCAAGCACATCTTACAATACCTTAAGGATACCATCTCTCATACGCGATGGTGTGATAGTGTTGGGGAATAAATAAATAATAATGAAAACATTAAGAATTTAGAAATGACCTGTTCAATAAACGTTGATAAATTATGATTTTCTAAAAGACATATTTCCAAATATAGGGTTGTGGTCATGGTTGATTCAAATTACAGTTACTCAGAGAAATAGCAGCATTGCCGCCAAACTTCCATTTCCATACATTTTCCAACAATTTCTCCATATGCACACATACAATTGTCACCAAACTATTTCACCCAGTTCTGAAATTTAAGGAGAGTTCCCAAATCGTGGGTCACTGTTATCTATTTATTCTCAATATTGTTTCATTCCTCCACATCAAAGAAATTCAAGTAAGTAGACAACGGTGTGACCCCTAATTCGATGGAGTCCGGTGGCGTTTCAAAGTTTGATACAAGAACCGCTGAGGAAATAGCCATTGATGAATGGCTTCCAGTCACTTCCTCGAGAAATGCGAAGTGGTGGTACTCTGCCTTTCACAATGTCACCGCCATGGTCGGTGCGGGTGTCCTCAGTCTTCCTTATGCGGTATCAGAGCTTGGATGGTACCCCTTTTTGTTAATTTCATGTTTTAACTCTTCAAGAAGTTTTTGCCTTTTTGGTTTTGGTTCCACATATGGTTTTTGATAAAATTCCCAAGACAAAGTTTTTATTTTTTAAGACTTTCTTGTGACGTGATACGATGCAGGGGGTTTGGAGTCACGGTGTTAATCATGTCGTGGGTGATTACGTTGTATACATTGTGGCAGATGGTGGAGATGCATGAAACGGTTCCTGGGAAGAGGTTTGATAGGTACCACGAGCTCGGGCAACATGCTTTTGGTGAAAGGCTTGGGCTTTTTGTAATTGTTCCTCAACAGCTTGTAGTGGAAGTTGGTACTTGTATCGTTTACATGGTTACCGGAGGGAAATCTTTGCAGAAGTTCCAGCAGTTGATTTGTCCTGACTGTAAACCTTTGAGGACAACTTACTACATCTTGATTTTCTCATCTGTTCACTTTGTGCTTGCTCACCTCCCCAACTTTAACTCCATTACTGCTGTGTCGTTGGCCGCTGCTGTCATGTCCATATGGTATAAAACTGTAAATTTATTCTAGTTTGTTATAACACTACGAAACATATATCATTTACACCCAAAAGGGGTTGATAGAATGGAAATATATGTCTTGTTGTCCCTTGTGTTTTATAACTGACTCTTTGTGGTGCTTGTAGATTCTGGGGTCACTTACCTTTCAATGACATGACACTAAAAGGTTGACCTCTATCTATTGGCACCACATTCTGTTACCGATTGAGTTGGGTGAGGTTATGTTTTATCTCTGGTGACTCAAGTGCATAATCGAAAGAAAGTTAGCCAAAAAAGAAACAGACCAATTTAATCAAAAGTCTGCTTGAAACCTCTTAATCATTTTATTCAGAAAGTTTGATTATTACTGAAAACAATGTAACTTATGTAAGATTTCAAATGCTATTATTTATAAACAATTAGAATTTTGGGCAACCCGACCCATATAAAGGTAAATGCTTTGAGTCATCTCCAAACTCACCTGAACTGACCAGTTTTCAACCTCTAGGCCCACTAATGGTAATGAACTCAGGTCACTAGACTACTTACTGTTTGTTAACTGTTTATCGTGATTGCAGTTATTCAGTTATTGCGTGGGCAGCTGCTTTGAAAAGAGGAACTCACGAAGATGTGGACTACAGCTTGAGGTCAAAAACTCCGGTTGGACAAATGTTTGATATGTTCTCTGCTTTGGGTGATGTAGCTTTTGCATATGCTGGTCACAATGTGGTCTTGGAGATCCAAGCAACCATCCCTTCGACTCCCGAAAAGCCATCAAAGGGACCCATGTGGCTAGGGTGTTTTGTTGCATATGTTATCGTTGCCATTTGCTACTTTCCTGTTGCGATTATTGGATACTATATCTTTGGCAACAAAGTTGATGACAACATCCTTATTACCCTGGATCACCCAAGATGGCTTATTGCTACGGCTAACATGTTTGTCATCATACATGTCATTGGTGGCTATCAGGTATGACTAAAGAATAAAGATTATGTGTCTAGTGCATTTTTGTTCCTGAATCTGACATGTTATTTCTTTCTTATAATGGCCTGGAAAAAATTTCAGATCTTTTCGATGCCGGTGTATGACATGATTGAAACTTTCTTGGTGAAATCAATGAAATTCCGGCCAAGTGCTATCCTTCGATTCACTGTCCGTACAACATTTGTTGGTAAGACTTTGATGTCAATATTAGTTTAAGCAAAATGGGCAGATTGGTAGTGGGTTAAGCCAAGGTGATCTGAAACACTTTCTGTCCAATTTTTTCAAAAATTTGATATAAACTTGTATGCTAAATATGATTACAAACAAGATATATTTACACTAACAATATGGTATTTTGAATAATTTTGATTGAGGAGGTTATATAGATACAAGATAGATTTTAGAGACATTTAACCCCTTCGACTCATTTCCATGTTATATATTACCAATTTGATCTATTAATGGGAAAACTTAACCCAAATCGACAAGTTAATTCTTCAAAATTGCAACCTCTATAACTTTTATGAGCAACATGTTTAGCATCTGAGATTCTTTTTGATTCGTATAACTTGCAGCGCTCACCACGTTTGTAGCAATCTCAGTCCCTTTCTTTGGTGCTCTTCTTGGATTCTTTGGAGGTTTTGCATTGGCACCAACAAGCTATTATGTAAGCCTTTCTTTTCAAACATGTTTGGAGTGAATGTTTTAAACCAATCTGCAACATTCTCAAAAGATCAAACTTACAGAACCCGTTAAAACCTATGACTGTTTTACTTGATTGCACAAGGTTAACCATAATGTTTCTACCTTGTGTTTTGGTGCCTGTTTTGTGTGATTAAATTTAGTTTATCATATAAGACTTAATTGCATCACTTGCAGCTTCCTTGCATCATTTGGCTAGTAGTCAAGAAGCCTAGAAGGTGGAGCTTAAGTTGGTGCATAAATTGGGTAAGTCATAACTCAAGCCTTTTGCACCATACATGTAAAATTTTCAATCTTTTTCTACAAGTTGTCTGATTTGTGTTTCTAATGTTTCAGATTTGCATAGTAATTGGTGTTCTATTGATGATTTTAGCACCCATTGGAGGCCTAAGATCAATCATTAAGTCGTTTGGGACATACCAATTTTACTCTTAAAAGTTTCCATTTTTCTTTGAAACTTGATGTAGTAGATGATGACGATGATGAAGAAGATGAAGTTTGTTCACAAAAATCCTAGTAGTATAGTGTTTTTGTGCAATAAATTGTGACCCTGGTGCACCAACAAGGCTACTCGGCTTTGCAAGGGTTAAAGGGAAATATTCTACGCAAGATCTTTCTTTTATATTATACAAAAAGCTCGATTCAATCTTCGTGAATAAATAAAGGAATAAGGATCGCACGTGAAAGTTAGAGACCTACAAGATAAGTTTTAGAGTTCGATGTGGGTGTCGTGTGAGTTCTAGTTTGAAGAACCAATATTTAGGCTCAACATATGCTACAAACTTGTATTAGAGATGCAGCATGAGATCTATTCAGCTTGTTTTCTTTTAAGATAACTTTTTAAACATGTAACATATTTATATTTTACTCTTCCTTTTGTTGTTCATATGTGTTTGTCATGATTATATCTGTGAAATGCTGGGGTGTTATAAATGGTTAAAAAGAATCTATAATGTTCAAATCGTAATATCCGTATTTATATATTTAATCTAAAAACATTTGTAGTGGAGGGAAAAAACCGTTTCTGAATCGAAACCGGTTTGACAGCCGAATCTGAATGAATATTGAAACCGGCTTGTAGTGTGACGGGAGGGCCCTTCTGCTCCAAATCGTAATGTGCACATGTCTTTCATTGTGGTGTGACGGGAGGGCCCTTCTGCATCAAATCGTAATGTGCACATGCCCTTTGCTGTAGTGTGACGGGAGAGCCCTTATGACTCAAATCGTAATGTGCACATACCCTTTGTTGTAGCGTGACGGGGAAACCTTTGTGGTCCATATCAATCCTACTTAATGTATCATATCGTTCTTTACCAACCATCCCCAGCCAATAATTAGGTTATAGTCGTCAAAAGTATCATGTTAGAATATCACGAGGCTCAAGTTACCGGAACACTCTAACGAGTGTTCTAACGGTTAAGTCAATATGTATAACCATATATGTCAAGCAAAAGCATGTCACAAGATTGAAACACATGTTAAAGAATCACGCTTACAAAACATCAAAAAATGTTAGACACAACATCAACAAACACACGTATCTACTAAAATTTTATTTATAGCAAAACTATAGGTAAGGTATGAATAAAGAGGGTGAGAACAAACTCCAAGTTCAGACAAAGTGTGAGAACATAAGGTGAGGCTGTTGAAGTATAAGGGAGGATAACCTGAAGATGTCATCAACCTCCAACCTAAGCACACAGATCGTAGCTATACTCGATAAAATCAACCACCTTAATCATCTTAAGCAGCTTCAATCATACCTAATCACCACAGGTCATTCCCAACACCAGTTCTTCTGCTTCAAGCTCGTCAGATGCTGTGTACTTTCGCTATCCAACGTTGATTACGCTCGATCAATCTTCTCATCTCTTGTATCACCCAATGTCTACCTTTACACCGCCATGATCACAGCTTATTCTTCTCAACGAGATCATGAATCATCGCTCGTTCTATACCGCGATATGGTTCGAAAGAAACGGCCTAAAGTCAACCACTTTGTCTACCCACACGTCTTGAAATCATGCCCAGAGGTTTTGGGATCGAATGGGACGAAAATAGTGCATACCCAGATTGTTAAAACGGGTTATGATGAATGCCCGGTTGTGCAAACGGCTTTAGTTGATGCTTACTCGAGGGTTTGTTCGGATATAGGTGTTGCAAGACAACTGTTCGATGAAATGTCTGAGAGAAATGTAGTGTCTTGGACTGCTATGGTTTCGGGGTATACTCGAGCTGGTGAAATGGAGAATGCAGTTCAGTTGTTTGAACGAATGCCGGATAGAGATACGCCATCATGGAATTCGATAATTGCAGGGTGTACTCAAAATGGGATGTTTTCGGAGGCTATTCGGCTTTTGAGGAGGATGATTCTTGGTGGATTGAAGCCTAATCATGTTACGGTTCTATGCTCGCTATCTGCGTTTGGGCACACGGGGATGTTGCAGCTTGGGAAATCGACCCATGGTTACATTCTTAGAACTGGGCTTGGTCCCAACTCTCGTATCTCGAATGGTTTAGTTGACATGTATGGAAAATGTGGGAGCTTGAAAGAAGCCAGAAAGGTGTTCGATGAAACGCCTGAGAGGAATTTAACTTCATGGAACTCCATGATCAATTCTTTCGCCCTACACGGGCAAAGTGAATCAGCAATAGCAGTCTTTGAGGAAATGATGCAGCATGATGTAACACCAGATAATGTTACATTTGTAGGGCTGCTTAATGCCTGCACCCATGGTGGATTGGTTGAAAAGGGTCGCGCTTTCTTCACATCAATGGCTCGTGATCATAGGATCGAGCCTGATATTCATCACATTGGGTGTTTTATTGACATTCTTGGTCGCGCTGGTCAGTTTGAAGAAGCAATGGAAGTTATAAAAACAATGAAAATCCCACCTGATGAAGCTGTATGGGGCTCTTTGTTGAATGGCTGCAAGATTCACGGGCGAATGGATTTGGCTGAAATTGCAGTCAAGAAACTAATTGAAATCGATCCAAACAACGGTGGGTATGGGACCATGTTAGCCAATATTTATGGAGCAATAGGGGAATGGGACAAAGCAAGAACAGTATGGAAAACATTAAAGGAGCAAAAGGCTTATAAGATACCAGGTTGCAGTTGGATTGAAATTGATAGTCAAGTTCATCAATTTTATTCTGGTGATGATTCACATTTAAGAATTGAAGACATACATATGATCTTTGATAGTATATTTGGATTTTCTAATGAAGACATCTTCCATCATGATCAGGTTCATCAACCATTGCGACATAGAGGTTGATTGTTGTTTGATTTCATGGTGATTCATATAATTTAAGTCCTTTAGTTGATTTTGAATCGGGATACAGAGGGTAGATGCTAGTTTTGAGCTAACAAATACAGCTTATTATTGATCTATTTGTTTGTATAATATTTCCAATTTTTGGGTTTATTTATTTGATAAGAGTAGAATCGAAGATGGATTTTACATGTTATTGTAAAAGTTTGACTGTTATATAAGAAAATTAAGGGAGCGTTCGATTCACGGAATTCATAGGAATTCATGGCAATTGGAATTGGTATTGAAATTGTGTGATTTGTCAATCAAAATTGTGTTTGGGTGAACAATAAGATTAAATGTCTTACCTCAAAATTCCTTTGATTGTAGGATTTAAAATCCTTCTCTAGGTGGAAGGAATATTGAAATCCCACAATCAAATGAATTTGAAGTAAAACATTCCCTCTCATTGTTCACCCAAACACAATTTTGGTTGACGAATCACACAATTTCAATACCAATTCCAATTCCTATGAATTCCGTGAACCGAACGTCCCCTAAGAGCATCTCGTGTGCTGACCTGATAAAGCCAATGAAATGCTTTGAACCAGATCGAGAATGACCCAAAATACATAAAATTGATCCGTTCTTCATCATCTTATTTGGTTTTGGACCAGTGAGCGCCCTCTAGAAAATATATCTTAAGTAAGAATTAGGAGCATAAACGAGTCGAGACACTCGTTTCACCTAATAGAGTTGAAATCAATTTCTTTTGAACTGCATATTTAAAGCTCGAGCTTGACTCGTAACTAGTTTTATAAACTCGAGCATAGTCGGCTTATTTATTATTTAGCTATTATATGTAATTCTAGTTTTATATATATATATATATATATATATATATATATATATATATATATATATATATAATATGTATATTAATTTAATTGAATTTATCACAGTATAAACACAAGTATAAACCCGGCTCTAATATGTATTGGCTAAATGTACCGTACCTTTATTACTTGTTGGACACATTATTAATTTGATGAACTTTGATTCTTCTTTTTTATTAAATGTTTGTTTGCCCTTATCACGCCCTCATATAACCTCGTATTTGAGGTTTGAAAATACGTAGTAATCGATCTAACAATTAAAAAAATACATACATGTATTTATAAAATCCTCACCGTTAAATAAAATAGAAGTATAGATGAGAAAAAAATAATACAAACATTCAGCTTTCACAATGAGTATTTTTTAAAATTTATCCATAAATAAAACATCAAATCACTACTCGCTCTTAGGATTAAGACATGCTACTTTTTCAATTACTACTAACCATTAACATGATACAAAACAAATACATTAAAAAATATATAAGAGTCGCACGAAGTGGCAACGGGAAAAAAACATCACCCCTTGACGCTTTTAACCGTTGATTTAATAATATTAGAACCGAAGAATAATCTATATTATATTATAAAGCTGCAGCATATCCATAAACATATCTTAACAATTACATTTTTTCTTCCTTAACAATTAGTCAATTAACATCAAAACAAAACTAACTTGTGGATCGTTATCGTTGACATGATGCCATTGTAACCTGCGTTCAACTCCTTCCTTCAAGCCATCACCCTACACGTACAAATCAAATTCAATACTCCTTCGTTGCTTCTACACTGAAACAATCATCATCATCATCATCCTCTCGCTCACGCTTCGCATATTCCATCTCCTCAATCCCGATTCGAAGCATCAAATCCAGACGTACGCATTTCATTAATATCTTATACACAAATATGAGAATGATTGGTGAAACCTCGATGTTAGGAGGATCCACATCCACCGACGATTCATCGAATGCTCATATGAATTACCCTCTCCTTTCTGCTCTTCTCGCCTTCGCTATCGCCCAATCCATTAAGGTCTTCACCACCTGGTATGATTTTGTTTCATTAATTTAAGCCTATTTTCGATTTGTTTTACCTAGGTTTTGATTACGTTATCGTATCTCCTTTGTTGAGATTATAATGTGCTCCTGAAGACCTGAACGCTTGTGATTAATCGATTTAATGTTTTAATCTCGTGTTAGATCTTTTGAATCTGAAAAATCTGGTGGTGGCATTGGTTTTTGTTGCGTGTATGATGTTATGTGGTTCGTGATGTGTTTTCTCGTTCTATTCAATCGTGATTGATTAATTTTTGCCTCTGGATGAAAGCATACTTGATCTAAGGATCTAGGAATGACTAGGATTCAGCTCTGCTTGCAGTTTAAGTTTATGTCTGTTTGAATGTGTTCATTATTTGCATAATTGTGTCTTGAGAATCTTATAATTGTCGTAGACGCAGGTATAAGGAAAAACGGTGGGATCTTAAGCAACTGATGGGATCAGGTGGCATGCCATCATCCCATTCTGCAACTGTGACTGCTCTTGCTGTTGCTGTTGGTTTTCAAGATGGTGTTGGTGGCACCACCTTTGCAATCGCATTGATATTAGCTTGTGTTGTATGATCTCTGTCTTTTAATCTTTCTTTCTATGAAGTTCATTTCGTCATCTAGTATTGGTTATGATGCGTATTAGAAAATAATAAAAAGTTTAGAATCTAAAGGTATTGTTACCTCATATATTACTGTTACTTTTACCATGCATGGGACTTGAGATGCAAAAGGATAATCTTGCTGGCCATTCATCTTATAATCTGTAATTATCATTTGAAAGGCATGCACACCTCATAACTGTCATAAGTATCTCACCAATCGACCAGCTTTTGCTGATACTCTGAACTCCCATTTCCTTTATATCTATTTTATGAAAAAGAATGTGTTGTTACATCTTGTTATCTCTTATGAAGTAGACCGTGTATTCATGTGACAGATCATGTATGATGCAACTGGTGTGCGATTGCAAGCTGGACGACAAGCAGAGGTTTGATTTCCCCACCCTTCTCCCTTGTTGTCCGCAAACGGGTCATTTTTAATATGGGTCAAACAGGCGTGCCCATTTAACGTCACACACTTTTTAACCAGATTTTATAGTTAATTAATGCGTTAATTATGATTAGAAAAATACAATATTATACAGTAAGTATCTAAACCTTTGAATGAAAAGATTTATGAGATTGTACTTGTATGCATGAAAATTTTCAGCTCCTGAACCAAATTGTATATGAACTTCCTCCTGAACATCCATTAGCTGAGAGCAGACCACTGCGTGAACTTCTTGGCCACACTCCTCCACAGGTCAGGAAAAAACCAATGCTTTTAGATGTTAGCCTAAAGTACAAAACATTTCAAACTATCATGTCTTTAGTACTTAAAATCTGATAATCAACATTTCTGGGATGAATTCTCTACTCATGTAAGGATCGTTCTTGATTTATGTTGCAGGTTGCTGCAGGTGGGTTGCTGGGATTTATTACAGCTGGAATTATACACTTAATTTCACAGGGTGGCACAGTTGATTGACCTCTGCTGGTATGCATGCTCTGGCAATGTTATGGTATAACAATATATTCTATAACAACTATGTGAAGATGATGATAGTTTGAAATATAGACACTATGATTGATTACTGAAAAGATTAATGTATTAATAGTCATTCATAAAATATACAAACAGCTATAATGATTGATTATTTGATACATCTTTCTTACATAATCCCCCTGTTTGATCAATCCTGAACCACCCTTAATTCTGTACTTCGTATACATTTCATATTAGATCTTTTGGTTATATTAGCTTATAAGTTTGCTGATTGTAAGCTTGGCTCATGATTTGTATTTTTACATATCAAGCTTTACAATATAAAGCTTGACTATGCTCACGAGCCTAAACGTACCTACTAATTATATATTTTTCTAAATAATATATATTGCCTTATGTGTAAAAGTTATAATTATAAATATATAAATAAAAATATTAATAAATAATAAACGAGCCTAGCCCGAGCGGAGCTCGAGCTTGAAAAGTTACGTGCTAAATTTGTGCTTTAGAAAGACAGCTTGAAACCAGTAGAGTGAGCCCCACCGAGACCAAGTGTGGTGATCTTAAAAATAAAGAAAGTGTACAGAATATGCGTTCAACAATGGAAAACAGCTCCCTAACATTAACCTGTAAAATTAAGTGTTTTAAAACCTGTACCGACTAATCAATCAGACCATAAACTGATGATGTCAACAATTTGGTTATGAACTGATGGAATAGACATAGGTAAACTAGTACGTTTTAAGTGAACCAGATCAAACCAGAGCACCCAATCCTTGTTAGCCAACCGGTTGAACTACCAAGCCACCAACACTTGTCCATAACATTCCAGATTCATAATCCCCTTCCCCTAAACCTATCAGGACTTATATCACATGGAAGAAATGTAAATGAATCACGATCACGTGTTTCAACATTTTCAAACATTATTTATTGTAATATTCATAAATGAAATGATGCAAAGGACACATCAAGTTTGATAACAATTGGGGTCAATTGTACACGCGTCACGAAATAAATTACATGAAAAGATGGTTGATAATGAATATGATCGGTGGGCCAATGGCTCATTAGTGATCCAATTAGACGTTCAACAAAAAAAAATAAATAAATAAACTGCTCCGAAATTCAAAATTGACTACCTGTCAAGCTCATGGTTAAACAATTGTAGTTATTATAATTTACAGATGACCACACTCTACTAAATGTTTGAAGTTTCATAAACTATTGTTGCAGTCATCTTTTAACACTTCAAGAAAGCCAAAAGAGAAGCTTATATTTACAATTCGACCATAAATGTAAGCACATCGCACTTTTTAATATTATCAGAATATTATAATCGACACTCATTAGTAGAAAACTCATAAGATCCCTAATCCCTATCAAATACATTGGGTCAAATAAATTGCAGCCTAAGTTGAGCTTTAGCTGAATTGAAACTAGAGACATTTGCTAGACCTAACGTCCTCCTGGTCCTCGCATAGATAAAGAAAGGACACATGATCACATCTTCATTTCTCTTAAATTAGAAACTAATTGAAAAACAAATATTGGGAGAACATAAGTCTTGAAATACAAGGCTTCTATAATCTATATATCCTAGCTACCAACTACTAACTAACAAGGGTATGCTAATTACAAAAGTTGATTGACAAAAATGATTTGTGAATCCAAGTAGCGTGATAATCCAACCATGAGTCTTGGTCTACTGAAACATTAAGGCGAACTGTCATATGTGAAAATGGTTGTCCTACCGAACACAAACAGAACCAAAGACAGCTGGATAAAAAAGATCGTGTTTATCAAACTACGATCCACGGTCCAACCATACAAAGTAATCCCTCCAGGATTATTTTGAAGATACATCACTGCACAAAGTTCAACATCATATATTAAAGGTCTGAATTTGAGAACTTAACAGTCAAAATTTTGACATAAAAAGTCAGTCTTATTCCCCTATTCATGTCAACATTGATCATAATAAAAAAAATTTTTAAAAAAAAAGAAAGAAACCAAAGACACACATGACACAAATCTACTCTTCTGCCTAAACATTTCCTTTATGGTATAAAGGAAAGAGCTTCTAGAGTGTTCCATTCATTTGGTTATCTAGGGTCAATTCGGGTCATGTTTTACCTCTAATGGTAAAAACATAAAAATTTAACTAAAGGAGAAGGCAATAAAATCGTTTTAACATTTATTTCTTATACCTACAACTTTCTAAATAGCATCACTCAAAAAAGATGTATCCTAATTATAACGATATACTTTTTATAATCACACTAAAAACAGTAATTGCCAAAAAAACCTGGGCAAAAGGTGTTTTGAGTCAACCCGACCTAAACCAACATTTTGACCCGCACCCGCTTTGATTAGTTGGCCAAAACACCTCTAGTTATCCATAAAACTTCTCATTTTTAAACTTTGAAATTCACAATCATATCGCTTTTTGCCAAGATCTAACTATTTTCACCAATCAAAAATACTACATCTATGATGGTGTTTGTTTATACACCTTGGGGTTTAGGGTTTATGATTTGCTTACCAAATGCTTGTCTCCTGTGATATGAAGACAAATAAGAAGCGAGCTGTGTGTTAGTGGGAAATGGGATATAGTTCATTGCCTCCAAATCGCTTTCTGAAGATACGTCACTTATCAATCTATTAGAAAGTCTCATACGTAACATGTCATCTGGACCACATGATGCTAAAGCATGCCATCTGGTTGCTATTGCTGCAACGCCTTGAGCTCGGTGGGAAATCTTTGCAGCAGCATTTAAACACAAAATCAACCCCACGACTTGTGCGATTGATGACACCTGGCATACACAGATATATTCAAAATATGTGATATTGAACAATCACAGCCCAGATGTAATTAAAGGGAAGGGAGCAATAGTGTTTGGATGTGCTTTTGCTGTTTGAACTTCTCATAATTAGATATTTGAATGCTTGGCAAATTTACTTTAAAAAGTTGTAAGTAAAATGACAAAAAATGACACTTTTATGAAAAAAAAAGGTAGAGACTGTGACATGGAAGCGAATATTTCAAAATTAAGTTAACAAAAGGAGTGCAAAAGTAACTTTGAATAGCCCTTTTGTCCCATTTGGTGTCAAGCAGATTATCTAAATATAATTATTTGACCGTAAAATTATTAAACCAAAAGCAGAATAAGTTAATCAAAACATTAAGGCTCTGTTTAGGTTGCTTATTAAAAATGCATATCTGCTTATTGTGTTTTGATGCAACAAGAAGTTTTTTAGGGGGTGTTTGCGGTTGCTTATCCAGCTGAGTTTGACGAGTGAAACAAATTGTTTTGAATTAGCAGCTTGAAACTGCTTATTCCAAATTGCTTATTCGAAAAACAATAAGTTATAAAGCAGTTTTATAGAGTAATCCCAAACACCCCCTAACATTGAGTATCATGATGTCAAGTCATAATAATCAAATGAAGTCAAATCCAAACACCCCCAAAATCAAGAACAACATAGGATTTAGGGTTTATGGTTTAGACTTACTGCGAAATCGCCCCCATTTAAGAAAGTAACTTTGCTATTAAACTCCGTAATCTGGAATAGCATTCCAAATTGGCTGGACGTGACAATACCAAACACAAGAAGGAGATAAATTCTAAACCTATGACTTATCTTCGAAAGATCATGGCGCAAACGAGCATGTTCTTCTATGAATACCAAAACATCATTTTCTGCTTCTAAGAGTCTCCCGTAATCATCAAAATGAATAATTTGCAGATTACAGACCAAATGGAACACGAGACATGAGGATAAATAGATAAAGATCACATACGCCCATGAAAAAGTCAAAGCTACAAGAATGCCGAAAGACTCCCACCATGATTCTTTGTGCATGTACATTATACGAATTGATTCAAGTGCAATCTTCAAGGTAAGACATGGTAGAACCCATAACACAAACAAACGCATCGATTCCTGACACAAAGAAAACAACTTTATAAGACTATTAGTTTGTAATTGTCTTTACAAGTATCATTAACAAACATACTCTCCTCATTCCTTACAAAAGACACACATTTGTAGTTTATGACATCTAATTATCAGATTATCATCATTCAATATCTCATAGATCAAAATACTTCAAATCCCCTTTCTTTAATCCCTAAGAAAACACCATATATTGCTTCAATTCAGAGAATATGTGCTGGCAATTTGGCACCAATTGAACAAGAATTAAAGGAAATAAAACCTAAAAAAGTAAAAAACCCAACTTTCTGATCAACAATCTGGATGCTAATCCATGATGTCATCAAAATTACAGTATAAATATAACATACATAAGCAGATGAGTCATGAGTTGTGTGTTTACTTACATAGATCTTCTGAATATACTCCTTTGAAAATCTTTCAACATGACCACTGTACTGATCAACAAAAAGAAACTTACGAATCCCATATTTCCTCAAGTTATGTGAAAGACAAAGCAGAGCAACAGCAGCCAAACAAGCATGAGAAACAACAATAACAAGCTCAAACCCTTTGATTTCATAGAGACCACATGTCGAACAGTTGGCGGTCAGGGAGATTATAACCACAGGAATCGCAACCCCAATTACCGAAAACGTCACCCATGAAATCCCAAATCGCAAGATAGAAGATTGATCAAAACCCAATAAGATCAAATAAAATTCACATCTTTGAAGGGCTTTATGAAGATGGGTTCCTTCTTCTTCGTCTTCTTGAGTTTCTTGATTTAGGTTTTGGGTTTGATCTGGATTGTTTAGAAGCAAAGGGGTTTTGATTTGTGGGGTTTCTTCTTTGGATTCGTGTTGAATTTCAGTCGTTGAATGTTCAGACATTGATTTAGAAGTAAAGTCTTTTAGGGGACAAAATTTCTTCTTTGTTTGTATGCAATGGAAGTCAATACATTTGCAGAGAGTTTGAATTGATTTGTGGGATCCTTTTAAAGAGGAGAAAGGAGTTTGCTTCAATTTTCAATGTTGAATCTTATTCTGCAGAGCTTCTTTGAGGCGAATGAGCGAATCTAGTTACTTTTGTTCTTTTGAGAATTTTATGTTTGAAATAAACTATTGTATTTATCCATAAAAACAAAATATTTGCATGCGAGTGAATCTTTTACTTAAAAATCAAATAAATTGATTTATTTTTTTTTAAATAAATAAGGAATTGATTTGTAAACACTCTCTACTGTGAAGTCTTCAAAAGCCGCATCCTACTTAGGAGTATATGTATAGACTTTTAGATATTCAATAGCCGCATCTAGTTTACTCATGGCGTGGGGGTCGGTTCTATTTGTGTTGTAGATTAGGTGCGGGTTTACTCGTATGGTCGGAGCGATGAAAACTCAGGTAGTTTGATTATGTTGGTAGTAGGGAAAATTAGATGTTTAAAAAAAAACATAAGCGTTCGTATATAATGTGTGAAGGTAATCACATGTCGTGGGAGAAAAAATAGAGATGTTAAATACTTGACTTATATGCCATATTATCTATATTATAAACATTTTTAGATGACGTTACTTTTTACATTTTTTTTTAGTAGTTTAAGGGGTTAAAATTGTTTTATATGAATTTTATTATTTTGATTATCTTTTACATATATGCAAGTTATGTGATTACAACTCTTTACCTTTAAACAAACTCTCTTTTGATTTGCATAACATTTTCATATATTGAAAGTTTTTTAGAAAATTTAAACCATAAAAATGAATATTTATTCTCCCTAATTTGAGTAAGGTATTACAATAGATTTTTTTTATTAAAAAAGTTACATGTTGTGTATTCAGTCCTATCACACGGACTCTCCTATAGTACATAGTAACAAATAGATTATGCCTACAATAACTTCATCTGTTAATTTTAATTAGTATATTACAACATTTAATTCTACTAAAAAATCAATATTCTGTTGCGTATAATAATAATAATAATAATAATAATAATAATAATAATAATAATAATAATAATAATAATAAATATTAAATTTAACATAATTACGTGTTTAAAAAACTTGAATAAAAGTACTTCCTTAGAATAATTATTTGATGTTTTTTAATTATGGTGAAGATAATGTTAATGATGGTCAAGATCTATTTGCAAGCATATACCAAAAAAATGCTTATTCACGATGTCTATTTTCTTTTTCCCAAAATGTTCCCTTCTTAGTTTATAGTGACCTTTTTTAGTATGGGCATAAGGGTATTTTCACTAAAACGTAGTCCCACCGGGGGACCTGCAACAATATCCAAGGATAACTTACAAGTTTCTTAAATTAATATTCACTCCAAAACCAAATACTTACGATTCAATTTTAGTTTTTCAAGTAAAATACGTTAGCTTTTAAGATAGAGGCGATTACATATTTTTCACTCTAAACTTGTAAAATTACATATTTTCTTAAATCATGCTTAAAAACATTGTATTTATCACATTGAAACTTGTGTTTTAAGAAAATATGTAATTTTTTTGTGTAGAGAGGGATACATGTATTTCTCGCTTTAAAATATAGTTAGTAGATTGTATTGATTGCACGCAATAGGTTGTTTTAAAAAATAGTTAGTAGATTGTTTTTAAAATGTTTTGGTCGTTTGATTTGGCTTTATTTGGATTTTTTGAACTACGATGAACAGTTTGGTTTACAACATGTAACAAAAAAACACTTTATCAAAGCAGACAATTAAAATAGGCTATAAAATTTTAAAACTTTTTGACTTGAAAAAAAACGTAACTGATATTTGACTTACTCTTGCTTTGCTAAGGATCTGAGGAGGAGTCAGATCGTTTGGCGATCTAATGTACGCAATTTTAGCTTACCTTTTGTGCAAGAGGTTGTTTCACGGCTTGAACCCATTATCTAAGGATTATAAATTAACAACTTTATCAATTGCTCCAATGTTCACCCTCACTTTTTGACTTGAAACCCGCGAGTAATTATTTGCTTCGGTCTCGACCTGTGAACTCCCACCCATGTTGTATCAATGGCACAACGCTATGGTTGATGAGTTAGGTCACGAAGACAGTAGCCTTAAAAGTTTGACCGTTGGGTAATGTAGCCGTCAACGGCTTTTTGAAACAAAATTAAGTTAATTATTTTCACCTATAAATATCTAATTGTTTAACTTATCTTCCACAATAATTCTTCTCAAATACTCCCCTACATTTTGCAATATTTTCAACTTTTTCATCTTAATTCTTCATTTAACCGGAAAGCGTATCATATTTAGAAGGTCCGATTGATATGTCTATCTAATTAACTCAGTGTGGAAGGCCTTATATTCAAATGAAACAAATTCAACAACATCGATACCAATTTAGTGAGGAGTCAGTATGGCAGGCGATCAAATATTTATTTGTATCAAGCGAAGTAGATGAAATCTAAAGAGGCAAAGAAGACACTCTTGGTCATGATGCGACATGACAGATAACTGGAATCATCCTAAATGGTCTATGATTTATATGATGGAAGATTTTGAGATTCAAGCCAAATGCATAAACAAACATACACACCTGAATTGTTTTGTTGGTGGCACCAATTTTTTAGAATGAACCTAAAAGCCCGTCACAGAAATAAAAGACATCATCATCTCCACAAATCTCCAAAGAAGAAGAACTTCGCTATTGGTTGAACTTAATGAAATAAAAGAAGTAAATAAAGTGGAACAAGAGGAGAAAAACATCATTGAGTAAACTTAAAGGACGTGAAAGAGGAAATGCTAGAAATGAAGAAGTAAGAGACGGAAATGTAAAGAAGATAAAAAGATTTCCAATTTTACATCAAATACCACGGAAATCTAACCTATTAATGAGTGAGAAAATTGCAAAACATTACCATTGAGAGTAATTTTAGTTATTTATTGCATTGATATGTTTTTTTTTCTGGCCAAATGATCACAAACGGGCGATTGGCCCACCCAATTATCTTCATTACTCGGGTACAAAATCCAAGACTACCCTTAGGTGAGAATTCACATTAGGTGAAAAAACCCTTAACTTGAAACCTTTTTTTTAGAGAAGATTGTATATACGGTTCTTATGATTTAATCAAATTGCATGATTGGTCCCGGACTTTAAAAATTGTAAAATTAATCCAAATTTTTATGTAGTCATTGTAAATTTAGTCCTCAAATTTTATAAAAGTATAAAGTTACTCCAAACTTTTACGTGCTCGTTGCACTTTTAGTCTAAAACTAAATTTAAAATTTAATTCAAGTTTTATAAAATGCATAAAAAATGAATGAAATTAATGTTAGGGACCAAACATGCAATTATTACATAAAATTTTTAATTATCTTTGTAATTTTTAAAGTTTAGGGACCAAATATATAATTTGATTAAACCACAAGGATCATATATACAATTTTCTCCTTCTTTTTATGTCACATGTATGATTTGAACCCAAGACCTTCTCTAATTTTAATAAAATATTGAATTACTTCAAGTCAATTATTTGGGTTGAGAATCATTGGTTATTGCATTGCTATGTTAGTCTATTTTTTTAATTAATGATATCTCTCTTTAATTTATTTTTTTATAGTTTAATGCTTTATTTATTTTAAATACTTCTAATTTAGTTTTAATTATTTAATTTATTTTTAATTATGATTTCCCACACACACTACGCTACGTAATCGTTATCTGTTCAGCTCGTTAGAAACCATAAAATCGAATTTTGGTGGCAAAACCTAAATATACTAAACTTTAATGGCCAAACCTGAAAAAATAAAATTTTACTGTAAATTGACAAATAGTTTAGTGGCCAAACTCTATCATCCTAAACTTTAGTAGCCAAAGTCACATGCTAGCAGGCACAGTCTTGTTAATTTTCCCGCATACAACGATGCGTTACTTTGGTCATTATGTGTCCGGCTCGTAAGAAATCCTAAAATCGAAGTTTGACGGAGAAACTCAAAAATACTAAACTTGAGAGTTCAAACTCGATAAATAAAACTTCACTATAAATAATTTAGTGATCAAACTTTAAGATCCTATACTTTAGTGGTCAAAGTCAAAAAAACAAACCGATGAATAAAATATATAATACTAAACTCTAGTGGTCAAATTTTGTAAAAAAAAAAAAAGTTTCATTGTAAATAGTTTGGTAGCCGAACTGTAAAAACTTAAACTTTAATGGCCAAACAAATAACTAAAACTTATAGTTAAAAATAAAAATACTTCAAACTAATGTGATTCAAATCTAAAACTTTAAATTAAAACGATTCATTTCCCATGTTAAATAATAATAGAGTAATATTAGATAGTGAATTAATGAAGTCACTCGAATGAGAGTCGTTCTATTTTTATACGAGAGTAAAAAAAAATGTAACGTAACACCTATGTGAATAAGAAATAAAGCTAGTGAGCAGAGTTACTCTTATGATGACTCCATTCCCTTTGATCAAATTTAATCATTTTATATATTATTTAAGATACGATTAGCAATTGATTATATTATTAAATACTTAATTGCAAATTAACTCAAACTAGTAACAACAATCTTCATCGTATTAAGTACTAAATAAAAGATACGTGTTTAATATATATGTGAAAATGATATTTTACTAACTATAATCTGTTTGAATTTAGTAGCTTATTTGCATATAACATTTAAGTAATAAAACAAATTAGATTGACAATGATTTGTCATACAATATACTTAGAGATAAGCATAGTTTTAAAAGTAGTCGGTATCCATGGGCCACTATATAGAGGAAACAAACACTAATAGCGTTAGAGGAAAGAATCATTAATTATAATATGTTGATAAGCAACATATAAGAAAAAATCACTAATGGCGTTACAATATATATGTACCGCATCACAAAAGTGTAACGTTCTAACGTGCAAAAAAGAGTAAGGAGCTGTTTGGCAACCTCTTAATGGTTTAGATGTTTGAATGGTTCAGACTGTTTGTTTCGTGAGCAAATGTCTGAATGGTTCAGACTGTTTGTTTCACTAATGGCGTTACAATATATATGTACCGCATCACAAAAGTGTAACATTCTAACAAAATGTTTAATTTATTTTTTTAAAAATACAAAAAAATTTAAAAAATCGATATTATTATTCTATTACTTATAGTTATTACTCATACGTAATTTTAATTATATCTTATTTTAGAATATTATTTTCAATTAGTAAATATTTATTATATTTAATATATTTTTTATTCAACCCATGTATTACACCAATTTACTAAAGCTAGTTATATATATCAAGGTTGTCCTCAAGAATATTCAAAAAAATTTAAACCCCAGACAAGTAGAAAAAATAAGTCTTTATAATATAAAATTAATAACTCCGTGTATGAAAAGTCAATAATATGATAATAAATGAAAAGTATTGTACTAAAATAATTTCATTTACTTACTTAAATGAATTATGAGGTTTTCTTAACATTTTGAGAATGAGTTAAATTGGATAAATAGTAGTGGACCAAACTAATTAAAATGTTAACGGACCCTAAGGTTTAATAGACTAAAATAATTAAATTATTATTGGGTTCTGTTAATAGCCTATATTTTTTTGTAATAAATTTATACATACGTACGTACATATATAAATATAACTTTTTTCAAAAATTCTTTTATATTATGAACAACTAGGTTTATTACCCGTCGCGTGTTGCCGCGGCATTGTACGTGACGTGATAAAGTATAGATTACAATCAACCCGACTTGTTTCCAAACTAATTTTACGTCAATACGTAGAGTAACTCGAATTTATACCGTTGAACAAAAACGTTTAATATTTGACCTGACTCGTTTTCAAACAAACTTAATGTCGAAACATAGACTTACAATCGCTCCGACCTTTTTCGAACTAAATTTACGTCCAAACATACAGTAAAAGAAAAAGTATTATATTGACCAGACACGTTTCCAAACAAATCAATGTCGAAACGTAGGTCAACTCAAAGCGTACATAAAAATAAGCATTAAAACGTTTTATATTTGACCCAACTTATTTCTAAACAAAATTTACGTCAAAACGTAGACGTATGTCGAAACATAGGCGGTCTTAAAGTGTATAGAGTTAAGCCTAGGAACATTTTATCTTTGAACCGAGTCGTTTCTAATTATGTCTAAACGTAAACGGACTTGAATTTATATTGCACAGGAGTAAACTCGAAGCTTTAGAAACTTAAAGGGGAAAAAGTGATATTTTACAAAGTTTTTAAAAAGTACCGGGGGCTGAAAATGTAAAGATCAAAAGTAGGAGGGGAAGAAAGGCCGGTGGGAAACCCCACTGACTACGTAATTAAATATATATAATTAACACATGAAGTCATGATGACTTTGTTTTAAGTATATGAGCATAGATAAAAAAACACATTAGTTAATTTGAATATCAGTAAAATTTTATGTAGCAGTAAAAATAAGAGTTAAAAAAACATTAAAACGGAAATTTGTTTAACCAAAACTTATATGTAAAAACTAGCTTTAATAAACCCATGCATTACACAGGTTAAATAAATAAAATATTAAATAAAATAAAAATATTAATTATAAAACAATAGACTAATACATGATATGATTGAAATTATGTATAAGTAATAACTATAAGTAATAAAACTATGAACTTTTTAATTTTTATTTGTTTTTTTCAAAGATAAATTAAACATTTTGTTTTAAAATAACATTTTAAAAATTTTTAAATTTTAAAAATTTCCTTACTATAACTTCCTATTTTAATTATTTTTGTTTTATAAAAAACTTACTTTAAAAAAACCAATTATAAAATATTACCTAAAAATAGTTTTATTTTTTAGAAAAAAATATTTTTATAAAAAACTATCTCTATAGAAATAGCATTAATAAAAAGTTCTCTTTCTTAATTTATTAAAAAACTAATTATAATGTAAAAATAAATAAATAATATTATTAGTAATTAATTTTATCATTTAACAGGAGAGAGAAGCGGTAAAAGTTTAATAAGAATGAATGTGGTGCTGACACATGGCATCCACAATTACCATTTTATTAGACTAGAAAAATTTTTAATTAATTATAAAAATTAAATAATAAAATATTACTTGAGTATGTGAGAGTCAAAAGGGGACATCCAACAAAAAATACCTTTGCAATGGGTAGAACTCATGACCACCAAGTTGATGGAGCAATGAACTAACCATCCAATCTACATATCATTTGAGAACACCTAAAGGAAGGTAACCAAGGTCAAATCCACCAACCTTGATAAATAAGTATTAGTATAATTGTAAAAGAAAGGTAAAATGAGCAGAACCATAAATGGAAACGCTGGTTACGTTTGTTAAACCTAAGCTACCCTTTGACGCCTCAAAAAGTTCGCCCTATAAACACACACGCCTAGTAATATACCTTCAAAATAAACTTTTTAAAGACATCCTTCTTTTTTTTTCTAAACTATAAACGCACACACCTAGTAATATACTTTTAAATCTAACGCATGTTTTTCCACCAAAAGTTGAACTATCACCTAGAGATGAGATCAGTACCATAATGGTACCGAAAGTATCAATGCCAAAATTGTGGAAAAGTGGGTACCGAGTAGCATATTGAATCTATCGGCTTAGTACCGGTTCTGATTTTTCGATACTATACCGAATTGGTACCGCTTTGATTTTTCTTTTTTATTTTGGCTAAAAACTAAGTTTTTATGTGAATCTTAAATGCAAATTTAAAAATTTATAATACCAAAAATATTCAAAAATGTCTCAAAATTATATAAACAACATTTGTAATTTTGATCTTGAAATATAAAACACTAAACATTTCCCAAAAATTGAATAATTATGGTAAAAAGAACAACTTATTGGTGCATGGTACCGAATCACGATATTTATTGATACCAGTACCACCTAGTATCAATCCTCATTTATGCAAAATCGAGTACCGGTAACGTTTCGATACGGAACCGGTACGGTATAGGTATCAATATGCGTACTTGGTACCAAACGCTCATCCTTACAGTCACCACTTGAAAGGAACATCATAATATTTGAGGTTTTCTCTGCCATTGAACAATAGGGGAAAGTATGTAAACTCGTAAATCATTATGCATCTTGAAGTAAACTTTCAAAGCAATAACACCAAAGGTTTGATCATGACATAATTGATAATGAATTCTAAACTAATGACTGTGACGAGAGTGTTTACATGAAAGATAGATGTAATGGTTACTATCAAACTAGTTTCTATCGAGATCTAAGCTAGATAGTAACTTTTATAATAACTTTATATCAACTTCAAATTAACTTGGATGTTTCAATAATATTTTCATCAGTTTCAACTAAGTTTTATACCAAGTCAAAAGGTGTATTTAAGATGATTAATACACTTTAACTTTGGTTAATTGTGTTGAACATTTGAGGGTATTGGGTTCTTTATCTCAAGTATGAAAGCAAGACGTAGTTCCTTGTTTCAATACCCTTGAAAAATAAAAATAAAAAACTTGATAGATTTTGTAAAATTATCAGTCAATTCAGTTCTTTGGCTAAAGGTTCACCAGAACGGCAGAACCTACCAAGCACTTGCACGCTACTGTTGCCGCCCGCTTGCATTCTATAAGTGGAGAGATCTTTTATGAAGAAGAGGAAGCGTGTGTATCTTTTCTTTATGTTTGGCTGGTGGAATAGATCATTGCAATTTTTAAAAGTACTAAAAGTTCGCGATAACTTGTCAACTCAATCGAGATCAATCGCTTTCAAGTGAAAGATGTTTTCAATTTGCACCCGAAATAAATTGAAAAGAAGAAAGAAGGCGCCTTAATAAGAATTAATTAATAATATAACTCTCTTTTTTTAACGAAGATTAATAATATTACACGAATTGAAGTTTTATGTAGATTGTAAAAAAATCAGTTTACCATATTTATTAATAATCATTTATATTTCATAGATTGTAAAAAAATCAGTCTACAGTTTACCTTTCACACGATGTATAATGACATGAATGTCTTGTTTCAATAATCTTTCACCAAATGTCGTAATCTTGATTCATTAACATGAACACTAACAACTTATGTTCTTCATCTTTCAATAAAACCCCATATCATGATAAATCTTATCAACGTCGCAAATATATCCAAATGAGCTCCTTATTATCTGAATTTTTTTTGAGGAATTAAGATGCGTTAAAATGCTTTTAGTTTTCCAACATGAAATGAATTCCAAATGAATAAATAATCAGTAAAGGTAAAGAGACGCACACCTCAAGGGTACATGTTGGTATCAAGGGAGTAGGAGTATCGACCTTAGAGTACAAGCATGTTATAGTTTGATATCTTATATTGTATATAATATGACTTTATTCTAGTTACTAGTTTATGGTTACAAGTATTTATAGATGGAGTTCTCGTATGAATTATGAATATACTTGAGAACCATACTAGTTTGGAAGAGATTTTCAACTCTTCTTCAGGACCGTTGGTGATTTTAATGCCATTATGATCATTTTAGTGTAATTGAATTTGCTCAAGAGCAAGTAATAAATTATAATGCACATTGACACGAGTTAGAATGTGCGAAGTGCATATTTCAAGACAATTATGATTTATAGGTATTAAAAAACTTTGATGGTTTTAGGTATGAAACCTGTAGACTAAAGGAGTTTCAGAGAGAACGTCTCACGATTAATTCTAAGGCGAAATTATCGCAATAAAAAGTAAAAGTTTAATAAAAACACAAAGACTTAAAAAGTTGAGTGATCATACCAATCCAATAACCACGTCCTGGTGATTATTTTTTCTCTCATTTATTTTTTAACTAAATTTGTTAATGTTAATTTTGGATGCTAAAAAATAATAGCTATATTCGTGGATCTGGACTAAATTTGTTATGTGTTTGTTTAGATCTCAAAAATTTATAAATTATGATTTGAACACCGCACATTATGACGTAAGACTCGATAACGAAGACCACAAATTTGAAGCTGATCTCGTCGACGATGTGGATGCTTCAACAATTTTCCTTTAACTTTTGTCAACTCAACAACTCCGTAATAATGTTTTTTAAGGTAGGCTATCAAGGATTCTTTTTTTTTTCTCATCAATTTAAATATTTTTAGAAAATAACTAGAGCCATGTGATATTTTTAATTACTGTTTAAGATCTACAAAAAGAATTAAAACTTTTAACGTATTAAGTTTACTCTATTAACATTTTCAAGATAATTTAGTACTATGGATATTTTTTCAGTTTTATCCATCTTTATTAGGCCACGTTATAATGTTAAATCATATGTAATACCCAAACAAATCATAAATTGCAATGCTTTCCATTTGGATTACCCAAAAAACCCCAAATCTTTTTTTTTTTTTTAATTTACTAACAATTGAATCATAATTGTTTTCTTTTTCTCATCAATAATCATTACTTAAAGTAATAAGCATCATCATAGTTTACTTTTAGTTTTATACTAAAAAATATTTTAGAGATTTATCATTGGTAGTTAGAATAATCAACATAGAAAATTATACGTTGCACTTTTCTGTTCTAGAAATACGATATTTGACTGATATGCGTTTTAATAAAAAATATATAGAAATATTAAATATAATCTAAACATCTTATAATTTATTTATACATGAAAAACTAGACAGTAACAATGATACAACATGTTTTTAAGTGAGTGAAAAGTTTATACACACACACACATACTTACTAGTTTATACCCCGTATAATACACAGATTTAATTAATAAAATATTAAATTTGTTTATAATAAAAAATTATAAAATGATATTTTTAGATAAAATATAATTAAGTTACTTATAAATAAGTACTTCAAGTAAAACAACAATAATATCATCTTAAATCTCGTTTTATTTATTGTTTTTTTTATATTTTGTTTTTCAAATATAATTTTATTTTTTAATCACCCTTAAAATAAAAAAAATAGTTTTAGAAAAGTTAAAATTTCTAGAAAAGTTTTTGGTTTAAGAAAAATTTCTATATCTTATATTTTTTTAAAGTTTATTTATTTTTATATAAAAACCTAGTTTATAATTTTTATAATATCTTTTAATTTAAAAATATTTTAAATAATATAATTAGTATTTATTATTATCATTTATTATGAGAGAGAGTCGGAAAAATCAATATGAGAAATCATAATATTTCGACACGTGACGTATTAAAATATTATTTTATTATAATAGATATGTTTGATGGTACCGGCGTAAAAAATATATTATTTAACTTTTTACTGTTGATGAGATTTACGTGGTGTGGAGAAAGGAGTTTTGAAAGTAGTAGACTTTCTTCTTTCTTTTCTCTCTCCCCTTCGCATCTTCATCTCTTTACTTTGAACCAAACATCAACCTCAAGAAAAGCACAAATCAGATTAAACTTCCATAACAATTTCAAACAAGATCACACACAAACGATTTGAACCAACAACAGAGAAATCCCACAACACCCCCAATCACATTTGGTACTTTTTCACTCATCATTCTGTTTTGCTGACGGCCTTTGCTCTGATGTTTGATTTTGTTGCAGTTTAGCTAATTCCCCATTTGTATGATCAGTTTTTCTATGGGTTTTCAGTTTTCATTTGTTTTTAGCCGGCGATTAAGGTGGATCGATCGCCATTATGTAGTCATATGGGTGTGGATTTGATGCGTGTACTCTGTGTTTTGATTATATTGCATGTATGTCTCAATCGCTTATTCCTTTAGAGCTCAAATGATGTTTGTCTGTTTTGCTCTGTGTTTATATGCTCAACTTAAGCTTCGTATACCAGATGTATATGCAGATTTCATGTGGGTTTTGCTAGATACGTCTGATTATCGAGATAAGTGCTGTTAAGTTAAACTTTAGCTTATAATATGACAAAAGATCTCTCCTTTTTATCTATATTCTTATTTGGGCTTTTATGTTCCTAAGATTTGCTGAATTAGCTAGTGTTGGATAAAGATCCATATGCTTTAATTGGAAAAGATGACCCCATCTTTTTTATGCATGCCAAGTGTTTGTAAATTTGCCTAAATGAAATGTACGCCTGATGTTCGAATCCGTTTGTATGATTCAGATACATGCAGTTCTGATTTAAGTGTTGTTTTTTGTAGATGCGTTGTGATTTGTAACAATATCCCAGATAAGAGTTTTTACAGGAAGTTTTTGAAACCATGGTTCTTGGTTTGAGGTCTAAGCACCGGAAAGACGGTTCTGTTCAAGTAAATTATCTTGTTCATGTGCAAGAGATAAAGCCTTGGTTACCTTCAAGTCAAGCTCTAGCACTCCTATGGGAAAATGGTGATCAGATGTCTGGTTTTCTTTCGCCTAACGTTATAGATTCCACAGTCGAATTCAACAAATCTTTCATACTGCCATTAACATTGCGTAGAGAAAAAAGGGACCGTGAAAAGTTTCAAAAGAACTATTTAGAGTTTCACTTGTATGAGCCGCGAAAGGATAAGCCAAATAAAGATCATCTTTTAGGGTCAGCAATTATTAATCTTGGTGACTATGGGATCATTGACAATGTATTAAATCTTAGCGTACCAATCAGCTGGAAAAAGAGTTCTAAATCTGCTGCCCAACCTGTTTTATACCTTAGTATGCAGTCAAACGAAAAAGATGAGACTAATTCATCTAGAAGTAGCTTATCAAAGCAATCTTCATTGGAGAAATATGGTCAAGAATCTGCATCAGAAGTAACAAATGAAGAGAATGACGATGAGCTTGGGATAGCTTCTTTTACAGATGATGAAGAAGATGATTATACACGTTCATCATATCCAAATCATAAGGTACCATGGTGCCTATATTTTTCTGCATTCTTGTGTTGCTAGTTCCTATTGTATATGCTTGATATTTGAGGTGGTAAAATGCGCGGGTTGTCGAAACAGGTAGATTCTAGTGCCCATCAATATTTGTCAGTCTGACCCACAAAGATTAAATCCCTTTCAACTTGAATTTTACAAATAGTTGATGTTCAATATGATTAAAATGTTACATTATTACAATGGTAATCTTAACTTTATCAAATTTTATGTACACTTTGGGTGGCTTTCAACCTGTTTGATCCGCTAAAGCGGTTCCCTTTTTAGAAAATTCTTTTATGTTACCCATTTGAACCTCCACCCAAACCGACTCTTTATTTATAATGGGTTGAATCGCCACCTCTACTTGATTTACTCACCATACTGAGGTTGTTGCAGTTGTGGTGATTCTGTAAATAATTTAAGGTTGGCATGCAGGATTCTGTGGAGGGCACAAAACAAGGTAAGAATGTACAACCACCTGCTCTTCCATTAAGAACAGAACCTTTAAGTAATAATTCTTCAAAACTTCCTGAAAGAAGTATGACATCAATTCGAAAAGACCATACCACCCCTGCCCCCTCTCTTCAGTCATCTTTCTCTACCATGAGCTCTCACAATAAGACCATAGCGCCCAAGACTCAAATGAGGATTTTGGAGCCTGAAAACAAGATCCATGGGCTTCAAGAAGATATAAAAGGCAATCCTGCCCCCTCTCTGCAATCATCTTCCTCTACCATGGGCTCTGACAATAAGACGGTTGGGCCCAAGACTCACATGAGGATCTTAGAGCCTGAAAACAAGATTCATGAGCTTCAAGAAGATAAAAAAGGCAATCCACAGCCTGTTATAACTACCTCTGTTAGTAAATCTACAATAAATGCCAAATCTTTACATGATCAAATCTCAAACTCTGGAAGTGAGCAGGAGGAAAGAACCCAAGAAGAGAAAAAACAACTATCAGAAGACAATCTTGTTGGTAAATTTTTAGCTTCTCGAAAACAAGATAAACTAAGGAGCAACACTCTTGTGTCTAATAGAAAACCACCTGGAGGACAGGTGTCCAGTAATAAACTTAAGCATTTGAAGTCTGTTCAGTTACCAAAGACCGATGGGTTTTCAGGAAACGGGCTTCATCTTGCTAGCCCAGATAGAGCAGATAAAGGTACAGTTATTCAGACAAATAACGACTCATTTGAAACTGGTGTCCCAAAAAGTAAATGTGTAAATGGTAAAAGTGAAGAAAGTTCTAGAATAAAGATGCTTGAAGAAGAACTTAGGGAAACTGCAGCCATCGAAGCTGGACTTTATTCAATAGTGGCTGAACATGGGAGTTCAACAAACAAAGTTCATGCACCTGCTAGACGTCTTTCTAGATTTTATTTACATGCTTGCAAAGAAAATGATCAAGAAAGAAGAGTAAATGCAGCTAGAGCTATTAGTTCTGGACTTGTTTTGGTTTCCAAATCATGTGGAAATGATGTTCCAAGGTACGTGTTAATGCTTGCTTTCTGATATATTATGCGTCAAATATTTTGCTCTTATGTAGTCTTGTGTGGATATTATTATTTGTATTCTAATGACATTGCTTTCTTTTCCTTTTTTGGTTGTCAAGTTTGTAATAAACAATTACTTGCTTGCTTGTTGTCTTAAATAGAAGGAACCACGGTTAGTTAGGTGTACAAGATTGTTCTTTTTTGTCGTTATTTATTCGTCCTTAGGAAGTTTACTTACCAATTAAACATCTAGCTTAAACCACACGGTCAATATAAAAATGCAGGATTCCTGGAACTAGAATGGCAATTTCGATTCATTTGCTTTAGAGTGAGTCGAGGTGTGCTAAACGTGTTGAACGTCACCCAAAGTGTATTTTAATGCATATGATCTCCTAAATTACTTTACTCAAGGATTTAGATTACTATTGTAACATAATTGTTATTTGATTATATTTAATGGACAAATAATATTGTATTAATCATTTATTAGAATTGGACAAAAAGTATTTTCTTTTCAACCCATGTGGATCTGTTACCCAACCTACCCATCTTGTCACCTCTATATGAAATGGAGAGTGTACGGAATCTATATACTACAAATCATCTATTAACTATTGAAAAGAAATATGTAGATATGTTTTCTAGAAGTTACAAAATTTGGTGTATCCTTTTTGCAGGTTAACTTTCTGGTTGTCAAATTCAGTAATGTTGAGGGGAATTATTAAACAAACCATCGGAGAATTGTCCACTGGGAAACACAAATATGCTTCAAAGAAAGTTCCCGATGACTGGCGGGACCCACAAACATTCCTGATTACATTAGAAAAGGTTGAAGCTTGGATGTTTTCAAGAATCATTGAGTCCGTGTGGTGGCAGGTTAAACCATATATCATTGATTACTTTAATCTTTTACATGTTAGACAGCTCTTTTTTATGTATCCGGTTGAACTTTCTGTAGACTCTTACTCCACACATGCAATCAACGGCAGCAAATGCCAGTGGGAAAATGATTGGTCTAAATTCAAAGAAATCACCTGGAAGTAAAAGCGGTTTGGGTAATCAACAAGGGAACTTTTCTATTGAACTTTGGAAAAAAGCTTTCAGAGATGCTTGTGAAAGACTGTGTCCTACCCGGGCCGGAGGCCATGAATGTGGTTGCTTGCCCATGCTTCCAAGATTGGTATGATTGTATTATAATTCATCACAGATTTTTTGTTGCTTGACTAATGAAAAAGATTAGTTAAAAATTAAAGTTTCACTTTTTATATTGGTTATAGGTTATGGAGCAGCTGGTGGATAGACTAGATGTTGCCATGTTTAATGCTATTCTTCGTGAATCAGCTGAAGAAATGCCAACAGATCCATTATCAGATCCCATCGGTGATCTAAGGGTTCTTCCTATTCCTGCGGGAAAATCAAGCTTTGGAGCTGGGGCTCAATTGAAAAATACAGTAAGTACTAAACCGTCCAATTTGGTGATTCTGACCTGTTGACTTTCCAATGGTCAATCTGGTAAAAACTAAAAAAAGTTCTTAAATGGGACAAAACCGACAAATGTGTTGAACAGGTTAGAAGGTTCAAATTCACCCAAAGTGTAGTTCTAAATTTTATATACAGTCAGTCTGGCTACTTTTTCAATGCAAATTTCGTAAGGATTTTGTTACTGAACTGTCACAGACCATTCCAACTCATGCAATTTCATGAAGTTCAACATGCTTATCTGAGTACTTTTAAAAAATACTCAATAGTCTATGACTCTATAACAAATTGGAAGTTAGCAGTCCATTTGACCTGAAAAGTCAAAGTTTACCTCCTAATAAGTTCACATTTACAAGTCTAACTATAAATTCTATATCTGTCTTACCAGATTGGGACATGGTCTAGATGGCTTACAGATCTGTTTGGTATCGAGGATAATGACATTCATGAAGATGCTGATGATGTTATTGACAACAAGAAAGAATTTGATACATCCTTTAAGGCTTTTAGATTACTCCATGCATTGAGTGATCTCATGATGCTTCCTTTTGAAATGCTTGCAGATAAGTCAACAAGAAAGGAGGTAACTAAATAATCGGTCATTATTTTTCGTTCTTTTGTTGATATTACATATGTTCATACTATTCTTATTCAATAATTGATCCAATATCTCTGGTTTTTTTCTTTTAATTTCATCTCAGGTTTGCCCAACATTTTCTACTTCATTGATTAGGAGGGTTGTTTGCAGTTTCGTGCCAGATGAGTTTTCTCCTAACCCAATTCCCAACTCGCTTATTGAGGCCCTTGATGCAGAGGTTGGTCATTGGTGTATGCCTTTTCATTGTTTTAACAATTTTACTAGCATTTAATTTGATTTTACCAGTAAATGAAAATTAAAATTTGATTACATGAAAGAAAATAAAATATGCACCATTAACCATTATTCTTTTTTTCTTATTATCTATGGGTTTATTAAATTACCAAAATATGTCAAGCATCATCTAATTATCTGCTTATTACAACTCCAAACAGCAGTGGAGACACACTCAAACACCCAAAAACTATTTTCTAAACTTTGTTCTATTACAGTTCTAACATAGTTGATTATATGATTCTGCCTATTCAATATTACATACTTTCAGAACAAAGATATAAACATCCCTCTATGCTATAAAAACTCACCTGGACCATTTTTCTTTGTAAAGGTTCAACCAGTTGTACAGCCCATATTGGCAATAATGGGTCGGGGCGGGTCGGGTCAGGCTTTTCTACTTTGTTTTTATTAACAGCATTTTCTCCTACTTGTATACACTTTAGATGCAGGATGATGAAATAGAAGCTTCTGAAGGGTCTCTTATAAACTTCCCATGCATTGCACCACCATCAACCTACACACCACCACCAGCACATTCACTTACAGCCATAATCGGCGCTGGTGAGTCCCAATCATTAAGAAGAAGTGCATCATCGGTTCTCAAGAAATCTTACACTAGTGATGATGAACTTGAGGAGCTGGACTCACCTTTGACCTCAATCCTCACGGACAGTTCTCGGGTTTCCTCAAGTTCAAATGGATTTCAATCCGTCCCAAAGGGTGGACGGAGTATAGTGAGGTATCAACTGCTTCGAGAAGTATGGAAAGATAGTGAATAGGCCGGGGGTTGCCTGTTTTCTTGGTTTTTTGACTGTAGTTGTTGATACTCTTTTCATCTTGTTTTGGTTCTATAGCACCACATAATATATGTTCGAACTTGAATAAGTTCTATTGCATTTCCTGTGAAATAAAATCTCTATTATCACCTATGGTTTTGAAAGATTTATTTGCAGTAGGATGGTTAATGAAACTGAACTCAATCGGCATACTTGAAACGTTCAGGACAGGCAATAAAGTTGAGTGTCGGGTATAAAACCGGGTATGAGAATAGTTTTAATATTTTTTTATGGGTATAAAATGAGTATAATATCAGGTGATATCAGCTCTTGTTACTTGAAACACACATCACCCAAACCACACCCTTAAACATTTTCTTTATATATTTATTTTCCTTTTCTGTTGAATGGTAATGTAATTTACTATTCCTTAGCCCTTTTAGTTTATATGTTTCTAATTCATTGGGTAATAAAATTATACAAAACTTAAAATTAGTAAGAAATTACTTTTGAATCCCAATTGATGAACATGATCATGATACTGGTGGATATATTTAATATCTAGCGGATAGTAAGTAATCGGATACTCAACTGATATGAGACTGGAAGTTTGAAATGGTAAATATTGGTCTTGTTATCATCCGTACTTTGCTTTAACTTATGTTGGTTTTGAGACGTGACAAGAATACATGATGGCTAATTCTTTAAAAAAAAAAATCTTTCTACATATTGGTCGATTGACTACAGCCCTATTCTTCATGGACTGGCTTTGTTACAGTTAATATTGTTCAGGGGGTAAACTGTAACTGCATGCAAAAAGAATTTAAAAATGACGCCCACCGTGGGGCTCGAACCCACGACCACAAGGTTAAGAGCCTTGCGCTCTACCAACTGAGCTAGACGGGCTATTTGTTTTCTTATAATCTTAAATCCTAATGAAGCTAAAAAATCATAGATTCTTTTGCAAGCCACAAAACAATTTATTTTTAGATAGAAAACAATTACTTATATGAAAGATGAACAAAACACAGTTAAGAGTATGATGACATCCAACGGTAGTTAAACTTAATATACTTCTATATATCTTTGAAATTGATAAATATAAAATGCTAGATAACTCGGTGCTTGTTGTTCAAAATGCAAATATCGGGTTTTATAGTTTATGTATGGTATAGTCCAAAGCGTGAGATGGTTAATGAAAAAAAAAAAATAGTACTACACTAATTGAACCGGTACATACGATGGACTTAAAAACCGGGTTAATAACCCGTGAAGAAAGCCGTTAATGGATGCATTCATATTCAACCGTTCCGCCTTCATATATTATTTAAAATCGATAAAAAAATGTCAAGTATTTTTGGGTTGAATAATGAACTTATTCTCCTTTTAAAATACTCTTGGGTTTAAATGAGATGACAAGTTTTAATTTGATGATGTCGGGGATACTTGTGGGTAAAACAAGGCTGCGAGAGTAGTCATGGGCAAAAAAACCTGTTCCCGAACCGGTTCGGCCGGAAAAACCGGAACCGGTTTCAAAGAAAAACCGGTTTGTCCCAAACCGGTCCCGAACCGACCCAAACGCCGGTTTCTATACCGGTTTGGTAGCCCCGAACTCAAAACCGGTTTATAAGCCTGTTTAAAAGTTAAAAAAAGAAAAACCGGTTTCAGTAAAAAAACCGGTTAAAAACCGGTCCGAATCGGTTTGACAGGTTCGAGTATTCAGTGAACCAAACCGGTTTGTAACCCGAACCGGTTTGAACAAAAACCTGTTTGACTCTACCACAAAAAAACCGGTTCGGTTTTAAACCCGAACCGGTTTGGCTGGAAAAACCGGTTTGAACACCTCTATGCGAGAGTCCCCTCCACCCCTAAAGACGTTCGAATGGGGAATACAAAGAAGTCAAAGACATTGAGGACGTTGATCTATGCATTTACGCACATGGGTTTATTTGTGGGTCTTTAATGGTGGCCAGTTTTTGTCTTAAAATTTATTTTCAACAACTTTTTTTACTTTCATATACCACTTAATATTTTGCTATTTAAATATACAATCACACATTATATTCATAGAAGACAATTATTAATTTCTCTAGATTACGGAGTTTAAAGAGTGGCCATTTAGGTTGTGGTAGTAAACCTATTTTGGGATAAAGTGGGATTTAAATTTAAAACTTTTTAATAACCATCATCAGTATGCACGTAACAACTAAATGACTAATTAAAGATTTTCAACTTTGCAGAGATAAAAGAAATGTATATAAGTAAATAAACAGTCACTTGTCATAACTTTGTGAGCTCAAATTTACTTTTCTATTTTTTATTCTTTGCCTAATAAATAAGTTTATTTTTTTTCGTAACTTCTAAATATTTATTATAATTGTGATTCATTTTTTTTCAAAGTTATAAATAAGTTTGTTCCTTGTTTCTTTTCTTAATTTCTAAATGTTTATTACTAACGGTTTAATATTTTTTTTATTATATAGAATTTCTAGTCTACCTTATGTGTGTATCTATTATCTATAATAAAAGAAGCTTTTGAAATGTCACGTGTCAACTATTAGAACTTTCTTATTTTCATTTCCCATTCATCTCTTCTATTAATAAGGGTAAGGTTATACTAAAAAGAGAATTTAATCTAAGCAGTTTAAGAAGAATTACGCGCTTGACATGTGTACTTCTATTGTTTTAAAAAACAGTGTATTTTGGTCATTGTATTAATATGTAAGCTCATTGTGTATTATACATTTATTATTTTAAAAATCAGTTTATTGTGTCATATATTTTACATAATAGTATTCAAAAAACACAATAACTAATAAAAAAAAAACACAATGAATTGCACAAAAGACACAATGACGAGATATGAGTTTAAAAACATAAAAAAATTTATTATATTTGTATACAACAATATTGTATTCGTTTTAAAGATTAAAAAATTCTCTTTTTTATAGTGTAATTTTATAAAAAAATAATCTCGTACATAAAAGTTATGAACGTTTGAAAAAAAATGAAGGAACTTATAAAAAATCAACAAAAATGTCTATTCCTAAAAATACTCCTATAATTAACTTTATTTTATAATTTAATCTCAACCATTGATTAATTAATTAAGTAGATTTATGATTAAGATGATTTCTTATAATTTCTAGCTTTAAAGAACTTTTTATTTGATCATTTTCCTTACATATTTCCTTAAGACTAAAAATTAATTACAGACTTCTCTTTTTGAAATCATAAATGTTATATATTTATACATTTCATTAAAATTAACTTATTGAATAACTATTTTACACTATTTTTCCTAAAGGATTTTTCCTAAATGTTATATATTTATACATTATATTTGTATACAACAATATTGTATCATGTTATTATTATTTTTGTTCTTATTTTCATATATATATATATATATATATATATATATATATATATATATATATATATATAGATATTATCATCATTATGATTATTATAATAATAATAATATAATATTATTAATATTAATATTGCGTATTGGTAAAAATAATAATAATAATAGTATTATTATTTTTAGTAACTGAAAATTACATTGCGTCGCAGATGTGTCACAACTTTCGACGCATTTGCGACAAAAGACAAATAAACATACTAATATAAAGTAAATAATTATAGTAAATAACAACAACAACAACATAAGAATAATAATAATAATAATAATAATAATAATAATAATAATAATAATAATAATAATAAAAGACTTAGTAATAGTTATTATGTTTTTGTTATCATAAATATTGTTCTTTTATAATTATGAGTGACTGCGTCGCAAATGTGTCATATTAAGAGACTCACTTATGACGAAATGTAAAGTGTGGTAAGAAATGTGTAGAAAGATGCGTCGTATTTCTTTCACAATTGCTTGTGTCGCAAAGGTGTTGCACTAAGCGACACATTTACAATAGAAACAATCAGTTTGGTCATAAATGTGTAGCAAATTGCTTCACATTTCATATATATTTCTCTTAATGCTATGCCCTTTTTTTTGTTTTTTGAGACATAAATGTAGTTTGTTTTCTCCCCTTTTTTCATATAGCTTTATTATACACTAATTATGTTTATTTCACAAGTTTACACATATTATACACTTACGTACATATGCGTACACTATCACATCTTATTGCCATGAATATCCTTCAATTCAAATCCATGATTATATAAACATGAATTAATCTATTTATGTGATAGTGTACGCATATGTACGTAAGTGTATAATATTTGTAAGCTTGTGAAATAAACATAATTAGTGTATAATAAAGCTATATGAAAAACAGGGGAGAAAACAAACTACGTTTATGTCTCAAAAAAAAAAAAAAGGGCATAGCATTATGAGAAATATATATGAAATGTGAAACAATTTGCTACACATTTATGACCAAATTGATTGTTTCTGTCGTAAATGTGTCGCTTAGTGCAACACTTTTGCGACACAAGCAATTGTGAAAGAAATACGACGCATCTTTCTACATATTTCTTACCACACTTTACATTTCGTCATAAGTGAGTCTCTTAATATGACACATTTGCGACGCAGTCACTCATAATTATAAAAGAATAATATTTATGATAACAAAAACATAATAACTATTACTAAGTCTTTTATTATTATTATTATTATTATTATTATTATTATGTTGTTGTTGTTGTTGTTGTTGTTGTTGTTGTTGTTGTTGTTGTTTACTATAATTATTTACTTTATATTAGTATGTTTATTTGTCTTTTGTCGCAAATGCGTCGGAAGTTGTGACACTTCTGCGACGCAATGTAATTTTCAGTTACTAATAATAATAATACTATTATTATTATTATTTTTACCAATACGCAATATTAATATTAATAATATTATATTATTATTATTATAATAATCATAATGATGATAATATCTATATATATATATATATATATGAAAATAAGAACAAAAATAATAATAACATGATAAAAACAATAAAACAATATATAGCGTCGCAAACTTGTAGCAAATCGTGTTACGCATTGGCAACGCAATTTATGATTATTAGTGTATTTTTTTTTTTTTTGCTTTTTTTGTTATAATAATAACAACAATAGAAAACAAACAAATAGAGTTAATAATAATACACGAATACCAGGTGTAGCAATATTAATTTTATTTTACTACCCATTTGCGACAAAGTCGTTGAGTAATTCGACTTTAATTAACTTGGGTCAAATTTGTGTCGCAATTTTTCTACGCATTTGTGACAAAAGCTGGAGTTTATAAGGTTTTGTCACTTTCTTGTTGAAAGTTTGATAGAAATGTAAGGTTTCAGTTTTTGTAGGATATGTGTCGCAATTGTGTCAGAAATTACGACACAATTTTGCGTCGCAAATTTGTGTAGCAAACAGATTAGTTTTCTAGTAGTGTACTTTGGTCTTCATTTCATATAGTTATTTCTAGACTAGATTATAAAGTTTTCTTTTACTTGATGAACACTTGGAACCTATATTTACAAAGCCTTGATGCACATGACAAAAGAAATTTCTTTTATATGTTATACAGCATCGAATACATGCACGTTTTTATTGTTATATACACCTCCATATCTAGAAATTCCTTTTGTTTAACTGAAACACATAACAATAAATAGTGCACTTAAAAACTTTCACACATATTATAATTCATTATATTTCAAGTCAGTAACATTTTAAATTCCCATTATATTTATAAATATATTAAAATCTAACAATCGCACCTAATATCAGTTTTGTTAACAATATACCAGATCATTTCAGTAGTTAATAGTAATTATTTACTTAACAACGAAAGCACCATGATCAATTTGATTAATTTAACCCACTTTACTGTTAAATTTTTAATTATCAAATTTACTCTTTAATTAGTTCTGAATCAAACAAAAAAGAAAAGCTGTATAAATAGCTAGGCACTGTTAAGTTCCTGAAAATTCTGGTTCATAAATATAAACAATAATAACAATATTAATAACAATGATAATTATGTAGAATTTAAGAAATGTAGTAGTACTAAACTAGCTACCTATTATCCAAGGGATTAGGGCCAGTAGGTACAACTCTCTCTTCATCATTGAACTTGAACAAGTAGATGATCTTTGCAATGGAGGTGGTGTGGTTGATGTTCACTGATGATGATGATCTTCCCATGAGCTTCTTTCTGGTACCCTCTGCATTTGAAGTAGTACCTATGAGTACAACCATCAATAGTAATACTACCAACATCACCATCTTCTTCCTCATTGAAAGAGATGTGTAGAGAGAGAGAGATGAAGAAGAATTAAAATCAAGAATTGAAGTATGGAGGGAAAGGACAGAAGGTGGAGTGGTGTTGTATACATCATATCATGGAGAATTCAAACTCATTTAATTTGGCTACCTGCATGTTAAGGATTCAATTAACTCTCCATGATACATCAACATCTCTTTTTTTTTTTTTCTCTCTCTCACTGTATGCACATACATAGATTCATGCATGCATATATAAATGTACATGCATGCATGCATGTTGTATAAGTCTCTCTCTGTGTGGGTGAAAAGTGAGAACAGAAGGAGTTGTTACCAAAGTGCATTTAACTCATCTGAGATAGCAACAGAATGTGGAAGAGTTTAGTAGGGCAGCTACTTAAAAAGGAATATGAATCATTCCCCTTACAAACAACACCCTACACTTTTGACTAACTACACAACACCCTCTACACATGCATGCCACTTCTATTGAAGGTGTTAACTACCTTTATAAAAAGAAAAATAGGGATTAATCTTGATGTGTTTTGTTTTAAGTTATGCAGCAAATTTTTATTTTGAATGAGTATTAGTAGTGGAGTATTGGTGTAGGTAGTGTGTCAGTAATCAGTTTTTATCCTTGTATGTAGCATGAATGTAGTATTTATGCAGTCTTTTTAGTATAAATAAAGACAGAGTTCAAGTAAAAAATTGCATTCGTCTTCTTTCTTTTTTCTGTGCGGGTGAGTCTTTTGCGTGATTTTGGGCCTAAACCAACATAAAATAAACTGTTCTTTCGGGGCATATGTAATACGGTAACAATATCGTTTTCAATTTTCATTGTTTTACACATGAAAAATAGTTGAACATGGGTATTCCAACTAGAGTATCCATGAGCTAGATGTATCTTGTAACATGATAAGCTTTTAGACGTACTTGAAAAGTTATGGATATTAGAGGTTATCAAAAGGTAAAATAATCTTTGTGTGGTTTCTCTGTGGTTTTAACTCAAGCTAAAACAAACTTGCTTGATTAATTGACTATAAGATTCAAGCTCAATCGCTAACATGGTTTGTGGTTGGCGGTTTAAGTCTTAAATTATAGTACCATAACATTGATAGCCCCTGTTGATACTTGATGGCATAATAACTTTGTGAGAAGATGTAAAACAGGGGATATACAAGGGGCGTGATTGTAAATATCAATATGTAGAAGGGCTTAAGTGGAAACAATTCACAACCCAAAACGAGTCAGCGAAATAAATGGGCTGCAGATAAACCTAATAATGAATTGTTAGAAAAGACAATAATTTAGTGATGATCGTAATTTAATTTTGTTGTCTTCTGCATCATCATATTTACTTCGTATATCAACTATTAGTTTGTATATTAATTTGAGATAACGTATTAGTTTTATGAAGATAAGTTAACTATATAAATTCTCTTTTAAACCACTGAATTATAAGGCTACACAAATATTTATTAAAAATATTATATACTAATATTAGTTTTAATAAATTTGCGTATTACATGGGTTGAATAAATTAAATATTAAATATAATAAAAATTTATTAACTATAAACGATATTTTAAGATAAGATATGATTGAAATACGTATAATTAAAATTATAAGTAATAACACAATGCTATCAACTTTTTAATTTTTGTTTTTAAACTTTCATTTTTTTCCAAAAAAAAAAAAATTAAACATTTTGTTTCAAAACAAACTATTTTAAAAGTTATTATTTTTAAAAAGTTTTTTTATTATAACTCTCAATTTTAATTATCTTTTGTACTTAAAAAAATTACTTTCTATAAACACCAATTTTTAAAATATTTTGTACTTTTTACAAAAGTTTGATGTTCTAAAAAAATTCTTATTTTATAAAATTTATTTATTTAGAAATAACATTAAAAAATTCTCTTTTTTAATTTATTAAAACCTATTTTTAATATAAAAAAGAGTTAAATAATAATATTATTATTTAATGTGATTATTTAATATGAGAGAGAAGTGTGAAAACTTTGATGACAATAAATGTGATGCCGTCACGTGTCTCCCTAAGTTACTCTTTTATTAAAATAAGTAGACTAGATTGGTGTTCGTGCAATACGATGAAAAACACAACACACTAACAAATATTTAAACAATTAATTGGAAAAGTATTATATAGATTTGAAGCTTTAATAAAAATTTATAACATAAAGTAAATATTAAATCATATAAAATATAAATGATTTCTAAAATTTAGTTAATCAGAAAATTAATCGTTTATATTATTAGATTTTTTATAGAAGTTTTGTTAGTAACTTACTATGTGTAATAACTACAAGACTGAAGTTGTGGTCAAACTAGTTTATTGTATTCATAATCAATATTATCCAGTCATATTTTTTTTATCTAATCACGCAATTGACCTATGTGTAAAAAAATAATTAAGGTAGTTAAATTCGTAAAAGACGATTTTATTCCTTTAGACTTTTAAAAATTAATATAAAACAATCACGTCCTTCCAAATGTATAGATATCAGTAAATATTTTTTTTAAAGATAAAAAAATGTTGTTTATACATTACTCTTGTTATCCCAAAATCCAAATGACGTTGCTATCTTGAGTACTTGACCCACCAATATAATTACGACTTGATATTTGATAACTAACACAAAACAAAACTAACAGAAAATAAAAATGAGACATAGACTAAAGAATTTACAAGTTACAACAGTTTATGTAAAGTGCTGAAAGCCTGAAACAACCAACTAAAAGCTATACACAGGTCCGAGCCACAACCAGGTGGTGCACCAATTCACCTAACCATTAGACTCAAGGGCTCAACACTGGTTCACCAAGAAACTCTTATTTCTCCACAAAGAACTCCAACCTCTCACCATCGTTCTCTTCGAGACCGATTTGGTTAAAGACCTCACTTCCTCATTAACCGGACCGACACCCATGTCGCCGGTCTCTGATTGCTGTGGACCGCTAGCCTGAGCCGTGGGTGGGTCCTGCTGTCGTTGCTCTCTGAACAACATTAACAACTTCTGAGCCTTTTGTTTCCCTCTAACGGTCCCATTGGCCGAAACTGACACTAAAGAAGGTATAACCCCTTCTTGAAGAACCATCTGAATGCACTCTTCATTTCCTGTGCATAGAGTTAACAAGCAAGCTGCAGCTTGCTCTTGAACCGTAGGCTCATTGTTATCAAGAGCCGATGAAAGCCCGCTAACCAAACCATGAGTCGATATGATCTCGTCTCTGGCTAAGTTAGCCATGTTGGTCAAGATGGCAATCGCTTTCTCGGTCCACATGTCATCATCTATGAGTGGTTGAAGGGCATCGAGTATGTTTGATGACACAAGCTGAGGGATGTTAGAATGTAAAGATGAAAGATGGTAGAGCGCAATAAGGGCATCAGATTTACATGTGGAGTCCACAGTATCATTGAGAACCCGGATCAAGAATGGGACTGCCTCACTTGAACCGATAACGGGCTTGGCTTGGTCTAAACAGGAAAGATTTAGGTAGAGGGCTGCAACCGCCCCTGGTGAACCCTGGTTCCTGATCATTTTCTCCAGCAAAGGAAGTACTCTGGCTGCTAGCATTGTTTCTTTGTTCCTGAAAATAGGTTTGGGTCAAAACATGAAAATTTGCACAGATCAAACATTATTCGACTAGATGTGGCAAAATGGACAGTCAGGCAACGAGACATAATGGGCTCGGGTCAAAACAGATACCTTTGTATAAAAAAGGTCATTAGCCCAAAAACACTGTTTTTCTCAAACTGTTTCATAAATAATTAGTGTCTCAAGATAACAAAAATGATATTATTATGAAAATTATCCGTTTTCTGAATTAAAAATGACTTGGGAGGGTTTTACGCATTAAAATACACTTTGGGCAACTTTAGTCCGGTTGGACCCAACCCAATACCTTTTAAGCTAGATTCATTTACGTGTAAGATGAAGGATATCCGAATTGACCCATTCATAAGTGAACTGGCGGACATTATATAATTTCCTTAATGATCTAGTTTATCGAATAAAACCTTTAGGAGGTTTTATTTATTAAAGTTACATTTTTGCAATAAATTCGACCTGTTTAATGTTTAGTAAACTTATGCTCTCGTACAACTTATTTAGACATAAAAGATAACCTCTAAATATGACCATAACATACCTGTTGTTATTAACAGAGAGATTGAAAAGAGCCATAGCAACACTTTCTTGAGCAACGAGGTTTCTTTCATGCATAGTAGACTCAAAAACCTGTAACAATGCTTCAACAAAACCATTTGCACCCATAATTATCCGGGCCTCTTCATCATCCTTTGACAGAAGCCGTATCTTCTCTACAACATTAATTCTCTTCTCATTTTCCATGGTCAAACCAGTGAACAAATCCTCGTACGTTTCAAACATGCTACCTTCATCCTCAGGCACAACCTCAAGTTCATCACCTTCTCTCTCATACTTGCAGGAATCAATACTTTCAACCACTCTAGAACTAGTTGGCTCATTCTCGGTCAAAGGTATGTTCCAGTAGTTGTCATCTAGGGAATCCGGTGGACCTTCAGGAACCAAAATTCCATTTTGTTCGCACCAATTAGCTACTAAACCCTTCACACAGTAATTAGGAGTCAAAGAAAGATGAGCCAAGGTCTGATGTGTCTTCGGGCAGGTGTTATGCCCGTTTTGGAACCATTTTTCAATACAAATCCTCTCATATGTCTGCCCGGATGCAATGATGACTGGATCGTACATTAGTTGTAAGGATATTGGGCACCTAAGTTCATCAGGTGGGACTGGCATCTGCCCTGATCTTCTAAAGTTCGGTTTAAAGTTAAAAGAACTCATTTTCGAGAGCTGACGGTCAAACCCATGGGTCAACCCATTTTCAAAAGATCCTTGAATCGTTGGTGAACAAGGGGTTGAACCACCTTGTGAATCGGTGTCATCTGAGAAATCACTTCTGAATAACTTTGAGTATTTTTTCATTAAATGTAAGAGATAGGCCACAATGGATTCTTTTCTTTTGTCATCTTCGATTCTAGATTTTTCTATGAGTTTCTTTAGAGCTCTTCGTTCTCGAAGAGCTCCCCTTGAAGAAGTGATGCCGAGTTTAGATGCAGCTTGGTGAAAAGTTTCTAACTCACTATTTTCACAGCTGCTGTTGAAATTTCTTCCTTCTTGTAGTAATCCAATTACTTCATCGCCTATTTGTTTCTCTAATGGATCAAGCGAGAATTCTATTCCCTTAAGTTCTTCTAAAATATCAGAAATCTGGAAGAAAGGAAGTTACAGTTTAGTTTGGAATGAATTAGACTCAACTGTTAAATGCATTATTAATGCAGTTTACTATGCTTGATGAGGTTTTAAAAAAGCAAAAGTGGAAAATGATATTCACTTGTTCAACGTAAAGCGGTAATTTCAAGCCATTCACTTATGAATATGTCGATTTGAGCATTGTTTTATCCCAGACAGATAGAATGTGTTTAAGGATCATCCCAACCCAATCCAGCCCATTTCAAACAGAACCTGTTTTGACCCATTAGCCAACCCAAACATCTAGCCACATCAGCAGTTTCAACACAAATTTTTACTTCAAGAGGTTCGATAGTTAAAGATTTTTGTTACTACCTGAGAACCAATAGTTTGTGGGACTATATCTTCAACCCGTTTAAGACTCTCTTCCAGAGCAGATTTCGCCTTTTCAAACTTTAGAACAACAGAATCTCCTGTTATAGCCTGCAAAGGATGCAAAAACAGACCACATAACGTTCATTTCGCCCAAAAGAAGATAGAATACTAGAGTAATTCAAAAACCATACAAACGCACAACATTGCGTGTTCAGGTTACAAGATTAAAAGAGAGAATTTACCAGGTAAAGTTTACTACATTCTGCACAATGCTGAAGAAGAGTTTTCGTCTTTTCTAGCGCTATATGCAAAGAACATAATGCCTGAATTCCGGAAGTACTCCGAGGCCTTGCGGCTTCTAGGTCAGGAAAAATAGTCAAGACTTTGGCATAGATCAAAGAGAGTGATGTGCACATTCCACCATGTAACTACAATTGTATAATCATCAATCAGCAGAGATATTCAAGAAGCTTGACAGTAAAAACATAAAACTACAAAAGGGTATTATTAGAATACTATTAAATGTTTAAACTTTTAAGTCCTCTTCAATGGTGACAAACAAGATACTCATTAGAAACATGAAATCTTTCTAATAATGGAAATCTTGTAAATACCAAATTTGGGAATTAACCTAATTTCCATGTGATGTGAGGTACATGAGTACTATGTAGTACCTTTGGTTCACCAAGTGCAAACAAATGCTCTTCAATCTCCGAATGATCCATGGTTTACATCAACCAGAAGAAGATGATTACAAAAGCTCAAATCACCTGAAATCATTCAATTTCAGGACGATTAACGATGCTGGTAGTTAATTAAATCAATTGATCAAAAATCCATAAAAAAATCTCACAAAATCTAACTGAAATCTTACGAAAGATATCAAAATTGAATAGACAGAGTGATTTACCTGCAATTAACCATGAGAAACACAATCATCCAACAATGCTTCATCAAACGAGCACTCGAACAAAAATCAACGAACATGTTGATCAATTTAGGCTTCCCCATACACGAATCTGACACATGACTTGAAAAACCCAAAATTGAGTGCGATTTATGCCCAAATGTTAGCGATTATAGAGTTGGGAAGACGTGGGTGGATCGAAGAACATAAGATATGGTGGTGTAATAAAGAAACTGGTGTGATTATTGAATGAATGATATTATAATTATTATTATTAATTAGTTTATATTATAGATGATGAAGTGAAAAGAGAGAGCACATGAATTTGTATCGATTGTGAAATTCCCGCTTTCAACTCCTAGGTCACCGGCCGACAGTTGCCGACCTTCAAAATTGTCGGCTGACTTATCTGTCTCCATAAATGATGGAGATGGAGATTGGAAAGTCAAAATTACTACTCTAGGTGTGGACTAATTGTCAACCATACATTCTAATTGAACTACACATTGGTGAAACGTGAAGAAAACTTAAAAAATCTAACATGACATTCATAGTGTAATTTTATATTTTTAAAATTTTTATTGTAACTTGTCAGTTTCGACCTAGCATCTTGCTAGTGTTTTTGGTTTAATAATATACGCGATATGCCGTTCAAAAATAAAAATAAAAATCTATCACTTTATGGTAATTTTTGGGTGAGATGTCAGATCCAAAGACAAAATTATTTGCGGTTAAAAAAGTTAAAAAATTTTTTTATATTAATGATTCAAGCTCAGTTTATTTTATAGTTTGATATAAATTAGTTATGATTTAAATTATGTAGAGTATTGTAATACATGGTAATTTCTAGTGTTTTAATTTTTTAATGCAAATTTATAGTTTATTATATTATATTTTTTTAAGTAACTAAGATAATCACGAAAGTGTTTTAAACGAAGCGATACTAAAGTTTGCAGCAAAAGTGTTTCTGTTCAGATGACTAAATGTTTAACTATTGTGTGTATATATATAAATGTTCAAATTTAATTTTAATATTAAAAATGTGTGTGATTTAATAAAATTAAAAAAGAACTAAAATAATCAAACTGGATTGTCTATAAATTTTCCTATTCGTGGTATATTTGTGAACAATTTCTATTACATTTTTTTATAAGTAATATACAACTATATAAATCAAGAGACTCATTAATTTTTCATAAATTTTAGAATGGATGTATTATAGTAATTTTCTTTTCCATTTAACTGAATCTCAACTAAAACTATTTGGTTATTACAATCTATAGATCATAATTATGTGTATTACATCTAGCTTCATCACAACTTCTTAGAATAGTTAACTTGCATGCCTTCTAATATTGTTTTTAAATTTTTCATACACGATTGAACTTTAACGCTCAACTCACATGAGGATAAACATCATTTTTACATATTTTAATACCACTAGACCATAAGTCTTTGATGTCATGTTACATAACTAAACCAAACAACACATACCCACCCCTACTCAAACACTTACACAAAAATGAAAGTCAAAACCTCTTAGTCTCTTACTGACACCTAAAAAATTAAGATATCAATCACGAACATTTACATTACTTATTTGGGGAGGTAAGAATTGAAGTTTGAAGTATTTCTCCACCTGATGGCTTCGACAAGACAAGTGCCTTCAAAATCATATCATTTCAAATAAAGTTTGAATTATTGGGTGACCGATCAACCACAATTATTATTATTTGAATGCGAAGTGAAAAAACTTTTTACAATAATTGTGTACGTTCACTAGATTCGTTATTCCAAACGACAATCAAGCATTCAAATTTCAAGCCATGATGTGACTATATGACAAATAATTCAAAATACTATTAAATTTGCATCTATTAATTTGTATTATACAAAAATAAAAATTTGACAATAAACAATAAGAGTATGAATAATAACTTATCAACGAACACCTTGCCGAATGTCAAGTGATGTTGCGGTTTGATAAAAGGTCTGGTTGTTTTAAACGTATTCCACAATCCTTTTTTATTAAATTTTATCTTTTTCTTTACTAAATTGGTCATTTATCTCTCCGTTTCCTTAGCTTAGGGTACGTTTAACATATAAGAGATGTACTATATATGTTCATGTTTTTAACGAAACAAACTAATAAAGTAAATAGGTTATACTGATGTTTGACGTGCTCCTGCTTTGCGTAGAGGCAGGATAAGGGGGGATCGTTTCGCGAATATTTTTCGCAATATCACCCTACACTTATATAAAAGGTTGCTTCTTATGCTTTAACCTATAACCTTAAAATTATAATACATAAATATTACAAAGTTACTTCAAGTTCAAGACCTACCCTCTAATAAAGTATATAATATTAGTTAGATGATAAAACCTGCTAAAAGCCGAAAATCGAAACAATGAGGGCACGTTTATGGTTGGCTTATAGGAGACATAAGTTGAAAACAATTAAAACAGCACAATCATGACGATGATGCGAACCATGATACATTTGCACGTGTGAATCCTATGAGATTTTCCAGCCTGGCACACCCGCAAGATCTTGTGGTGTTGCTAAAACCTCCAACAACTTTTTCTAAAAAAAGTAAAATATTCCACCTATTAGAACATATTATATATATATGTACGTATATCTAACCTCTAATGGAAAAGGTTTTGACTTATGACTTCATAAGATGGGTTTAATTAATTGACCGTATGTTTTTCTATAAAAAGCTAAGGTTGTTTAAGAAAAACTAATTTAGAATCGTTAGTTGTAGTCAGTAGCTTGCGCATATAAAAATAGAAGTGAAAGTCGCGCGCACAGGAAAATAAGCTAAGGCTATTCTGGTGTGGGTGGGAAGGGTAATTTGTCATTTAAAATTTTAATTTCAAACTAAGTGGGCTTATATTGACTTTTCTTTTTTAACAGTAAGGTAAAATAGTTATTTTATAAAAAGTTAATAAGGGTTTTTATGTCTGTCTATAGAAAAAATGGAATGGATGACAAAAATTAAACGAAAAGAAGTTTTAGAGCGATTATTGGAATTTTAGTCCAAAAGGTATATCATTTTACACCTAGTGGATAAAAAGATATTGTTTTATCCTGGTTTTTGAAACAATATAGCAATATTATGTTGCATCTTGCATGATTGCATGCATACGTTGAAAGGTTGCACAAAATGCCTAGACACATGTAGTTGGTTATCATAATTTAAGCATATGCGATTTACAAAATAAGAACCATAACATATAACACATTAAATTCATAATTACGTATGAATAGTGAAGGCATCTTGTTTAGATTCCATTTAGTTCGGCATATTCAATGAATGTGATGTCACATGGCATGCATGTGCATGCATGTGCCTTCTTAAGATATTAAACATATAGAACAAAATAATTGGTCGCTTTCACGACAACTGATTTTGATTTAGAGTTTCTTCTTAAAAAATAAATTAGAATTTTTGAGAGCGACTGTATAACTCTAAGAGACGACTATTTATATTTTATGTTAATTATAATATTGTCTCCCCTTCTAGCGATGAAGTTATTGTAAGAATCGTTCATATAAAATTATAATAAAACAATCTTTTATTAATATTCACAATACAAAGAAATATAAATTAACAATTACAATTCTTTTTACAATTGAAAATTTACAGAAATAGATGAGCAGAAATATAAAAGTTAAGGATCGTGTTTAACACGGGGCCCTTAAAACAAATTCCGAGCCTCCCAGGAGAACTCGTTTTGTTTCCCAGGGTACAACAGCCAAAGCACATTGTACTGCCGGGATTGATCTAAAACCCGAACTTGTTTATAGAAGATAAACCAGAGAGATAGAGGATGTTCAGAGAACCTGTTTGCTGTAGATTTTCGAGTTGTATTGGTGTGTTTTTCTACTGAGGCACCCTCAGTATTTATAGTAGACTTTGAACTGTAACAGCCAATCAGTCATCACTCAGCCATTAATCCGAAATCGTAACCGCCTATTTAATTCGTCATTAACTGATATGCGAAGTGCAAAGTGCGCCATCAAAGCGCCACATTGCGCCCACATACCCACGCCGCGCGCGCATGTGCGAGTGCAAGTGCGAGTTATCGCGAATCTACTTAGTGTGATGCTTTAGGAAACAATATAATCAAGAGGTTATAGAATATAAACTATTTTATATTATTTCTTTCCTCCAATGTGAGACAACTTCTCACACCATTAATTCCTAATGTCATTCAACACATTAATTTTATTGACTAGATATTAATAACCATATTAATATTGTCAATAAATTTTCAACAGTTATATCTAGAGGTTTTATTAATATTGTTATTGAAACAACATGGTTTCATATGTTTTGACACCTCTTATGGGACCATGATACTACCGTATGAGATTAGAAGAACTCGTGTTTTTTGATATGATGTAGTAAACCCTCATTGAGAACGAGTAGTCTCTCTTTAGGTTTTTCTTAGAATTTAGGTTAATCTTATATCGAATGCATATGTGAGAGATGTTGACTAGAATAAAATAGAACATATTTTTGACCACAAGCATAATGGATGGCATTTGAATTAATCTATATCTATGCTTGCTTATGTAGGAGTATATAGTAACAGAAGACATCACCTGCTAGGAAATTAGGAAGTCCTTAGAGGAAATCTCATATCGTGTGCATGTGAGACAAAACGAACAATATGCTAACCGAGGTGGGAGTGTGACAACGATGGCTATCATAAAACAAAAGGGTATGATTATTGTAACATGTTATATGCATGTTTAATCATGTTTAGTAGTAACATGCCAACTTTTGAAGACATTTTATAGACAAACAAAAAAGCAATGATTAAAATAGTCATTTATTATAATTGCATGTTTTGTTACCATAAAAGGGTGTATATATGCTTGATGTTGAGATGTATTAGAAAGGGACGTCGATGCTGAGATGTATTAGAAAGGGACGTCGAGTTTATATGTTAATATCCTGATTAAAAAATATTGGTCCGTCAATATTGGGAGATTGTTTTTAAAAGTGATGATAGGTGAATATGAGACGTGATAAAAATAACAATAGTCATTCCTCCATGAATGTCATCTCTTTGTATGAACTACGCACTTGAAGATATGTATATTAGCACAAACAAATTTAGAATATGCTAGTGATGTATTTGTACTCATTTTCTTGAGAGTACGAAAAAAAACACACACACACACACAATAAAAAGTTACAAATTGCAATAAAAATAATCTTAAAAATGGATCTTGTTCTATCGGATCCATATGAAATAATGAAGCAATGTTCGCACAACTAAGAATCAAGAAAATTGTAATGTAGCATGTCTCATGAAAATATGAAAAAGTTTTTGTATGTTTAGCACACACATGTATGTGTATGTGCAATTTTAGTCTTAAGTGTTTTTTTTTAATGAAACGTTTATTTAAAGGAAAACTAATGAACAATATATTATTCATGAAATGCACTGAGAGAATTTGGTGCCGGATTAAGAATGTTAACAAGGTTTGAGATTGATTTTTAGTAGTATAGGATAATATGTGATTGTAAGATCGTATTCTTATATGGCTGGCCCATATGCGTTAGATAGATTACATAGTACATTATCCATCCAAACCCATAAAATTAAACTCTTATGTGTTGCTAGATGGTTTAGAAAACCACTGCAACATGCAGTCTTCTTGATGGTTTATAGAACTAAATGAAAAATGGCAAAAGATATACTTACAATTTTGATTTCAACGGCTGCATTGAAGTCCACTTTTAGTGTTGGGGAAAAGAGTCATTCATCCATATCGATCTACATTGACGCATCCCACCATAGAAATATTGTTTTGTAAAGGAGATTGAATTAGATAATTTTATGTTGTAAAAAGAAAGCTCAAAGTACATTTTAAAACCTAAGGGTATATTATTTGATATGTTATTAATTTAAAATGTTGACTTATTGACTTTGTTTTGTGGAAAGAGGAGACACTTGTGAGGTTTTACAGTCTAAGGAGCAAAACAACTAAATTAAGGAAAGTTAATGTTTAAAAACTATAAAAATCAATTTTGATACTATCATACATCTACTTATATAGTTATTTTTTTTATTGTGATCTTAGTTAATTTGCCTTAATAAGTGTGCTTAATATATTGTGGATGACTAGTAGATGATTTGAAGATTTGCAACAGGCTGATTTTTGAAATTGACTCGTGGCTATTTTGATATGGTGTAGGTGTAATAGTGTGATGATTTGCCGATTTAAGGCATATGTTTTCTTTAAATAGTTCACATAAGCATTCCTATTCACATCCTCATCTTCAAATTATACAAATAATATGAAAAAATATGTAATTTTATTTTTACATATAGTTTCTCATCCTCGTCTGTATCCTTTATATTATTAAGAGAAACTATAATGATCTTATATATTTAAAGTATTCACACTAACTTTTCCATTCACATCCCATGTAATTAACAAAAAAAAAAAAAAAAAAAAAAAAAAAAACCTTTAAAATTTTATTTATTTTCTAAAAGTTTCTCATATCAGATTTTCTATATCTATTATTATTTCAATTAAATAAAACTTAAATATTTATTTTTTATTATTTTATATCTCTTTTACTCACAACCACTAATAAAAATAAACTAGATTTGAGGTATGATTGGTGACCCTCAAATATGAGGGATCATTATTTTCTCTAAAATTATAAAGGATGGAGATGAGACTCAAATATGAGAGATCATTATTTTCTCTAAAATTATAAGGGATAGAGATGAGGATGGACAACTTAATGTAGAAGTAAAATTACATATTTTTATATGTTTTCATAATAATTTAAAGATGAGAATATGAATGGGAATACTAATGTGAATGCTCTTAAGGGTCATCGTCCATCCCCATATCTAATACTTTATATTTTTTATGAGTAGGTTGTGATTAGAAGAAATAAAAAAATTTATGAGAAAACGATAATTAAATATTATTTAATTGAAATAAATATATATACGAGGAAACTTATACAGAAGACGTTTAGAAAATGAAAACAATTTTTACGAGACTATGTTTTTTTGTTAATTATAGAGGATGGGGACGAGAAAGCTATTGTGAATGCTCTTATATTTTTTCAATAGTTACTTATTTCATGTTTGTATAGGTTAGTGTTTATTAATTTTTGATTTGACATTTCAGGTTTAATAATACGAAAGCTCGATATATTTTGTGTAGCATTGACTAAAGGATGTTTGAGAATACGAGTTTTTGTTTTTTTCAGTCATAAGCAATGTGTTTTTTCTAGAACACTAACTTGATTTTGTAACTTCATATGATTTAAGTTGCTTCATTTTGATCTCGTAACATCATATGATTTTAGTATGCTTTTTTTCCGTTTGTAATTGCATTACGATGATTTTTTGTGTCTTTTGCTACAATATTTTGAATATTAAGCACTCAAATCAAGAGTAAAATTATGCGTAGAAAGTCAGAAACCATATGAAAAAGGGAAGCCGACCAAGCTCGAGCCAAGGTTTGTCTTGTCTAAGATTCTTTGTAAACGAGCTTGAGTTAAGCTTTTGCTCATTAAAATTTTATACCAGCCCGCTTTTTGAGCCTAACCAAGTGTATCCGGAGCTTCAATTGCACTTTGCGAGCCGAGCACAGTCTAAGAATATCAGGCCTGAATCGAGCTCGACCTCGACCTCGACCTCAAGCTTTGGAAAAATTCAACGAGCCTAGCTTCAGAGTTCAGAGTAGTGTAAGGTTTGGGCTTAACTTGTCTCGTTTACTCGTTATGCGGCCCAATGGGCTTGATCCTAAAGTGACTTTAGGTCCTTATCATTTTGTCAAGTGTTCATCTTCGCAGCTTCGTTGATTCAACTATTCAGATTAATCAGTTCATGTTCATCTTCGAAATTTGAAGGTACTAATGGAGTAATCATATTGAATTCCTGTTATAGAACCTTCGTAAATACTATTTGCACTTGCTTAAGTTTCCATTTGGGCCAAGGGGACAAAAGAGTCGTTTTCGTAAGCTCTAGATTTTTTGAATACTTCATGTGTTTGATGAACTTTATTGAAATTACGCGTTTCTTCTTCAAGTTTTGAATTTTTTACTTGCTTTTCTTATGTTTTTTTGCAGGTGTATTGATTAATAGTTGTTACATATCTCCCTGATAGCATCAACACCCTTAATAACCTCACCAATTCAAGACTTAGAGAAGCAAAAAACAATTGCGACTTGAACCCTAGCCTTCGTGATTTGATTGTGAGCTCTAGTATTCCTAACAAAGGTAATCTCCTACCCTTGTTTATTTATAAAATGGTATGAAAACAATCATAATCCATCTATATTTCTGGGATTTAGTTCTTTGCTAGTTTGGATTTTGCCCCAGTTTTGGTTATTAAATTTTTATACTTTAAATCTGTTGAATGTCTAGGGAGAATGTAGTTTGTTATCTTCTATTTCTTTGTTTATGTTGCTACTATTTCTCTGTTTAAGTATTGCTGCAGTAATGAATAAAGATATGACAGTTAGCAAAATATTTAGTCCGTTATGTTTTTCGATTCTAATAACACCAATATAATGTTTCTTCAACTGGCCGTTTGGAATATGTGTAGTTGGATTACACAACTTTACTAACTAGGAATTCATAATACAAATTTACAACTGCTCTTCAAGCTGCTGTTTTCGTTGCAATATATGTAGTTGGGTTGCACAATTTCACTAACTAGAGATTCATATTGCATTACTCAAACGATGAGAGGCTGATATACGCTAAATTGTTGCAAGAAACAAACCCAGTTATTCACTTGAACATATTCATCTGAAATTTTACCAAGATATCACTCCTGTCTATAGAAACATCCTCTATATGTTGGAGTCCAGTTGTAGTTCCACTGTTTTCATGGTACACTTGATGAATACATGACACAGGAACCAAATACAGACCTCTACTATATCTTTTGTTTCAAATTGTGCCCATGAATCTTCAAGCTTTGCTTTAGGAATCTGAACCTTATAAGAATATAAGATAATATATATTAAAAATTAGTATTAGAATTAAACCTCAATATTGAAGTTAAATTTAAATCTATGTACAAAAGGTGATGTTCCGTATCAGATTGAAATGCAAGCACGTATCCACCTTTTATGTTATGTATTTTATATGATTTGATTCTTGTAAAACATAAGAACACCAAACAAATTTGAGTATGCATAACCTGTTTTAGACTGACTGTGAAGTTTTTTTTTGGCTCATCCTGCAATTATACTTACCTTTTAGTCATTTGACCTGAATCCATCTCGACCCAAATCCATCCTAGCCCTTTTCTTAAAATGCCTATCTTGACCCAAATCCATCCTAGCCCTTTTCTTAAAATGCCTATCTCGACCCAAACCCATCCTAACCCAGAAATCAGTCCAATCCAACTCGCCCATTTTGCCACCTCTAATTAATGCAAAGTTTTTTCTTAGTTTCATCAAGATTATTGATAATTTACACACTGATGAACCTGTGGAGGGAATTATTGAGTAATATATCCTCAAAGCATGATTTAAAGAGGAAAACTTGATTCTTTATAAGCAACTTTTTTGGACTGTGTGTATATCTTTTTTTTGTCAAATAAGTTTTTATACTTTTTTTTTTGTTCATGCCTGCCTAATGGTATTGAGTGGCTTGGGTAATTGATGGGTGATGAACATGTAAAGGATTTTCAGCGGAATTGCTTTTGGTTTTATAACTAATCTAACTTTCTTTTACAGACATGCCTCAATCTTAAACTTCGCTTTAGATCGTTAAATTCGTTGAGCGGGCTTTGGTAAATAGGATACGTATCTGATTCCAATTTTATTGTTTGAGGTAATTATTTCATTGGGACAAGTTATCTAGTAATAATGAATTATTGTGTCATGTCAAAGAGGAATCATGGTGTGTGTAGTTCTTGACTTACCCTTGAATAATCTTTGTGCATGCGGGCTTATTTTTTCTCAAATTATGTACAAGTAGGACCAAAACTTATAAAAGATGTGCATAAGTTGGGTTGCAGTTTGATAGATTTGAATGTTTTGGTGCTGTCATTTTGTTTGTGTATAAGTTTTGATCCTATTGTATACTTTCTGTAGCAGATATGAGTTGCAGTTTGATTCTTCCAGAGTTGGTAACTACATCATTGGTATGTAAACAAAGATTTTTCCCTCCGAAACCTGGCATTTTCAGATACAATTCACAAGAGGGCCTCGAGTTCATTGACTCATTAAAGGTGCATCATGAGTTCTTTGATTGACATTTTGACGCATGAGTATTTGATTTGTTGCAAAATAACTGTTGTTTTTGTGAAATTGTTAAAAGTAACACTATGGTTTGTTTTTAACAAACCATTTTGCATAATTTGTGGAAATGTATCCAATTGGTCTCTCTAAGTAATCAGACTGATGATAATTTGGATTGTTTTCTTACAGTTCAGTGGCAAGAAATACAGACATCAATGGACTCTTGGCGTTCCATCACCTTATCAACGCAGGGCACAATCCATGGTTATTAGTTGCAGTAATAACCCTCAAAATGTTGATTTGCCACGATACTATTCCAAGAAAGAAAAGAAGCCTTTTCCTGTACCCATTGTGGAGCTCCGACGAGCTGCCAGGGAGAGGATGAAGAGTAGAAAAGGTGAACCTAGAAGAGCCCCTCCTCCTCCAAAGAATGGGTTACTGGTTCAAAAGATGATTCCTCTTGCATATGCCGTGTTGAATGCGCGAACAACATTGATTAACAATCTCAAAAGGCTCTTGAAAGTAGTTCCTGTACAAGCCTGCAAGTAATTCACATGAACTACTACACATCTAAACCTTTGCAAACTTTGTTTGGTTCCTAATTTATTGGCTAAATGATCATTGAACTAGAGGTGGATGTTTCACCCACTTACCTAGAAATTGGTTAATGCATATTTTATCTAGAGGTGGCAATATTGACCCATTAATTTGTGAAATGGATTGGTTCGGCTTATGTTTTATAACAGGTCAAATGAGTTATATAATATCTTAAAAGGAACGGGCGTAAGAGGTACACAAAGTATATTGCTAGTGCATAAGATCTCTTATGTAAATTTATTAAAATAAAATAGAATATGAGATTATTATTAGGATATTATACTTTCCTAGTCATATGTGAGACTAATTAATTATTAAAAGTTACCAGACAAAAGATGTTTTGTCGCAACTCTATCACGTTTCCTCATGCAAAAAAAAAAGTGACCCCCTTACCCAACCTGTCTTTTTTGCCACCTCTAATTGGTCGATGGGTAGCTTCAAAAACTTAGGTAAACTGGAGCAGGATAAACGGGTCAAAAGTGGCCTGAAATGAGATTAAATGCTTACGACCTACTATTTATATAGATTTTGATTCATACATAGCACCCAACCCGCCCTTTGATACATGTTAGAATTTCCCTGGTTTGACCACAACCTGTTTCGACCCATTAACCAACCCACTGATTTTGCATCCTCTACTACACACCTATGAGGTCTCCTTTTTGTTTTTTGTGTATGGCCGTAAAGTCTTTTTCTTTTCAGAGAAGATGCATGGTGAATAAACTTGATATATTATGACATTTTTCCTTGTGACAGGTATTGTAATGAAATTCATGTTGGGCCTGTGGGCCATCCCTTTAGATCATGTCAAGGCCCAAATTCTTCAATTCGGAAGGGAAAACACGAGTGGGTAGATGCTGTTGTGGAGGACATAATGGTCCCAGTTGAAGCCTTTCATCTGTATGATCGTTTGGGAAAACGTATCCCACATGAAGAAAGATTTTCAGTCCCTCGGATCCCAGCATTAACTGAGCTATGCATTCAAGCAGGAGTAGATTTACCTGAACTTCCCACAAAAAGAAGAAGAAAACCCATAATCCGCATCAGTAAAAGCGAATTCATTGATGCAGATGAAAGTGAATTACCAGATTTACCCCCACAAGATCCAAAACCTGTTTTATTGAGTGAGGTACCAGATTCTGAGATAACCCCTCCATCTAGTGAAGAAGAAATAGTTTTACTTGCAGAGGAAACACTACAAGTATGGGAGAAAATGAGGGGAGGGGCCAATAGATTGATGAAGATGTACCCTGTGAGAGTTTGTGGGTACTGCCCTGAGATCCATGTGGGTCCCACAGGTCATAAAGCACAGAACTGTGGGGCCTACAAGCATCAGCAGCGAAATGGACAGCATGGGTGGCAGTCAGCGGTCCTTGATGATCTAATACCACCAAGGTATGTGTGGCATGTTCCTAATCTGGAGGAACCCATGTTGCAGAAGGAGCTGAGGAACTTTTATGGTCAGGCGCCTGCAGTGGTGGAGCTCTGCGTGCAGGCAGGTGCTGCTGTGCCAGAACAGTACAAGCCCACAATGAGGTTAGATGTTGGAATTCCTAGTAGTGTTATGGAAGCAGAAATGGTGGTCTGAAATCATCAAACTTCTACAGAAGTTTCAGTATAATATCATGCCTGAGTTCGTCTTCCTTTCCATGTGTTCTTAGATACAATACTTGTCATAACGTTTGATGTAGTCGCCTTAACTTTCTCATACTAAACTATTTGTTTTGACCTTTGAAAGTATATGTAAATCCGAGAATCCAAGTATGCTATGTATATGAAATGGAGAAAATATTATCGAGATTTGCATCTGATGCTGTTGATGAGAGCACAATTGCAATAGTATTTTTGGTTAACTGTTAAGAATGTAGCTTCTGAATTGAAGCTAACTTTTAAGTTCTTAGATTTTATTTATATTTATGAAATGATGTTGCTTTTCGATGGCTTTTCACCAGCCCCTTCATTCAACGTTCTGGTTACATAAGATGTAAGTTTAAATTCCTTAAATTACTCTTCAGTACATGATTTATTCCTACATGATAATGCAACAGTAGGTTCAATATTTTCTATTTTTTTCAGTTTGATGGCTTTCAGAGTAAATCTGTCCAAATGGTAAAGCCAGCAAAGGGAACGACGACTATGGCTTTATATTTAAGGATGGTGTAATGGAAACTGCAGATTCTCTTTCATTTTGAAAAATAAATACTTGTTCATTTTGAAATTTCACTAGGTACCATTACGATATGACAGTTGATGAGGCTGCTGAGTTGGCTGGAAGATCCATCTATCATGCAACATTAGGTGCTAGAACAAGTGGTGGCGTCGCTAGTGGTGATTTCTCTTTCATTGCCTGTTTGTTAGAAGTGGGTGGGTTGGGTTACGGATTATGATAAGTAATTGCTAGTATGGCTCGACTGGGCGAAACAAGTGGCGCTAGTTTGACCCGCGAACACTTTTTTTTTCATCATTGTAGATAATTAATGTTTTAATTATATTATATGTTATATTAATAATTTAAACTTTTAAATAAAGCGATTTAAGATGTTAAAGTTTTGGGCATGCAATAAAAAACATTGGGTGACTTTTAAGCCATTAGATTTGTTCCCAATATAGTTAAAGTTTTGACTTAGACTTGTTTGAGGTTAAACATAACCTAAATCGACCCATTAACACATTAAAAAGAAACCAGATCAAATGTTTGCATGATCTTGAAACAATTTTATGTTTTGTATTGCAGTGTATCACGTGGGGCCCAAGCGTTGGACCAAGCTATCAGGCGATGATGTTGGTGAACTTCAAGCCCCTGTTGAACATGAAATGGCTGAAGCTGTAGTTGCTTGGGTACTGTAGTTTCTCAAAATGATGAAACAACCCTTTGTTTTTGCTCAAATTATCAAAGTAAGCATTCATGAGATGTTTTAAGACGTTTAAACCACCAAACAATCATCTTTAACACAAACCTTCTTTCAAATGACAAACATGAAGACAAAAGATACCTCTCTGTATGAACGGCATAATGGTAAATTTTTATTGAACTTTTACCCACATGCCAGGGCTAGGTATACCTGCATGGATCAGATACAATAAGTAATATCCCGGTGGTGCAATCTCAGGCGTTGATGGCCCAGACACTCCGATACTATAGTAAGTCTTTGTAAATGAACCATCTATAAATGATACATTTCTAATTTCCTTTAGCACCACCATTCTTTGATTCATTCCCAGTGAATGTGTTGTGAATGATGGTGCTATAATCCTTACTGTAACCCTTGACAGCTTTAGAAACTTCAACACTGTAAATGTCACAATAAATGGTCTCTTGTACTCCATAACTTCACCATCCAAGGTCAAAATCACAGGTCGGATGGGGTCGTTTTCTTTTGCTATATAAGGCGGTAAAAAAGCTTCCAAACTTAGCTCTGTAGGGAACTCAACATTTGTGAAGTTATAGAACGGATTCGGGTTACTTCCTGCTACTAAAACCCGCCCGTCAGTTAATAATATAGCACCCGAGTTGTAAAGTCTAGGTCTGGATGTTGGTTGCATCACTGAGAATCGGGTGTTTGGAGGGCCGCTTGGGTGGTATACAACGGGTCGGGTCACTGGATCACGGGCATTGTTCCATCCAGCTGTACCTGACCCGGCACCATTGATAATGATCACATCTCCATTTGGTAAAATGACCATATCACCCATCACCCGTGCAATGGGCATGTTCTCCATCTCCCAGGTAGAATTCTCATCCATCACTTTGATCCGTCCACATGTAGGAAGGGCTCGAGCAAAAGTTTGGGCCCGTTTGATATCCACAAAGGCACCGCGTGGGGCACCGCCACAAATCATGACTTCAGGTTCAACCGATTTGTTTTCATCTAAAGGAAGCAAAATTGATGACCCTGAGTTTGGATAGTTTCGGGGATCATCCCCCGAAATGGGTGGAAGGCTCTTGACCACCTTGTTTTGCTTGTAATCGATCACCACAGACCGAACATTCACAAAAATAAACAAGTTTCCATCAGGTAACAAATGCACAAACGGGTAGAAGTTGTTCTCACTTACCCCGTCACTTGTATCTTTAAGGAATTCTACCAAGAAAGTTGAAGAATTGTAGAAAGCAGAACCTGCGGGATAAAACTCATAGCTAAATTGTAGCCTCCCACCAACGATAATAATCCGCCCATCAGGTAATAACTGATTAGTTGAAAACCATCTGGGTTCCGTGAGGTACCCAGAGAATTCAACCCAATCACAGGTTCCATCATCACATGGAACCAGGGTGCGTACCGTATGGTCCCCGTCATTGTAACCACCAGTCTGGACCAGAGTCCCATCAGCCAGAACCGCACCAGACGAGCACCATGTATCCGTTCTTATCGACAACGGACGGAATGTGTTGGTCTCTATATCATAGAGGATTGAGTGAGCAGTGCAGTCTTTTGGGAGCACAAAATCGAAGGGATCATATCGACAACGTTGAAAAGGAAGAGATATGTTTGAAGGACCGGCATCTGTTCTATCAAACATGACCACTTTGTTGTTGTGTAGGAGTTGCATATGCATTGGGGATATGCCGATGTTTGCGTGTAACAACCGCCATTCGCCATCGATGCTGGATGTTTCTTGTGGGATTACGGGCTCGGTGCTTATTGGTGGAAATGTTAGCAGCATAATTAGGATAATGCTGGAGACCATTTTTGGTTGGGAGGAAAGGAGTGATGTTTGTTATGAAATTGGTGTGTTTTTAGTTGTCTAGTAGTGAGGTTGAGGAGTTGTAGGCAGGTTGACAATATGTGTGAATCATAATGAATAGTGATTACAAACATATAAATTATGTATAAAACTAGGATTGTACGACTTTTATTTCTTTATAAACGTGTGGTGATAGTGTTACCATCGATCCAACCATGCATCTACCCTCATTCTTCACGAAATTAGGTTTATATTAATCTAACCATGACATTAAAAGTTAAATTAAATACAATCATAACAACTCTTCATTGTGAGACTTACGAAAACTAAAACTAAAACTAAAACAGAAAATTAAAGAAAAACATTGCTAGTATAGATTAACCACATAATGTTTATATTGGTAATGTTTGCGAAAACGAATGTTTATATGATTTAAACTCTTTATAATAATAGGACGATACGAATAAAGTATGGAAATGTAATATAAATCTCTATAACATCAAGAATTGAGCTAATAAACACCCTTTCCCTCCCAAATGAGAGCTCCTCGACTCCTCATCTCATAAAACATGGTGTCTCATCCGGACCGTCCGTGTGAACACGGACATTAGCTTCTCTCTTCAACCCCCTGGCTCCTTCGTCTTCTCGCTTCTACCTAGTTGGCTACACACTCAAACGAAAGGTATAATATGTTATTAAAGTTAAAGTTTATAGTCTCACAATACGGGAGAGAGTTTCCTTTTGAAGAATATAGAATTGAAAATACGAATAGAGCAAATATCGAATTGAATATATGAATGTACCCTTGAGCGTACAACCATACCCTTCCGATTAGTGGAACACAAGAAAAAATGATTTTTAAATCGAATCAGGACAGGAATCAGCATGCGCATATTAAAAACCAATTTAAAACTGATATAAATCGTACTTGGAGACCGGTTTACAATCTATTCCATTAAAATCCTTTCAAAACCAGTTAATCCGAACCAAACCAGTTAAAAACCTACCAAAACTACTTGAACCGGTCAACAAATCAAGTTAACCTCGTGAGTCACTTGTTACCAAAGGGCTACCTTTTGGGTCAAGACCACCAAGTCACCAACTACAACTACAAGTGATCTGTGTTGACTTCCACTGCTTCAAAATTCTACTTCCATTTCTCAGCTCCCGCCGGCGTTACTACATCGGATGAACTCAACATCACCGGAAACATGAGCGGAGGAGATGGCCGGAAAACAGCAAGAAACAGAATCAAACCGTCGACCGCCACCGCATCCGGAGAAGATCACCGCCAAACTCGTAAGCCTAAGGGCTTACGAAATGAAAGAGGCAAAGATCAACTCCGCATTCTAGATGTTAATTTCGCTCTTCTAGGGTTTATTATCGTAACGTCATTGGTCGTTCTGCTGTTTGTCTTCAATTCCGTTCAGTTCTCCGATGGAGATGATCAATTGCCGAGGGTTATCACGCCGTTTCCTGGTCCCAAAATCATGGACCTTGAGATGGTGAGGCTAGAATATTCTGTGATTTTGAATTGTGATCGTTTATTCTGACAGTATTGTGATTCGTCTTACACGTCTGTGAATTTGATTGATTGTTTGCAGTTTCAAGGTGAGCATAAGGAGAGCTTGTATTGGGGAACATATCGCCCTCATGTATATTTCGGAGTCCGGGCCAGGTAATTATACAATCACCAAGGGGAAAAATGGAGTAACAAAATTGCAATTTTCTATTACAGTTATTGATTCTTTGGTTAGATTTTATGTTTTGTAGGTTATCTGCTGAATCTTGTAATAATTCAGTGTTAAATTGACATTAAATAAAAAATTTTTGAGTGGTTTTACTTATATGTGTATGATCAATGATTTCAGTTGTACTTGGCAGGACTCCAGAATCATTGGTTGCTGGATTAATGTGGCTTGGTATAAAAGATGGTCGATATTTTATGAGGCATATGTGCCAAGATTCAGACGACCTTCAAACATATGGTTGGAATAAACATAATGGAAGAGATTATGGACATCAAGTTGTAATTGACCATGGGATGACATTGACTACAAGTTTCTTGAAATCTAAAGTAAATGGCAGTGGCTATGGAGGAGACTGGGCTGTTCAAGTTGGAGTGCAATCTGAAAAGTACACGCCTTTCCTGTTTTCCCTGAAATATTTTTCTGTTAGCATGAAGTAAAAAAGACGCTTATTTACGCTGTGTGGTTGTGGTTTGTTTTTTTTTTTTTTTTTCAGATTAAATGAAGATTTGCCAGACACTGCACATATATTCTTTTACATGGCTGATGAGGGCCAAAATGCTCTAAGCTTGGGTAGAAGTGTCTCACAGATACATGAGAAATCTCTGTTGGCATTTGGATCACGAGCAGATGTTGGTGATTGGGAGTTGCATTTAAAATCAATGGTAATATCATAATATTGGCCTAATTTCTTTTACCAACCGTTTTATGTCTTTTAGAAATCAGAATTAAAACTTTTTCAGGATAATTTTGAAGTCCATCATGTTGGTCTGAAGACACCTCATATTCACAATCTCTCTGATTTGGTTCAAGGAATTCTTGGAGCACAAGTAACATACTGATATTCGACCTTATATTATTTTGGTTTCTTGTAACTGGTTCTTTTAACTATAAGTAGCCTGTTGAGTAAAATATGCATGCTGATTATCAGAACTTATCTTTTACATCACTTACAGTTCCTCTTATGTAATCTAAATATGTTCTTGTTCTGTTGTTGGTAAAATTGGGTTCCTTGTGTTTTAATAGGTAAGAAACTTTGGCCATTTAGAGCTTCCAGACACATCTGATGATTCTCCCAACATTTTAGTTTACCAGGTGAAGTTTTCATTATTTACATATCTATTTTCGTGCGCACTACTATCACCAGACAAATCATTAGCCTTTTCCTTTGATCCTAGTAGATCTCTGCTAGAACTCCTTTTAGAGCAGACATTGCTTTTGTAACTGGAACTGATATTGATGATGACAGAGTAGAAGAAGGTGTTGACAGCCTCACAGGTGTATTTTTTTGCATCTTAATCACAAATCTGGTATTACTATATGACTTGGTACTACTTGGTAGGCTATAATAGTTGTATCTTGTTTGTACTTCTTTCATATATGTAGGTACATCATTAACTAGTCAGCTTCATATGAAAGAAAATGAATTTGATGACAAATTCAAGAAAATCTTTAATCCTTTAGACAAGGTATCCCTTAAGAAAACCTTATGTTCCGTAGCATATTTTCTTTTCTTTTCATCTTATTCTATTTTTATCAAAATTTTGACATCTACTTTCTTTTTCTAGCAAGTCATTGATCTAGAGTGTTATTTGCAGCTTGATTCAGAATCCATGGAGGTTGGTAAGGCTGCTATTGGAAATTTATTAGGTGGCATCGGGTACTTCTATGGCCAATCAAAAATATTGTTTCCACAACCCTCTAAGGTAAGCTAGTCTCTAACTTTTCCTTACAAATATATATTTGAAATGATCATGAATCTAAATATATTTCAAACTAGTCTTATTGCATTCACATATGGTCCCATATGTATTTATGTATTGCAAGGATTGAATATTTTTCCATATAGTTGTGAAGTTGAAACCATATGTATGTGTCCATTTCATAATAATACATGTATTCAAAGTATGCAACTGAGTCAATAGTTTGTGTGTAATGCAGCATCGAACTGATGATGATTCTATATTATACTGGCCAGCTGAGCTGTATACTGCTGTTCCAAGTCGCCCTTTTTTTCCTAGAGGATTCTTATGGGATGAGGGTTTTCATCAACTACTAATATGGTTTGCGTGATATATGTTAGCCTTCTGAATATTTTTTATCTTTTTTTATTCTAATTTTTATGATATTATTATATGTGAATATGGACAGGCGATGGGATACACTTATTTCCATGGATATTATTGGACATTGGTTGGATCTTATGAACATTGATGGTTGGATTCCACGTGAGCAAATTTTAGGAGCTGAAGCTTTAAGGTAATAGTAATATTAATCTGGATTTATGTATGTCTAGTTTCCTTTGAATATTTAAGTTCCATTGATTTGCAGCAAAGTGCCTGAAGAATTTGTTATTCAACGCCCGAGTAACGGAAATCCACCAACATTGTTTTTAGTTCTACAAGGTGAATTTCTTCTTTTTTCCTTTCTTCTTTTTAGAAAATGAAAAACCTCTTGAGGATTATTAATGTGAACCTTGTTTTCCAGATCTAGTTTGTGGTATGAAGAGAAACAAATTTTCTGCCACAGAAAGCAAGGATATCTCTGCATTCTTTGAACGTTCTTTTGGTCGTTTAGATGCATGGTTTCAGTGGTTTAATACCACACAATCAGGTAACAATGCAACATGTTCTAATGTAGTTACCATGTTATATATATATATATATATATATATATATATATATATATATATATATATATATATATATATTAAAGTGATACAAAAATCTTATTAATGTTGATTGTATAATTTAAGCCGTAGAAAGAATCAAACTTTTAACTGACAGGCAAGTATACAAGCAGCTATTACTGGCATGGAAGAAAAGAGAGTCAGACCATCTTTGAACTAAATCCCAAGGTTATATTCTTATTCACATTTTTATTTAGTTTCCTCATTCGAATCATGGTTCTTGATTTTAGTCCAAGTTTCCAACTATTTTCTTATCTATTGGCATTCTAGACATTATCATCTGGTTTAGACGATTACCCACGCGCATCACATCCAACCGATGAAGAACGCCACCTGGATCTTAGATGTTGGATGCTTCTTGCAGCTGATTGCATGCACTCCATCTCAGATCAGCTTGTGAAGAAAGATGAATCTTGGAAGGTAACTTGAGAACACAGGCCAATAAATAGTGGTCTAAATTAAATAGTTATCAATTAACAGATAATTTAATGAAATGCTTCAGGCATATAAAGAGACAGCTGAGCTCCTTGCTGATTTTGATATTCTTAACAAGGTTTGTGCATGTTACCTCGATACATCATATAAATCTGTACTTTTTATTCGGTACCATATGATGGTATTTATTAGTTTATTATTTTTTTAATTTTCATTTTCTATACTGTGGTTTGCTTGTTTTCCAGATGCATTTTGACAAAGGTTATGGAGCTTATTTTGATTATGGAAATCACACCGAAAAGGTAAACTGTCTCGTGCATGTATAGATTGTTTCTCATTCAACCATAAAGTCACCAATCTTATTCATAATAATCGTTCCTGAGATATATGATGATAACAAATTCGTGAACCGGCATTGACCAAATCTTTTTAGGTCCGTTTAAGACGACAACTAGTGGAGAAAAATGGCAACCAACAACCAAGTCTAGAGCTTGTTAGAGAAGTTCTAGAGACACCAGTATTGAGACTAGTTCCACATGTTGGATATGTTAGTCTTTTTCCCTTCATGTCGAAAATCATTCCATCTGTAAGTCCGACCAACTTAAAAGTTTATATAACTTTTCTAAACATATTTTGCACTTGATATATTATCAAAAAGATAAAAACAAATCTAGATTACTCACGTGTGAATTGACAAACAGAAATCATGGATCCTAGAAAAACAGCTTGACATTATTTCAAACACGAGCACCCTATGGACTAGTTATGGATTACGCTCGCTCTCTAAAACAAGGTGAAACGAACAAACAACTTATTCCATGTTTTATACATAACTGCCAGTCTGCCGCTGATGTTTTTTGAAGTTTTTTTCTTGATCTTTTTGCAGCTCAATGTACATGAAACGAAATACAGAGCATGACCCGCCCTATTGGAGAGGCCCAATTTGGATGAACATGAATTACTTGATTCTTTCTTCACTGCATCACTATTCAAAAGGTTTCAGTTTTTCTCAACCAATAATTTACAACCCGGCCCGTTTTAATCATAATGGAAAAATTGACTCCTCTTTTTCTTACCCTGGCAGAGGAAGGTCCATATAGAGAAAGAGCCGAGACAATATACAATGAGCTGAGGGGCAATCTGATTCGGTATGTTTTTTTTACCATTGTCCTTGATAGTTCTTTAGTAACACATGCTCATACCGAGTATTTAAATTGTAACTGCATTATGCAACAGAAATGTTATAAAGAATTACAAGCAGACTGGTTATTTATGGGAGCAATATGATCAGAAGAAAGGCAACGGAAAAGGCGCTCACCCTTTTACTGGTTGGACTTCGCTGGTGGTTTTAATTATGGCAGAATCATATAGTGAATGTTAAGTTTAGTAACAATTTTGACATTATAGAAGTTGGTATCTGTTACGCATATCAGGACCTGTAATCTGTATGGTTTTTGGAGAATATGATACTTCAAAAGCCTACAAAATAGTTATGTTCAAACACCAAGTCTATTCATATCTAGTTGTGATGGTATTATAAGTACACCAACCCCAATCTCTATATATAAGCCACATAGATGGCTAAAAACAGTCGTATGGCTCTTGTGATATTTGTTAGTGATATGTGTTGCTACATTGGTCGTTTCTATGTCAGTTGAAACATATCATACGAGCCGTATATAATAATATGGTTTATATAGTTAGTCAGCACTTTGTATGTCACTCATACGTCCCCATATGACACTTTTTGGCCTGTATAATGTGCTAGTGGTGTGTGGTTAGTAGATAGCAGGTGCGCGTCTGGTGTTGCCCCTTAAAGATTGTAGACTGTATTACTTTCATTGCGTCTGGTGTTGCCCCTTAAAGATTGTGGACTGTATTACTTTCACTGATATGATGTTTGATATAGATTATAGGTATGTAAACAAATCAAACATGAATGAATTTTGTTTGCTTTTGGTCATTTTTGTTCATTTAACTTTAATTGAACTAACAAACATGAAGCGCGCTTGTGTTGTTCATGTTTATTCATGTTTGTTCTTTTTATATTTTAAATAAATATAAATGAACACAACATAAATGATAAACACAAATGTATATAAACAAACACATCAATTAAAAGTAAATAGTAACACCAAAATTGTAATCATCAACACAATTTAATAAAAAGTACTCGAACTAAAGTCTAAATAAGAAATAAATCACAGGGAGCTTTAATATAAATACCCAAGGGCTTCATTCTAAAATTTAATTGGGTTAATACTTGACAAACTGATTAGAATTACTAATAACTAATAGCAATTAAACAAATCTAAACAAGCATGTATACAAGCAATTGTAAACAAACAAATGTATAAGAACAAATGTTCGCAAACATAATTGAACAAACAAAGCATGAGTTCATATTCATCCTTTTAACAAAATGAACAAATTTTTTTGTTCATTTTCCTTTGTTTACCAAGTAAGTGAACACAAACAACTTTCACCAAACAATTTACAAATAGTTCATTCGATGTTTAGTTCTTTACGTTTGCATGCCTATTTGAAACCCAACTTTCAATTGCACTAAATTTAGCACTTTATAGCAAACCAACAAAAAGACATCTTAAATTCCAATCCTGTGCTAAAAATCCAGAAAGGCAGAAACAATAAAAGATAGATTTTGATTATGTTTTGCCTGCCAATTTCCAAATACCAAAAACACACTGCTAATTCTACTTCTTAAGGGGCTGCTTCTTTGAAATCAAACCTGTAACCTGCGGTTTTGGGTGCTTTTCGGCATCGCTGGGTTCCAACCACTTTAGCTGATGGCGATTAAAGAAAGGCCAGTTAGCGATGATGATTAGTGTAGTTAGAACAACACCTCCAGCATATATGAACAGCATCAATTGAAATGACCCCATGAAATACCCTGTCAAGAATGCCCCAATAGCAAAGACTACCAGCATTATTTGCATCACTTGTTCTGCTATCTTTTGCCCTTGCCAATCCATCTATCAAGGAGACCGAAAAAGAAGATTAATCAAAAGAACAAAGGGTATCTTTTGAATTTCTTTAGTTGCATATGTAAGACACTTATTAGCATGAACATGTTGAGGATGAAATGTATCATTAGTTAGATCAATTATTATTCAAATTACAAGGATGTGCATATTGATGTTGAACAGAACCCTAGAAAACTTTTTACACGAATACTCCAATTGGATCCACCAATCCACTTAGGTTTTGATCAAAATATAAAACAGTTTCATCTCAAGTTGCGATTCATTTGCATCGATTCGCAATACATAGAAGGGAAGATCATCAACTACATTAGACGAGTGAAAACCTATGTCGACATTGAACCACTGATCAATCTCCATGAAAACAATATTAAGGATCGATGAGAGGATTTAGGCGTGTCCGTAAGAGTTTGAAACAATTAGCAGTAAAACAGTGTGAAGTGATGGTGTGATTTGTGAATGCGTATTCAACAATTCTAGTTCATTTTGAGCTACTTATAAGAAGAAAATAACAAAGCGATAATTATCGGCGCAGAAGATAAAAATAACATTACGTATAATAGATCCCAATTAAAATATTAAATTGATCTATATGATTATTTGATATTTTGATCAATTTGACTATTTTGGTTTACACCAAAATACTTGAAGCAACCAAAAAAAAAGAGCCAAAATAAGCACCTTATAAACTACATAGCAAGGCCCATTTCATCTATATCAAATATTTAGTTATATGTTCTTGACTTCGAACAAAAGATGAGAGTTATACCTTAATATATATTAGTAGGATTTTAAACGAACCGAACGCTCAACGAATACTTCATAAACCGTTTGGTGGGAAGTTCATTTGCGTTCGTTCATTTAATAAATAAATGAACATGAACAAGAAATTTCGTAAGTTTAATTAAATGAACGAACATGAACAAATGTCGCGTTTGTTCATTTGTGTTCGTGAACGTTCGGTAAGGATTTTGTTTATGCTTGTTTACATTTTCTCATGTTCGTTTGTTTATATTTGTTCATGCTCTTTCATTATACATTAATTTATATATTTTATAAATTTTATTTTAATTAATCTTTCTAATTTAATATATTTTGGAATTTTTATTTTTTTAATCAGTTAACATTTATGCTTATAATTGTTTAGCTATATTCATTAGTGTTCAATAATATGTTTGTTCATATTCATACATATGATCATCGATCATCATGTCAAGCGCTTAACTTTAAATGGTATGTGGTCATTTGTGTTGGTGAATTATTCGGTTTATGTTCGTGAACCGGCCGAGAACAAGTTCAATATCTTAATGAACGAATACGAACAAAAACTTTTGTTCAATAAGTATTCGTGAACCATTCGTAAACACTTTTAATTTTTAATAAACAAACATGAACAAACTTCGTGATTAGAGAAGACAGGTGAAGTTAGAGGTGGGCAAACCGGGTCCGGCCCAATACCCGAAACCGGGTTGAAACCGGGTTCGGCCCAACCGGTTTTTTTCGTACCCGGGTACGGGTGGAACCGGGTTCGAACCCTGGTCGGGTTCACCCAAGCTATTACCCTACCCGACATACCCGGTTAGGGTCGGGTCGGGTCCGGGTCGGGTACGGAACCCGTGTATAATCGGGTTTTTGAATTTTTTTTATTTTTTTTTTTGTTTTTACTAATATAAATCATTATTATTATTATTATTATTATTATTATTATTATTATTATTATTATTATTATTATTATTATTATTATTATTATTATTATTATTGACTTGTTGTTGTTGTTTTTGTTATTATTATTATAAATCATAATAAGTATTATTGTTATTATTATTAATAATATTATTGTTGTTTTTGTTTTTGTTTGTTTTTGTTGTTGCTGTTATTATTAATAATATTATTATTGTTATTATTATTAATAATCTTAATGTTGTTTTTATTTAACAATATTTAAATAAACATTAATTTTTCATTTATTTATTTAAACAACTTAAAAATACATAAATCGATCAATAAAAAATAACATAAAACTTTTATTTAAGTTATCGTCTAATGTTTATTTACTACGAGACGCTTGATCAAATGCTAATTCTTCATCCGATATGCCAGAAGATACTCCTTCTTCTACCTCTTCATCGTGTACTTTAGCTTCGAGTGCAATTTCATCTTCGAGGCTTGTTTGGTCTTGTATACGATCCATCGCGTCTAAGTGATCCTTTAAACAAATGCACATCTCAACCGCTTCTGGAGTTAGTCTTGTTCTCCGTAATGAGATTACCCTGCCACTAAGAGAAAATGCAGATTCCGAAGCTACCGTAGAAGCTTGGACGCTTAGTAAATCACGGGCCATAGCGGAAAGAATCGGAAATTGAGATTCCTTTCCTTTTCACCAAGCCAAAATATCGAATGCACGATAATCTTCGGTAGTCATAGTGGAAATAAAATCCGTAGCACTATATCTACCGAGCTCACTTGTTGGGGTGTTACCCCTTTGTCGTTTAGCCGTCACATCCCGAACAACATTCAACATGGTTATAACCGGGTCTTTCATCGAGGTACTAGCATTTGAGGTTGATTCTCTTGGTGTGGTTATATTTACGTTAGGCCCATATCTATTTAAATAAAAATTATATATTGTTTTCAAGCTTGCATTAAAACTTTTTTTGGCATCCCTTGAAAAATTAGGGTTTTCGTCATGCATATCTAAATTGTCATTTATCTCGTCTATCAAACATTCAACCCCAGCAACATTTAAAAACGGATTTAAAGCGGCGGCACAAGTAAAAACGGGTGGTAACTCCTCAAAATATTTTTTAAACTTTTCTTTCATTGGTTCTATCATTTGTGTAAACATATCATTTTTATATTGAAAATTTTTAAAATTCAAAGCCATGAAATATAATTCTTGAACCACTGAATAACTAGTGGGATAATAAACTCCCGATAATTTTGTTGTTGAGTTTTTAAACACCTCAAGAAAATCGGATAGACTTTGAACATTTTTCCAACCCGCATCCGAAAATGGGTCGGATTCACCATTATCCGAAAGACTATTATGAAAAGCTTTCAAAGTTCCCTTTTGTTTTAAAGCACAATTAAACATGTGACAAGTCGAATTCCACTGAGTAGGTACATCCCAATTAGGACCTAAAAATACAGAGTCCGTATCCTTACAAAGTTTTTTATAATCTTGATATCTTCTTCTACTTTTTTTATAAACGTCATGTAACATAAATCGAAAAGCTTTAATAAAGTTATCAACAAATTGCACGGATAGACCGTCTTGCACTACTAAATTAATAATATGTGCAACACAACGAGTATGGAAAAAATCACCGTTTGCAATCGGAAGATATTTTAATTTTAATTTTTCAACCGCGGTTGTGTTGTTGGAAGCGTTATCAAATGCCATTGAAAAAATTTTATTTTGTAAATTAAAAGTAGTTATTACATTATCCAAAAAGTAAAACAAAAATTCTCCGGTGTGTGGATACGGAAAAAGATCAAACGCAATCGTACGTTTCATCAATTGCCATGATTTGGGATCTACCCAATGAGCGGTGACGCAAAGGTACGATTCGGGTAAACCGTGTGGAGCCGACCAAACGTCACTAGTTAAGTTTACACCGGTATTTAAATTTTCAAATAATACAATTAAATCATTTTTTGCTTGCTTCCATAATTTTAAACAATAACTTCTAAGGGTAGTACGACTTACATGGTTGTAACGAGGTTGAAGCGTCTCTCGAATTAAGTTGGTCAAACGAGGATTGTCGAAGTGACTAAAAGGCAAAGCTTCTTGAATCACGAACTTCGCCATTCGATCTCGAACCCTATTAACGTCGTAATTAAAGATTCCACCGTCTCCACCTAATTGTGTTTGTTGCGAATCCGGATTACTTTTCAACGACTTACAAAACTTCTTGCTAATGTGTTTGCTTAAAGTCGTGTTAGAATCTTTAGCAAGCAAAGCTTCACAAAACTTGCAACGAGCCTTTACAGACCCGTCACTCAACTCAACCATGTCCCAATTGCACCATACATCCATGTTACGATTGTGTGGAAGAACACGAACGACGGTTGGAGCGTTGGACGAACTTTGACCAACGGAAGATTGTGATTGAGCCATAACAAGATTCAAGACAGTGAAAAGTGTAAAACGAGAGAGTGAAAATATAAAACGAGAGTAAACTAGAGTATTTTTTGCGTTTTTTGAGTATGTTTTTTGCGTTTGAGAGTTGGGTACTCAATCAAACCAACCCACACCTATTTATACTACCTTAGGGGGCAAAAAAACAAAAAAAAACGGTCAAAAATGAGATCCAACGGCTATATAGCCGTTAAAAACGGCTAGTTTTTTAAAAAAACCCGAAAAACGGTAAAAACCGGGTTGGACCCGGGTACGATCGGGTCGGGTCCGGGTTGGGTCGGGTCGGGTACGGTTCGGGTTCTAGAAAAATATAAAAACCCATAACCGGTTCCTACCCACCGGGTATTTTCGGTTCCAAACAGGGTACACCCTATACCGGGTTGTACCCGGACCCGGGTCCGGGTCGGGTTAGCCGGGTCGGGTCCGTACCCGGTTTTTTTGCCCAAGTCTAGGTGAAGTCCACATTTACATTTTGCAAAACAAATTGGGCCTAAATTGGGCCTACTCTAAATACTAAACAGTGACAGCGCCCTCGGTGTCTGTCTGCACACGTGTGAAACTGAAACACTAAACCCTCACCACCTCATTGCGGTTTCGTCTTGTTCATAATAAACCATAAACCATAAACCCTAGCCAGTTAATTCGAAAACAAAATTCGATCAAAAATGGAACCAAATCAAATCGATATAGAGAGGATCATGATCTTCGAACATGATCGTATCACTGCCGAAGCTGCATACGCCAGGAACCCTAACGACTCCGATGTTAGTTTCTTAACCATTAACTTGTTTCACGAGTCACTTCTATCTCATATGTTGTTCAAGTAATCAATTTTGTTATTAGTTTCATGATCTCCGTACGTTCTTCATTACGAAGTTGATCTATCAATTGCTTATTACATCGGATATGTTACCTTTGATCTGTGATACGTTAACTTTTGATCTTCTAGGTCAATTTTACTGTTATTACCCTCAATTCTGAAGATAAAATTACTATTCTGTTTTATTTGACATGATTTGTTATTGATTCTTTTTTGCATTGTTAGTTTCATGAAAGAAAATCAGTAGTTAATACATGATTATATGTGACAGAATTTGACAAAATGGGGTAGAGCTCTGCTAGAGTTGTCACAACTTGGAGATTTCAATGAGTCAAAGAACATGATCAAAGGTACTGTTTGCACAAATTTTATCCTTATGAAATTTACATGATAAGCAGTTATTAAGACTTTGTATGTTTGGTGGAATAATAATTATTCTTTCAGATGCTATTTCTAAGCTGGATGAGGCTTTGTCTATTAACCCGCTGAAGCACGAAGCGTTATGGTGCTTAGGCAATGCTCACACTGCAAATGGATTTTTAAACCCTGACCATGATGAGGCTCAGATTCAGTTTGATCTGGCTGCTGAATGTTTCCAAAAGGCAGTGGATCAGGTATTATAGTTATTACTATTTGTATTGTTATTTGTTTGCTTTTGTATGTCTGAAGTATGCAGAAGTTTAAGCATAATCTCAGAAATATCAATGCTTGTGATTATATTTGTTATATAGTGTCCAGGGAATGAACATTATCTTCAATCTTTGGCTAATTCTTCTAAGGTATTAAATATCCTTCTTTACATTTTATTTTTACTCTGTATCACTATCTTCATTGATAGATTTTGTGTACTGTTTCTTGATTTTCAGCTCAATGATTTACGTTTTTGAAGTTTGTTAATTTTTCATTCAAAACCTTGCAGGCATCTGATTTGCACAACGAGATCGTCAAACAAGGAGTATTTAATCAAACTCAACAGTCTTTGGGTGGAGGGTCTGCCGCTTCATCGAAGTCAAAGGTTATATTTTCTCTTTTATACTTGCTAAACGGGAAGGTTTCAACCCGTTTGCTTAACAATGGGTTGATTTGTGGCGCGCTTTATCTCAAACAGGTCAAGTTAAATAACATAGGTTGAATGGGGAACAGGTCAAACAAGTTGAAAGCCTTCCAGAATCTATTGTTAATGCCTAAAACCTCTTAATTCGTTATAAAAAACTTAGATTATTTATGAGGAAGACAAAAGAGTGTTAGCTGATCAGCCCGGCATTTCTTGTTTCAAACCAAACCTGTTGTGACATGTTACTCGCCCTATCTATCATGCCATATCTAGTATTTATATCATTATTGGTCTAAAAATGTATTGGTTGTGTAATGTATCAAGAAATTATACTCTGTTGTGGGCTTCCATAATGTTATATTGTAATGTGTTACAGAAATCTGCAAAGAAGAAGAGCAGTGATTTGAAGTACGATATTTGCGGGTGGATAATTCTCACAGTTGGAATTATTGCATGGCTAGGTATGGCCAAGTCTCATGTGCCACAATAAGAATCTTTTTTAGTTCCATTTGTAAGTTGATTTTTGTTAAATATATATTAGATGATAATGCAAATGCTATTGACTACTTACTTTGATCACTAAGGGATTTTCTATGTTTTAGTTTGTGTTTTCATTTCAACCCACACTCATTCTCAAGCTTGGGGCATCCAGACATCATAATTACATATTTGCATTCCTAGCGCTTTTTTCTCTTTAGATCGAGTAAAACTCTCCATCCGAGTTGCAAAGACATTGGTCTTTGAGGAGACATGGGTATAGGAACATAATATGAGTTAGTAGGCGGTTTTTATTGTGCTTCTTGATAGTCATGTACACATATTTCATTTAAGCTTGTACGATTTATCATATTGTTGTCGGTAACATTCAAGAAGGCACTCTTTGCGGCTCATCTTCGTTTTTGACAGATGTTAACGATGGGCAACTTGGAAGAAAAATTACATCCTCATTTGATCAAATGTAAGCTTTGAAATTCTCAAAACAACCCCAAATAGACAAATTAATATTTGGGCACAGACACATGTTAAAGGCATATAATTTTAATAATAAGGCCCCAGCTAATGTAATATGGGTATATGACCAACAAACTACCAAATATGCACAATGGCACAATTGAATAACAAGCCATGTACTCCAAACGGTCAAATAACAAATCATGCACAATCATTCGGTTAAAGAGACACACCTCTCATAGTGGTCAGATAATTAATCGTTTGTTCCTAAAGGTACATCCTGATAGTAATGTGTATTCTATCTATTCAAAACGTCAAAGATTAAATTTTTATAAGATGTAGGTATACGTGGTTAATAAAAATAGATTATAAATTGTTGAATAAAAAAATAATTAATCCTGTTCACTACCCTTTTGAATAATAGTTATTACGGGAAATGCTCAAGCCTAGTAGACATGCAAACATCAATCTCCACATAATAGAGTTACATGGTGTGATAGACTACAATATGTTGGACTTAAAATTATAATATCAATCGAAAGTTGCCCAACCCCAACACCAACCAAGTCAGTTCTAACATTTATAAAACCATATAATGTTGAATAAATTGATTAACATGTTAATGTGTGTGCACATTTTGCGATATAAGTATGCATTCCAATAAATTATATAAAACTACATTTTAATGTATTCTTGGTTTCTAGAAACCAACATAGATTCATCTTCCATCATCTTAGGCCTCGTTTGGTTCACGGAATTCTCGGGAATTGGAATTGGAAAATTTTCTATGCAAAATCATGTTTGGTTGGTCAATGGATGGATTTGAAATTGGAAAATTTTCCCTCATTCATCGGAATTCACATTCCTTCCACTTACCCATAGAAAGTTTAACAATCCAATGAAATTTTCAAAATTAACATTTCAATTTCACTCAAAATTGACCAACAAAACACATTATCAATTTTAGCAAGATTTCAATTTCAATTCCAATATTATTCCATTTTCAATTTCAATTCCTTTGCAAAATATTCTGTGAACCAAACGCCTTTTAGAGTAATCTAGGATATATCATTAATAGTATGCCATAACTAAATCAACAAAACATAATACTCAAACTGATGCAATAAATGTTACGGTATCCTAATCTAGCAGTTGCACATTAGGTTGTACATAAACCACAGGTAAATTCTTTATTCCCTACCATACACAATTCAAATTTGTAAATAAAAAAATCAGATGGACGACATACATTACGTAACAGATGAGTATGTTCCGCAATGTGTGACCGTTTCTAAATCCTTCATTAACTCATATGTAATATATCAAATTTGTAGAAAAATAGACAATATGCATTACGTAATGTATATTGGCTAATGTGTGACCACATCTAATCATTACATGTGAATTATCTTCGCACGTTATCCTATATTCTCTACAGATTTTCTACGGTATGACTTTTCAACATGACGTATGGAATGACATCCATTCATTACGTACAACATACTGCAACTTCACCAAACTTGAAAATTTGTCGGCGGACACGTGGAATTCACATCACATGTTACACAACTAGTTTTCCAACTTACAGTTGCCTCAGATGTTACACGTCATATTTACCATCAATGCTCTTATTCATGCAAAATTGGACTCGCTATGCCCTACCAAACCTATTTGAACCACAATCTGCACATTTTGACTCATAATTTTAACTAAAAAGCATAAATGTGGCTTATCACCGCCATGATCAAGTATCATAAACTCCTTGTTATCAAAGAACTACTACTCTAGTACTCTTCACAACTTGAGCTCCAAATTACCCTTTGAAGATTGCCCATTTTCTCTATCTATTTCACCAAATAGTATTTGTAAGTTTCAATTGTCACATATTTACGACCAAACTTCCTTTAAATGACTCTTGCTCAATGTTACTTTCTTATTTATCATCGCCTTTGAATAGCTCCAACATGAACCAAATTGATGCTAAACATCAAAAGAATGTATGATATGCGTAATAAATGAAGTTTGATGATCCGCTTCTGTGTCTATATAAGTCTAAAACCTAAAAACCAAACCCAATAAAGAAAGTTTTCTTTCATTTCATTAATCACACTGATTAGGGTCACAGAACGGGCCATGATTCTTGGGCTACCTTCGTGGTAGTTTATATTGTCAATTCTTGGGCTACTCGTCATTAACAAAACATAATACTCAATTTAATGCAATAAGTGTTATGGTATCCTATCCTTGCAATTACATATTAGGTTGTCCATAAACCATAGGTAAATTCATTTTTAACTCCTACCACAAAATTCAAATTTGTAAAAAAAATAAAATAAAATAAAATCAGATTGACGACATACATTACGTAACATTGTATTACTAAAAACGTAACATACATGTTGCGCAATGTGTGACCATTTATTAGCATTGTATGTTGATTTGCTTCCAAATACTTTGTAGATCACCTAAGGTATGACTTTTTGACATGACGTATGAAATGGCTTTTTTCACGTTATGTTGAACTGCTGGAATTTCACACCATTGGTACATTTGTCGGCGGACCACGTAGGGATTACGTCATACGTCACACCATTAGCTTCTAATTTATAAGATTGACGACATACATTACGTAACATTGTATTACTAAAAACGTAACATAAAAGTATGTTGGGCAATGTGTGACCATTTATTAGCATTGTATGTTGATTTGCTTCCAAATACTTTGTAGATTACCTAAGGTATGACTTTTTGACACGACGTATGAAATGGCTTTTTTCATGTTATGTTGAACAGCTGGAATTTCACACAATTGGTACATTTGTCGGCGGAACACGTGGGGATTACGTCATACGTCACACCATTAGCTTCTAACTTATAGATTTCACACTTTTTAAATTTGTGCAAATCATGCTATACAATATAATATTCAACAAATCATATAAAACGAGAGTTTTATATGTATGTGATCTAGTAAAAATAAGAAGATTATTTTTTGGTAAGCTGAGTAATCTTGGATATATAGATGGCTTTTTTTGTAACAGCAATTTTATTAATAGATCAAACAATAGACGTTAGCAAGAAGCTAAATATTAATAGATCAAATATAGATGCCTTTTAGCTTTGAGAAAATAAAAGTTCTAATCTAAAACACTATATGATGCGTTTTTATAAAGTAAGTAATTCTAGTATAGAAAACAAAATACATAGATGTGTTCATCAAATTTTAAAATCCCAACTTAATTGGTTTTAAGATTTTATAAAGGTCAGCTCAATCAACGTAAATTGCGTTTGAAGAGCTTCTTGACGAAACATATTCTAAAACTATGATCGCTTCACCCGACAACAATATAAGGGTTAAGCTAGAACAAACGAGAACGTTGGATATCTCTAGGGAGAATAACTCCTTTCACCCATTTGATCTTACCTAAAATCCATGAACATAACTTAATAATTTAACAATATACATGTCATGTCCAACAAATTATCATATTCTATAACTCCTACTTTCATCTATCTATTTTTCTATTGTTTTGAGTTAAAAGTGGTATATATTATAAAAACATGGAACATTCTTAGTTTATCACTACATATAACATTGATTCATTTAATTTGTGGCACAAATCAGTGTGATTAATGAAATTAAAAAAGTTTCTATATTGGGTTTAGAGTTATATACTTATATAGACACAGAGCCGATCATCATATTTTTTAGATTCTTAAACTTTTTTTTTTATTACGCATGTCATACATACTTTTGATGTTTTGCATCAATTTGGTCTGTCTGCAATCTAAGCTAAAGTAGGTTAATATTATTGTTGGAGCTATTCAAAGGCGATGATAAATAAGAAAGCAACATAATTATCTGAATGATAACAAATGTAGAAGCAAGAATCATTTAAAAGAAGTTTGGTAGTAAATATGTGAAAATTAAAACCTACTAATACGTTTTGGTGAAATAGATAGAGAAAATGGATAATTTTCAAAGAGTAATTCGAAGCTCAAGTTGTAAAGAGTAGTTATTTGGATAACAAAGAGATTACGATACCTGAAAACGAAGGTGAGAAGCCGCATTTATGCTATTTAGGTCAAAATCTAAGTCAAAATGTGTTGATTGTGGTTCAATAGTTTTAGTCGGTCATAATGAGTCCAATTTTGCGTAAATAAAGGCATTGTATATGACTATATGTGACGTGTAACATAACTGTAAGCCGGAAATCTAGTGGTGTAACATGTGATGTGAATTCTACGTGTTCTGCCAATAAATTTTTAGGTTTGGTGTATTGCAGTATGTTCTACGTAATGAGTTGAAGTCATTTCATACGTCATGTTGAAAAATCATACTGTAGAAAATTTATAGAGAATGCGTGGTGACGTATGAAGGGAATTCACGTGTAATGATTGGATGCGATCATACATTAAGTAGCATATATTATGTTATGCATGTTGTCTGTTTTTCTTTAGTTCTTTTGTTTTTTTTTTTTCTTTTTGTGTATATGAGTTAATGAAGGTTTTACTTAAGGTTTATGTAAAACCGGATGATTTACTGTTAGGCGTAATTGAGATGTGGATAGGATACCTTAACATTTATTGCATTACTTGAGTATTTTGTTTAATTGATTCAGTTATGTCATACTAAAAAATAATCTTTTTATTTTTTTTAGATCACATGCATATTAAACTTTAGTTTTATATGATTTAATATGTTTGTGATCTAATACGTATGATAATTTGTTGGACATGACATGTATATTGTTAAATTATTAAGTTACGTTCATGGATTTTAGGTAAGATCAAATGGGTGAGAGGAGGTATTCTCCCTAGAGATATCCAATGTTCTCGTTTGTTCTAGCTTAACCCTTATATTGTTGTCGGGTAACAACCACAGTTTTAGAATATGTTTCGTCTATGTAGCTCTTCAAACGCGATTTACATTGATTGAGTTGAGCTTTATAAAATCTTAAAACCAATTCAGTTGAGATTTTAAAATTTGATGAACGCATCTATGTATTTTGTTTTCTATACTAGAATTACTTACTTTATAAAAAGGCATCATATAATGTTTTAAATCAGGACTTTTATTTTCTCAACGTTAAAAGGAAAAAAAAATTATTTATGGAATTGAAATGGAAAATATGATAAACGGCATAGGATGCCTTTTAGCTTTTGATGTGTGCAAGTTTAATGCGTTTGCCTTTTTCCCCTACAACCAACTACCAAAAAAATTAAAGGTAATACCATTTCTTGAGTTTTCGATTTTGAACGTAAAAAGCTAACGCAATTCGTACCGTTTTTATTTGCATGCTTTTAAGGTTGATCTTGGTGATAATGCTTTTTCATTAAAGTTTTTGTTCTCTTATATGTAATTTAAATTGATTATTTCTTTTATCTTGAGTGAATTAAGATATATACTCTTAAGTTCTTAATGTATGAATATATTATATTTAATTGTTCTGTTAAGGTCACTCACAAAATAATCAAACAACAAAACCATCTAAGTTTCAATATTATTCTAGTATTTGTGAGCTTTTATATAAATATAAAATTAATTGACTTCAATTTAAAAAAATATGAAACTTGATTATTTTTTAAGTTGAACCTATAATAGAAGATCATTGTTAATAAAAAACTGTTTTTTAATAATAATTTAGCATTATAACTTTTTCACATACATTCAATTTAATTTTTTATGAAAAAATTTATAGGAATAAAACAATATGAAACTTGAGTAATTTTATAGTTAGAAAAAACATAAGTTATTTTATTCACAAATTGATCTCTGTTTCATAATTTCTCTTTCAAAAAAAGTTAAGCATTACAAATTTTTCACAATAAATTCAATTAAAATTGTTTTTGAGTTTGACTTGGACCAGTGATAAATCTATAAGAATTCACCTACCAAACAACAAAAATAACCTACAAATTGAATGATCATTTATTAGAAAGTTTACCAAAGATAACAATAATTTTTAACTTTACCAATCATAAACTAACCAATTATCCCAATAAAATATGCAATAACTTGATACTTTTTGCTATTATAACACTAAACTAAAATTACTGTAACTTTTATTTCATAACTTGCTAAAATTAAAAAAGAAAAAACAGGCAGCCATAGCTATATCTATATTTTGAAACTTTATACAAAATTGCTACCTTCTAACTTAAACTTAAACGAAATTTCTTGCTAAAAAGACTGAAAATGTAAAGCTTGACTGACTCCCCAAATTCCATAACTGCCCTCGACACAACTTTCTTTACGTTTTGACTTTGACTTATTTTGACCCATCTTCTTTCAACTTTCAGGTTTTATCTCTCGCCGGCGTTAATCTCCGGCAACCTCACCATCGGCCGGCAGTTCTTGTTATGCCCCAACGTCCAATCACGAGCCTGACACCCCCGTGAGCAGTAGTTCATCACACCACACACCGAACACCGCCGGAACTCATGCATCCTCGTCTCCGGCCGCCCACAACCACCGTAAGAACATATACGATACGCCAGAGCCGGCCTCCGATCGCCGTACCACGCGGCCAGAAAACGGTTCGCCGGATGAGGCTTCGGCGGCTTAAGGTTGATTCCGAGTTCTCCGATCATGCTACCGCCGTGCGGGAGCGGTGGCAGGTTCAACCGGCGACCGGGGATTAACGCCGGCGACGGTGGCCAGATCGCTGCGAGTTCTCGTGCGTTAGCTTCGAGTAGAAACCTCTGGCCTTCGGCGACGTTTTTACCGATGCCGTAACCGTCTTTGAGGCAGTGGCCGAGCTCCCGGAGAGCGTCAATGTGGCCGAGAAACGCTGCACGAGCACACAGAGTGACGCCTCCGATCAGGTCTTTGATGTTCTTCGAACCACCGCTGCCGTTGAACTGAATGATCGCCAGTGAGTACAATGCCGGAGCGTGAGATCTAATCGCTGCTTTCGCCATTAGAGCAGCTCCGGTTCTCCGGTTGTGAAAAGCGTAAAACTGAATCTGTACATCAGCACACAACATGAATGAACATTTGACCGATAATCGAGACAAAATGTGCTATAAAAATTAGAAAGTGAAATTGAAATTGAGATTGAACTCTCACCATGCCTAATGTGTACGAAGCTTCAACGTTTCCGGCGTCGGAGCACCGCCGGAGAAACCGATCGGCCGACGGCGACCAGTTCGTGATGGCGAACGTCTCCGCTGAAGCCTTGGATAGCACAAACGAATTGAGCCCTAATTCGTTAAACCTTTTGCATCTGTTTCATTCACACAATCAACAAATCATTTCACATTAGTCTCCAACCAAAAGCTAAAACACAACAACCAAACAAAAGCTACAACACATTTCTCGTTTCCGGTGGCTTACGTCAACAAAGCTCCGGCGAAATCCGCCGGAGAATCTCCGGTGGAGCCGAGTTTGACGAGAATAGACAAAACGATGTCATCCGGCAGCACATCGAAGAAGTTGTAGAGAACAGACGACAACTTCACTCTTTTCCGGCGGTTGGTCGCCGGAGCTCCGGCCACCGGATACGAATTCCCCCGTCGTGTTCTCATTTCGTTAGTTTCACAGTGAACGAAGACGACAGTGATGGAGATTGAGTAGTGTATGTGGTGGGTTTATATAATGGCTGGTGAGTGCTGGGTGAATTACGGTAATGCCCTTTGGTGTAACTCTTATTTGTCGTCTTTCGTTATGGTTGGGGGGAGAGAAATGTGATATGTAATTTTAGACAACTAATATTTTGATAAAAATAGCGATGCATTTTCAATTTTTGGTTGTAAACCGTGATGAATTATTATTCTTTTAAGGTAAATAGAGTCTAATTTTTGTGTTGATTTTATTATATTAAAAGTTGTCGGTCAACTGTGTATTGATTTCTTTTTCTTCATGAAGAACATATGAAATTTGAAACTCAAATGGACTTTTGGACATTGTATATTGATTAACATTTAAGTTTAACTAATTAGAAATTAATATCGATGGTTTTTACATTTTACCGGTTGAAAGGTATTATGTTTTTCACTGAAAAAAAACTATAAATTGAAGTCTCATCATGATCTAGTGATGTAGATTTAAAACCGACTTTAAAAAAGATGCTCATGATCATACACTTCGTTTCGATCAATTGGTCATGTCGGAGTTCAGTGACGAACCCCAGAAATTTTTTTTATGATGGGTAAAAATGAGGCGATTGCACAATGTGTTCGGAATTTTCACATACATATAACACTAAAAAAAAATTTACGAGGGGCGACTGCCCCATACCCACATACTTAGGCCCGCCTCTATCGGAGTTATACCTTCTACGCTTTGCTTGTATGCACGTACAATCCTTCATCGTAAAATTATGAAAGCTAAAACTAATTAAGATGAATTAAAAAGAATGAAAGTTATAAGTTAAGTAAAGTGTCAATTTCAAAATTTATTTCTTGTCTTGTTTTTAATACAAATCATGACAATTAATAATATAGCTAGGTTTTTATTATTTCTTACCATATATATAATTATTTTTCCATTTAATTTTTCTTTGTTTTTTGTATTAACGATACTTTAATGCCTTGCATTAACTATACTTTTATTTGTTAACGTTAGACTAACTCATTTAGTATAAGATACTGCTCTTTAGATAAGAAGTTTTGGGTTTAGATTCAGACATGATATAAAATAATTTGAGTAGAAGGTTAATAAATTTATCCTTTGAAAACCTTTAATTTTATGAATATATATTATTTCATAAAAACAAAATCACATGCATCAAAGCATTTCATATGAACATGAAGTGGATACACGAAATTTGTTCGTGTGTTTTATGTTTATAGATTTATAGAGGTGCATTTACTCTCACATTTTTAAGATTTAGCTGTATAACCAAAATATGATTAATGTGCCAATATATATTATATATATATATATATAAAATATAAATTTTCCATCTAAAAATAAATTATCTGGATACTTTCTCTTGAATCATTTTTCTTTAATTTTTCACTAACTTAAATAAACTCGTGTATTACACGGGTTGTATAAATAAAATAAAAATTTATTAATAATAAAATATTATTTTAAGATATAATATGATTGAAATTATATATTAGAAATTACTATAAGTAATAAAACAATGATATCAATTTCTTAAATTTTTGTTCATAAACTTTTTTCCCAAAAAAATATATTTTTTCATAAAAACTATTTTAAAAAAATATTATTTTTAAAAATTTTCTTATTATAACTCTCAATTTTAATAAATTTTTAGTTTATAAAAATTTTACTTTTTAAAATACTAGTTATACAATATTTTTTATTTTTAAAAAAGTTTGATGTTTTGAAAAAATTTCTTATTTTATAAAAAATTTAAAAATAACATTAAAAAATCTATTTTTTAATTATTTAAATTATATTTTAATCTAAAAATAAATTAATTAACATTATTAATAATTAATATAATTATTTAATATGAGAGAGAAACAAAAAAAAAACTTTGGTGAGAAGAAAGTGACGCTGTCACGTGTTTTCTTAGTTTTTTTGTTAAAGTAGGAAGATTAATATCGATTTAACAGGTTGAGTATAAATGATAATTAAATTACATTGTGTATTTGAATAATTAACTAAAATGACACATAAAAATTTAAAATGATTATGAGTTATGACACAAACGTGTGCGTGAATAGTATATATTATTTTGAAGCTGTTACTTTTTAGCTTGTAAGTTCAAATTTATTTCATATAAAAATCTTGTGTGTAAAAACGTGATATTGAATCCAAAAAATGGATTCCATGTGAATTTAGGAAGTTGCATTACGGGCAATTATGGAATTGGCATGATTTAGGAAGAAAATTCTAAAAAGTGAACCGAATACGACTTTCGTGTAAGAAAAAGTTATACAACTTTATAAACATGTGATGTGATCTCGGGTCATATATAGGTTAAGTAATATAATGTATATATACCCTAAGAAGTTATTAATAAAAAATATAAAATAAACTAAAAAATTAGTATTGGTTGTTTCTATGCTTGTTAAAGTAAAAGGTTATGAAATCACTTGAAAATTAACAGATATTTTAGTATCGTTTAATGTTTTCAATCGGTTTTAATATACTCGAAATCGAATACATATTTTAGCATCTTACAAAACAGTTTTAATAGTTATTAAAACTTAATATGTGTTATCATCATACATTACCCCGTAATTATCTTTCCATAAGATTTGAAGAAAAATACTCTTAAAACTAACCACAAAATGACATGGAAGTTTGTTATACTTTAAAGCATTCATATTTTCCTATCCCTATTCATATCCTTCAAATATGAGAAAATTATATATAATTATGTTTAGTAGAACCATTTATTATACGAATTGAATAAATAAAATATTATATAGAATAAAATTTATTAATTATAAATTAAAATTTTAAAATAAGATATGATTGAAATTACGTATAAGTAACGACTATAACTAATAAAACAATCATATCGACTTTTTAATCTTTTTTTTTGTTTAGTAAAACCATGTATTACACGAATTTAATAAAAAAAATATTACATACAATAAAATTTATTAATTATAAATTAAAATTTTAAAATAAGATATGATTGAAATTATGTATAAGTAACGACTATAACTAATAAAACAATCATATCGACTTTTTAATCTTTTTTTGTTTTTTCAAAAAACATATTAAACATTTTGTTTCATAAACCCTTTTAATAAAATATCATTTTTAAAAATTCCTTTACTATAACTATCAATTTTAATTATATTTTGTTTATAAAATATTTAAATTTTGAAAACACCAGTTTAAAATATTTCATACTTTTATAAAGGTTTGATGTTTTGAAAAAAATTTTATTTTAAAAAAAATTATTTCTTTAGAACTAAAATTAACAACAAGATCTATTTTTTAATTTTTAAAAAACTATTTTTAATTTAAAAAAAAATTTAAATATTATTTGTAATTAATGTAACCATTTAATTTGAGAAAACGGAAAATTTTTGGTTAGGTAAAATGTGATGCTACCATATTTTCATCTTAATTACTCTTCCAATAAAGTAGGAAGATTTTCTGTTTTAACTCCTACATCTCATTCTCATCACCATACACCGTCTCTAAATATTTAGAAAAACTAAAGTGAACCCTCAAATTTGTATGTTTTATTGGTATATTCTTGATTTCTGGTACTTAATTTACATATGAATTTGCAAAAATAGATTAGGAACGAAAAACGAATGCAGAGAGAAAAAAATCAGATGAAAACGGTGAAGTTGGAAAAATAACAAAAAATCTCGAAGACACAAGATAATAAAAATAATGAAATATATATAAGTAGTGATTAAAATGAATGTGGTGATCTAAAAGTATAACAGTCATAAACCTGGTTTGTATCTTTCTAGCTTTGCACAATTCGGTTATGCAAGTTCTTGCTAATACGGACTAACAATAATGTGCGCTATTATATATGTGTGTATTTTATGTATGTTTAACATGTATTTTGTATGTTTTATTGGTATATTCATGATTAGTGATACTTAATTTACATTTGAATTTGCAATGTTAGATTGAACCAAGAACAAGAAACGAAGGAAGTCAGAAGAAAATCAAATGAAAATGATGAAGTAGGAAAAGTAACAAAAAAAACTCAAAGTCACAAGATGATAAAAAGAACGAAATACAGATTAAATTGATTGTGGTGATTGAAAAGTATAACAGCAATAAACCTAGTCTATATCTTTCTAGCTTTGCACAACTCGGTTATGCGGGCTCTTGCAAATTTAAACTTACACTAATGTGTAATGCATTTAATGCATGTTTAACATCTATTATGTATGTTTTATTGGTATATTCATGCTTATTGGTACTTAAAATGAGTTACATTTGAATTTGCAGTGTTAGATTGACCCAAGAAAGAGAAACAAAAGAAGTCAGAAGTAAATCAAACGAAAACGATGAAGATGAAAAATCAAGGTCGAACATTATCATGTGGGCCCATACATAACATGTGTTACCGGGAAAAATTTTTCCTAGAGTATTCAAATCAGGTTTTATATCTTTATCCTTATAATTATATTAAAAAACTGTTTTTTTCTCTCCTTATCAATTAAATAATATTTTTTATACTTTTATCATTATCTTTTCTCTCTTTTCAACTCACAACCACTTTAAAAAATATAAAAAAATTTATAAAGATTAAACAGTAATTCCCCAAAATACAAATTAAACAAAAACTTTTCTATCTCCTATACTCACAACCATTTACAATCATTTCTTAAAATATATAAAACGTACTAATATAAATATAAGAAAACTACTGTAGATGCTCTGAATAAGGAATAGGTGGATTGTGAAGGTATGAAAGTTTCTCTTGTCAAAATCTATTCAATGTTTTGGCTTTATGACCATTTAATAAATTAGTTTAATATCAATTTTTTAATAATTAACTAATAATTCTTTGTATATAAGTTGATGCGACTATCAATTTATTGATAACTACATTATGCTCCCTTTATGTAAATATTTTATTGATAATTACATTATGGTCCGTAAATATTTCGATAAACAATATTGTCCTTATGTATGATTACAAATATCAATGCCAATTCATTAAATTTTCTTAATATCAAGTTAATCAGTGTCACTTACATGTTGTTTTCTTTCACTTAAGTTAGAGGGAAACAAGGATAAACATAATATTTCCATCATAACTTGAACATTAAAGGAGATTAGAGAATCTCTACTATAGTATTATCATTAAAAACAAAATCAAATCTTCCATTTTACTTTCTTGAGTTTGTTTTATGTTGAAAATTATCAACAATTTCTTACTTCTCCTTTATAATTTCTTACCGTCAAAAACACAAGTAAACTTTCCCATCCCCCTAAGAAGTGTGGATTTTGAAAAAAAAAATACGTGACATAACACAAGTAAACTTTCCCATCCCCCTACCGAGTGTGGATTTTGAAAAGACTACATGACATAACACAAGCAAACTTTCTCATCCTCTTGTCGAGTGTGGATTCTGGACATACCGTGTGACATGATATAATCCATAACAATGGTCTTTTAATTAATGACAATTGTTTTTAAATCATGTGTTAGCCTTGCTCCCCCAAAACTTAGGCCTACTTAAGTTTCAAGAAGTAAATTTCTGGTCTTTTCAAATAACAATAGATATTTGAAAAATGTCCATAAATAAGATTATATTGAATGTTGTGACAGAAAGGTAAATGGGTTTGACGTAATGAACCTGGATTACATCCTTCCAAATCGCACCCATTTGAGATATGTGAGATCTACAAATTATGATTTACATGGAAATATTAAGTTTGTAAATAATTCGTGATGATCATTGAATGAAAACTGAATACAATATATAGATAAATTATCTAACAACCTTTGCTAACTATTTACCATCTATAAGGAATGAGATAATTACAATAATAACAATATTAGAATATATCAACTTGACTTTATCTCTTGAGAAATATTCGATTTAATATTCCCCCGCAGGATGGACGGTCTAGGAGTTAGTCCAATCTTGGAAGTAAGTAGCCGAAACCGTGGTTTAAGTAATGGTTTGGATTAGAAATTTGTTATCACGACATAAACTTGAAATAGAGATTATGATACGTGATAAAGAAGGGACACAAAGAACATGTTTTAAAATTAAGTGTGTGTGTGGTGTACTAATGAAAGTCGAACCAATATGTGTAATAGATAAACACGAACCATCACCAATCACAAGTTCATCAGTACCATCATAGGGTGCATGTAGAGACAGATTCTGAAGATCATTAGTGACATGATGTGAGGCCCCGCTATCGAATAACCAATTCACTGAACCTGCATCTTGAGTTCCCATAGTGTGGACCTGTGGACTTTGCATGTTTCTGTTATAAGATGGAACTGAAATATGGGGATTTACCTACTTAAAAGTGAATGGCCTTTTTCGTGACACCATTGACACTTGCCCAAAAAGGGGCGTGGGCCAGCAGTATTCGGTGTTCGGCCTGTTGGAGTGGCCAAGATGCCAGCAGCGGGATTTGTGCATTTCGTCGGCTGTTTTCCAGTCCATGGTCGTGGTTGTTGTCGATATTGTGCAACGAAGGCAGTGGTAGGCTGATGGATGCTGCTTGAAGATGCGATTTGCGCCGGTGAAAGTTCATGATTAATTAACTTGTCATGAAGTTCATTAAACGGAATAGGCGTGTCACGAGCGCAGACAGCATCAAGAATTGGCTTATACATGGTTGGATCAAGACCTGCCAGAACAGAGTCGGTGATGTCTTCGTCGTCAAGCTTCTTCCCAAGTTTAGCCAATTCATCCACAATAGTTTTTATCTCCTGCATATAATCAGTAATGCTCTGGGTTGCTTTCTTAGAACAATGTTTGAGGTGATGCTGCAGCTGTTTGATGTGTCCTCTAGAGGGTGAGGCATAAGTGTTGGATAAAACCTTCCATGCTTCAAGTGACAAGGAAGCATTAGTAACGAGGGGTATGATTTTTGGTGATAAACTACCAACAATAGCACCAAAAAGGAGCCGATCTTGCCTAAACCACGCAAGATAATCCTTATGTGGAACCATTGTGCCATCGACTGATTTTGCAGGTGCTGGAGGTGGATGGGTACCATTAATGAACTTATAGAGATCAAGTCCATGAAGAAGAGCTTTGACTTGAGTCTTCCATCCCAGGTAATTATTGGAAGTGAGTTTGAGGGTAGATGGGAAGGTTACAAGAGTGAGGTTGTTGTTTCCACCATTGACATTGATCACCTGGGTGTTGCTGGAGTTTTCGAGATCTGACATGATTGTAGAGGAGGCTGCGATTGGGTGTTAGGGTTTTGAGAGAATGAGAGAATATGGATCAAAGCTCTGATACCATATTAAGTTTGTAAATAATTCGTGATGATCATTGAATGAAACTTAATACAATATATAGATACATTATCTAACAACCTTTGCTAACTATTTGCTATTTATAAGGAATGGGATAATTACAATAATAACTATATTAGAATATATCAACTTGACTTTATCTCTTGAGAAATATTTGATTTAATAGTAAATTCAAAATCAATTATCAAGATGATAATAGTGGTTTAAAGAACCTTATTAGAAATCTTCACACACCAACTATGATTAAAAGCCCTAACTATGTTAAAAACAGAACATAGAACTAGATCCATGCTAACAAATCACGTATCTTCTTCAAATCTGATATCAGATTAATTTGATGATGAGAAATCAAGAAATATGTATTAAGAAACTATTCCAATTACTAAAAATCAATGAAACCAATCCGCTTGCTTTTATAGAAACACAACTTTAATGATGATTGAAGACACAATAACATCCATGTTGATTAGGCCGTTATATACAAACCTGATTCATCAGACTAGTCATCTGATCAGAAAACTTCTTGACGGGCAAATCAGTAATGAAGAACCAAGGCGAGAATAATATTTGAATACTCAACAACAACTGAATCGCTTGTAGGTGACCAAGGGCTTCTACAAAAGCCAAAAGGTAATATTAATAAGTTATAATTCTCAATTTTAATGGTGGATGAATAATGATAAAGAGGTAAGAAGATGTCGGTTAAAGTTAAATCGAACGTCGTCAAATAGGAGAGAGTGTGCCTCTATGAACGGTGTCTAAACCTCTATTTATAATCATTCATAAAATCTCTAACATTAGGTCATCATTATTATTCATGTCTTGTAGAACATAAGCCATCTTTTGATCACATAACCATTGGTTATCACATAGAATAATGAAAACCATATAAGGTATTATGTCATATTGATCAGGTATTTATAATACTACAACAAGAAGCAATTATAAAAGAAATATAATATAATAATAACTTATAATTATGATAAACATAAGTACTCTTTATATAATAGAACAATATTAGCTACAGTAGCATGCAAATTTTTTAGCTTAAGGTACAACTCTTCAATGCATGTTTTGTTACAATAAATCTTAAGGAGGGGTGATAATTACAATCAAAAGCTTATGTAGCTTAAAAATCTCTATAAGAACTAGGGTGATAATTTACTTCATGTTCGCGTTATGTGTTGGTATCCAACAATCCGTTAAATCATTCGTGTCAAAAAATTCATCCCTGACAAGATACGTTTAACCCATTTAACTAGTGCACAATCCAAATGCATGACTCATTTGTCTAAACGTTTCAAACATGTTAACAAGTTATAGTCATGCTATAAATGGGTTAGTGGTTGACCCAACATTTTATCGTTAGAATAAAAAAGTAAAAGCTTTAGGGGGCGTTCGGTTCACGGAATTCATAGGAATTGAAATTGGTATTGAAATTGTGTGATTCGTCAATCAAAATTGTGTTTGGGTGAACAATGAGAGGGAATGTTTCACCTCAAATTTCTTTAATTGTGGGATTTCAATATTCCTTCCACCTAGAGAAGGATTTTAAATCCTACAATCAAAAAAATTTTGAGGTATGACATTCCCTTTCATTGTTCACCCAAGCACAATTTTGATTGACAAATTACACAATTTTAAAACCAATTTCAATTCCTATGAATTCCGTGAAGAGAACGCTCCCTTAGTCTCACTAAGTTTGAAACTCCTCTTAAAGTTTGCAATTATAATTTGCTTTTTGAAAATGAGATTTGACCAAGAGAGAACACCTTCACTGTTGTTTGAGGCTCTTTGCATTGATACATTACTTGCGAAGCTTGAGTTGTGATACCTCTTTTTTTTAAATAACACAAACTTTTCCTTTCAACGTACATTGTGGGATCATAGAGCATACTTCACAGATATTGTTTTGCCACAGTTCTTTTTTCGCTCATCAATATTGAGTGCCAACTTTTTATAAATTCTTTTTAAGTTTAGATTTTCTTTATTGACCAATTTAGGATGAAAACTTATAGGTTAGTTATTTGATTACGAAATATTTATCAACCAATTTGTATCACATAAAAATGTTATATGTGTAAATAAATATAAGAAGCTTAACTTCAAACTTTAACAACATATATGATTTTTTAATCTTTTTAACCATATACACTATAATATATCTCAAACCCTTATGCCATGCCTAATATTATATGTGTTCGTAGTATGCCGCGAAGCATGAGTAAACCCACTAGTTTATTTAGTTTATTATTAAACTCTGAGAAAATAAAACCCTGATTAAAAATTTTATTTGTCTAAAAAGTGTTAGAGTCATACTTTTAGAGTGATCCGTTAATTTACTATTCAATCTGAACACTAGGCATCTAAAATGCCCTTAGGCTTGTAATTTGAGTATTTTTTAATTATTGCAAAAATAACCATTATTTATCCCAATATCATGTTTAAAAACCATCTTCCTAAGTATATGCCATTTTAATTAGTGATTTTTACATATTTCCTCTTCTCAACACTCTAGATTACATATTTTCCAAGGTATGAAATTTATATATTACATGTTTATTTATTTCATTAAAATCAATCTATCAAATAACTATTTTATATTGGTTTTACGTATTGATGTTTTTTATTATAATTGTTTTAAATTTTGACAATTGTGTTTTGTATTTGGATATATAACTTTGATTATTGGTGATTATTGTTTTCAAAAGAAGTTTTAAACTTATGTTTTTGAAGTTGTAATTTTATTATTTTTTATTTATATAGAAAACTCGGACTTGAAGAAATATAGATTTATGTTCTTAAGAATGAAAATGAGTAACGATAACTTAGTATAAATATGAATACAATAATCATTCAATAACTAATTTTAATGAAATGGATAAATATGCAATATATATGTTTTACAAAGGGGAAATATGTAATTAAGTTTTTATATTGGGTAAATATGTAATTAATGAGTTTAAGAACGGTAAATATGTAAATGCCCCTTTTAATTAAACGTGCATCATATATAACTTTTGGCACCGACTCAGTCTAAAGTCGGAAATTCAGATGAAGCATAATCAACCTCATAACAATATAAAAATATATTTACTGCTAAGGATTAGAGTGATATCAAAAAGACGATCATGCCCTCTACAACACACTTGACATTTGAATATCCTTACTCGGAGAAAGGAAATAACACATGACAACTTTAAAAGACGTTTCCTTGGGGTCATATATAATCATTAACATGGAGCAGGGATGAACCATTAATTTCAATGGTCTTTTCTCCCATCTCCGTCAAAAGATTTATGTATAAACGAGCTAGATTAATTCTCTAAGACGCGTAATATACACCTTGACTATTTCTTAATACTTTTAACGTTTATTGTTTAATTAATGACTTAATCAGTTGTCATAGTTTTTAATTACATGGATCTTATGGACCCGGGTCTAATAAAAACATTTACTTTGCTTTTGAGGCCTGAATCTCACAATACAAATTAGTTCAGAGTTTCGATATGCTTTTTTATTACTACAAATGTAAGTTTTGTAATTCATGTGTGCGCGGATATTTTTTTAAATATATTTTGTTGGTACACAAGAAGTATCAAGCGTATAAGACAAAGAAGTTATCAAGAACAAGAATGCAAACTTAACATATGAAAACTTGTACTAGAATTCACAGATGAACTTGATGGATTAAATTTGACCAAAGATTATTTACTTATAAAGAACGAAACATCACAACCTTTAAGTTGGCAGATAAAACTATCAGCACTTAGATTATTACATCAATAGAAATCACATTAGTAGAAAGTCATAAATACCATTTGTAGTAACAAAGTTACTAATAATGAACAAATTATTACCGTTATAGTTGACGGTGCTATTATAGCTTTCACTAATACACATCTACTATTGATGTATGGTTACTACTGATGCATAGTTATTACTGAAATACCAAGTTACTATCGAATTTGCTATAGATGGTCGTTTACTATCATATTCATATTCATTTATCTCTGGTCTTAAGTGAATCCAAATAACTAATATGGATATAATGACACCAAAATCATCGAAAATATATAACATATTTACAAAATCCATGTTTTGGTGTATGTAATTTTTTAAAACTTTCTATATATCTACTAATTATTTTGTTATACCATTCGTTAATTGAAGATTTAGATGAGAGTGGGTGGCTCGTAGTAATGTCTTCTAAAGTAGGTGATGGTGATAAGAATTGAGCGTTCACAACATAAATTGAGAAGAAAACGAATGCCATTCACCTCCTTTTATTACATCATGTTTCTATTTCGGGTAAATATAACCCATTCATTTAAACTCATTAAATATTTGATCAAAAAGTGTATTAGTCATCTAACAAATAAAAATAGTTTAAATCAACCCATTCTTCACACAAAAGTATCAGGATTACCATCTCCTAACCAAGGGCGGAGCTTAGTTGGGACCGGGGGGGGGGGGGGGGGGGGGTGTCGCCGCCCCCCTCTTTTTTTCGTCGGTAGTGTTAAACTTTAGTCCGGTAGTTTAAATTTTTATATAAAACTCAAGTTCGCCCCCCCTAAAAAAAAACAATTTCGCCCCCGCCCTCCCTACGAGAGTGTTTAAGCTCCGTCACTGCTAGTCCTAACTATAATCTTTAATCTACGTATTACGTAGTTATGAACAAAATCTAAAATATAAATAATAAAATTATGTACATAAACCAAAAAAAAAAAAAGAAAATCAATAAAAAGCTAGAAATAGATACTAAGACGTGGATATGTTGTTACAGAAAACCCAAAATAGAAAACAAAATACGGTGGGGCCCAGTTGTTGTTTGTACGTGAGGAGACAGGTGACGTTTGTTCCCTCTTAATAGGCACACGGCTTTGCTGATGAGGTGACACGTGGACGACGGATGGGTGTTAGTCAGCATGCAAAGGGTTGGTTAAAACTTAAAAGTTGTAGAGTGATTGTGTCACGTGAGTGTCACGTGAGGAGAGAGAAAGCATGTGTTTTAGGCACAAGTCAAACAAGCGTGACGGAGCATTAGTTACGTCGTAACGGCGGTGGACGGTGGTGATATCATATGCGTGCGGATCATGTGATCTCCGCTATCTCTTTAACGTCACTCCTATAGGCTACTTACTATTTTCAGTGGATTTCTAATTTTAAAAATTGTTAAGAAAATGAAAATGATATATCGTTTTGTGACTCTTTTAATTTTCTTTTATCTTGGCTCTTAATTGTGTTATGCGATGTTAAAAATTAAAAAATGATTTAGTAGCAGAATGTCAAAACTAATGCTGTTAACGAGCCGAACCGAGCGGACTTTTGCTCGTGCTTGGCTCGTTTCTAAACCGAACCTATCCGATTGGCTCGTTTACAACCGAACGGAAAATCGAACGAACATTTTTCGAGCATTAAATTTTTGATCGAGCGTCGAGTGAGCGCACACGAGCGACGAACAATTTGTACAATTCAACTATCTAGTGTGTCGTACGATTTATATTGCAATGAGAAACGGTGAAAATATTGGATGTTAGGTTTTAAGGAGCCACATTTCATAACATAAAATTTTCATAAATAATAATACATTGTGGAAGAGTGAGATGCTCGACTAAGAGTAAGAGCGGGTCAAAATTTTCTAATAATGACTTAGGATTTCACTTAAAAAACAGGCACATTTCATAATATAATATTTTTTTATTAGTTTAATTGATCTAATATGTATAAATATAATTGTATAATTATATATAGTAGATTAAGTCTACTAGAGTGTTATGTATAAACTATTTGTATAAAAATAAAAAATAATTCGAGCCGAGCCGAGCCGAGCGGATCTTTACTCGTGCTCGGTTCGTTTACAAACCGATCCGAGCCGATCGGCTTGTTTACAACTGAGCAGAAATTCGAACGGGAATTTTTAGAGCAAAATCCAAACGAGTATCGAACAAGCGGCAAGCGCTTTAAATATAATAAAAAACGGTAATACTAATACGGTGTAAAAATAGTATCTAAATTTAACAAACAACAATATTATTATTGTAATAGTAATAATATTCACAATGTATTGTTGAATCTTGCCTCCTAGATGCTAAAGAACAACATAATGTTGATACGTGTAATAAAACGTATAATTTATATATTTTATTCCACCGCATATCGTAAAATGAATGCTTAGTCGAACATGCATCGTTATACTATCATACTATTTTTATTTTTTTTTTAAGACAAATGTACAACCCTAATTTGTAATGTATGTATTATCTTACTCGGACACACCTATCCGTTTCACAGCATGTATCGCACCCTCAACCCTCTCAGAAGGTATCCTACAACTTGAGAAATGTCGTGGCTCAACCCGGAGTATTTTTGTTTAAAATAAGAATTGAACCCAATAGCTTCTTATATTTACATGTTTTGAATATTTTTTTTCTAACCAATTGATTTAAAGATAAATTGATTATATTACCTTTATCTTTTATTTTTTGGTCGAACGGCCATGCTACCATTACCTATTAAAAGGTTTTAAATTTGATGATAAATAATAGAGAGGAAAATGGACGGTATTTTTCTTAGAATTAATTCATGTGGTTTTAGCAATTAAATACACACATTTATCATTAGCAGTTAAACAATTGTATTTATTGAAGACAGACATAAGGGCTGTTTGGTAACTTTTGAATGTATAAGTGTTAAATCATTAAAAGATCTGAATCATTAAATGCTGAACAAATAATAGGTCTGAATCATTAAAAACTAGTATATTGCTTAACTATTCAAATGCAAATGTCTGACCAATTCAAATAATAGCTTTTAACCATTCAGACTTAGTATAATCTTTAACCATTCAGAGGCAAAAGTGTTTAACCATTCAGACATCTGCTCACGAAACAAACACCCTGAACCATTAAGTGTTGAACAATTCAGACATATGAACCATTAAGAGCCTAAAACAAATAGCCCGTAGTGATGTTTGGGGAATGTGAATCTCAGAACAAAAAAAAAATTATGATCGTGTCAATTTGGTAGTTACGCTCGTCTTTAGGCACAGTCAATTTGTGATTGTTTCCGCTGTACAAGCGGCATGTAGAGACGTCAGTGTCTTGTCCGGAGTGAACATTTTACAGAGTAGTTTTTGGAGGAGATATTTTAAGGGGAAAAAATAGGATAATGAAACATTTAAGAATATATTTCCCCCTAACTAGGAAATATACTCTAATTTTCAAAAATACCAGATTGCTCATAAAAATAAGGGTTATTGGATTTTTGGGAAAAAATCATAGAATAATAATCAAGTTTCATTAGTGTTCCAATTAAGTTACTCTAACTTTTTTCTCACCTCAAAAACCACTCAACTTTCAAGTTTTGTTCTAATCTTGTGAAAAACTTGAATTTTACATTGACTAATGATGATGTGTCAAATTTTTATTATTTTTATTTATTAAGGCATATGACATGATAATAATATTAGCTAAAAACTTATGACGTGTCAACATTTTTCTATTTTATATTTATTAGGGCATATGACATGGCAAAGATAAGTAATTAGATGAATTTTAGCTTAAAAATAATAATAATTCATAATTGAAACATCTTCAATCTATCAACAAGGGATGAGCATTGCTGACTTCTCTCACAAAGCCCCTAATATTAATATTGCAATTACCGTTCATCGCGGTTAGGGTCTTGGACCACTCCTTTGGTAGCCATGTTCACATGAAGAATTAAAAAAAATAGATTTAGTTACACTTTAAGAACATACCAGGTAACACAAATATCATTAGTCTTTTACAGATACAACTGCTAACCTGCATATGTAACCTAAGAAACCAAAATTTGATAGATTCTATGAAATGATTAGGTTACTGCCCTTGATCAAAAGAAAAAAATAGAATGCAGCATGTCTTTGACTTCAATATTGCTTTCAGCCTCCCTAACATACCATGCACCTTTTTGCACTTTAACCTTTATTTTTTACTTTGATTGCGTAAAAGTATCACTTCTTGCTAAGTGTACATAAATGCTCACTACATATCATAACAATAAAGAAACACCATAAATCTAAATTCTTCTAAACAATGATAAATAAGGACACTTAACCACAAACTTTTTTATGTATACGGAATGTATCTTAAATTCTAATATGTGTTTTGAATATATTTTTATATAAATTGGAATACATCATAAATGAGTAAAATGATATGATTAATTATTAAAAAGCTACTATAGATCATTATAAGATGTAATTGACAAATAAAAAACGTTTTCCTACCTTTTACTCATCTCATTATTTTATGAAGGTAATTATGAAATCCTAACGAAATATGCATACTTTTATATTTTTTTAAACTAAAATTCACCTAATCTCTTATAATTGTCATGTCATAAGTCCTAATAAATATAAAATAGAAAAACTTAACGTGTCATATGTTTTTAGCTAATATTATGGCCATGTCATATGCTTTAATAATTAAAAATAATAAATATTTGACACATCATCATTAGTCCATATAAAATTCAAATTTTTTCACAAGATTGAAACAAAACTTGAAAGTTGAATGGTTTTTTGGGTGAGAAAAAAGTTAGAATGACTTAATTGGAACACTAATAAAACTTGGTTACTATTCTATGATTTTTTCCCTTTTAATAATACCAACTTTTATTTATTGGCCGCGATTAATCCTAACTAAAGAAATGTTTACAGACACTCACAACTTTGAGCTTATTTTTTCTTCAACGATCCCTTACTAACTGATAGTTAACACCGTTAGTTTTTCAATGACGTGAACTGTTTATATGCTCAAAAAACTAAGCAAAAAGTTGAAATCAATCATCTGGTCCGTCAATCTTAAACTTCCGCATCATAAAACCCGTCAATTTTCAACTTTTGATTTGAACCACTTAACTTATTGGAGGTAGATTTCAGGTGTCGTTGGAGGCTAGACACCGAAAAAAGGGCTTGATAGAGGCTAGGCGGTGACGTAGTTGAAAAATAGCTTGATGTTAGTCCTATTTCATCAAAAAAAACTAACAGAGGTTAACTCTCAGTTAGTAAGGGATCGTTGAAGAAAAATAAGTTAAAAGTTAGGAGTGTCTGCAAATATTTACTGAGTTGGGATTAATCCCGGCCAATAAATGAAACTTAGAATTATTAAAATCCAATAACCCTAATTTTAACCGTAGGCAACAATCTTATGACCATTGGGTTTTTTTACGAAAAATATAAGCCGAGTTGAATTTTATTAAAGATCAATCGTCGGATGTTGGAAGTAATTCTATGGCGGAAGCATGACAGAATACAGAACGTTGAAAATGTTACTACCTGTACGAGATTTTATTTTTGTTTTAACTTTCTTTGTAACTTCTTTCTTTGTAATTTTTATTTTATTTTTAAAATTAAAAAAAATTATTTTTTAAATATTCTTTTACAATTAATTTAATTTTGCAAACTTTAAATATTAATTAAATTGGTAAGGTCATTGTGAGAAAAATGAACAAAAGTGAGACAACTCCCACAAAAATGAAAAAAAAAAAACAAAAAATAAAGAAAATAAAAGAACGCTGAGATAGCAATGTGGCATGTAAAGAAAGCGGGAAAAGTGTCTCTCTCCCGAGAAAACATTAGAGATGAGTGAAAAAACCAAAAGAAATAAAAGAGGTGTTCCATGGTAATATTTATATGACCTTACTAGCACCGTTAACCAATTAAATCACATAATGTATGGTATGTGTTGTTTATTATGGGATTTCTGATGTTAAAATATTTTTTTAATATTTAAAAGATCAATGGTTTTCTTTTTGAAATGTACAGTTATATGTAGTTAGTCAGAGTCCTCAAGTGAATAGCCTGACGGCAAATGAATGTTTTATAACCAAATAGTTATGTGTTCAAATCCTGTAGTATATAAGTTGATGGTTACTTTTATTGTAATAAGAATTGTTATTAATAAATATGGTTAATAAGATTAGATTACAACCTTTAAAGGTTAGTATTTGGTACAAGAGGTATATAGAGAAAACAATGAGATGAAGGCCTATATGCGTGTGATGTCACGTGAGTGGGTTTAAAAGGAATTTAGCACGCTAAGTGTATTCAGAGTGTAATACTTAAAAATATGTGCGTGTTTCTTATATTATAGAAAATGATTTTGAGTGATTGTGAATAAAATAGAGAGAAAATGCTATTATTAATCTATATATTTGGGGAAACACTATTTAATCCCTATAAGTTTTTTAAAGTTTTTTAAAATGATTGTGAGCGAAGAAAATAGAAAAAAAATAATGATAAATGTATAAAAAATATTAGTTGAAAAGAAGAAAAAAATTATGATTTTTAATATAATTATACGTATGAAGATAGATAATTTCCTGTGAATGCTCCAAAGGGATATAATGAGAATTTCAATGCTCTGAAGGGGTATAATGAGAATTTCAATATTGTTTGACTATCCCAATTTACAAAAATGTTTCTATACTTCTGGATTTACGTCGTGAGCTTATATTCTTATGTTGTTCGTTGTACTCTCTCCCTGATGATCTGATTATCATTCTAAAACTAGTTTGTAAAACCTGAAACCGTATTATAACAATTTATAATCTACTATAAAAGTTCCTATGAAGCTATAGATATTTACAATTGAATGTGATTGCATAATTGGTATGTCGACTTTTTTTATCTTAGTTATCTTTAAGTTATTTTTTAATAGTACAATAGTGGTTGTCATTCCTATAAATTACTATTATAATTAGTTTACTAGTTATTTTATTAATAATTTATGGTTGTCATTCCTATAAATTACTATTATAATTAGTTTACTAGTTATTTTATTAATAATTTAAAATATGAAAAAAGTAGAAAAAAAAAATACTTAGCTTACTTAATTAAGAAGTGACAATACGGGTACTAAAAGAAAAGTGAAAAAAAACAGAGGATGTTGCTTAAGGTAAAATGAAATGAATTAGGAACCTCGTAATTAGAGTAGGATACGGGAGCACATGCTTTCGCACGTGTTAGGTTTCATGTGAATATTTTTTTCACTCGAGTGCCCAACCATGGAGTGCACTCCAAGCAACAAGCTCTTTTACATCAAGTTTAGACACTTTAATAGTTTTTAATTGCAATTTTAACTTAAGTACTAATCAAGTTAATTTATAAGAATTGTCAAAAATAGAATTTTAGTTATGGTTTCTAAAAAGTGTAGATTATATTCTTATTAATCTTTTTTAAAGTGTGTAATAATTTTTCCCTTCATGTTTTGTAAGTGATAAGTGATATAGTATTGTTGATGTAAAAAATAGTTTTTTTTTTTTTTTTCAAATATGAATGAAAAGCTTAATTACCGTGTTTGAATCTCAATGTTAATTGCATTGTTGTTAAACTCAAATAACTTTTGAATAATTTATTATTTTTTAATTAATACAATAAAATCTAGAATTCTATTATATTCTTTAATTTGAGTATCATATTATTATAAGACGTTTTTTTAATTATTGATGCATTGTTGATTATAAAAATGAGTCAAACTAGTTATAATGCCTCATTTAAGTTATCAATATAATATGCCTAAACCTAATTAATTGTAGCAAATAAACTAAGGATATCCAAGTTTTCTTTCATAAATTTACATTTAACGTGTTTTGGTTTAGGTATAGGTTTGTTAGAAATAATAATAATAATAATAAAGATCATTATAGATAGATTGATGGGGAACACGTGAGAAGCTCGGGGAAGAGTTGACTAGTTGGAATAGAAAGGTTGTTAACCTGCATTTGACATGTGAATCGATGATGCATGTGATCATGCTTACTTTGCTTACATAGTTACATGGCCGTCACGCATGACTTCTTTTATTTATCTCTTTTTAACTTACTATGAATCCAAGGTGTAGATATTTGTACTGTTAATTAAATAATATATGAGGTTTGGATCAAATATTAAAGTTATTTAAAGTTAAAGTAGTAAAACTTTTTTGAAGTTAAGTGTTCGAGCTTTGTTTATGGTAAATTGTTAGGAATCAGTGTATGTTAGTTGGATAGTTAGGGTAATATACTGTTATCTAGTCATTAGATAACGTTATTAAGTATCTTTATGGGTAAGAGACTCTAGCAAAATCATAACTAATACAAATCTAAATATGGTTGAATGTGTAGAAAAGAAATCACGCTAAATGTTTTTGGCTTAAATCTAGTTTTACCAAAATTATAGAAGTAAATTACATTGAAAGTTTTGTGGTTTGTTACGATTACACTTATTGTCCTTACCTTTTTAAAATAACAGATTTAGTTTTAGTGTTTGTGAGACCATCGTGCGTTCGTCTTTAGGGTGGATGTCTGGTAAAAAGTTTCGTTATATGGGTGTAACATATTAATTTACCAATTTATTTAAAAATGAAATATCAATTCAAATGGGTCCCACATGTTTTTTTAAATAATAATAAATAATTTAATTAAAATAATGAGACTATCCATTGAAAAATTTAAGGGGCCAAAGATATCGTAATTTTCATGCAATATACCATAAAATTGTTCATTAATATCTCGTATATATACTTTTTCAAACAACAACAATTTTACTAAGACAATCACAGCGAAACTAGATTTATACATAACATAAAATAAACATATTAAAAACTGCTAGAGCTATTCCATTTGGTCAAACATAGTGATTGATATTTGGATATATTACTAATCCATGTGAACAATTGAACTTTGATATCTTCAAATGTCTTTGAAAGAGAAGTTTTAAACTTTTTGAATACTGTTGCATTGTGAGCAGCCCACATGAACAGTAGAGTTGAATAAATAATCGCAAACCATAAATTCTATAATTGCTCGAGTAATTTTGAAAGATCCTTCTTATCTATCAATCTATATTATTATATATTATGAGACTCGAACTCTTAATTCCATGAGAATAAACACAACTATATACACATGAATAGAAACCAAACAAGGGGGAATTGTAATCGTCAAATCGTCAAATGAAATGAGGGGTGACATATGACAAGAATCAAAATTATCATGTCATATCTGGAAACTTGACAGTCTTTTAATCATGATCAACTAAATCATGAAGTAATCGTGAACTTATCATAAACTACATTGAAATAAATCGTAAATCATATCATGATTTACATTTGTCATGACGATATATTTTTAGTACCGGGAACAAGAGTATGTCTACGTGACATTAATTAGACTTATTGTTGTAGCTATAACGAATATCACGGCTTATTATAATATGAAAAGAAATAATGTAAAATCGTGAAATATATCATTGAAGCTATTGTTAAGCATCATCAACCAATACGTGTGTTTAAACTTATGTAACTTATTTGCGTTTGTAAAAAATATAACGTATTCCTATGGCATTATTTAATTATACCTATCATCATACTTGTCATGTGTTGTATCTTTTGAGGTGTAATGTTGAAAAGAAAGAGAGAAGTGATGCTTAAGGGAATAATAGGCATGCAAATATTTAATTCTTCGTTTGTTTTTGTTAGTTTAAAATTACTATATATATTTGCTTTTGAAAATAATATGATTATAACGGCTTAGTTTTATCAAAAAAGATAAATAATGATATCAAAAGCTAACCACAAGACCCTTGATCCAACCACAACATATGCATATTAAGGCGAAGTATTGTCGTGTTTACGAACTTCATTACACATGTTGTCACATGGATTTTAGCACGCTTAAGTACATAGAAGAAACATATTAAAAGTAATATCATGCATCGCACGTTGTAGCATAATAATTTAAAAAAATTAATTTAATAAAAGACCCGTATGTGTTGCGACGGAACTGTACTATGACACTACATAGTTAATGATACGTTGCGGCGCGTATACAAACTTCATTACATGCACGTGGCCTTATTAATTAAAAAAGGTAATTTAAAGGAAATGATTATTTAAAAGAAAACAAAAAAAAAATAATTTTAATGAAAACTATATAAGTAGTTAAAAAAAGCCAAAATACTAAAATAAAGGGTTATTGGATTTTAATAATCTCAACTTCATCTCAACTCAAAAAATATTTACAAACACTCCCATATTTGAGCTTATTTTCTTTCAACAATCCCTTACTAACTAATAGTTAACCTCCGTTAGTTTTTTTTTTTGATGAAATGAGCCCAACTTTGAGTCATTTTTCAACTCCGTCACCACCCAACCTCCATCAGGTCTGTTTTTTAAAGTCTAGCATCCATTATCGTCTGAATCTACCTCCAACGAGTTAAGTGTTACAGATTAGGAGGTGAAGATTGACAGATTTCAGAGTACAGAAGTTTCAGATTTGCGGACTTAATGGTTGATTTCAACTTGCTGCTTGGTGAAGATTGACATATAAGTAGTCCACATCATAAAAAACTAACGGCGTTAACTCTAGGTTAGTAAGGAATCATTGTATGAATATAAGCTTAAAATTAAAAGTGTCTGTAAATATTTTTTGAGTTGGGATTAATACCAGCCAATAAATAAAAAGTAAAATTATTAAAATCCAATAACCCAAAAAAATAATAATAATACATACGACGGGGTCTGAAACCGTGTTAGCGCCCTGTAGAGAAACACAAAAAACTACAATTCAAGTAGACTTCTTAAAAGGATTATTTAACATTTGCTTAAGTTCGTAAAAAGTAAGAAAATTTTCACCGACATTTGTAATTTACTTGGTATATAACATTTGTCAAGTTTATTTTTTGTTCTAAATTGAAACGATATAAAGTTTGTCTCGTATTATTTGAACAAAACTTCGGCTTATTTCCATCTTATGTTTAAGTTTGATATTTAAAGGCTTTTAAAATAAAACAAGATATTGATATAAACCATTTTTACTGTTTTCAGTGAAATTATATAATTCACAAATGTTTAAAGTAAAAAATCAAATTAATTTTATAAAGCATTATGATAGTATCCAACATGTTTGGTCTCAAATAGCAAAAAGAAGGCTATTGTAAAGATTAGTAGTTTAGCAAGCAATATACATCAATCATGATAAAAAAAAAATCAGTTCATATAATTTAATACAAATCAATCATGATTATGAAAACCTTAAAACCAACATCGTGATGTGAGGTGGTTATGCAACTTACCAATATCTTTAACATTAAGATAAATCATTCAAAATCTGCTTTTGACTTAATAGTCAAATTAATATCTTTCACTTCCTAAGACAAATATATCTTTTTATAAATTGCATAGGAATAAAGTCAATAAACCCAATATCTATTATTTGGGTAAGATTTATAAAAAGAAAAAAAATTATTATAACGGATTTTGGTAACTATTTATCGTTGTTTAGCAAACAAGTATTTGTTAAAGAATTATTAAGAATAGAGTGATATCAATGTTCAAGTATGAGAGTACTTTTATGATACTATTAGTATTAGTATTATTTTTTGTGATTTTCAGTCATAAATGAAAGGTTAATATTACGTGGGTCAAGTGGCTTAAAACCTTCTTATTATGTAAGTTTTAGTTTTTGTCCTAGTTAGCAAAAATTGCTAACTGGGTTTTTCCTCATTTTATAAAAGTTGTCATTTAAAAAAAATAATAGACATACAAACAAACGTATACAACAAATTGATGTGGGAATGATAAGATATGAGTAAACCCTACCTTTATTACATGAAATATAAATGTAAATTGCATCAACAAAAATAAGTTGCTTCCAATAAGACCCGGTTTCAAAAACCATGTTTACCTTGTGTTTATTTTTTTGTTTATCAAATATTTCTTTTGAATGTGTATTTATTTATTTAATGAACTGATATAAACAAAATAGTAAAGTGTACTTCTTGGTTGTCACTTATACTCTGTAATCAAACTAATTAATCGAGCTTGAGTCTAACTAGTCCCACTTATAATCCTACTGAATGTTATAAGATTTCGATTTTGAATTCAATGTACGTTAAACACAAACCTAGGCGTGGTAATTCATTTTAACTTGTGAATATCACCCGAACCAAACTGTTGTAGGAGAATATGAACCAACTAAATAAGATATGAATGGTTGATGGATTAAATGTTGATGACTATTTATCATCCATAGACCATGGTTAACCACTTAAAACTAAAATGATAAATAATTATAGTATTTGATCCATCAATATATATATTGAAAAATAGATATGAGACTCTTACTAATCTACGGTTCATAAATTGAACAAAGGATGAAAGAGATAATCGACATTCACATATAAATTGTAAGGCAGGTTCAAATAAAAACCCAATGACTCTGATTTAACTCATTAAAGCAACGTTAAAGGCTCGCCTTATAGTTTGGATTCGTTAAAAAATAAACCATTTTCTCGATCTAACTGAAAATAGGATTTCGATCATTTGATGAAGACAGTATAAATTTAAAAACAATACTATATATAGTATAAATTTTTAAATAGATAGTACATATCCAATAAGATTGTACAAAGTTGTAGACAATAAAAAAAAAGAATATAATTTTAAAAAACTGTATATTTTTAGTTTTCTTAGACAAATTTTAGTGGTTAAAATAACCTTCAAAATTTGCATCTTAAAACCCATGTTTGAAGAAAGTAATATTTTATTTGACAAATAAAATTAAAAATATTATTTACTTTACTTATATAGATTAAATTCAAGCAAAATGACACTCAAATACTTTTTTTTTTATTTATCATTTTCATTATATTGAGACAGAAAGATATCAAATAATAAAATATATAGATTATAAATTTTGCTTTGGTTCTTAGCTGGCTGTTTTTTATATTCTATGTAATCTTGAACTGATATGTAATGAAATATCTTTTAAATCAACATATGTTTTTTACGACAAAAAAAAAACTAAAATAATTTAATCATAATACACCACTAATATTATATATTCATCTTGCACTGAATTATGGTTTTAACATGTGCTCACACATTTTTCTTTTTCTTTACCTAGTGTATTGCTTTTGTAATATGTAGTTATGTACACATTATATTATATATTAGATACATAATTAAGATCCTAGGAAATATCATTTAATTTATTGAACAATATCCAAAAGTATGTGTTTTTTTAAAACAAATTAAATATATTATTTTAGCGGTTTATAATAATATTATTTAGCGGTTAATTTTTTTTTTTATTTAAATAAGTGAAAGACGATTAATAGAAGTAGCACTAATACAAAACTAAGCATCTATAGATCGAGTGGAAATAGATTTATTTTTTGACTGAAAAAGACAAAGGATAGACCAACGGATCTCAACCCATTAAGGTTGCCCCACAATGATTAAGGAATTTAATGTATGAATTTACATATTACACACTTGCTCATTATTTTAATAGGCTTAGTTCATTAAGCCCATGATCGAATGCAGCCTTTAGGACTTAGGTAGCAGACAACTTCTATTGGAGATGTTTTATAATTTATGATGTACACAATTAATAAAAATTAATTGGGTTATGACTTATGATTCGTGACAAGAGAGGGTTGCAGAAGCTCATAAGGGAAATTTATAAAAATAACAAAAATTATGTTATGATTCGTGAGATGACTAACATGTTTATTGTTTCATGTAACCACAAAATATTTTTGAAGAAATGATAATGTTTATTTGCAAACAAAAAAATTAAGAAAAATTTTAAACTAAATTTAAGCCCTTAATTTAATTAAAATATTTTTTTTATAATGTTTGAAAGAGTTCCACCAAAATACAAATCTGTATTTCTTTGTTTAAAAAAAAGTAGAAAAGTGTAAATCTTAATCAAATAAAATGCACAGATTTAATTTATGAGTTTTTTTGTTAATTTCTTTTGGTTTGCAAACTAACTTACACTTTAAAGAAATAATTTTAAACTTATGTTTGTTTTGAAATACAAATATTCGCTACATTAAATAAAAAGATTTACAAAAGCAAACTACTCAACGACAACTAGTGAACACATAAAAATACATGAACACATGAGACGTGAATACAACACGTGAACATATACACACAAATACTTGTAAACATGTGTTGACATGTGAATAAATAGGATGAATACTCACTTCGCCACCCGCCCACATAGACAAACATGTCGCATGTAAGCTAGTATTGATCACTTCACATTGTCGTTTATAAGTATAAAATCACCGTAATGATTCTATTTCAAGTAAATTTTATAGTTCTTGTGTTAGATTAATAAACAAAAAGTGTCTTTTGAAGGTTTAAGTGCTTGTTGTATTGTGTGTTACCAACCCGATAGTTGAGAAAAGGTGTTTCATGGGAAAGCAAAGGTGGTGATGATTAGATCACACTTTTGATGTCTAAAAAAGTTACACAATCATACAAGAGATTCCATGAATGCTTATTCACCACGCTACCTATAAATGAATCAAATCATGCATTTCTCCCATACTCTTTCAACTATTACTTGACTCATTACTTTTATTAAAAAATAAATCGAAAATACTTTGTGTTAACAGATAAATTTCCATATTGATATTCTTTAGAATGCTTAGGATTATATCTTTAATAATTTCTAGCAAGTGTTTGGGGATAAATAATAAAATATTCTTCTTGTCGCTACATAAGTATTCGTTAGATAATAACGTATCATTTAGAATAATAAATTAAGTCAATGTATAATAATCAAATATTAATTGGACCGTCTAAGATGCATACACTTTTAATTTGATCAAGAAATACCTTTTGATGCTTTTAACTTTCGAATTATAAGAATGCATAGATATGTAAGTTATATGATTGCAAATTATAGTGGTACCATGATAACCAGGCACATGCCTTGATCATATTAATACCTGAAATAGAAATTACATAAACTTTTAAATAGTATCCCCGTATTTAGTAATTTCAATATACAAGTTTCGTTTTAAGCAGTGAATTCAAAATAATATAACTTTTAGACACCAACAAGAAAACTTCAAACTAAAAATAAAAATGGGTCAGGTGTCGAGTCAAAACTTGTGTTGGATTGTTGAGCCGATTGACCAACACTTATGGGTTAAATTTTATAAATAACAAGAAAATTTATATTTTATAGATACTATAAAAGGGTATAATTTTGTTCTAATACAATAATTTGACGATTATTAAAGGTTTCTAATTTCTATCTATGCCTGGCTAGTGGCTACTATCGTTAAAAGCCCAAAAGGCCTTATGGCTTATCGGAGGGCCACAATCCACTACTCTATGCCTGACTCAGTGCTCAGATCTGAGGTGAGATGCTGGGCTCTAAATAATGGGCCATTGGGGATTCCTTTTTCTTTTTTTATGGGCTATAACGGATATTGGGATTTCAAGTTTCGGGTTTTTGATGAACCAAGTTTGATGTATATTAAGTATTTTAGTTAGGTCATTTAAAAATAAAAGTATTTTAGTTACGTTACTCAACTTTCATGTCTTATTTAAATTAATGATTTTAACATGTTTCTTAGCATATTTTTTATTTAATTAGAAATATTTTTTTCCTTTTTTTTGGATAATGTGAAATGGTAACGTAGATTTTAAGTGTTTTTTATTTATTTTTAATATTATTGACATAATTTTTTATTTTTAATATAAATAAATATATTGAAAATCTCAACCTCGACATATTCTTCATATCTTTCTTGACACATAATATATACAATTACTATTTGATTGGATGGTATAATGATCTAATTTGAACAAAATATGTATGAATAACCTAATTGAAATACTTTTTAAACTTAATTACTATTTTGTAATATAGATTGTTTACTAAAAAATGAAGGGTTTCGGTAATTTTTGTACAACCTTTTTACTCCTAAATTCGATCTAGTTAACCTTAATTTTCAAACTCACATTATATTTACGGATAATCTCTAATGTCATTAAACAATAGCCCGTCTAAACTAAGCTTATGCCCATTTTCTTGTGTAAAAGTCAATATTGCCCTCAACAATTGGCAGTCTGGCAGCCACAAGTACCTTACAACATGAATCACAAGTGTAAGATTATTTGATGCCACGTCAGCCCAATAAGATTCTACAAAGGCCCACATGCAACCCAAACAACCAATCACATCATTATTTCTTCTACTCCTATAATCCTTTTAGATAAGCCCAATATGCCTTTAACACCATCCATCTTCTTCCTCACAAACCTACTATTTCTCCTTCACCATATCTTCAAGCCCAAGTTATTTACAGAACAACAATGGCTTCCACCGCTTGTGCTTCTTCTGCCATTGCAGCTGTTGCTTTTGCTTCTCCAACGTAATTTTTTTATTATGCAATGTGGGCTGTACTCTGTGCAGTATATATAGAGTACTAACTAATGATATTATTTTTCTTGTGTAGTTCACAGAAGAGTGGTTCTATTGTTGGATCAACAAAGGCTTCTTTTCTTGGTGGGAAGAAACTGAGAGTTAGCAAGGTGGGTGCACCCTCCGGTTCACGATCGTTCGGAACCGTGTGTGTTGCGGCTGACCCCGATAGACCCATTTGGTTCCCCGGCAGCACCCCACCCGAATGGCTCGATGGCAGGTCCGGTTCAATTATATAACTTTATGTATAGTTAGCGATATATGTCAGATAGAATATATTAGTTATCGATCGAATAAAATATATTACTTAGAATTTATTGCTTATATATATAAAATATACAATTTATTGCTTTTATATTTAGAAAAATTAAATTTAAATAATCCAAACTGTTACATTTTACCCTACAAGTATTTATATTATTAGTTTGACTGGTTGACCGGTGACGCTTTTGTTACCGACCACAATCCTATTAGTACTTGATTTTTATTTGTTCTATGCTCAATGTCTCACTTGTGTGTTTTATCGTTTTGTTTTAAAATTATTATTTAAGTGAAATCAAGTGAAAAACGAATGTAAATATTTTATGATTATGTTATTGTGGGATCGTTATGGGTAATCAAAATGAAAGTTTGAATTGTCACTAGGTCAAATTGTCACTAGGTCAAATTGTTAGTATGGATTACTATCAATAAGTTACGTACTTTTATAAATAGTTGATTAATAATATATAATATATAGTACAGCTGATAACGTGTAGTTTTGATAACTTGTAGCCTACCTGGAGACTTCGGTTTCGATCCTCTCGGCCTAGGTAAGTCATAAGCATAATACTTTTGGTTTCTTTTCCCAAACATGAATAGATCATGTGATTAACCCGATTAAAACTGTGAACCGATAGGATCCGATCCCGAGACCTTGAGATGGAACGTGCAAGCGGAACTCGTGCACTGCAGATGGGCAATGTTAGGTGCAGCCGGGATCTTCATCCCCGAATTCCTAACAAAAATGGGAATCCTGAACACTCCTTCATGGTACACCGCGGGTGAACAAGAATACTTCACCGATAAAACCACCCTCTTCATCGTCGAGCTTATTTTCATCGGTTGGGCCGAAGGAAGAAGATGGGCTGATATCATCAAACCTGGGTGTGTTAACACTGACCCAATCTTCCCCAACAACAAGTTAACTGGAACCGATGTGGGCTACCCAGGTGGACTATGGTTCGACCCACTCGGGTGGGGAACCGGCTCGCCTGCAAAGCTCAAGGAGTTGAGGACAAAAGAGATCAAGAATGGGAGACTGGCTATGTTGGCTGTGATGGGTGCATGGTTCCAAGCCATATACACTGGAACCGGACCCATTGACAACCTGTTTGCTCACCTTGCTGACCCGGGTCACGCCACCATCTTCGCTGTAAGTGCAATCTATGGACTTTTTAATAGATTATGTTCATGTTAATATTCTTGTGTAAATGAGTTTTAAGTGTGTTAAAAATGATGGTTTTATTCAGGCATTCAAGGGCTAAAGATATTGGCAGGAAGGATTTAAAGAGTTTGTGACAAGTGGTGTTTGTGTATCATTAGAAATTGTATGTGTAGAAAAGTTTTAATGCAATGTACAAATACCTCTTTGAACTCCAAAGCTTGTATGTCATCCAATCCAACTACTTCAAGTGGATTTTGAAATCTAAAAGCAAGACATCACTAATCAAATAAGTAATGTTTGATTTACAAAAAGTAGGCATCAAAGTGAAAGACATTTTCATAGTGGACAATAGACATTTTCAACAGCATTGTGATATTCAACTTCAGCACTAGGGTAATACAATAATAGTTTTAGCAAGTTATCATCTCCTAGAATGCGCAATAACTAGTTCTACCTCGACTAGTATCCAATTAACCTCACTTATTAACGTCTGAATACGTTATGAGACGGAAAGTGGATAAAACATATAACCCCAACATACATGATGTCTACTCTGGTGAAAACCAAGTATTGTTGAGTAGCAACAAAGCTCTGATGCACCGAGAAATCTTTGGCTTGGTTCTCCCTTTGCACAGGTTTCAAGAATAGTCGTATAACTCTACGGTGTAGTGTATAAATCTTATCTTACATTTCATGCATAATATAGAAACACAACAAAGATGTTATGATTTTGGTTTCAAAAGACCAAATCATCATCAGCCCAACCATTATCTTCCCAAAAAAAAACCATCATCGTTTATGGAGAATAAAGTAGAACACTTCTCAAAAAGCTCAGGTCATTCATTGTTGTAATGCAACTATAAAATTATTTCTTTCTTTCTTTAAATCTATATTGAGATAAAGATACTAATAAAACAAACTATCTAAATTCATGTTTACAAAGTTTTAGTCATCACGTATCTTCAATCGATATTAACTACAATTTATTCATTGTTCTTAATTACTATACCTTTCCTAAGTTATCTTTTTTAATTCTCTGAAGATATCATCCGAAAACCAGTATTTTCAGTAAAAGCCCCCACCCAACGCTTAATCTATTTCACTACCTAATAAATACATAAACACCACCAACTCAAAATAATCAAAATGACCCGTATAACTATAACTCCTGATACTCATATATTCCATACAAAATCTAGCAACAGTACTAAAATAACTTATAAAACTAAAATACCATACTATATTATAAAAATTAAAATTAAAAAAAAAAAGTACACCAACACAACAACGGTTCACCATCTAACAAAAACTATCGCCGCCGTCGCCGCCGGTGGCGTTGGCCGCCGGCGGTATCTCAAAATGCCAGAGCCGCCCCGTACCATCTTTCAAATTCTTCCGACACAAAAACTCCTCCGCATAAGCCTTCTCCACCCTCCGATCAACATCGTGCAAAAACACATGCGTCACACCGGATCTTTTCCTGTTTCGCGCCATCACCGCCGCCGAGTATATCGCCGCCATCCGCCCCGGCGCCTCCGCATAATACCCTCTCGGCGCATCGATCATTATCATATCCCACTCCTTATCGTACACCACCTCCGGCAGATTGGCCAGTGCTAACCTGCACCGCGTGTTTCCTCTAATGTACGCCTTCGCCGGAGAACACTCCGGCTCCGACCGGTAGGTTTTCATCAGCTCGTCGGCTTGTTGGAGCTGCGTACGGTAGCTAACGTGCGCGGCTTTCAGATCCGGTGCGTCTTTGAGAACCGTTTGCACCCATTTCGGATCCTCTTCGAGGAATAGGGTTAACCCGTTAGGGTTAAAAGTCGCCCACATGAGGGAATCGTGACCCAGCCCAAAAACGAGGAAATTACAGGGGGAAATGGATTTGAGGACGTTGAAGGAGATCGAGATCTCGGATAGAGACTGTTGGGGGACGGTTTTGGAGGTGGCGTAATGGAGAATCGCCCGGAGTTGCATCGGGACGGTGGTGGATTGGAAGTTGTTGAGGGTGCCGGTGCAGACGAGTTTGGTGGTGGTGTCGCCGCCGATGAGGGCGGAGATGACGACGGCGCCGGTGATGAGGGCGATGACGGAGAACGCGATGGAGATTTTCCGATCGGATAACGGTCGGAGGTTCATGGTGGTTGTTGATGACGATGAAGATGATGAGATATGAAGATGGAGATTGTTATTGTTATGATGTTATCTGGATTTTGGAGATTTTGAATGGTGGTGGAGATATTGATGATGATGGTGGTGGTGGTGGTGGTGGTGGTGATGAGGTGGCGTGTGGGTATTGGTGGATTGTGTTGTTTGACGAAAATGGCCCTGGTAAAATATCTTTGTTGTTGTTTTGACGAATTTAACACGTTCAGATGTGAATTTGAGGATTTGAATATAACTGAAAGGGAAACCGTCACAGTTGGTAATTAGGTGTCATCCATTTTGGTTTTATTTATTTTTAATAATTTAATTTGTAAGAAAAAAAAAATACTAATTTGACATCATTTAGACAATTGTAAAATTATTATTTTTTTAACATTTATTTCTATTATTAGAAGATAGCATAAGAAGTATATATTGTAGGATTTAAATGCATAGTAAATTAGATACTATTTATGTAATGAAGTTAGATCATTTGATAAACTTTTTTAAAACAGTTTTTAATATTCTCCTTTTAACAGCTTGCAAGACTTAAATAAGTGATGATATAGTTTTGATACTAATTCTCTACTAGTAGAAGTCTGAATGTAATTACTTTTAAAAGATGTCTTACTTAACGAGTAATTGGAAGAATAATAATTAGTTGATGGTATATATCTGAGGGTTGTATTGCGAGATTATAGGACATTTAAGGTAAAGGTTGAAAGGGAACGTGGGCACAAGTTAGATTTATCACGATCCCAACAGAAAGAGTTTGCAAAAAAATAACTGTGGTTCAAGTAAATCGTATTTACTATTAGTTACTTTTCCATTAATAAAAAGAAAATCGTAAAAGTAATTGCTTTTAAGTGGGTTGTGTGTCAATGCTAATATGAGAAGTCAATTATACGTGTAGTCATATGACACGCCGTGATTTCATGTAGACTTAGGCTTGATTTTTAATATTCATTTATTTCCTACCTTAATTACACGTTTTACACGTATCTGACTCAACTTTCATGTACGCTATACTTGATATGCATTTTATGTTCTCCCCAATGATTTAGAACCGGAGCGGACGTCGAACCGGACGCCTTACTGGTTCGGTGGTAGGACCGGTCGGACCGTATTTAAGGACCGGATGATGTCATAATTATATATATAAGATATTATATATATAGTTATATATATATATATTTTAATTTAACTAATTTGTGTGTGTATTTTATAGTTATATATAAAACTTAACAATAATGTTATGTCCAACATACTAATTTATTGTTCAATCCCTCGTTTTTATCCATTAAAATCCAAAAAAAAAAAAAAATCAAAATCCGGTACGACCCCTCCAAAACGAACTGGCCTGAACCGGTTCGGCCACCCCTCCGAATCCCAGTCGAACCGGTTCAACCGGCCGGTCCGATCCGGTCTTCAAAACAGTGGTTCTACCTTAATTACACGTTTGACGCGTACGTGACTTAACTGTCATGTACAAAGTTTGATCTTAATAATGTAAATTTTCAATTACAAAATGAAGATAGATGTGTAAATATTATATTTATATGATATAATGATTATAACAATCGAAGTTAAATGAAATTAATGTATCTCAACAATTATTTTCATGATTTCTATACAACACTTTGTTGATGGTATGTACAAGAAATACAATAATGCAATGTTAAAGTGTATGGGAACTAGCAAGAATGAGAGAACATATAAATTTTCTAATAAGCTACAACCGTCATAACTACGACTCAGGCATCATCAATACTTTATGTTAAACATGTTAATAACCAAACTTTATCGTCTTCTATTAAGTTGATAGCATGTAAAGTTCATGTTATATCAAAATAAAACGACTTTCCTAGCACAACAGAGCATGAAGATCACATGTATATTAACAAAAAGAAAAAAATGTTGATGGAATAAAACTCAGAGCAAACACATTACTACTTATTTTAGTTATTTGTACAACTTAGTTTAACAAAGTACAAACCTTTAATAGAGTGATTATCCTTAGTCTTCTTTAAGCGCATCTCTCTATGTATCACTAATAATCATCGCATGTTATTAATGTTACATTATGATATTAGCATTGGTGGTTATTTATTTATTTTTATTTTTTAACAGTAAATCTACGCTAATACTACTCTTAATAATACTTCGAACTAATCACATAATGTTTGAGTTTAAACCCAAAAACTTTTCTATAAGAGACAAAGACTGTATGAAATAAGATAGTCGTAATAAATAATTAGGAAATAAACACGATGCTTAATCGTAATAAATAACGAGTTCCGTTTTGAACCGACAAAAAACCGGAGAGGACGTATGCTTTAAACGAAAACATCTTATCATGTGACTCCACTGTCCGGATAAAAGTGTCCGTCCATTGGCCTACCTTGATTCTTTTTGGACCATTGATTTCACCTTTCCCATCTGACCTAGATACGCTGCTTCATCCTTAAGATAAATGCCGTCTCCTTTCTCTTTTTCTTTAAAATCAAAAGAGCAAAAGTGGATTTTTTTTTTTTTTTTTTTTTTGTTTATTTAGTTATTGGTTTATCAACGATCTTAGTTTAAAAGGTTAAGTTGAGGTATTCAAAAGTTTATTATATTAGGAGAAAAGTCTTGGGTTTAATTATGATATGTGACAAAAAAAGGTCGTAAATTGGGTCAGAAATCTTTTTCTCATCTATGATAAGTTTCCTTCTGATAATAGTCTCGGAGTTGCGTACTTGAGTAATAAAGATATTCGAGTAGGCCAGTGACCAATCAGTAATCCAATTAACCGTTCAAAAAATCTCGTTATTGGTTTATAATTTTGATCTTTTGAAGTAATTAAAAAATACCATATGATTATTTTACTTATAAAAATTAGAAAAGATTTAGATACAAAAATTCCAATCTCCCATAAATAGATACAAAATAGAGTTAAGTTCTTTGTCTCACACATCAACACATAACCTTTTGGTATGACAACATCGGTGTTGTCTTCTCATAAATATGGTAAGTGAAGGTTTGTTAGAAGGTGTTTAGAAAAAATTGTTAAATAGATGTCACGCATCTATACCCATCTTTATATGTGCCTACAACCTTGGTTCTTACAGTCAACTTGCCTTAAATTATAATCACCACGTCTTAAACACAATTAATTTTAAATTATTTTACAATTTAATGTCATTTAGTGTCAAAGTAATTATGCAATGGTATACTGAGATAAAAATTTTAAAACGAATTTTAATAAAGATTTTTGGAGCGTTCACATTGGACAGACTATTGAAGAATAAAAGTTTGGTTTGGGCCGTTTGGCAGTTACAAACTTACAATATTACATTAGGCATTTACTGGGCTTTATGTTGAGTAAGCCCAAACAACACGGATACGTTATTACTGATTAACTTATCAGGCTTTGACTAATACTTTCAGAATAATAATATCAAATATAATCATTTTGTAATTGTTTTATTAGTTTTCAATTCGCATTATCACATATTTATTTAGAAAAATATCATAACATCGGATACACAGCCATTGGTTTTGTTTCAATTCACATGAAAGATAATAAGAAATTGAAAGTTCATAGATGTACCAATGAATATGCCAAAATCTCAACCATAACACCATTGCATGTGTTTATTATCAAGTCAGTGGTTGACCAATACCTCTCCAGCTAAAAAACTATAGACAACAAGCACTGAAAATAAAGCAAAATATAACCTTAACAACTTACCTTGTGAATTTTTCAAGTCACAAGGGCTTCAAGATTTCATCCATCGGATTCACGAATTGAATTCCATGTGGTGCTTTGTGAATACGCGGTTCTTGAAACTGAATGTAGGTGTCAACGGACTGCTGGTCAACCTGCCAGTACTGATCAGGTGGCAAACTGTGGTGAATCGAATGCATTCCGTGTTGAGCCATGTTGGAACCATTTGTATACATGGGTTGGTCAAGACCACTGAAGTCTGATTCATATGAACCCCATGAGTTGTTTGACAGAAGAGAGAGAGCACGACGAAAATCAAGTGCTTCTGCATTGGAACCTACATAAGAAAGCAACTATGAAATAACTAACATGTCCTGTAAAATGTTTAAGCCAACTATGCAAGCTTCATGTCTATTTTGGTACAAATATATATTGTCAATTTGCAGTATATAGACTATAGATTAATAAGGAAAAGAAACCTTGATGAAAAACGCCGGCTGCGGTGCCCTTAGGTGGTGTAATCCTGTTGAAAGTAAAAGTGTCTGGAAATAGAATAGCTTCAGGTTTTTCAGCTTTCACTGCTGGTGCTGTCTGTTGTGGGTTGCAAGTGGTTTCCCAAACAGAATTCAAAGTAGGTTTATTTTGAACTAGAGGGACATTGTTAAACACAAAACCTAATTGTTGTTGCCCATCTGTGAATGCAAAAGCTTAATAAATTATATAATTATGTGGTAAATGAAATCTAGCAGGCTTTAGAGAATAAGGTAAAAGAATTTGGTTGATTGATTTGAAGATGATTTGAGTACCATAAAATGATGAAGACAGATTGCTAGAGTTAAAGTGGATTGTTTCCTGTTGGGGCTTACGGCGGCGGGCATTGTGGTTGGAAAGCCGCCGGCGACAACTCCTCTTCTTCCCATCAAACTCTGGCAACCCATGAAATCTGTACCAGTCATTGAAACAGTTCAGCTGAGGTTTGGCTAGAAATACTTTGAGTTTCAGTACAAATTCAAAAATTGCGTTATTACAATAATAAATTGCTTTTTAAAATAAAACAATTTGGGAGGCTGTAAGCATAAGAAAACACTTTACTTAGCTTTCAACCCATTCGACTCATTTTGATTTTTTCTAAATTATATAAGTCGACCCGTTTGACCCGTTAGATATGATAGAAAAATAATGTTGTTAGTTCTTACAACAATAAGCTTATTCTTTTTTTTTTTTTTACATCAAATCAGTTTAGGATATTGTAATCATTAAAATACACCTTAGGTGACTTTCAACCCATTTGACATTTGCTTTTATCTAAATATTTTAAATCGAATCATTTGACTTGTTAGAACAAAATGACAACCCCACTATCAAATCATTGGTAGATGGGTTGAAATTGCCAAGTCAACCTAAAAGGAACCTGCACACATCAAGAAATTTAACATACTAACATTTGGTTGCAAACTCCATAAAAAGCTTACCGGCTACATTGTTGGCAGAACCGCCGTTCAAGACCAGCCACAAAAACTTTTAAGGATTTAGAATGATTATCACAAACTCTGTGTTTCCTATGATATTCTTTAGCAGATGAAAGATCAAGATTGCAACCCTCAACTTGACATCTTGCAATCGATGTACTCTTGTGTGATAATTTAACCTTTTTCACATTGGATACCGATGATTTTTGACCATCTGGGGAAGAAAGTGGTTTGGAATTACTGCTAGCAAAACTGTTCTCAAAGTAGGTTCTTTTACCAAGCTTTAAACCAATTGATTGATCAGAAGAGCCGACCGAAGCCTCCAATGATGGAGAATTTCCATTCATCTTGTTATAGTTCTGGAAACTTCTAGAAAGCTCAGATGAGAAATTTGATGATGAATTGTTGTCAATATTAACAACTCCAGAAAGATTAAAGGACCCATCAATGTCTTCTGATGATTGTAGCATCTTGGGACTTGCAATTGCAACCCCTTTTGAACTGATAATATCATGGTTTTCCCAGTCCCACTTAGAGTTCCAATCCATATCTGGAAAATTTCCTTCAAGCATTTAGAGATCGCAATAAGTATATCTTTTCACTATCTTGGAAGATAATTAAAATTCAACATCGAATACAGAAGACAAAATCTAATTATCTTAGCCCTAATTACTAAAGCAGATGAAGCACTGATACTGTGATACACACCATTGAAGCATCTCAAAATTAGGGATCTAGTATTCAACAACAATTATATCCCAATTTAGCAACTCATAACCTAACCCTAATTAAATTCAATGAAATTATTAATGGTCCCCAATCACATTTAGAAAGTTCATTAAACCTAAACAAAACGTGGAAGTATGACATAGATTGCACTCAAGCGGATTGTAAATTGTTCCCCTCGTGATTTGAAAACGTCGTTTTCCTGGTAAAGGAAAATGATGAAGATAAAAAGGACCAAAACTCCAAAACATAAAGCAAACGACCTAACAAATCATTGATTTCTTCAGTCAGTAATCAACTACTCATCAGATCAAATGCATAATCGCATCAGTAAACAAATTTCGCTATTATTCTAACACAGGCATAAAATCAAACAACATATCAGCTGCTTCCACAATCAGATATCCAAAAACCACATCACAAAATCCATCAAACATAGGAACAAAAGTGAATCAAGTAAGAAATCATTCAATCGATCATCTTCGAGTATCGAATATCATAATTTGAGAACCGAATAAGAAAAGCATGAAATAACAGATTTCTTGTTGAGGAAGTTGTGTATGATAGAGCAATGAGAGGTTACCGATCACAGTAGTCTGCACCATTGCAGAAGAAATGGAGAAAATCTGGAGGATTTTACTTTACCAAATGAAGAAAGTTAGAGAGAGAGAGAGAGAGAGAGTGTGTGTGTGTGTGTGTGTGTGGATAGGTTTTTTACTGGTGTGCGTATGGTATAGCGTTTTGAATGTGCAGTGAAGTGAAGGGAGCTCAATAAAAATCTGCGAGGAAGAAGACAAAATGAAAGCAGGTTTTTAGACATGGACATACGGTAATATTTGTAGTATATCCTACCAAAGAAAATACTCTTGTTTATATTGGTTAAGAGTATATAATATTATCTTTTCTTATAGTTTTTTTTTAAATAAGATACACATGCGATTAATAATATTATACTTTTATATTTTTAAGTCTTATTATATTTTGGAGCGTTTATATCTAAACTTTTATGTGTTATAGTAAAACTCTTTCTGTCAGGTGTTTTCTGAGAATATATAAAAACTCATATTTTTGAAACATAGTTTGAAGAAAGAAAAACAATGGCATAATGGGGGGGGATTGTAAATTAGATTTTCGACAGAATAAAAAGTCACATATGATAGAATCGTAACCCATAGAGTACGACCCGAATCAAAATGCATATGTTTATCTCATGTACTATAGGAATGGTGAAAAGAGATACTTTATATTTCATGGGAGCTTTTCCCCAATATCTAAAGAAAGCTACAATCAAATGAAATGTGTTCGTATATCTATCTTTTGACTCGAAATAAAAGCAAGTTTATTATTTAGACTTTATGAATAAATGTATAACACTTGCATGAAACATGCGAACAAATTTGAGGCGTTCACTTTTTCAAAGATAAAATGTTTTAAAGTAAAATATCACAATCTAATTAACGATTTCCTACTCTTTCTTGACGATAAAATTTTTTAAAATAAAATATCACAATCTAAAATATGGTTTTAACTTGTTTTAAACATTAACTAGCATGTTTACCCCCGCGCGTTGCTGCGAGGTTCTTTTATAACTTAATGATTGTCTTTCTCGTTCACGATTTTGATTTTTCGTTACAGGTTCTATTATTTTCTAACTCTTTGGTGTGTTGTCATCGATTAACCTAATCATTAAGGTGCAATAGATGGTGGCTAACCCCATTTAACCTTCTCATCATCTTTATTTTGCTTCATCATTCCAATCTTTAAATCATTCAACTGATGATTTTATAGAAGATGAGGGTGGTTGCGTAAGATGAGACCTCACTATAATCACAATCATTTTGTTAAATGAAAAAAAGTTAATTAGATGAATTTGAATAAATAATATCTATTAAAAAAATATTGCGATTATTTCTTATTAATTGTTATGTATAAATATTTTGTAATCATAATAATAAACATGTCGAAAGCAAAATTTTAACATTTTATAATAGTTCAAAAGAATAAATAAATGCATAACTTAGAAGTATTTATGATCTAAAATAACAATGAATAAAAGAAGGTATATATAGAACTTAGGATTCAATTTATTTGTTGTAATCCTATGGCAAAAGAAAATACAATAAATTCAAAATTACTACAATAAAAAAAATTCATTGGATTGATTATAACCTTCTTTCTCTATCTACTCAAACTAAAAATCTTTTCATGGTCGTCTGATGCGTTGCAAGTCCCGACTTCAACTCCCTCTCTTTGTTACCACTCCAGAAGGTGAGATCAGGCTAAGGCGCTGGTCTCGGTTCACGTCGACGGAAACTATTGTGGTGGTGTGGTGTTTACCGACAAATAAATTGAGAGATGAACCAACGACGAACCTCACCGGTAAATAAAGATCTAAGTTGGAGTAGGAAGTAATCATGAAAGGAGAAGCAATCGAAACTCTCTCTCAATATCTCAGCTTTCCCATCTTTCTCTCTATTTTTTTAGAAAGCATTAAGTAAAAGAAAGATAAATTCTTTATACTATAATAAAAGAGTAACTTAGGGTGACACATGTCATCACCACATTCATTCTCACCAATATTTTTTCGCTTCTCTCTCCTATTAAATAATTATCTTAATTAATAATTATATTATTTAACTTTTCTTAAAATAAAATTAGTTTTTTAATAAATTTAGAAAAAGATCTTATTAATGTTATTTCTAAAATATAATTTTTATAAAATAAGAAATTTTTATAAAACATCAAACTTTTTTAAATTAATGTTTTTAAAAAGTAATTTTTTTATAAACAAAAAATAATTAAATTTAAAAATTATAATAATTTTAAAAAATACGGTTTGTTTTAAAAAAAATATTTTATTTTTTTGGAAAAAAATATCATTTTATACTTAATAAATTTTTATTATATTTAATATTTTATTTGTTCAACCCGTGTAATATACGGGTTTACTAAAACTAGTATCACATGTACAAAGAAAACGAATCAGTAGGCTCTGTCTGACGTACATGTGGCAGGGGTCTTTTTTGTATATCACTTAACTTTGGTGGTTAATTTAGAAACTCACAAAAAGTAACTGAACCCACCGACATAAATGTTTAATATATAGTATAATAACTATTTATATTTGTTAATACAATAATTATTTATTAGTGAGTTCGTATTCTTCTTTGTGAGAGGATCACCAACGAATTAAATCGCATTCAAAAAAGAGTTAAGATTAATGAAATATCGATATACTTAGGGGGCGTTCGGTTCACGGAATTCATAGGAATTGGAATTGGTATTGAAATTGCATGATTCGTCAACCAAAATTGTGTTTGGGTGAACAATGAGAGGGAATGTTTTACTTCAAATTTCTTTGATTGTAGGATTTCAATATTTCTTCCACCTAGAGAATGATTTTAAATCCTACAACCAAAGGAATTTTGAGGTAAGAAATTCCCTCTCATTGTTCACCCAAGCATAATTTTGATTGACAAATCACACAATTTCAATACCAATTCTAATTCCCATGCATTCCTATGAATTCCGTGAACCGAACGCATCCTTAAAGTTAATGAAATAAGTGGAAATCTTTGGTTTGTCTCATATTGGTAGATTGATAAAACAAATTCGAAAGTGTTAAAGTATATAAGGGGTTCTTGTCTCACGTTGAAAGACTAATAAATCTTTGAAATGAATTTCATAATGACCAAAATCATAACATTGATTCTATGTTTATGAGAAGACTTTTGGTATAATGTTGTTAATGATAAGACATTTGGTGTATCTTTTATTGAGACTGTTAATGCGCATAAAGTATATATACAAGGATATGTCTCTTGTTGTGATTTGATACAATTTTTGTAATTCACAAATCTACACTATTCCATAAACAAAGTTGCATTGTATTACTTTCATAGTCTAACTTCATCTACTTTTTTGGTTTCATCTTCAAGACACCTTTGTTTTCATTATTACCACAGGTGTGAGGACATCTCTGACAATACACTATTGTTTTGGATGTTATACCCTGAAAGACAAACGCGTTCGTCTAAAAAGATACACGAATTTTGTTTTAAGAGATCTCTGTTGAATAGAAATCCTCAACCACCACGTAAGTTTTGGTTTGTTGATTATGTAGACATAAGGAAGTTGTGAAGAAATTTTGTTGTCTTAAGATTCAAGTGAACAGATAGTTTTTTTAGTTCTTTCCAAAGATTATGGTTTGAATTGGTTTCAATTCATGTAAAATATGTTATTGATACCTTCGGTTTGTATGTGGTATTATAATTTTATATTTCACATCAACATTATAATTATTATTTTATTAATTATTAATAAAAATGAACCTATGTCCTACTTTGTTAACTCTAGTAAATGTACATTTAACATTTACATATATCACAAGTATTTTTATACAACACAGATTATTTAATGGTCATGTAATACTATATGAAAATAAATGAATGTCTTAGTTGATCGTTGCATTATTATGAATTTATATTAAACCCTCCACATTATAGATCTATCTACATAAGACATGTGATATTACTCAATAAGTATAGTTATCAATCAATATACAACTTATAAATATTTAAATGAACATATTAAGAAAATATAAAATCAAATATACTTACCTTAAAAAAATGGACCAAAATGGTCCCCTACTCCCCTCAAAGGCATCAAAATGTAATTATGTTCATGCGACTTTGAAAACACAAAAGAATCGCAAGATATTGAAGCTAATCACATGTAATGATTTTTCTTTTCTATCAAGTGAATATTGACTTTGAAAACACAAAAGAATCGCAAGATATTGAAGCTAATCACATGTAATGATTTTTCTTTTCTATCAAGTGAATATTGACTTTTTTTTCCACTTTTCCTTTTTCTTCTCCTAAAAGTAATAATATTAATAATAATAAAAATTAAGGTTCGAAGATTCGCACGCCAAAATTATTTAATCAACAACTTGCAAACAGTTGACAGTTACCAAGTAATTATATTATATTAATAGTTATTCTTATTATTTATCTAATACATCATTTTAATTCAGATTCGATCACTTCCACAGAGAATATTTATTTTTCAATAAAATCGTATTGTGGAGAAATATAATATTATATTTATAAAAGGATTAAACTAAATCTAAACTTCAGATGTAATTAATTTTTGTGTGGTAGAGTATAATCCTTAGAAATACCAGTAGATAATAAGTGTTTATACCGTACATTTATGATCAACATCCAACCACAACGACGTGTAATTAAAAATTATTAAAAGCCTTAAAATCATTTTTAACGATAAATCTATCTTATTTTTACTATCAAATTACATCGAGTCACACCAAGCATAGGTTTAAACCCAGGACCTATACTTTAAAGGGTTATTGGATTTTAATAATCTCAAGTTTTATTTATTGGCCGGGATTAATCCCAACTCAGGAAATGTTTGTAGACACTCCCAACTTTAAATTTATTTTCCTTCAACGATCTCTTACTAACTGAGAGTTAACCGTCGTTAGCTTTTTTTTGATAAAATGGAGCCAACATTGAGCAATTTTTCAACTATGCTGCCGCCCAGCCTCCATCAATTCCTTTTTTTGTTATCTAGCCTCTAATGTCACTAGAAATCTTCCTCGAATGAGTTCAGTGGTTCAGATCAGAAGGTGAAGGTTGACGAGTTTTAGGGTGCGAAAGTTTCAGATTGACGGACCAGATGGTTGATTTTAACTTTCTGCTTAATGTTTTGGCTATAAGAATAGTCCATGTTATCGAAAAACTAACGGTGTTAACTCTCAGTTAGTTAGAAATCGTTGAAAAAAAATAAGCTCAAAGTTGAGAGTGTCTATAAATATTTCTTGAGTTGGGATTACTCCCGGCCAATAAATGAAAGTTGAGATTATTAAAATCCAATAACCCTACTTTAAAAGGCAAAGTCTCCATCAAATAAACTAGCGTACATTGACTTAAAATCATTTAATCTGTTAGAAAATCACAAGCAGTCATATTATAACATTGATAAGCAACAAAAACATGACAATATATGTATGGTCAAAAACCTAAAAGATATCAACTCTTTAGAATAATTACATGGTCGGCGTCAAGTCATGTAAAAACCTAAATTACATACCTTTCTATTTAATAAAAAAAAAAAACAGGTTTAAACCCTACCAATGAGTGAAATAATTACGGGAAATGTTTGTTACCTAGGGTAACTACAGTAATCTACGAGAGACACGGGGTTAGTAAAAAACATTTTGTTTAACTATAAAAGTAACTTTTACGGTTCCCGATCTAATTAAGTAAAGCATTAAAATCTAAGCAATAAAACAAATAGAATCACAAGAACACAAGATGGATTTCAGGATTTGCCAATACTAGGAAAAAAAAACACTATTGATATTAAGCATGATTATGTACTAGTCGTTAACTAAATCTTAATTTATTTATTTTCTAGTCAATCAATATTATCACACGAGATCGAGTTTTCATGATCGGCTTTCGCATGAACATGGATGCGTTCCCCAAGTATATGCATGTGTTTTATGGGAGATAAGTAAGGCATGCATGCTTTTGTCGGGTAAATTAATTAATGTTAATGATGTGGATTAGCATTAAACAAATATTTTATAAAGCAATTTGCCACGTTCAACTGCCTATGTTTGTGCAGATTAAGGTTGATCAGAGACACTTAAGCCCACGAGTTAACTCAAACGACATGGTTCCAATTAGAAATAAGGCTAGCAGATAGATCTAACTTATAGACCCGTTTAGTTTATATAAATAATAATTTTTTAATCTAGTCGCTAAAAATGTCAAACTAAAAAGACATACTTCGAAGATCTCAATTACTTTTGAAATTATTTAGTATTTAACTATGTTATAACCACGTATATTACATGGTTTGAATAAGAAAAATACTAAATATTTATTAATGAAAAGTTATAAATTGAATGAGGCTTTTTTGATATAAGATATGATTGAAATTACGCATTAGTAAATACATTGATCACTTGATAAAACATTTTTATTATTTTTTAAATATTCATTTTAAAAGTTATTGCCTTCATAAAATTTTATTTTTTATCAATATCTTCTTGTTTAAAAATGCCAGGTTTTATAGACTTTTATAATTTTATTTTTTTTTTGTAAAAATTGGTTTTATATAACACTTTTATTTTTTAAAAGATCAATTTTAAAAAATATTTCATAATTTAAAAATGTTTTGTTGTTTTAGGAAAAAAATCACGCTCTTAAAAAATAATGTTCTTGAAAAAGTTTATTTTTAAATGAACAAACATAATTTTCATTTAATAAAAAATATATTTTAATAATTATCGATATAAGAAATTAAGAATTATATCAAAGAGAGAAAAAGAAAGATTTGGAATTTAGTTATTTCACTTCTTAAAAAGGAATAAAATGTCTAGACGGAAAAATAAATGAGAGAATAAATGTTGTGATGACATGTGCTCGTATATGTAATAAACTATTATATGTAAGACTAGCTTTAGTAAACCCCTGTAATACACGGGTTGATACATATAATTATAAATATCATGAAAATTTATTAATTATAAAATGATATTTTAAGATAAGAAATGATTTTTATTTTTCTTATTATAAATAGAATGAAATTTTTGTTTCAAAATAAATGCTTCAAAAAATTATCATTTTAAAAATCTTCTTATTATAACTATCAATTTTAGTTTTTTTTGTTTATAAAAAATTTATTTTTTAAAAAACTTAGTTTTAAAATATTTCATATAATCAAAAAAGTTTGATGTTTAGAAAAAAATATTAATTTATAAATTTTGGTTTCTTATAAATAACATTAATAAAAAGTTATATTTCTTAATTTATTAAAAAACTATTTTAATTACAAAAAAATTTAAATAATATTATTAGTAATTAATGTGATTATTTAATAGGAGAAATAAGCGAGAAAAATTTGGTAAGAAATAATATGGTGTTAACACGTGTTACACCTAGTTATCTTTTAATTAGAGTAGCAAGATTACCAATCTTTATTTTTGTACAACTAGCGATTACACATGGAGATGAAAATATAAAATGGATTTGCTTGTTTTTTAAAACATATGGCTATTAAAAAACAAAGCCCTACTTATTATCAATTTTTAGAATTTTTAGAAGAGCAACTCAATTCAATGAGTTAAATAAGTTTTATAAAACCAATAAGGTAAATAGTTTTTGTAAACTCTTTTATAGGTTCTTCTTACGCTCGTACTTAACTATTTCCCTTATTGTTTTGTGCGTTATAATAACTTTAAGATATCAATATAAATTGCAATATCAAGCTTATAAATAAACACAGTTTTCTCTATTTCCTTTTCTCCCTCCAATACTATATTCCATTCACATTGGATATAAAGTCAAGTAAATGTAAAGTTTGTAAGTTTCTGGTTTAGTTATTACTAAATTTTATTGTTTGCAAGCTTCTGATCGATTTAGTTGCGACTAAATTTTATTGTTTGTAATAAGAAGAATGTGAAATGTTTAATTTAAAAGATAGTGTAAGAAACGGTTTTTTCTGTATATAAATATACATTAGTAGTCAGATTCAGTTAATAATTTTATTAAAAATAGGACCACATTATACAAAATGTCAAATTAGTTTATTTCGGTAAGATTCAACCCGATTAACCTCATGTTCGATTCGAGCTCAACGGCTAAATAAATAGATTCGAATAATAGTCCTTTTTTTCATGTGGTTAATCTATTAAAAATTAGAAGCAAGTTCTTTTTCCTTTGTAGTCTTCATCTTGAGTCTAAGATTGACAAAGATGTTATTTTCTTATTAAAACCAGACTTGTAAACATTAAAAAAATCAGAAAATAATTATATATAAGATCATCACAAATTTTATCAAATCAAGTCAAAGTAAACTCAACAAGTCGTGTTAAAATTCAATGATCAATCGAAATTGGAGGAGCTTTCTCATGAAACAGGGCAAACACAAAATCAACTTGTTGATTTAAAATATATCATGTTTTTAACAAACTAAATTATGCATCACTTTGGGATGGCATCCATCCACTCTCGTTCTCCTCCACATCTCTTCCACATCAGAAACAACTGAAAATAGATACATGGCGCTTCAATTGAATGGAGAATAAAACAGAACATGAACAATACCTACTGGGATTTACATACCCTTTAAATAATCAAAACTAGACCTCAACCACTACCTACCTGAACAAGAAATGACTCCTACAAACTAGTAGACATGACCATGATTTAAACCCACTACTCTGACCCAATAAAACATAAAATAAATGTGATAGAAATAAACGCTTGCTGCAACCCATCTGACCCGTTTGACCACCCGAACAAGAAGCTCCAACTTTATGACCGGTGACCCGTCAAGATTAACCCAATATCTTCCACATCAGAAACAACTGAAAATCGATACATGGCACTTCAAAGAAATCTGAGTTAGCTCGATGATGGGTTGAACCGTGTCTAGCTATCCTAAGCTTAGATCTAGACTGCAACAACAAGAAAATTCTACGTTGGAGGGCCGGAGGACTAGCTCAAGTTAGCATTTTGCTCATGAGAATTCAATGTATAACATATTAAAGACGTACATAAATATATAGACGAGTAAGTGTGTTCAGAAAGTTGCTTGCCAAGGGGTTGTTCTTGCCGAAGGTGACAAAGAGTCCGACTAGCAGTTTGGCAAAAAGATGTTTTTGATAAAGGTGGAGGGTGAAAATAACATGACCAAATGTAATAGGGAAAATTTGACTAGACATTCCCGTTGAACGACTTAGATTAAGTTGAAAAAATAACTTAGCTTGGTTTGCGTGAAAATTAAGGTTTGCCTAACATAAGGTCAAGTAAGGTAGGTAGAGATTTCTATCATATATCCAGAAAAAACATGTTTGTTTTTCTTATCATATGGTTAGATATGAATTTTTTTTTTACTATATGACATGACAAGGCATGTTAGGTTTTTCTACTATATGACCAGGTAGGGTTTTTCTTCCCATACGACAAAACAAGACATATAAGGTTTTCTTACTATATGGCCGTGCAAACTTTTCTCTACATATTAGCAGACAAAGTTTCACTAGATAAGATCAAGCAAGTCATTTTAGTTAATATTCTTGTTATGAGATCAGTAGAATCTTCTTAGTTGAAGCTTGTCTGATGTAAGTTAAGCAAAGTTACCATATGGCGAGGAAAAAAAGGGCTACATGAGATGGGGTGTGGTAAGGTTATCTTAGTTTAAGTCAGCGAGGGAGAGATGTTATCCTTAGTTTTAGTTCTACTTATACTATCACCTCTAATCAAGTGTGAGTGTGATCCTGATTATGGTTGCATCATACTTGACTTTTATCTTTATTTATCTTTATACCCTTACATCTTTAATTGTCTTTTTACTATATTGTTTTTTTGCTTTTTCTTTGGGGTGTATTTTTATCCGATCAGTAGTAAAGGGATTAAATTGATCGTTATTGATGAATTTAAAAAAAAAATAAAATAATAACTTAACCAAATTATAATTACGAAAGCAAGACATGAAGCTAACTACGACAAATAAATGTGATAGAGTAATGAAAGATTAATTTCGTCATAGTGACAAGGATAACAACGTCTTTTGTTCTTGAATGATAATATTGTATAATCACCAACATGAGTAGGGATGCCACATGGTCTCTGACTTTCTTAATAATAGGTTTAAGTCAAAAACCTTGATTCAGTATTAGGATAGTATTTACTGTGTGCTAAATTAGTCCTATTAATGTAATAGCAATAAGCTATCTTACATTTGGTGAGATGGAGTTAATATATCACAATTAGAGAGGTAAGGTGTTTAGGTTTTTATAAAAATGACAAAATGTTAGATCTCATGATGCTACATTGAAGAAGATGCTCGAGCTGAGGTACTGATAAATGAAAATCGAATGAGGTACTGATAAATGAAAATCGAATCTTTTTATATAAAATTAGGTAAGATGCATAATCCTTTTGGCAAAGGATAAAATCAAGTGAGACGTTATAATGCAACATCTACATATCTATTCCTTTTTACGCTACTTTTGGTGTCATTCTTTTCTTGCTAGTCAGTTAAGGGACTCGTTTTATATATGGAGATATATGTCATTATTGACGAAGCTAAGGATTAAGACCATATGAGTTAAGGGCTGAAAGGGCTTTTATTAGTGTATTAATTATTAATGGGACGTTTGCTAGATCAAGCTTTTGAGTGGGGCTATGATGCAACTTTAATTAAAAGTTGTCATGCATCATGGTTATCATGCAAACTTGCTTTTAAGAAATGCCTTCAGATCTGGTCCTACGGGCCTGATTAATTGTCAAAAGCAAGGTTATGCCTTGTTGGAAAGGAAACAAGTTTCAAACAAGCACACTAACCATAAGGTTAGCTCATCAAGATATCAAATGCTACATACAAAAATTTGCAAGACCTAAGTTTGGTGGTCATCTTAGGTAACATGTAACTTGAACCAATCTTTATCTTTATCTTTGGTGAAGGTGAAAGTTAGATGGTGCGAGCTTGATGCCTTTGTAACCAAATAATATATTTTTATGTGATAAATATCAACGGTTAATACTTGTGAGCTAGCTATGGATCTATGTTTTGCGATCAACCCATGTATGTTTGAGGACATCTTGATCATATTTGTTTGTTATCTTATCAAATTATGACCATAAACACTTGGGTAACTAGTATCGTTAGCATGGCCACGTAAAAAGTATATCTACAAACTATTGCTTAACCTTGTCATAAGCTAGTATGTTTTTGAAGAGTCGTATGTAATTTATGATTGGTAAGATGTTCTATCTTTATTATATTAATATTTATGTCGTGCCACTTGGTTCTGAGTTTTATCTGCTATGATTCAACCTTGCTTCTTGACAAAGTTCTCGAGGGCAAGTGGAAGATCGTCGATTTTCTTGTTTTCTAGACAAGGGTGCCACTATACCGCATCTGATTTCACATTTTGCAATCTTGATACACACTTTACATGACCCGAATTATACCTGCATTACTTGAGCCATTCGAATCAATTATAAGCAAACATCATCGTTGTTGATGTTGGCGTTGTCAATATTCGTTTTTATTGTTAATTATAAGCCAAACCATTAACGACCAAAGCCACTTCATATAACGCAAGAAAAATATGATAAAACTCCTGCCGTGTGATGCGGGATAAAAACTAATTAGTATGTTAATTTTTTTCAATTGAATTGTTTTATATTATTCGACATTTATAGTGATACCAAGTTTCATCTTGTAAGTTTCCAAATCGTGGATCCTATGTGCCGTGGTGATGGTTACATGTATAGGGCTGAATCTCGGAGTTCAAATCAGGTATCTTCAAACAATTTCTTGGATCTACAAACGAAAACGATGATTGAATTTATAAATAATTTGATTGAAACTTCAAAAAATTCTATTTCGTAGATATCACTGTCGTAATTCACTTTACGATCATGTAAGCAACCAATTATATTCGTTGATTATGTGGTAATCCACTAACTTGTGAATATTATTATAATCTAATTCAATCCTTGTAATGGTTTGTGTGAATAAGACATGGAGACCTGAGGAAGATCTGTAAATGTTGGAGTTAATTAGGGCTGGTCATGTTCAGGCAGATTATTGATCAAGTGCAAGAGCTCGTAGATCTCCATGGTTTTCCTCCGCCTCCGCCGCCGATTCCCACCGTTCCGCCGTCGCCGGCGATACTAGCACCTCCGCTGCAACTTCACGACGACAGGTTCTTCTTCTTCTTCTTGTTTTCCCCTTGTGTACTGTACCTATGTATTCCGATCCGTTTGGATCTTCGTTTAGGGTTTCGAAAGTTTGATTGCTTGATGCTTAATTGCTTATGAAGTTGTAGTTGTGATCGATTGGTGATTTTGTATTCGATTATGATGTATCGTTTGTTGGAATTTGTTCAATCTTTGTAGATAATTTCTGTTGTTTTCAATTCTAATTGATTTCTGGAAACTAATCGATTAGGTATTATTCCAGAACTTTCCTAATCAGCCTTTGTTCTGAACATAGCAATGATTTCAACATTTGAATGCCTATGTGTAGCTATAAATCTATAATGTGTGTTCATTGTTCTGTATCTCTGGTAATTAGAACTGCTATCTGCAGTTTGTTATTGTTTATGTTGCTAGTTTACCTTTGAAGTTTGAACTATGTGTGAGAGGGTGTTTGGCTATGTGATTTCTAATTATTGCATTCTCTTATGGTCCATAATCAGTTTCTAGTGTTTGGATAGGGTGAAACACGTGAGATTATGTCTTTATTTAGGCGTCAAATAATTACTTTGCGTCTAAATCGTTAAGTAATCAAGATTCGCCACCACTCAAATAACTAGGTTACTCGTTATCTGGTTTTGATTATTTCATATCACAATGTCAATTTCAGAACGCGATGAGGCGATGACAAACAATTACAAACACCCAAATTAAGCGACTTCTTATTTTTTCTTCACACTTTTCTTTGCAGGTGGTGTTTTCTGAATCTTGAAAACAATCCTTTTGAAAATGATTGTGACAATATCATAATGAAGGCCAAGAAATCAGGGATAACTCGAAATAAGCAAAATCAGACCGAAGATTCTAGTTCAAGCGAGTCTTTAAAGGAAGAAATATGGAGATACTTCCCAGAGGACTTATACGAGACTGTAATCGCAAGACTTCCAATAGCCACATTCTTCCGTTTCAGATCAGTTTGCCGAAATTGGAATTCATTGCTGAAGTCCAACACGTTCACACTTCAATGTGCTCAGTTTATACCGCCGCAACCTTGGTTTTACGTCATAACTCATGAAAAGGTCAATGCAGGAGCTATGTATGACCCCGTTTCAAAAAAATGGCACCACGTGACTATCCCTAAGATGCCCATGAAAAAGATCATTTTGCCTGTGGCTTCAGCTGGTGGTCTACTTTGTTTTCGTGATGATGGACTTAGAAGCTTCTGTGTATGCAATCCTATTACTAACTCTTTCAAAGAATTACCTGCTAGATCAGCTAAAATATGGCCAAGAGTGGCTGTAGGAATGATTTGGAACGAAAAATCAAGTACTAGAGGTTATCAAATCATAATGGTTGCATCTAATGGTGAGTATGAAGTTTATGATTCCATAATAAACAGGTGGACAGGTGTAGAAAGCTTGCCAGATTGTATCAACCTGCCACTTTCATTAAACTTTAGCTTGCAGATTGTGGCGGTAAACGGGTTGATCTATATCTTAAGGTCAGACCCACACGGGATTGTGACGTTTGACACAGAGTCTAGGGTTTGGAAGCAGTATCTGGTACCACCACCACCGCCACACTCGAGGGACCATGCATTGATGGAATGTGGCGGCAGGATTATGATGGTGGCACTGGTGACAAAGAACGCCGCCAGTTGTGTTTCTGTATGGGAGCTTCAGAAGATGACTCTCTTATGGAAGGAGGTTGACAGAATGCCAAATGTAATGTGTTTAGAGTTTTATGGGAAACATGTTAAGCTGTCCTGTTTAGGTAACAGCGGATTGATTATGTTATCTCTCGAGTCCAGAACGACAAACCAATTGGTTACTTATGATATTTCAAAAAAGGAATGGTTGAAGGTTCCTGATTGTGTGCCGCCACATAGGCGAACGCCATTGGGGTTCGCTCGTGGGACTGCGTTTCATCCATCATTAACCGCAATGGCTTGATATTGGTAGGACTTTCCTGTTTGTAAAAGTAAGATCTCAATGGCTGGGAAACTTATCTTGTTTTTCCTATCTGTATTTCTATTTTCAGTTTCTGTATGTTTGTTGAATACTCTATGTAGAAATAAAAACATGTTTGCAAGTCTAGGTTCTTTCTTTTTATTTTTTTATTAGAAACTGTTACCAGTAAACTCAGAAGACCGTGTTTGATTCAAAGACTATTCAAAGAAAAGACCTTTGCTAGAGCAGAATCATGTGAATAATGTTATGAACGAATAGTTTTGCAGCAAGAAAAAAAAAAGATGTTCATATATTTCAAATAATTTTGTCGAAACAATGTTTCTCTAAAGGTAAAACTGTAATGTTAACAAAGTGAATGACACAGCCATCAGTGACATGGTCTCAGATCTTCAAGCCATTCCACCACTTGTAGCTGTCCTGATTATCTGAACCAGAGCTGGAGGATGATCAAAAGAAGCAACAAATTAGAATCGATCTTTTAATCCACGATTAAAGAAGCTAATCACAGCATAAACTAAATTAGGGTGATGATTAATCTTACATGATCCAATGACAACGAACACAAAGAAGCCAAGCATAATAGGGCCAACAGGATAGTTATTGCCCTTCTTGGTGGACGTTTGGGGCACAGATCCACGCCTCGTGATGTTCTTATCGAATCTCCCCACCTTCTTATCGGCCAGACGCTTTGATGTTGTCTGCGATGAAGATACAACGAATCAGCACATAATCACATATGATCATAGGTTCGTAATTCTAATTTGATGAATCGATCGTTTGATTTCAGAAACATGTTATACAACAATTCGAGAAATCAATTCCAAACGATTAATTTAGACCTAAAAACAGAAGAAATCTAATCTAATCTAATCGAATCGAATCTATAAATCTGATAGCAGGACGATGCGATTAAAAACGAAATTCAAACGGAGGAAATCAATGCAGATTGCAGAAGAATCAAGGTCATTCATCTGTTATTAATACAACAATACTGAATCATGAATAGAAACAATGATCTATCATCTATAATAATAATATTATTACCATGATTGTGCACAGAGATCGGAGAGATCGCCGGAGAAAGTGCAAACAACACCTTAGAATTCTTGTTCAAAAGCTTTGTAGATGAAAGATAGCCAAAGCGGTGCAGGTGTAGTCGCATATATATAGCTTCGAGAGATTGAGGATTGTTGTTGACTTTCTAAAGCTACACGTAAACATACTCCAGGTGTCGCCTGCTGATTGGTTAAAACACGTTCCTTTATGACGTGTCGGATAGTTATTGGATAAAAGAGACGTGAATACGAGTCATTATTGAAGTCGGTTGAACCCTATTGCGTTTATACTTGATAGATTGTGATTTAAATGGCCACATGGGCAGATGGGTGAGAACGTTGGTTGGGACGGTTGTGTAAAGCACGTTATATAAATATTACTTCTTTTATTCAAGGTGCCATAAATTTAACATTTTGCGTGATAATGTTTCAAACTAATTTGCTTTTATGATTTAAGGTGTTATAAAAGTAACATCTTGCGTGATAAAATTTCAAACTTGATTATGTTTATTTACATAGAAATTCGATATATTTTTGTAACGTAGAATTTGATTTCAATATTTGAAAAAAAAAATATTTAGGATGTGTAATACGATACACACTGTTTAGGTTCAGGTTTAAGTACGAAAAAAAAATATACGAACTTTGTGCAGCAAATAACCAAAAATCATAAAGTACATATACTTATAATAAATACCTTTAGAAGTCGTATGATATTTTTTAAAATGTCTAACTAAGCTTCACTCAGAATTTGAACTTATGTTTTCACTATAATAAAAGTTATAAATTAATGTATAAAAATATTTTTCTTAAAAAATTCTCAATTACTATTAAATTAATCAAATTAACTTTTTTTTATAAAAGTAAATAAAAAGTTTCATTAAAAGTTTCTAATAAAAGTTAATTTATTAAAATTTAATTTAATTTAAAGCTAATCATTGTTAAAAATAAAATACTTTAAACAACAAATTATTTTAAATAAACATGTTTAAAATACCAAAATTCACGAAGTCAAACTCAATACGATGAGCGATTACTCATTAAAACAACATCTAAACTTCAATATGTATAACGGTTTCATCTTTTTAAATCTAAGTATGTTTTACCACGTCATAATTTCATATTCACGTTTTATATTCACAATTTCATGTTCTCGCATACAATATTTACTATTTGAATTCATGTAATACACGTGTATCTAACTTAATTTTACATAATACATATATATAAAGATATTTTAAGTGTTTATTGTTTGAAGCGTAAGGGTTTCCCTAAAAGTAGTATCCCTGTTTTTGGGGGTAGTGGGATGAAGGATAGACTCATCATCACCTACCTAGAATAGTATAATTATAGTTTTGCTATAAATGTGATTTACTAACTACTAAGTATGTTTTTATAAGTTACTTTCTTTGACACTATAACATAATAACATATTTGATATTTATAATCATAGAAAATAAAAGTTTAAATGAACAAATTTCTAAAACTATATTTCATTTCAAAGTATTATTGCTTTGTTATACTATAAAATTATTCATAAACCCCTAAACGTTATCTAATTTTGTTAAGAAGTTAGTTGCTTGACGGTGTTGTTCGTTAATATCAGTTGGTAAGGCCTAATTTAACTAATATTATATCGAAGCGAAAAAGAAATAATAGCTCGACCCACCCATTTGACAAACCTTGTCGATTATAATCCGCATTAACTTTCGCGGGTCTTGGATTAGGGTGGCCTGACCGGTTAACGAGCCCCGTAATATTTTTTCTTACCTTTTTTTTTGTTTCGAGATCATGGAGGAACATCAAGTGAAAAACAAGGCCCATAATATCATATTCTCAAAAGTATAGGGCACAATTTGAATTACATTTTCAAATACACATCATCCCCTCACTTTTCCGGTTTCCCACAACAATCTCTACACAGACAAACCCCTTTTCACATATTGTACGGCGGCAAGCGGCGGAGATGGATCCCGATGCGGTGGCGAAGGCGTTCGTCGAACACTACTACTCAACATTCGACACCAATCGAGCCACTTTGGCTAATCTCTATCAGGAGTCATCCATGTTGACATTTGAAGGTCAGAAGATACAGGGATCTTCCAATATCGTAGCTAAGCTGACGTCACTCCCGTTCCAACAGTGCAAGCACACCATCACCACCGTTGACTGTCAGCCCTCTGGTCCCTCCGGCGGCATGCTGGTCTTCGTCTCCGGTAACCTCCAGCTCGCCGGCGAACAACATGCTCTTAAGTTCAGCCAGGTGCGTTTCCTTATCCATTGTGTATGTGTTTTGTGATATATTTGTTTATTTGATGCTTTAAGACGTGCTATTGCTGATAAGTGGCGGATTTGAGATTTCTATATCGAATTTTATGATGCTGTTATGGATGAATCTCATTTGATTGATTGATATTGTTAATTGATGTTTTGATGATCGAATTAGCTCCTGTTGTAGCGATGTTTTGATTTGTATTGGATCGATGATGTTTAGCGTTGGTGATTGTATGTGTGAAGTTGTTTGTGGTGCTTTACTGATTGTAGTTGTTTATCTAATGAACGGTTTGATTATTAAGTTTTGAACCCTTGAAGAGAGTTTGATTGGAGTTGAGATTTGTTTACCAGCATTTGAGGCCATTTTTTAGTGTTTTCTTGCAGATTTTGGGTGTTTGGGATTGTTTACTAAACTTTTGATGCATTTATAATGTGCTTTGAGGGTGTTTGGCTACTGTGTTCGAGTCGTATCCTTTTGAGGTTCTTTTCTTATGTTAACATCTCTAATGAATTATTCCATGTGATTATTCATTAACATCATTTAGTTTAATGGTCTCTTTTTCATGTGAAGTCCTTTGCTTATGTTTTTATACAAGTTTTCTGCCTTCCAACAATAAACATTTCTTACAAATTCATCAATTGGAAATCATCATCTGTCGTTAACCTTTTATCGTCTTTTTTACGCTTTTTTGGCTGTGTTAATATCTCTGGTTTTATGATGAAAAACATATCTATGCCATCTCCTGCTCATTAAGCTACCAAGCATTGTGTTCGAGTATTTTTAACACAAAATCTTTGAGATGCAATTCGCCTCAATTATACATCTAACTGTTTCAGAAACCATGAATCGCAATATATGCATAACTGTTTTCTGTATCTGTTCTGTTTACATGTAAGGTTAGCTGTCACCTCTTTGCTGACTAAAGGGGTGTTTGTGACTCATGTGTTATAGCTTCTTATACGCGTATGGCGTATTGAAGCTAGTGTTTAGGTAGCAATCCCACACTCTCTCGAAACACTATGAAAAGGATAAGCAATTTTAATATGCAATCCCAAATACCCCCTGAAATACTACTGGTTATACAGCAGATTATAGGGTTCTCTTATGTTTAGTAATTGTGGCAGAGTTATAGAATTATTTTACTTTTTTCAATTGGTTATCTTTTCATAATCCATATGAAAAAGTTGTATGAAGCATAATTCATTGCTGTAGTCATATTTCACTTGTTTTATCATATGATCTCCAGCTAATCTAATGTTAAATTTTTTTTGTTTTTTTTTTCAGATGTTTCACCTGATGCCCACACCACAGTCAAGCTTCTATGTTCTCAATGACATTTTCCGGTTGAATTATGCCTGAGGTTTAACAGGTTATATCTGTCGCCTTATTGGTGCCGAAATTTGGTTATGATTGTTCAATTTTCCCTTTTGGTATTTTCATCAAAACTAAGAACTTCAATTGGGCAGTACTGAAAGGGATACATGACAGTCAAACTTCAATTTGTTTTGTTTTCTTCTGTTTTTGTGCATGTATGTGTGTTTGTGCTTTGATATCATTTCCATTTAATAGCAAGCAGAGATCCATTAGCATCTCATTCACTTATCAGTTATCATCCACTTCTGGTAGACCGTTTTGGACCTTAATTAAGATCTTGGTTGATAAATATATGATCTATCTGTTTTTTCTTTTCTCTACAATATCTTTTTTTTTTTTTTGATGATCAATTAAGCCACAATGTTTGAAAACCCGGACAATTTTGTCAAAGTGAAACTTTTATGCAGAGAAATGTTGATCAAGGTTGCTGATGCTATATAATTAAGATACTTGAAATAAAGCAATGTGTATGTATACAAAAATATAATCAAGATTAATATTGACCATTTTAATTTTTAATTCGTTCATTAGTAAAACATCATAATATGCCCTGAATCAGTAAAAAATGAGTTGAGTATGTACTTTGTTGAGTAAATACTTTGATGACTGATGTATTTGGGTTAGTGATGCTGTATGTGTACGTATCGTTCAGTTTTAACATAATTTGTGTTATTTTGTTAAAGATGCTATTAGATGAAGCTGCTACTACTTTTCCAATGCTCTTATCATCATAAAATCAAGAGATATAAATCGATATTTTAGTTGCCAAATATCCTTCAATATTCACATAAAGACATTCTTCATTTTGAACACACATCTTCCACCATATAATAAAATTTGAATCTAAAGTAAAATACTAAGAACCACATTATTTAAAATGTTTGTGCCAAATATGCTTAAAATGAATCTAAAGTAAAACACTGTATATATTTAAGAGTATTCATATCAGGTTTCTCATCTTTATTCTAATAATTACATTAAAAACATTATTTTTCCTTTTTAATTCTCAATTAAACAATATTTTTTATACTTTTATAATTTCTTTTTCTCTTTCCTCTATTTACAACCATTTTCAAAAATATTAAAAAATTTATAAGGGTTGAACAGTGATTCTTTAAATATATAAATTGAACAGTAATTTTTCTCTCCCCTCCACTCATAAGTCATAACCATTTACAATCATTTCTTAAAATATAAAAAACACACTCACATAAGTATAAAAAACCTACTGTGAATGCTCTTACTCGGTTAAAAATAAATTTTTAAAACACTTTCTACAGTATAAAGCTATATCTACTTTAAAGGATGATTAAAATTTTTAATATTTCTGCATCAATGTAGATCTAGAAAGGACTTGCGTAATTTAAAAGGTTTACTTGTGTCTTTAGTTAACCTAACTTTGAATACTAATATATGCTTTATTTTAATTTAACTGGACTGGTAGTTCTGTATTTTTTATATTGTTTAAAATTTATCTAAATATTCCTTCAAGCTGTATATAAATTAATCTACATGTTAAAGAATTCTACTTTAAACGGCCGTATTAAGAATTATATGTATTTTTAACAGCATTTTGTTTTACTCTTCTATTCCACCTAATCAGTACTACAATAATTTGAACACACATCATTTTTATAAAAACGATCACCAATACCATTATACTACAAAACTAGAAACATATTAAGATTTATATCACAACTGCTATTTGTTTCTTACAAATATGCATATAAAGCATTACGGAAACATGAAATGGTTTCGTGCATTTTTCCACCAGAATCCTTCTACTGCAACCTTATGAACTATAGAGAAAAATAGAATCAGAAATACATGAAACTAGAAAATCATAGCAAAATGCACAATCATTACGAGTTGGGACAATAACACATTTAATTAACGAAAGAAAAGAAATATTTTGTTTTCTTTTCCTCTTTTTCTTTTATCTTCTTTCATTTTTTTTCTTTCCATTTTCTTCCGCTTCCGAAACAAAAGAATCGATCTTAACCTTCATTTTTCTCCTTTTATTTGTATTTTTTCATTTTTTTTTTCCTTTTCTCACTCAAAAACACAACTTTCTTATTTTTCTTTCATTTTTTTTTTCAATTAAAAAAACTCTATAACACAAATGTTTTTTTTTTTTCTTTCCATTTATCTTCTTTTCTCTTTTTAAATGAATTCTGGACCGTAAGTAAAATAATTATATGTGAGCTCAATTAAATAAACATATTTTTTTCAAAACAAACCATAACCAAATGTATTGGAATGTAGCAAATAAATTGCAAAACAATAGTAGTAAGTACAAGTAAGGAAATTAGAGGAACCAAGTCCATAATACCACCAGTGGCGTTTAATTTAAAGCTTAAACACATAATAATCCATCATAAGCACCAAACACACTTCACCTTGGACACCCATGCTTCCTCAGGTAATGAATGCATACCGACAAACCACAACCACCCACTTTCTTAAGAAAATATGAGAAAAAAAAAAAAAAAAAACTTTAAAGCCTATGTATTGTATTTGTCCTCATAAATAACTTTTATCATGTAGAGCTCCTTCCTGCACTAATACTTAAAGAAGCTCAGGTTTCATTCCATTTTACCTTCTGCAACCATTGCCACCCCTGCCCAGAAACAAACCACCATGGTGCTATATTAACTGTTCTCTGAGCAGTTCACCAATCTTCCTCCCACTTCACAACAGCTTCCATGCTGCATAATACAAGGGATTTATAGATTAATCACAACCCAACAGCTTTTCAAAATCAGTGGCATCCAAATTTAGAGTGTAGATCATTATTATCTCAAACATGACAACACAAAGTCCATTAGATAGAGACTTATGAAAGTTCAAGCATAATACTTCCAATTTTAAATTGATATACATATTTTTAGTTTCTTATGTTAAAGGGTTCATGTTATGTTACTTTCTAGGAAAATCAACAAATGATGAGGGTTCATCAACGTATATACTTTACTTGTTTGAAATTTAGCAATGAAATATGGACCACCTTTTGAGGGCTAAAGAGAGCAGCCATTTAACTTCTTTGTCTAAGTGTTCACAATGTCATATTCTAGATGACAACAAGGGTATATTATCCCAATTTCCCAACACTACCAAAGACAAGTTTAAAGTTTTACATTTAGGATCAAAATGATCCGACCCCTCCTGAACCCTGCGCAAATAGAGAGTTAAGTCAAGCACCGGTATACCCTTTAGGATCAAAATGATCTAAAAACCATATCTTTCAATGTAATATCCACACACGAAACAAAATTGGGCTGTTCTTGTTTCAAATAAACACTTACCAAGATAAGCATGATAAAGCATACTTCATATCAATTTACCAAAACAGGAAACAAATGCAAGACCAAGACCTAGACCTAACCCCAGAAAAACCATGTATATGCATCATTGTCAACAAAAGAATCACATTTTCTCTTCATTTGTACTAATCAGATCTGTTAAACCTCCAAATTTCCTTTAAAACATCACCCAACATATCTAAAAAACTGCATCAAAGTATGCAATCTTCAACCTTTGACATCATCAATCATGTAGACTAACCCTTATATACTTTCCCTATAAGCCATAACAGACAAACCTCTGTTTCATTAAAAAACTAACTACCTTAGGTTATAAGAATCAAAAAGCTTGAAATTATAACACAATCAACAATAATATCATACCAGCAACGCTCTTTCTAGGTGAAGATGGAGACAGAGTATGACAGAATATAGCACGCCCAAGCATAGACAAACTCGAAACAATCCCCACCACATACAACAACATAACCAACCCAAGCACCCACGGCATCAACAAAAACCCTATGAAGAACGTAATCGATCCACACAACATCAACGCCAACGATATCCCCAATAACATCGACGCGAATCCCGCCGGAGTAATTTCCGACGGAGGAGCCCGCCGCGGCTGCCGCCGCGACGTAGACCCCTCATCGGAGAACTGAATCGACGACGGAGGGTACCGAATTAGGTTTAGAATCAAAACAGATAGCTCGTAGAAAACCCTAGACTGCTGATCTTGTTGAGATTGTCTCCTCATCATGTTGTTTAGAATTTAGATCCAGGAGACTGTACGTTATCCAAATTGTGAGATTAATAGACTATAGCACTCGAATCGCACCAATTTTTTGCAGAAATCGAGGCGATTGGATAAAGTTTATGACTAGGGTTTGATTATGTGAACCAATTGAAGATGATTGTGCAAGTGGATTCTGCTATTTCTTTGGAATGTTCTGGAATCGAATTGCATCTGCAGCAGTTGAAGATCTGTGTGGATTGTCTTGTTCGATCAGAAGATGAGATTTACAGATGGATTAAAGAGTTGAAGTTGTGATTTTGACGGATAATTTGGGAAGTTTGTGACGGTGTTATCTTTGAAAGGTCGTGTTATATAAAGAAGTTGAAGAAGATAACGTGAAAAGATAATGGCGTGTGTTACAAGTTTAGCCCCTGTACTATTCACATTACTTCAAGTTTAGTTTTTCTAGAGTTTCTTATTCTTTTTTTAACTTTTGTTGAAGTAATAATATATGATTATATAGTTTGAGCATTGTTCTTTAGAAGATTGATGTATAGGTTTAAATTATCTTATCTTTTATGGTTATTGGTTGACATTAGTGTATATGGATTAATGATGGATTTGTTAGGTGAACAAAATACATATGAGGGTGGTATGATCATAAATTAATGATAGACTGATCTGATAATACTTACCTTAAGTATCTCTTTTTTGTTTATTTATTGAACGAATACGATAAATTAATATAAATTGCAACTAACTAATTTTTTTAAATCTATACTCTTGTCTAAAGTGTTAAGAACACGCCGCTCAAATACCTAGCCAACAAACATTATGAAAACAATTCACTTCATATTAAACTCCAAGAATTCAAAACCTTAAGATTCTTCAAGGTAATTTTCAAATCATTTTGTTAAAAATACAATGTACCCATTTTGTTATTGTTGTTCTTTCCATGAATATTTAATGGTCAAATTAAGTATCTCAAAAAAAAAAAGATCACAAGTTGAAAGGTGTGGTTGAGACCACCATCTTCATACAAGACAATTTTGTTAATTAAAATGACATTTAACACTATACATTTTGTCCTAAAATTTGAAGTTTTCACTTGGTTTTGTCCCTAAATCAATTACGTTGATGTGTCTCGTTTGCTTATGCATATTATAAGCAATCAAATAAAAATACAAAAATAAATTACCAAAAAGCCAAGAATTTGAAAAAAAAAAAACATATAGAAACAACCTAAAACTAAATACATGATGTGATTTAACCATAATCCATGGACATTGTTACGCTCCTCGAATAAATGAGGCAAGATAATCAATATTCAACCAATAATAAAACAGATTCACAATATTCTAGAAAGATGGTGCAACTTGATTGATAATCAGGGGACTAAAATTGTACCTTTAAGATACAAAGAGATTGGATAAGAGAGAGAGAGCGTGGATAAACGCGCCAAACAAGTTGGAGAATCGTCGGCGGTGGTGGATGACGTGGAACCTTATCTAACTTGAATCTGCAGGGCCACACGTTTACGATCCCCACACCCAACTAGCGCGTGGATTCACGAAAAGGTCAATTATGAGATGACGTGGCCCAACTAGTCTCTTTTTTGTGTTCTCTTTTTATAAAAAGTGAAAATGAAGGGTGCATATTATCTATTTTTAACATGTTGAGTTATATTTTAAGAATTATATTAAAGTATTTATAGGATATTGCTAGGAAGGTGCTAATGAAGTCATTTTTAAATGATGAGTGTTCAGTCTTACATGGTTATTAGGTTATTCTTTTATTATAAATTAATATCTTGAATTTTTATATGGGTTGTATATAACATTATATGAGTTGTAAGGGGGTCATATAGTTTTATACGAGGCGTATAATCCCTCTGACAGCTCCCTGAATTTTCCATTGTAGCTAGTGTAAAAATTTGCTATACGCGTCATGTAGCCCTATATGTGTTGCATAAGGGGTCGTGTAGTATGGGACGTATCCAGTTGATTTTTTTTGTTTTTAGTGTCTTCGATCCTATACGCCACGCATGGTGCTATACGAGACGTATAGAGAGGTGATGTGTCGATTTATAATGTGGTGTGTCTATATAAAAGAACCCTATAGTAAACAAGAGATGTCGAGAATTAAAAGTAGATTTAACGGTTATCAGAGTTAACGGTTATCAGAATTCACGGTTATAAGAAAACAAAAGACTTATGTGTTGCTAGTTATGATGAAATATTTAGTTTGTGGATCAACAAACATATTGTAACACATAGATGCAGTGTTGTATATTAAATGAAGTATTTATTTTGATGTTGAAATAAAGGTTTACAACTGTCCCCGGCTGTAATGTGTGAGACTGGAGCCTACACGTATTTTTATTTATTAAATTATTAGAAAACATGATTGTTGCTAATTATGCTTTCCATTATTACATAACAAAAAATAGATTAAAAGGGAACATATCATATGCGTGAAGCGACTTAATTTTTTCAAATCTGTAATTAATTATTTATAATAAACGCCTACATTAAGCTAGGAAAGGACAGGTAATTGATTCACGTGTACGGAAATATTTTTTAAATTATAATGTGAAATGTATCTTTGGAGAGGTTTGTATTGTTGTGTTCATACCAGCAATTTTTCTGTTGGTTTTATATATAAGTTTATTGCCTTTCAAACAAAAAAATAAATAAATAATAATAATTTGAAATTATCACTATACATATACGCCAACTTTCATTTAAGGCAGTATATGGATGTGATGCTGTTACAACCACTCATATTTATTACATCAAAGTGTAATTCATATTGTTGCACATCATAACCCATAAGAAAAACAGATATGTGCATGCCTTTAAACCGAACGCACGACTGAATATCAGCAAAACGATAGATAAAAGATCCAAGTGTTAAGAAGTCGGCTGGTTTTGGTTCACTCCGGTTCACATTGATTTGAACCGGTTTCAATTGATTCAGTTTTTCTTGAAAAAAATGTTTCAGGGAGTTCACTTGGATGGGATCCAATCATTTCTCGGCGAATGTAGAAATGGTTGACCGGATCAATGTAAATAAGTTCAAATTGGTATTCTTTGACCCAATTTAGACTAGAAATATACACGTATAAAAAAAACCCCTATCTATTTATATGTTTTATAAATTTTTACAAAAAAAAAACCTTTAACCTTATTTATACAATTATATGTTTATAACAATTGTAACACTATGTTAATATGAAACAAGGAATACAACCTGAAAAACCACATTGCAAAATGGTGAAAAGTTTGTCTTGATTAAGCTAGTGTTATACGTTACGAAATGACGTGTGCATTTTTTTGATACCTATAAATATATAATAAGATTATTAGAGGTAGAGGTTTTAGCCTGGTTGCTTGCTTATGAATTAAACGAGTCGATCTAGACGATCACTACCACCAACATCGCCACCGCCACCACATATGAGTTTTGTAATCATAGTTAGCACATTAGGTAAAGTCAACTCAACTCTTTCATTTCGATCTCTTTTCTAATCTGTCTTACTAATTATTTTATGCCCCACCAAGGTCGGGCTTGACGTGACATATTGATAGGACAAAACACACAACGGAAACTTAAACAAAGACTTCATTTCCAAAGTATTATATTTATAATATGAGATACTTAATACTTCAAGCAAACAAACATTAATTCCAAAAAAGGTCACTATCATGACTTATTGTTTTTACACAAGCCTTCAAAATCATCCATCAAGTCGTCCTGCTATAGACTAACGTCTTGGAATACCATAAGCAACAAGCCACACACAATCTTTCCAGTATCATTGAGTGCACAAATAAATCTCAATCGATACATTTACAATTATTAGATGCTAGAGCCCAGCGGCGGAGCTTGAACTATATCGTAGGGGGGGCGGGGGCGAAATTAATTTTTTTTAGGGGGGCGAACTTGATATTTATATAAAAATTTACACTACCTGGCCAAAAATTTACACTATCGGACTAAAATTTAACACTACTGGCGAAAAAAACAGGGGGGCGGCGGCCCCCCCGGCCCTAGTGAAGCTTCGCCTATGCTAGAGCCGGTAACAATATTATAAACACAGGATGATTTTGACGTTACATGGCTATGTCAGGAGCTCAAGTTTCAGAACTTAATTGTTTTGCATCCGATTCAACTCATTAAACAATTTGCTTTAGCGTATGCTCACTAATAACCAAATCCATCTGTTCTATTACAAAATATGACACAATTTATTTTCAGATTCTAAGTTCTAAACAACCCATTCGGTTTGAATACTTATCATTCTTATTTGATACGTGAAAACTTGATGTGTTACTATGACAATCCGGTAACAATATTATAAAATAAATTTACAAACAAATGTGCTAAAACGGCGGGGCCGGTCGTGATAATTTCTAAGAGACCTTGGACCCATGGCGAGAACAAAATATAGGCCCCTATAGTGTGATGTATAAAAAGTCTAAACCGAATTATTTGTATAATGCAATCGAAGTGTCAAAGTCGATCATTGATCGGTTTTCTCACTTCTGCCTTTGAAATCTTGAATGGGTTTTTCTTCTTCTTTTTTTTTTTGGTTAAAATTTAGGTATTATTATATTAAACTAGGTTAGTACCCCGTGTATTACAAGGGTTGAATAAATAAAATACTAAATAATAAGTAATAAAAATTTATGAATTATAAAATTATATTTAAAGATAAAATATGATCATAATTACATATGAATAAAAAGATATGATTTTTAAAACGAAAGGTTTGTATCAAAAAGGTTATAATTTTTTTAAAAAAGGAGCGATTTTAAATATTATGTTTCAAAAAGGTTTATTCTTTTAGAAAATTTTATATTATATGAAAATTTTGTTTTTTTATTTTTTCTATTTTAATAAAAAAATATGATTTTTATTTTCTTAATAAAGTTTATTTTTAAAAACATAGCTTGATTTTAAAAAATCTAGATGAAAGAGAAAAATGTATCAATTAATAAAATTGATTTTTATTAAGAGAGAGAAATTAGTTTGAGTGTTTAAATTACTATAATACCTTTTTGGAGGGAAAATGAATTCATAATGTCTAAATGAATGACATGTGTCAAAAAGATTGTTTAAAAAAATGATAAGTGGCAAAGAAAAATCTTTTTTTATTATATTTTATAGATTGGGTTTAGATTGAATAAATTGCATTGGGTTAAAGTATTTAAAATATTAATGGGCTTTACGTTAAGGTTTGATAGACTAAAACAATTAAAATGTTATTGGGTTTGTTAATAAATTTATTAATGGTTTATAGTTAAAAAAATACATATATTAATAATATATAAAATTTTTTAAAAACTTTGGGACCCAGCGGTCGCCCACCCCGTCCATCTTCAGGGCCACCGATGCTAGTAAAACTCTAATTAAATCGCATAAATAGCATACCCAATTAAATTTATATTCAGGGGCCAAACTCGAATTTGCCCGAAAATAATTAATCTATCAACATAGTAGATTGCCACGATTCCTTAAATCAAGCTGCAAAATAAAATTAGTCAACTAGGTTTATTAAGAGAAAGTTGTTGAAAATAATTATAAATAGGTAAACGAAATAAGGTAAATATACTAAATTTCAGGGGTTATTACTTCTGTCGCAAGTTAGTAAAACAATGCTTTATAAATTTCTTGTTATGATTTTTAATTAGTAACTTTGTCTTTTAACCATGACCATATTTTGCAAATTTATATTTAAGAATAAAAAGAACTGAAGGATCTAAATCTGAAGAAAAATTAGATCACATAATTGTTAAAGATGTTAAAATGTAACTAAAAACTTATTTGTTATTCAAGCTAAATTAGTGTACAATCAAATTGTGACATTGCACTTTTACTCTTGAACATAATTAAGTTACGTTATAATATGTATACATGTATTAATTTGCATGTGTATATGTATATGTATATTATTTACGGTTGTAAAATCTTTAAATGTTGGCCGGATCATTAGTTGTAATCTATGAACAAAAATAGAATTATAATTAGCCGTTTAAAATACAATATTTTTAAAAAGGTTTTAGAAACGAGCTTAGTATTTAAAGAATATATTTCATGTAAAACTTACAAACAAACTTCAGACCAATTAATCATGATAAACTATTGAAATTTAATTATTTGTAATAATATATATTTGTTGAAAAGATCTCTAATAAAAATTGCTTCCTATTGTATTGAGGAACTAATTTTGGTAATGCTCGATCTTGCAAACTAAATATATATTTGATTCTTCAAATTTATAAATAATTCCATAAATTACTCCAATTTCTTCCCTTGAATTGAACCAATTCCCTCTTATATATTCATCATCCTAATGTGTTTCTGCAAACTCAAAATCATCTTCTTCCCAGATTATTCAGATACCAGAGGTTAGTTAAGCTTTCATGACTATTCTTCATATTATCCAGATCTTATTGCAGATTAATGATACCTTTAATTAACCGTTTCTTCATCTTCTTCAAGTTTTCTTATATATATATATATATATATATATATATGTGTGTGTGGTTTACAGTTGCTTTTAATCTTTGGATTCATTACCATATGTTATATTCCTTGTGCTTCTGTATTATAATCGAATTTTTTTTTTTTTTGAAATGCGAACTTCATAGAAAAAAACAACCAGCGGAAACTCCAAGAAGGAATTAACCGCCTAAAACAATATTACATCTTATTACAAAAGAACTTACGCCAATCTATCCAATCCACCGTGGCCTTCTTATTACAAAACAATATTACATCTTATTATAATCGAATGATAACACTAGTTTTACACCATTAAATAATGTAAAACATTAATGCAAATCATGATTAAAAGATTTTGATCAAGAAGTTACATGTGCATGCAGTTATTATGTTTTATGCTTCACTAAGTACTTTAATTATAATGTGCAATGCTAACTTTTTCCACTATTCTTTTCAGGAAAAAGAGGCAAAGAGAAGGAGCTTAAATTCTTTTGAACTAATGGAGAAATATATCGAACCGCGGTATGCGAATTATGTTAAAGAAATTGACAACTATGGTTATCTACAGAAGTACAAAGGTGTAGTCCCACAGCAGAATGGAAACTGGGGTGCTCAAATATACACAAATAACCAAAGAATATGGTTAGGAACCTTCAAAACTGAAGTAGATGCAGCAATAGCTTATGATAGGGCATCAATGAAGCTTAGAAGTGCTGATGCACCAAGAAACTTTCCGTTGACCAAGTCAATTCTTCTAGAAGCTAGCTTCCAAAGTCATTACAGCATGGAAACAATTCTAGCTATGATCAAAGATGGATCATATCAAGCAAAGTTTGAAGATTATCAAAGACAGAAGAATATGGATAGCGAGAATGATGGTGTTTCATCGGTTGAGAATGCGAGTTTCGGGTTTTCTTGTAGGGTTCTTTTTCAAAAGGAGTTGACACCAAGTGATGTTGGAAAACTTAACAGATTGGTTATACCTAAGAAGTATGCTGTGAGATATTTTCCACCTGTACCCGATGAGCCGACACAAGGGTTTGCTAATGACGAGGTTAATCTTTCGTTTTATGATACGAAACGAAGATTGTGGAAGTTTAGGTATTGTTACTGGAAAAGCAGCCAAAGCTTTGTGTTCACTAGGGGATGGAATCAGTTTGTGAAAGATAAGAAACTTATGCCAAAGGACAAGATTACCTTTTATTATCAAGAGAATCTTGAAATGCCGAATATGGGCTTCTGGGTGATCGACACATGTATGTCTACGAGCCGCATTGGAACAAGTTTGAAACTTGGTGTCGAAGTTGAAGACAGCTTGAAGGATCACAAGATGGATGATGATCAGATGATCCAAACAAGCAATGTCAAGACTCATGGATTGAAGCTTTTTGGTGTTCAGATAACTTAATGACAAGATTGAATGTATATCATTTATTATTATATGTTTTTTTTTAACTTCAACTATATATCTATGTTTTAATACATCAATATGCCACCTTGAGGACTTATATTCTAAACCATAATTACAAGATTATACAAAATATTATTAGATTGACAACAAAATCAGCAGGAGTATAGTTCATTTAAAAGACAGAGTCAAAACTAACAAATATGAATCTCATTCTCATACCTACAAACAATTACAATTCTTGTATGATCAAAACCAGCTTCAACTATTACAATTGACAACGATGACAACGAAGAAGAAGAAGCTATGTCAATCTGTAGAAGCAATAACCATTGTGTTCAATCAACATTTCAAAGTTCTTACCACATGAACAACATAACTCAAACCTTAAATCCCCATTCTTTAATCTCTCAACCCCTACACATTCATCTTGTTCCTACAAACAAACATACATTTTCACAATCAGTTCATCTTCTTCATCTGTTCTTACGAACATCTAACCAATTGACTCGATTCAACACGAATATTACTCATACCTGAGGCTTGGTGTCCTCCACAACTGGTTCTTCTTCACTCATAATCTCCCTACACCTGTGTTCAATCTCCTTAACCATATCTTCAACCTTCCTCAACCTCTGTTCACAAATTCAACATTCAATCAAACTTTTAACACCTCACCAACAAGAAATCATACAGATTATACTACTACTTAAAAACAAAGATCGGGCTTTCTCCCCTTCCACTTTCAATCTTGACACGTTCACCCCCTAATACTTTTCAATTCTTTATAAAATGTCATTTTAACCCCTCAGGTTCGTAAAGTTCTAGGTTTACACTCTACGATATAAATCCGAGGCTGTTTACGTTTGGACGTAATCAAGGGCCCCACAGGTCAAATATAAGATGTTTCATTGTTAACTTTATATACGTTTTAAAACTGTCCAAGTTTCGACATACGTCTACAATTCGACGTGAGTTTTGTATGAAAACGCGTCGGGTTAAACATAATACGTTTTCATTTACTCTACGGTTTCGACGTAAACTTAGTTCGGAAACGAGTCGGAATGATACGTTTTGACATACATTTTGTTTGAAAAAAAAATTTGGGTCAAATATAATACGTTTTATTCAACGGTATAAATTCGAGTAATTGACTAAATCTAGTTTGGAAACAATTCGGGTCGATTGTAGTCTACGCTTTATCACGACGCGTATAATGGTAAAAAATCTAGTTAACAAGTTAACTTCAAGAAACGAACCTCAAATTGGGGGCTCTGCTTTCCGGTGGAAGACTGTGGGGATGATGAGACTCTAGGGGTTTTCCGAGGTTGTTGATATTCAATTGAATCAGAAATTGATCTTCGAAGGGGGTTATTTCTTGGGGCATTCGGAGATGTGGTGGTGGTGGTGGTGGTGGTGGTGTGATTAGCAGATGAATTAGCGTCTGATGACGTACGGATAAGTGTATTGGTGGTGGTTGACGGTGGAGCATCTTGGTCGGAAGTTTGGGGGATGTTGAAGATTATACGGCCGATAGCGGCGGCGAGCCGTGATCCGGCGGTGGAGTTAGGTTCAACAGCGTTGATGTTGGTGGGGGTCATCGGAGATGGGGTGTGGGGAAGTTGTTTGGTGGAGGTAAGGTGGTGGTTTCCGGTGGGTGATGACGGTTGACGGTGGGGTTCGCTGGAGGCTATTGGTGGATGAGTGTATTGATGATCACTGTTCATTTTCAATGTGTGATTTATGTTTATTCGGGTGCAACAAACTAACTCCTATTATAGAATATAGATAACGAGTTAATAGATTTCTTGTTAATCAGTAACTCAGTTACTTTTAAATATGTATTTTTTGGGGCATTTACATATTTTCTATTTTTAAATTCATTAATTACATATTTACTCAAACTAAAAAATTAATTACAAATTTTTTTTTTCTGAAACATATATATTACATATTTACCCATCTTGTTAAAATTAGTTATTGAATGAATATTGTATCTATATTTTATTAAATTATTTTTATACATTTCTCTTTCTAATAAACATGAATAACATATTTCATCAATTTTGAGTCTTTTATATAAATGAAAACAATAAAATTACAACTCCAAATACAAAAGTTTAAAACTTTATTTTAAAGCAATAATCACCGATAATCAGCGTTATATCTCTAGATATAAACCACAATTGGCAAAGTTTTAATCAACTATAATTAAAAAAAACATCAATACGTAAAAATTTCTTAGTAAAAACAAGATAAAATAGTTATTTGATAGCTTAATTTTAATGGAATGGATAAATATGTAATAGGCATGCATTAGAAAGGGAAAATATGTAATTGATTTTATGATTTGAAAAAATATGTAATTTATGGTCTTAATAAGAAGAAATATGTAAAACAAATAATATTTTACGTATGATGAGACTTGAAACTTCTTCATATTATATTATAGTCTTTTAGTGGGATTTAAAACAAATAACTCATTTATTGATTATTTCCGAACTTTATTTTGTAAGTAAATAAGTGAGATTTTTATTGTGTATGTTTGTTAATTTGTTTAGTCTTAGTTTTAATAGTTAACAATGAGTTGCGTGCCATTGCAAAAAATTTACAAATATTTCTTCATATGTTATTTGTATAAATTTCCCTTTCGTTTGTTTTTTCTTGATCATAATATATTATACACACTTAAATCTTTATACTACATCTGTTTTATGCTCTAAGTTAAGGTGTTTAAACATGGATAGAAATTGTTCCAAATGAACTTGAGCCGTTCGAGATTTCGATCAGACATGCAATCGTTAATGACATTAACATTTATGTAGAAGTATTATATATTCATAATTTATAACCATTAATACAAACCGTCGATTTTGCAAAAATCCCAATTCAAACCATGAAGAACGAACCCGTTTTGGATGCTCTAGCCGACTTGGCCCATTTAGCTGGTTTGTTTTTACATTTGTAAAAAAAAAATTAAAAAATATGAGCTTTTGAGAAATAAGAGCTGGTTTGAGAAATGGTACACACTATTAAATTAGAATTCGGCAAGTTTCATTTTGTTGCTGCAAGTTCAAGATCGTCAAAATAAGAGCTTTTGATGCATCAATGTTATTTCTGTTCTTGCCATATACTCGCAAACATTTCAGCGTTGCCGTCTCATTTAAGTCTCTTGAGAGACCTTTCAGGCCTTAACATTAGACCATCTTGTAATGATTAATAATATTAATATAAAATATTCCATATGAAATATTTAAGAAACATTAAATAACACTAAACTAGAATTAACAGTATAAAACCATATAATGTGAATCAAGTTGCACCTATTCTAAGCAAAAGCAAAATATACAATCGTTCATCAAACTTAGTTGAATCGATAACATTTTCCTTATGGGCATGGAAAGGCCAAAATGGCAAAAATGTAATAAGCATCCTTCCAAAGGTGTGATTGGAAAATTTGAATTCAACCAACAAAATCCCTAAATGTGGATGAAGCTGGATTTAATCAAAAACTACACAGAATTTCTAGTTTTGGATTATGTAACTCGATGCCCATTCACCAAGCCCAGGACTGAACTAAGTTTACTCTACCTGCAAGATGGTTCACAGTTCACACTGGACCGGCCGGTGCCAGCAGCCCTTTAAAGGTTTGTCCTTCTTTCTATTAATTACAAAAATATATGTCCAGATTTAGATCGGTAGATAAAAAATAGATAAGCTTCGTTACTGTCTATTTGGAGGACGGGCCCGTGAGAAAACAGAACTGAAACCAGAAAATGTTCGCCCTATGACGCTAGTGTTTGAACTTCCTTCTTCTGTAATGTTCAACCCGTTTGATGCCCGGGGAGTGTTTCTAGCTTCTATGGGCACATCTGGAAGGACCTGCAACATATAGAAGACCAAATTACAAAAGAAAACATGTATTTACTAAATTTCACAAGAAATGACTAGCCCAGATATAACCTTTAAGCCAGAGGTAGAGACAGCAGTTTCCAAAGGCCGCTTACCCTGAAAATGAAACTCATTACTCCATTTTTATTCTTCTTTTAAATGTACAAAGCATAATTAATGTGTTAATTATGATTACTAAAACATTGTACTACATATATATTATACGCAAATAAAAGCTATCAGGGGACTTCCAGCACATTGCATTCTTTTTTTAGATAATTTTTTAAAAGTTCGATCAACTTGAGAAAAAATGCTCCCCAAAGCGATCTATTCGTACTAATGGGTTAAATCGAAACCCTCCTAGTAAGGAGCAAATATTATACTGACATATGACATAACAAATTAATTATTATACTAAAGTGGATGGAATAACATACCCTGGGAGACACAGGGGGAGATGATTGTAGCTCCTCTATCTGAACTGGTGGCAAAGACATAGCCTGCAAAGAAAAGATGAATTAGATGTAACCAACATTGATAATTGTTGTTTATTATTGTTTATTTTTCATCAGCGTATATATAGCAAACCACTAATATATGAAATTATTAGTAACAATTCGACCCAATTACTAATAAATGCTTCGTCCTTTAACTGTATTTTATTTTAAATGAGTCAAATCAAAGTAGAATTTTTATTCTGCCTTTCTTCTATAGTCTCATAAATAACACATCATCATATCATTTTTTACATATATAAAATTTGAGAAAGAACACTTAGCTAAGTCAACCCAATCCGACCTAGTCAAGTTTGACTCATACTAGAAAATAACCTTTCCAAACCTGTTACCAAACCCAACCTGGCCACCACTATATCAGATTGCAATGATGTAAGGCAGAGTAGACAAATAAAACATGAAGTTATAAACCATACCCTATGTGGCTGTTCAAGAGCTGGCTTTGATGAATTTGATTGATTCCCCTACAAGCGATGAAAAAAAGATCAATATAAAGTGGAAATAAATTTCTCACTAAGCTGGAAGGTTAGAAGAAAATAAATCTTTCCCATGCAATTTATAGAATTTCAAACTATAAAAATCAAAATTAATTACAAAAATTTACTAGGACTGCAGATATCATCCTAACAAATTCAGTTTCAGAGTTCATATCAACTATTTACATAAAGGCTATTATTTTATACCTGATTTTCCATTGATATGGCAGTGCGTATCAACCTCTCCACTCCTAAGTTTGTTTCATCCTGCACACGTGTCAATTCAACAGTTTGAACAAAGCATATAATACTTTTGACCTCACTTTTAAACATTTAATGCCACAAGCATCATTACCTGTTTCAGTTCAAACATACTCAGCCTACTCTCCTGTAACAAAAGAATATTGTTAAATCATGACAAGAACATAAAATAGCATATACAAAAGTCACAAGGGAATGGATAAAAACCACATACCAGGGTGTAAACCTTGTTATGTATAGATTGAACATCCTCCGAGAACACTTTTGTTTTTCCACGTATTGCAGAAACCTACAAGTTTTTTTTTAACAAAATATTCCAAAAATTAATGTAACTTTGAGTTTTTCTTATATTAAGTTAGTCATTGCCTTTAACTACCTCTTCCTTTGTAGTAGCAGTAATTTCTGCAACCTCATCTAAACTACAGTCAACACGATCAATCCTTGAAGATAGATGTCGCTTGGTAACCTAAACAACATATACAAGAACCTTAACTAAATAAAATTTAAATGGTTGCAGGAAATCAAGTTAGAAGTGTATTAAGAGAGAATCCATTAAAAAAGTAACAAGAAACAAATGAATACAATACCGCAAGTGAAGAGTAGACAGTCTCAAGTTGTTTAGCTACCGCATTTGTTGCATCAGATAAACTACGTCTTGTAGCAAACATCATATCAGGTAGTTTCCAGCCCTAATAACAAAAGGACAATATAGTATAGAAGTTGTAGCAAAAGTAAGATGAGTTAATTTAGCACATTTTTTTAAAGTAGAATAGCAAAGTTTTAGTTTTTTTATAATTTATACATTACTTGCTTATGCTGCTTCTGAAACATAGATTATTTGTATGTTAACAGAAAATAAAAAGCAAATTTTAAAGTAAGTATTAGCTTCTTATTATTACCTTCCACCAAACATAACCATATCCCACAACAGCAACAATGATAATGACACCATATTTGCTGCCTGCATGAGTGAAAAATATATCAAGTATCATGGACCGGAGTAGTATAAAAGAAAAAGAAAAATGTAAAATTATTATAATCAAAAGCATATTGTAATTGCATGTACACTACAATTTAACAAAAAATTGACAAACCTCCTGAACCACTAGAGGTCACAATGGTAACAGGTCTATTCGATGCCAGAAGTTGCAGTTCCTGCCTTAGGCTATTGACCTGTTTAAAGTAATAAAAAACAAAAATCCAATAATTTTAAAAATGCATATGTAAAGCAAAATTGAATCATCATATAATACATAATAATTTTAACATATCATGGAAATGCTGAACATGAACATTCAAACCTGCGCCAACAATGAGTCATTGAGTGGCTTTGGTTTGGAAGTAGGTTTCTCATCATGACTAATTAACTTGAGTACCTAGACAAAAAGACAGTCATAAAACCTCAAATGACAAAATAAAGAAAATACTTGTTATCTGTGTATATAACCATATATGATCATAAACAGAGAGCACGAGTAATACGAGATAAAAAAATGCTTACTTTAGAAGCACCAGAAAAAAGATCAGTAACACTGGGCATGCGACCTTCTTTAGCAAGAACGGACCCAACAAGCCCTAGAAATATAAGATGGTATATTCGGTTAGCCCGTTTCGGTTTATTTATTAAGAAAATGGGAGAACAATCAAGAGTACATCAAAGTGCAAGAAAAGTTTCTGAACAACAGACAAATTATAAGGCCAAATATGATCTTGCCAATGGCACAAAGACAAAAGAACAATCGATGTTCATTATAAGCAAAATTACATTTTGCTGCTCCACAGCATTTTAGGAATCAAATAACTCAAGCTCATCTAAAATATTACAGTTTGTGAAGTAGAATAGAGCTTTGAGAAGCCAATATGCCTTATGAGATTCCATTGACCTCATTTTGCTTATTGACATTGATGCTTGCAGACAACAAACAGTTAGTTAAGTGGCTCAGTAGTGAATCCAAAAAAGCTATATTGACATCTGAAACAAACCCAATTCAAACCCTAGCTGCAACAAACAAACGCAAAAAAAAACCCCCAATTCTATACAATTACATTCAATGAAGCCCTCGCAAACACTAGACGAAAACAGATGACTAATGATAACCAACAAAGCATTAGTAACGCTCCTGAATCAGGGTAACCACAAACGTAATTAAACCATTAATAATCCAACAAGTTTAAACAAAAATTTAGCATGAGGATCAAAAACTGTTACCTGCTCCGATAATAATCGTCAGCTTCCCTAGAGGAAGAGCCATCGTTAAATCAATCAATCAATCAAAGGGGATTATGCGAAAAAGGTGATCATATCTTTGCCGAAACTATATTAGGAGAGCTTGGGGAACAAGAAGCCTTCAGTCGATTAATTGTTCTTTAATTTCTCTCTATAGTGTCAAAGTTTTCACCACATGCATAAACAAACCCTAGCTCGTGATCCCCAACAGTGACGTCATAAGTATTTTTGTTGTAGGTTTCCTTTTTCTTTGATGGTGAATTACGTATGTCAGCCCGGTGCATCAGCCCACCCGCAGCCCATTATGAAGACCCAAACCTATTTTTCTCATCATGTTCTAAAAGTAGGTGTGCAAACGAACCAAGCCGGTTCACAAGCTTCGGTTTAAAAAAACATGTTATAAACCCGAGCTTAAATAAGCTCGAGCTCACATTATGACTCGTTTACTAATCGAGCTCAAACCGGCTCGCGATCTTAAACAGGCTTTTTGTGTATATAATTTTTTTATTTACATATTAAATATATAAATATATGTATAATATATATACCATATTATTATATATATTATTATGATAAAAAATAATTTAGAAATATATATTATGTTATATATAAAAGTATGATTATGAATAAATATAATGTAATTAAAATATAATAAAAATTAAATAGTTTAACAATAAGCGAGTCGAACCCAAACTGAGCTTGAGCTTGAAAAACTTTTGACGAGCCGAGCTCGAGCTTTAAAAGTAAAACTACAAAAGAGCTGAGCTCAAGCTTGGGATTTTTAAAACCAAAATGAGACAAGCTCAAGGCTAAGCGAACTCGGGCTCGGCTTCGCTCGTTTTCACCCCTACCTAAAAAGGCTAAAACAAACATCTAGCAAATCTGTTATAAATAGAGGTGCACAAACCGGGTTGAAATTTGAAACCAGGTCGAGTTTTGGTCAAAAAAATCCAAACCGGGTTTGACCAGGTTCTGGGTCGGGTTCAACTCGGTTTGAAGAGTGGAAAATGGTAAAAAAATACAGGTTTAAACAGGATCGGATTGGAAAAAATCCAGATTGAACCCTGGTTAGAAAGCTATGGGGTTGAACCTGGGTCATGTAACCGGGTTAGATATGCACCTCTAGGTATGCATATGAAGAAAAAAACATTTAGTTTAATGATACTCAAGTGTTAGTAACTATGTGAGTTTGTTGTTCAAGAGATCTATTATGCATGAATTATTAAATTTAGTGATATTATATGCATCCTTATGAGATGAGATAAGCAAAAATATATATAATTTATCTCTATTTTATAGCTTTAATCTTCATTTTTTCTATATATTGTGTTGATTTATAAAATAAATAATTTATGATTAATATAACGTTCATGACAAATAACATTATTAACCAAGCTACCTAGCTATCATAATCATTAATTATCTCCATACTTAATCATTTTTATTTTCCTTCACAAGAGCATGTGTTTCCTCTTAAATAATTTTTTTTTTATAGTTCACATTTATACTTTAATTTAACTTTGATACTTCTTTTTAAACGACAGGCCATTGGAATTTTATATCTCCACACAACTAGCACGAAGCTAGAAATGAGAGAGAAAACAAATTACATCATAAGAAGTGGTTTCTGATACTCTTATTATGATGGAATGTTTGTCTCCTTGTCTATGGTTTTCTCTCCACTCAAATTAAGATAAGTTTTCACGTAAATCATATATTGTTTATATTTTTGTTAATTGCTTTATTATTCTATTAATTGATTTATCATCCTAGCTTGTCACTTTTTCCTTGCTTCATCCACACATATATTTTGGTAATACAAGAATCATATATATAGAATATTCCAAGAACGTTAAAGATGAAATATACATGAAACCAAACTAGAAACCTTAAGTCAACTAATTTATAGGTTATTTAATTGAGGATCTACTATTTATTTTGTGGACTAAACCTGATTTGTTATTAGTTTGAACAAAAAATATAAAAAACAAAATCATAATGAAAAAATGAGCACGAATGGATGTCTCAACATCACCAACTAAACCTGATTTGACCTAAGATGGTAGATTATATTGAGGCATCAACATCTTCAATTTTGATTGGGACACAGGCGTAGGTTGCATAGATTATTTTCGATACACAAGAGTACATATGACGTGTATGACAAAGTATGTACTCATTTTATATAGAAACGGCCAAATTCGATTTATTATTTTCCAAAATTGAGGTGATTCAAGTAGTTAGGGAGACCAAAACTGGTTGCATTAAAAAAACCAACATATAATCTCATACGTTTTTTAGTTGGCATGGGATGATGAATGGAGGGTGACGTGGCCTGGCCCAGCGGGTTCTGGAATGGGTGTGGTGCGAGTTCAGAACTCAAATATGTCGTGACGTGCATCCAAACTCCAGTCTGCATAACTATTTATTATTTAGAGTTAAGTTTATTTTTGCTCCCTAAGGTTTAACAAAAATAATTATTTTTCTTCAAAAGATTAAAAACATCAATTTACCTCCAAATGTTTCATAATTTGTTTCAATTTTAGTCCAAAAGTTTAATCATTGTTTCAACTTGAATCCAAAATAATAAAATTTTTTGACTAAAATTGAAACAACTTATGAAACTTTTGGAGGTAAATTGATGTTTTTAATCTTTTGGATGAAAATAGTTATTTTTGTCAAACCTTAGGGAGTAAAATTGAAATTAACTCTATTATTTATATAGAAGAGTTGAAACTATGGGTTAATTTGTTTCACTCAAGAGGGCATTTGAATTGCTCAATCTACTATCAAAACCAAGTCAAGTGCATTGAAGATGTTCAATATCATTTAATTTTTCTTTTTATAAAGAAAATAAAAGTTTAAATTGTTTCAATATAAATACCAAGGTGATCATTGATTGAAAAAAACAGATTAACAATTAAAAATTAAAGCTTTCTTAGTTTCTTCAAATTCAAGCAATCTTGATCATCCTTCATCTTCTTTATCGAGGTAATTAACAATTTGGGTTTTTGAGTCCATACCGACTGGACAAATTGTTTCGGTTGTTATATCCTAAGAAACAAACAATTTGTCTTGGAAAACTCAAGATTTGTTTTAAAAAACCGATGTTGAATTTGAATCTTCAATAACCTTCTTCTACCTCGTCATCTTCTTCTTTTACAATTCTTATATTTTGTTTTTTTTTTCATTGTAAAAATATTGTAATTTACCGATATCTTTTCAGATCTCGTAATATATTTAAATTAGTTTAATATTCAATTGTATTGATGCAATTTCCTATAATCCAAGTTTTATTGTCCCTTAAAAAAATTCTAACATATATCATCTTAAACAATATTCTAAACAGATTATAAAGCATTTGATAACAAGAAATGGTATTATTTTTTCACACGTGCAATAGAATATTCACTATCAATTCCGAAACATATTATGCACATAAAACACATCGCATACAACAAACGACACATTGTAAGCCAAACCCTTAGCTGTTTCATCATTTTATTTTTCTTATTAGAAACAAGTTAATAACAGATAACAACATATAACTAGATATACAAGAAGGTACAATATATTTTATTAAATGTTATTATGTATATAGTTACTACAGTTGAAGGGCAAATAGTACATCATTTTAATTTACATTTTCCACATCTAGAAGCACCAAGTTATCAAATAATCATTTTAGCGAGAGTAGATTTGCATTTGTGTCAAAATATTCTCAAAGTTATCGGTAGATTTCTCGATTGGATGAGAGTGTACTCCTTCGTATGTTGTCACCACAACTCCATCATCATTTGATAGTCTTTGAACTTGCTTCTTGACATTGCAACCTTGATACGTACAACGATAGTAGTTCCTGTATACATAAACTTAATGATAAGTTAATATGTGCGTTTTACTATTAAAATATATTAATATGTTCGTCCATAATAAACTTATGTTATCATTCATATACACACATACTATAAATGTGTGCATACATATGTACATTGTCTGTACCCATGTATATTTAGTCGTATAAAATACATGTATCTGTATTTTGCCTGAATATTCTTAGAAAATATGCAATCTGGTTTACATAAACAACTTGATTGAAGTCGTACAATTATTAGGTCTATCTACAGTAAAATCAAAATATTACAAACCATTAAAAAGAAAGAAAATTCCATCGAATTCATTGTGTAAGTTAAAGTTTATTACAATAAAATCGATTATTATTTGATAGAAAACATATGGATTATATATCAAATGACTATCTTCTTATTATGATCTTCAATTGATTTTTTATTAATGTTATAGTCACTTTAGACATATATATTGCGAATGCATCTATTAATCCACTATCATTGACATATATATTGCGAATGCATCTATTAATCCACTATATTGAAAATATTAAGACTTATATATGCTATATGTATTCAATCGTGAATGCGTACATGTATTTAATTAAGTGTGATCAATAGGTTTGCAATGATTCTAAGCATGTAGTTGTATGCATGTATACTTATTATACATGTATATTAACATTTGTCATATCATTCTTCATACTACTCTAATAAAAAGTTTCTCAACATGATACTTGGCATAATTATAGACTACTAAATTTATGTTTTCCTGGCTAAACTAATTTAACTTTTTTATGCTACTTAGTTATTAATACAGTAACTTTTTTGGACTTTTATGACTAACGTTTCAGTTTTCGTTTCTTGAAAGAAACAATTCAATATTTTCTAATCCATTTCTCATACAAATGAAAAGATACCATATGTATCATATTTTTTGAAACTGTTCTGTACATAATAAGTTATTTTAATAATTAAGATTTTATACAGGTTTATATTTGTAATTTTGATTATCAAATCCGTGTAAATGCACGAGTTTTTTATTGCTAGTATAATATATAATAGTATAACGACTTGAATAAGATCAATATGATGTCCAAAATAATAATTAAAGATGCAAAAATTTGAAAATAATGAAACACTTTTGGATCTTTTAAGTTAAAAATAAAAGACAAGATTAATGAATATGTTTACATTTCACGTGTAAATTAAATACGATTATACTTTCACACGGGTTCAATTTAAACCAAATTTTTATATGTTCTCAAATGAAACTATAATTATATCAAACCATAATTAATCACAACATATGTAGACGTATAAAAATACCTTGGAAATCTATTGTTCTTAACAGCCTTCTGACCGTATTTCCTCCATTTATACCCATCATCAAGAATATCAACTTGACTTCTGGTTTGAAAAGCATGCTTAGGCTTTCTAATCTTCTTCTCAGGTCTTTTCTTAATCTTTTCCGACGCCGTATTCCGCTCGTTACCACCGCGGTCTGATGGCATACTGCTACTCGGAGAAACATGATCCGCCACCACATGGTCTTTCTCTACTAAACCCTTAGCATGGTTATTGTTCACCATGTTTAATGATAAATATGAAGAGCTAATAGCAGCAGATGATGATGATGATGAGTATGAAAACAATTCCCCACTGTTGTCGTTCATCTTAGAGGGAGAAGGGTACTGGCGGCGGAGTGGCGGTGGTGGCGGAGTGGTGGTGGTGGTGGAGGAGGAAAGAAACTTAAAGAAGGGTTAATGGTGGGTCAATATATATGCTTTTATTGAAGAAAAGAGGGGCGGCTAGCTATCATGGATAAAAGACAACATTAACATCATCCTTGTCACATATATTGAAAATTCGTAACTAGCTAGTTGAAACTTGTTTATGTGTACATATTATAATGTTAGGTTATATATTATATACAAAAACTTATACTTATGGCATGTATTGCACCTTTAAGTGTGACACTTCATGAGATTGTCAGAACTGATAATTAAGACATGGTCGATCAGGATCATTACAAAATCATATTTTATTTCGAGAATCAAAATAACCATTGATTAATTTACATAAATGTATGCTAGGTCTGATGAAACTTGAGGTGTTTTATATATGTATACATCAACATGAATAATAATCTGTATAAAACAACTAAATATCACCACACATTAATTTATATTTATATAAATCAATAGTTTTGTAATTTACATTTATATAAATTAATGGTTATTTTGGTTCTATAAAGATCCTATACATGTTAGGCCTTAGTCGTTTAAGTATCTTCAATGAATCATCTTACAAACGTGTCATGTGAGTTTTCAATATAAGTTATAACCATATAAGTATAATGTTCTATAATCCTATACATAATAATAGTTCTTGATCAAACACTCAATACCTAGATATATAAAATTGACAAATATTTTATTTCATTAAATCACATGTGAGCGTGCGTAGTTCTGCTGAATCCAATGGATTTAACTTTTTGTGGTCAAAACTCGTGCGATTGTCAAATGTACTAATTTCTCCCAAAAGAGACGTTGTTGACTGCTCCTTTGAATCTATCCAGAATTTTATACTATGACCAAACTCTTCTTAATTGGGAGTAGCAATTTTCAACATATTCTTAATAGTTTATCTTAAAATAATTTCTCTTTCAAAAACCCTATATATAATATCTCTCTCTTTTCATTTTACCCTTAATTACATGTTCATTAGATCTTGTAAGTTTTTCGACCAATTAATATGGTAAATTCATGAAGGACAAACTTGGAATAAAATTAACAAATGAAAATTATATATAGATAACTTACATTTCTCGTCCTTTGATCATATACTAATCTATAGGTTTTGTCTTAAACCTCACTTCTTTTAAGTTGTTACATATCACACCCTTTCCATTGATTGGCGTTATTCTTTTCTATTGAATCCAGTATATACGTCATTTCCATTAACTAAATTTAACAGAATAATTAATGTCAGTTAGTGGAAAAAAGTAATATGTTACAATTTTTCAAATAAAAGCTATCCTCTGTAATTAGTAAAGTTTAATGATAGAACGTGTAAAGTGATATATACTTAAATACTAAAAAAGTGTAATTTACATAAAATTATAACACGTGTTTTATTTCACATGTTTCCTTTTCAAATGTATATGCACTAGTTTAATACCATGTGTATTATTTTGTAATAAAAATATATAAACTAAAAATTTGATATGTTCAGATAAGATATGATTGAGTTACGTATAAATAAGTATTTCAAGTAAAACAATAATAATATCAATTTAAATTTTCATTTTATAAAATTGTTTTTAAATTGTTTTCTTAAACATTTTGTTTTTTTTAAATTTCATTATTTTAATCATTCTTATAAAACTAAATTTTCTTTTTAAATTAGTTTATATTTTTTTTAAAAATAAGAAATTTTTGTATCATTTTATTTATTTAAAGTGTTTTTATTAATAAAAAAATTGATTTTTAATTTTTAGAATATCTATTTTTTAATATGGAAATGCTTTACATAATATAATTTTTATATATATTTTATCATTTATTATGAGAGAGAAGAGAAAAAAATTAAATTAAAGAAGTCTGATATCTTGACATGTGGCTTTTTATAACTTTCTTTTATTATATGTATAGATAGATGAGATGAGAGTTTTTCAAAGAATCGTGAAAAAATATAAAGAATACAATTGTATAATTATTTATTAAATTTAATCAATGATTTTTTTTTAATATTATGAACTATTCTAGTTCTAGTATGATTATATATGCTTCTTTCTCCTTATTATGAGTCCATCAGTACGTGGTTTAATTCTGTTCCAAATCCCAATAAGCAGGTTGTATTAAGCCTCAAGAGATTTAATTGAACAACCAAGTTATATCCTGTAACTGGATTTCTCGAAAATCGAAATACAGGGTATATAGTTGATTTTGCAGGTTATATTATTATCAATAATCGGATTAGATTAACCCGTATATAATAGTGGGATTATACAAATAAACTAAAGTAAAATCACAATCTCAGAATGGTTTTCCCAACCTTTGAATGA